>CM070562.1:2812558-3412558 GCA_036346405.1 Phyllostachys edulis | reverse complement strand
CATAAAAGGTAAGCTTTAAATTTCATACTCCAGCAAAAAGGTTTGCTAATGAAAAAAGAGATGGGCACTTGTACCTCCTCAGTATCCCAACCGTCCCCAAGTTTATCTGAATCTCCACCTTTGGGGGACCATATTATGCCCTCTAACATGCCACCAAACTTTTGGCTCTTGTCTCCCAGCTCAGCGAGTTCTCTCCACCCTTTTTGCCCTTTCATCATCTCATCCATTCTGAAAGAGCAAAACATTGTGCAGATTCATTGAACCACCAAACATATGTAAGTTTCACCCAAAAGCACATCATGCTCAAAATAGAAAACGTGATATGTACCTGAAAAACGCTTTCTGAACAGAAGTAGCTAAATCACCAGAGGAATATGCTTCATTTCGTAATACTTGCGCATGTAGATGTTTGGCACAGAATTTAGATACCCCTTTTCCTGAAATAAAAAAGGATAGTTTGTCATGTCGCCAGATAAAACATTTGTTCGTCACACATAAACAGATGACATAGAATGCAGCTATTTTTAACCCAAAAAAAGAGAAAGAATGTCAATTTACAACTGACACTTATACTATGCACTTGTACCTGTTACACCCAATCATTAAAATGGAAATGTGAAACTGTTGAATTATTTTATTTGCTATTGCCATGTTAGAATACTGGAAAGCCAAACACAACACAGATCACCTCCACGGAGTGAGAACAGCATCTAATCAATGTTAAGCATGTTTAACTGAGACAATCCCCACAGTTTATAATGCCAGTGAACATTTTCACCATTCAATCGATCCCTTTGGTTTCAACTTTCAATAAAATCCATTTGAATGAATCAAAAGGTCATGAACCTTCAGGAGAGGGTAAATAGGACAAGCAAAAAGGATGATCTAATAACAAGTGACCGGGATAATTTTCTGACAGAAGATGCTTATATACATCAGGTACTGGATGAAAGCACTAGCACAACTCTATGGTGCTAATTATATTTATGTTCAACAGAATATCAACAAACCCGTGTACTTATGCAGTAGAATCTTACCGCCCATCTACTTGGTGTAAGGTAACAATACCGAATTTAGAACTGGTTAAGGTTGTACCATTGAAACTAAGGATTGATTGTCTGTAATTATTAATTGGATTAGGTTGTAAAGAGTTCAGATGATACTAATCCAATCAAAGCACCTTTGATAGGCTTAAACCACACTCGGTACAACTGAAGAGACAATGTAATATTAAGTTAGACCTGAATAGAAAACAATAAAAAATACCTCCATGCCCATCGTAAACGCCAAAAAAGGATGTGCATTCATCAAGGTGTGGCAAAGCAGCATGCTGCAATGTAAATACATGCTGGATTAGCTTTTAAAGAGAAATAAACATGCCAATTCCTTCAAAATAGTGTAACAAGTAAACAACTCTTATCTTCGACAAGCTAACTTCAGTTATGATGCAACACTTTAAATCTCCGACTTCAGTCATACATCGTCAGAATCAATTTATCAGACCTAGTAATGGACTCCCAATGCAATCCGCAATCCGACAAACCGCTATATCAAGTTTTTCGCTGATAGGGAAACGCCATTGGGCGAATCACAACGGAATTTATTCTAGGCGGTCGGTTCCCAGATGACAGGAAACAACAATCCCCCGGTGAACTCACCATGCAAATCTACACACTATAACAGAATCGCGAATTAAACCCTAAGCAGCTGCAAATTTCACACGGATGCATCTCATTCAAAGTACACCCTAGCTAGTATCAACAGAACACTCCCGAGTCCCAACCGAAAGGAAGGCGCGGGGGGACTCACAGCGTCCTCCATGGTGGTCCGCCATCCCTGCATGGAGGAGAGGCCGAAGCGGAGGCGGTCGTTCTCGCCGTCCGCGTAGTACTTCTCCGTCTTGGGCGTGCTCAGGTACGCCCCCATCTGCTCCGCACGGCCGCGCCAATCCAACACCTGCCAAAAAAAAAACACAAGACAGCCCCGTCCCCGCCGTTAGAACCAGTGCGCGGAATCCATTTCGATGCAACGACGGCGATCTGAGACCCAATCCCAACCCAGCTCCGCGGATTGCAACGGCACGAGCCCGCACGACACAATCCCGCGGGGTCGCGGTTGCGATTCAGCGAGCGGAAGGGAGGGGAGGGAGTGCGGTGAGGAGCAAGTTACTCGCGAATCGCGATCGAGCAGGCGGCGAGGCGGGGAGCGGTGCGGAGAGGAGGAGCCGAGAAAGAGACGGGTGGGTTGGGGTTGGGTGTGTATTTGTAGGGAGGTGGAAGTGAAGGAGGAGATGGGCGGCCGCGGGGAGAAGAGAGGGGATTCGGGGAAGATCGCGTATCTCTTTTAGTTTTATCTATTCACCGCCACCTCCCGACTTATCGTCCTCTGCTTGCCTCTTGCGCCGCACCACCGTAAGCCAGCTCCGATTCAAACTATAGTTTTCATTTTTGGGATGCTACCCGGGACGGGCATCCTTCGACATTGCTATCACATGCTACAGTGTCATAACATTATTTCATATCCGTTGGATCAAAAAGTGGAGGTTAAGATCACGTGCGCCACTGTACCACAGTGGAATACTGTAGCAAAAGTGTTGTGGTTGACACTGTAGCAGTTGGTCCAGTCCGTTCTTCCTAAATCGGACGGCTCAGATCGTCGCAATGTCACGACACTGTTACTCTACCATTTTATTTGCAATGTCAAAGGATCTGAATCCGCTACCATGATACTTCTGACTGGGGCTTTGCTAGCGACATCAGGATCGACTAACCGGAGGGTAGAATCCGTCCCTCGATCATCGTCACCTCGGGTTACTGTCAAATTCGGTAAAATTCGTTCAAATCAAATTGAAATTCATTCGAAAATTTAAAAAAACCGTCGGTATTTCCCTCGGTCACCCTCGATCGCAGAAAACCCGATTCTGGCGGGATCTAGATCACTGGCAGCATCTCAAGTTATGCGAGTTTTTTTGGCTCATTTATTCTCTTTTAAAAACGAAATGGTGAAACTAGCTCACTCACGTTCAAAATAATAAAAATAACATCCGTACCGCGTGAATTTGTCGCGGTAGACTATGTACCGTGCTCCTAGATCGCAGCATGTGGCCTTCATGCCTTCGTACGATAAGAGTGTCATTTTTGTCATTTAAGACGTGAGGATGCGACTCTATGTTCAGAGACCTTACAAAGTTTTGGGCCTCATCAAGAGAGTCGACAATGCCAACGCCTAGTTACTGCATCATTTTGTTTTTTAAGAATAAGTTAGGATTTTTATTCCTTGACATCAATGTTTACATCCACATCCAGCATAACAAGTGGTACACTAGGCCACAAATGCCTCCCAAACTTCAAAGTACAAGCATGTTTAGCTAGCTAATGAGCCTCCATATTACATTCCCTCCTTTCATGTAAGACCTTCATTGACACAAATGACTTAGCCTTCTCCCTAATGTCTTTTAGGATCAACATGTACGAGCACCTTGGCATCTCTTGAATGTTCTTGACCACATTTTGGCAGTCAGAAGCCACCTGCACAGTCTGCAAAGCACAATCCTCTACCAAAACAAGGGCTTCTGTGCGTGCTAGGGCTTTCAGTGTCTCCAGGTCATCAAAATTAGCGTAAGTCACTGCACTTGCAGCAATAAAATGTCCCTCACTATCTCTACAAACAGCAGCCATAGCTCTTGTTCTTTCACCTTTCAAAATGGCAGCGTCAACATTGATTCTAACAGGTCCCCTTTCCAGTGGAATCCACCTGCATCTTCTTTTTTCTTAGAGCCTTTCCCTGAGAGCTTTCTCTTGAACCAATTTACATACCTCCAGGCCAACAAGAAGTCGATTCACCACTCCAACAGTAGCGAGAGGGCTCTAGGAAACCCCTTCATAGATGACCTTCCTTCATACCGACCAAATCGCCCAGCAAGTAGAAATAATCTTGGTGGAATCTACTGGTTGGATGTTCTGTATAATATGAAATAACCACTGTTTCGAGTCCGACAAATTCAGAGAAGCAATTATCTAGTAAGGCCCAAACACACCTGGATGATACGCAAAGCAGTAAGGCGTGATCCCAAGTATCATCATCAGCACCACAGATTGTGCAGGCTCCTGAGGTCAAGATATGTCTCCTTCTTTGAACCTCGGCGGTAGGGATGGAGTCCAGAGCAAGTCGCCAAGCAAAGACTTTGATTTTTTTTAGGAGAGTTTCAGAGCCCACAAAGCTTTTCATTCTTTTCTAACAGTTGCATCATTAGAACAACTTGGTCTGCCATAAAAAAATATATGTTATGCTCATTTTTGTCTTGACAAGCATTCTGTACGCAGACCGGACTAAAAACAATTCATTCTTTTCATAATGCCAAGCCCAGCAGTCTTCCTGCAGCCTTGGACTGAAGGGTATACTCCTAATTGCTTCATAATCCATTTGTAAGAACACAGACTCTAGAAAATATTGCTTCCAGATTCTTTGATTAAAATCAATAATCTTACTTACAAGGATTGGAGGATTTGGCACTTTAGCACATATAGGTCTCAGAATGTTTGCTCTAGGCAACCAATTGCGTTCCCAAATGTACGTACTTTGCGGCGTCCCGTGTTATTACCCCAGAGAGTAATCACACTTAAGCATACAGATTACTATTTGTATGCCTGGTAGGACACCGCTCCGATGAATAGTAAGTCTTACCAGAGTTAACATAGTAGAACAATAAGATAGAAATTGTACTTTTATTACAGTCGTTAGCCACGCAAGGCTACGATCATTATTACAAGTAATTAATTTACAACAGCAGAATGGGACTAAGTCCCCTCGCTTGCCTGCCCTGCTCCACCGGTCGTCTATCCGCCCCACTTCCCAAATAGGGTGTCCCCCTCACCCTGCTCCTCGTAGTAAGTGCCCTCACCTCCTGTGGTTTCCTCAGTACCTGCATATACCTCATCCCACTTGGGATAGTTCCCGACCGAATTACGATCTAACAAAGAAGAATAATAGCAAGAGTGAGTACTAGTGTATTCAGTAAGCATTAATGGCAAAAATGCATTGTATGACTCATCTTTGTTCATTATCACATTTTCTAATTCATCTCTTTTTTCTGGAAAAAAAAATACTTCATCAAAGCTTTAAGTGGCATATTTTAATACTGAAAAGACTACTTATCACTCGGAAAGAAAATAGACCCCTAGCGGTTCCCATAGACTCCAATCTAGGAGACATACATGAATTTATGGTTTTATTTATCACTGCGCAGGCTTGTACCACTTTACCCATAGTTACTCTGAGCTAGGTCCCCTGCATTTCCTTTGATGTGTGTTCGAGTTCAGAATACAGAACGTTTTTCAGGTTACGTGATTAAGTCTCCACCCATTATTTTCCGTCAGTGTACTGGGGCGCTCACCCAGTCCTCCACTGAGTTCCAATAATGTTGATTTGGCCAGACTCCCCGTACCCAACACTCCACCTAGCGCTATAGTGCCTTGGATTCCCTACTTCCGGACTCTTCTACCGGTCCTGGGTTCCTCCATCACACTCACACATATTACTTACCTGATGTGGAGAGTATAGCCATAGGAAAATGGTTGGCACTTAAATACGGCCCCTTATCCAAGTAAGAGTTTTGTTGGTCCTTATATACTATCCATATGTAAAGGGGTCCCGCCTCTTCCCTCTTCTCTTCTCTTTTCTTTTTTCTCTTTCCCTACCAATGGCCCCCTTTACCAGCCTAATATTTCTCTTTGCAGTACAGCTGCCCATCTCAGTTGTACTGCTCTCTCTTTTTCATTCGTCATATCTTTTCTCTTTTTCTCTTTTATCCTATTTGATTTTGAGACATAATTTTGATGCACATATGTATAATAATACATCAAAGTAATTTTTACATTTAATATAACTAGGTTCATGTTCAAGAGGTAAGCTTGCTTTCGTAGTCGTAAAAAAGATTTGCGTCGATGAAATCCAGATCAGCTACTCCGGTCTGCGTTGGTTCGTCTTCTGCAATTACACGGCCGGCGCGAATAATAAATAAATACATAGTTGCTTTTGGTGCTATTATGCTTACATTAATCAGTTGGTTCTCTTCGTTGGCAGATTTTATTTTAATAACATTTTTCAGACCCCGCTAGGTTAGCACTTCCTAACTGCGGTTGTTCTACGGTCTATTGGCTATGGAATCGATGGTTGCCTAATTTCACATTTTATCGCACGAACACAATATACTACACGTATTCGCTTGCAACTAGGTCCATTTAATTTTTATTCATGCAAATATGCCTAATCGATTTTACTCAGATGTTGTTTAATGTAATTAATCTATCTTGATTAAATTATCTTCTAACACATCAGATTATTTATTTAAGTTAGGGAGTTTTATCGGTGATTAATTTATTTATAAAGTCCCTGATTAATTTTACACTGCTTCTGCTTTTATTTTCCCACCGATCTGGCTACCGTTATTTATTCGTACGCAGCTTAAACATTTATTTGATCTAATAATTACACAGTGCCGAAACTTAAAATTAGTGGTGCTCAATTTTACGGATAAATCTACTACTACCACTCCCTACTAAAATTACCTTTCTACCCCCTCTTATTTAACTCCCCATTTTTCTAATCTTTCTTTTTTCTTTTCTTTCTCCCTCTTATCTCTTTCTCTCTCTTCCCTATCCACTCATTCGGCCGAACAGCCCTAGGCTGCCATTCATCTTCCCCATTCCATTTATCACCCATTACTTTCTCTCCATTACTTCCTTCTTTCTTCTTCTTGGTGATTTCTTTGCTCCGGCCGAGACTTGCGCATGGCGTCGCCCCGGCCACCCCCGGCTCCCTTGTGTGGACATATGCACTTGGTCAATCCGGACCATCCATCGTGAATCCAACGGTTGAGATGCGTTGCCCTTCCACCCGCCGGCTACTTTGGGAAAACCACCCCGCCCTCTTCCTCCCGATCCCCAATCACCGCAACGCCCTCTTTCCCCCGATCCCCGATCCCCAATCACCGCAACGCCGCCCCACGCGCTAGGGTTCCCTGCGTCGCTCCTCGCCTCGACGACCACGCTCTGCTGCCCCTCCACCGCATAGCCGCTCCGGCGCCCTTGCCCATCGCTCGTCCCAACGACCACGCTCCGCCGCCCTGACGACCATGCTCCTCAAGCCTGCCCCTCGCTGGACCCGTGGCCCCTGCGTCGCATACCATGGTTGTCTTGTTCTTGCGCCCCCGATCGTTGCTCCCTACACCAAGTCGGGCGTCGCCAGTCTTGCTTCCTCTTTGGTGAGGCGACATATCTAGTTCTAACCTTTCGTGCCGCCCTCCTGCGGCCGCCTCTTCGTCACCCCGCTGCTTCGCGGCTGAGCCCCTGCGTCGCATATTTTAGGAGCTAATGAGGTTACTTGTGGATGAGGAGGGACTTGGTTGGGATGAAGCTTGGGACATCACAAATAGGTGAAGTTCGATTTGTGCAAGTGATTTATTTTAATTTGATTTCTTTCCTGATGTTTTGTTCACCAAAGGTTTTATTTATTGTTATTTATTTTTACAAGAGTGTTCAACTAAAAGGTTTGATTCAATTAATAAATTATTTTCCATGGTCCAGGACAATTTCTTACACCAATCATATAGTTCTTCCTGAAGCTCTTGAGAAATGGTCACAGACATACCCAAATTTATCTATGTTTGTTCATGTTATCTTGAGTTATTGGTTTTCGGCAGAAACAATACTAAGCATTTCAATTTGAACCTTTGCAGGAGACAATTTGAACGTGACAACCTAGAAGCAATGGATGAATATGCCGAATGGAGGATAATGAGATGTTAAAGAAGCAGATTGAATACATGAAACTGTAATGCAATTGAACTGTTCTGTTGAACCTTACACAACAATAAGGATAATACTAGATGAACCACTGCCATTTTTTTGTTGTGTGCCGAGAATTTGTAGTCTATTGAATTCTGTAATGTTGAACACGAGTGAGAAAATTTCTATGTAAAATGTCTCACTGGATGTGTTCAAACTATTTGAAATTTCTTTTGTTTTGTGAATCGAAGAAACATGTGTGTATGGTCTGTTTGAATGGAAGTCAATGCAATGAGTTTTAGATGATGTATGTGTGTGTAACTGGAAGCATATTGTTATGCTGCATATCTCGGCATGACCCGAAAAAATGGCTTTTGTCCATATTGCAAGCTGTGGATATCATGGGGATATGCACGAGATCTTAGGATGATGTTACAATTGGCAATGTCGTTCTCGGTTTGTCGAAGCAGCGTTTTCGACAAGTGTCGGGACAATCGGTTAAATGCGGCGTGTAAGCAAGTGATGCGACGACCATGATCTTGATAATCTGCGTGCCTTGGTTGCGTATAATCGCATCGCGAATGACCGCATGTGTGCGGTATGGTTTTTCGAGCGAGTGTAATTTGGGAAGTTTTGGTTTTCTCAGGGTAGCGATGCGGCCGCGATTATGGGTGTGGTACTACAAGCGGTCGCGGTAATCTGCGCCATAACATGGCGGTAATCTGATTTTTATCTTGATTGTCTTTTCAATTGGAGAATTGCTTTTGGGTTAGGTCAAGTTCATGGGTTTCATGGCATATGTGTTGCATGATGCATGTTTTGACTAACGTGGGTCAAGTTGTGAAGAACTTGTTCCGGACTCGATTTCTTTGTCTATTGATGTGCGAGTTGCTTGGAGGTCAATGACGGTCAGCAGTGAGGATGATCGGGACTAAGCTTGGAGAACGAGGTCGAGCGATCGGGGATGCGGGTGAGGTCAATGGAGTCAAGCATGGCGCCAAGACGGACAAAGGTGACCGAATCAGGCGATTCGGTGCGACGGTTCGATCAAGCGGCGAAGTGGGTGCAAGTGCCATGGTGGTTTCGGTGGGGCCGGATGGGAGAGACTTGCCGACATGAAGAGAGCCATGGATCAACCTACACGTGGCGAAGCATGGAGGTGCTTCACGAAGTTGAGACTCGGTCTTTGCAAAAGATCGAGAAGGGGTATTTTGGTAATTTCACCAAATACCACCTTGGTGACCTAATGCCAACCCAGGCGCAAGTCGGTGCGTCAAGAAGTGGATTAGGTCAAAAAAGTGAAAACGGCGCTTTGAGATGCGTGCGTGTGTGACTGTTTGTTTTGGGCCTTAACGGAGCCCATTAGGGTTACTCTTCTAGAAGGTCTAAGTCTCCACTATAAATAGGGGGTGTGCTGGACAGCCACCTCAACCCTTTCATTGTGTTTGAAACCCTAGTTTGCTTAGGGAGATGATTAGTGGAGGTTAGGGTTCTAGAGAGTTGGATTTGATTTCGTGCTCATGTATTGAGTCTCTGTCCTCCTTGATGGAGTGGCTGTAAACCAATACCATATCAAATCAATCCAAAGAAAGTTCTCTCCAAGATGAGTCTATTTGCTTTCTTTCTCTCTATTTGATGATTTGAGGTGTTTCTTTGATCCGCGAGTTTTTGTTTGGTTTATTGCCGTGATCTAACTTGCTATGACATGTGGGAACCCATCTAGGATCATCTTGATCATCCATCACCCACGAGTAAGGTTTAGATCATGTTTAGGTTCGAAATTCGGTTTTGAAACCTCTTTCGTTCAATTCAAGAAAGGTAGGAACTTTGACGTGGATCTAGTCATTCTTTGCTTGGAATAGGTTCCTAACCTCTTTGGGAAGGTGTGTTTCAAATCTCGTAGCGTTTGGCCAAGTGGATCAAAAGTTATGCCAATTTTGGTTTTCGTCGTCGGGCTGTTCCAGGACAATCGGTACGACCGCCCGTTTACTTACGGTCATACACTTTGTCGATCGACCGCTCATTTGCCTACTGGTCATATCAAGCGCATTGGTACGACCGCCGTTTACTCATGGGTTGTTCGATTTCCACGATTTTTCAAAGACTTCTCCGATTTTGTTTCTGAGCTTTGGGGGTTAAGAGTGGATTCAACACAAGACTTCCTCTGTGCTTAATCATTGAGGATCTCTCGGTGCCCTAGAGTTGGGTCGTTACAAAAGTGGTATCGAGCATCACATTGCAGTGCAACCTAGTAGAATGGGCGTTAGTGAAGATTTCAAAATTTATTTTACAACAAAAGAAATAACTTGTTCTTTCCTTACGAGTCATCTTTCTATTCTTATCCCTTCTCTGTATCTTTTCTTACCCTATTTCTCCTTATCATTTTGCTTGCCTCAACGTTTCTGAGGTAAATGAATTCTCTTTCCTCTGGAAAATCCTATAGGACCGAGCCTTTGAGTTCGAGCCTGGATGCCTCGGGAAGGCTGGAACCGACCAACATTACGAGCTCTGGAAGGCGCCCTTGTGAGCTTATCGGTACATCCGGGTGCCAAGTTAGGTAGCTCTGAAGTCGAGTGTGAGGTGAAATTGAGAAGCAAAGTTTTGAGGATTTGTTGGGATTATTGGAAGTTTTATGAATCTTGGGGCATGTTGGTGTGTGTGTCGATTGTAATGGATTAAAGAGGATATGAATAGTGGGTATGCGATTTGAGCAAATAAAAGTTAATCGGAAGAAAACTTTCGTTGGGTTATGAAAAGATAGGAATTGAAGTATTGATTCGATTACTAGGATAAATCGAATACCCTAAAATCTGGAGTAGATTGCAATGTTGATTGGAAGCCGGACTTGAATCTGCGGGATATCTTGGACTTGGGTGGATACAATTAAATAGGAAATTTGGTTTTGGAAGGATTTTGATTGAATTATAGGGATAAGTCTTGATCGGATCCTAGAATTGCATAACGATCGTATTTGAAGGTGTGCTTGAAGGGTACCTTGTTGATATTAAGCTTGATCAATTAGGCTGGCGGCTAGTTGTGGATGTAGTAATTTATTGCATCGATTTAAATTTGGACCTAGGAGATCTTTTATTCCGAGAATGGGATTTGTGGATTGTGGGATCTTCCCATTGATCGAGACCTAGGCCGAATAATTGAGTCCTCCTAATTGGGTGGTCCTAGGGGATGAGGAATGGTGAATCAAGTCGAACTTGTAAATTATGATAAGATTCTTTGGGAGAACTTCTAATTCAAAAGGATTTAAAGATTTTGTGATCTTGGAGTTACAGTTGAAGGATATGATTATAGATATTGGATTCTTATGGGATTGTGCGGAAGAGTAGTATATAATTGAAGCAATAAATTTGTGGAATTATCTAAGTCCGGGCCTAGAAGGAATTTGTGAATTGTATTGTCTCCCAGCGGAATATGAGATTAGTTAGAAGCTCGATTTCTAATTGGATGACTATGAAACTTGTAGAGTGATAGATTCCAATGATAACCGGTTGGATTTAGTAAAAATAGGAAAGGCAGATCCTTGGACTCTGGCCAACACCCAGCATTGGGATATGACAAGTAGCTCCTGAAGAGAACCAGGAAGAAAGAAGAGAAGCATTGTCGTCCCTACCCTTCAAGGACTACATGTAAGACCTTCCGAGGACCGTTCGTCATTAACCCCATAGCTTTAGTTGTCCACACTTCCTCTATATCGGAGCCCTTTTCACGACTTAGTGTCTTTGATCGTTAGAGCGTTCCTAGCTATTGAGTTTCTTTGGAGTAAGTTTGTTATTTGGGTTACGTGTTGGGTTGTTTCTTGATCTGTTCCTTTGGATCTCTTTTGTCCCTTCCTATCCTTGGTCCCATTCCTAACCCTCTGGAGCACCCAGTGAGATGGACTCTAAGAATGGGAGCAATGTTAGTCGAGAAGCTTCTCGAAATGTTGGTGCCAAAGAGAACCAAGGATTGTCTGCGAAGTTCTTCGTACCTAAATCAGTTTCTCATCACCTGACCCGGTGATGCAACAATTAATCACGGTGTTTAGATGGCAACAATGTTCCTCGGCTCCTGTCCTGCGGCAAAGACTGAAGGGCATGTCGTGAAGAGTCAGTCTAGGGCAAGCCACCGAAGTCCCTCATAATGAAGTAGTAAGCCATTTTCTCCTAAAGACCACCATCCTTGGAAATCGTGCCTTTCACATGGATGTGGTGGACAAGGGCATTTTGCTTCTGGATGTCCCCGAAAGGAAAGCGAGCAAGAAATTCTCTGTGCAAGGCTGCGGCGACACTTTGGACACTATTTTATCGGTGTCCTAGAAGAAAAAAACCCAGTACCAAGTTTGCTACAATTGTGGCAAGGAGGGCCACTTTGCCAAGCAATGCCCTTTGCAAACTAAGGTGGTGCCACAAGCGACCTTGGTCCTAGGAGACCAGCAAGAGAGAGCTGGAGACATCATCTCAAGCATTTGTGAATCATCCCAAAGAATGAAGGCCAAGAGTACTTAAAATATCTTTAGCCCTGCATTTCGGCATCAATGTGGCGGTGGTCACAAGAGGAAGATGAAAGCTCCAATGCGAGACATTGTGAAGACCTCCAAAACTTCGTGAGATGGTTGGACCATCTCTCGAACAAGACATCAAAGACAAAAATTGATTACTTCAAATGTGCGGATATAGGGCATTATGCCAATCGATGCCCTAGAAGGCGCCAAAGCTATTACTCAGGACAACCTTCCGAAGTTGCTCTCATAGCAACAATAACCCCAGCGGCCGGAAGAAAGGCCAATGCAAGAATTATGTCGCAAGTGCAAAAGTACAGAAGCATGGGCTTGCCAATGCCCCAAGATGAAGCAGAGAAGCATCAAGCCAGCTCTAGCATCTCCGAGATATCTGCTCTAGGCCAACCCGGAAGAAGTTCCTCCTATTGCAAATGTCACGTGCTTCTATTGCAAGGAGTTGGGACATTCGCCAATAAATGTCCAAAAAGCGAGAGAAGTTGGCAAATGGCGGTAGCTCAGTTGCCCTTCTTTGCCCACCTCTTTCTTTCTAGTCTTTTTGAATCTAGGGTTGAGATTCCCTTAAGGGGTAGGTTTGTAACGCTCCGATTTTGAGCCTTTTGAAAATTTTTAAAATAAAAAGAACCATTTGGTTTTGGTGATAATTACAAGCTTAACTTTGAAATTTTGAATTTGAAGAATTTAAAATGACTTAACTAAACCTCAACTAAATCAAAGTTTGGTTCTTTTGATGTAGCTCTAGCTCTCTGGAGCTATCTCCCTTTTCTTGATAGGATTTCCTCTCCTTCATCTGTTTGGACATTTTTATATGTCCGCATCGTCCCCTTGTTTGACCTCTGTTGTTGTGCGGATCTCTTGATCCTAGACCACAATCTTCGGTTGGGCATATTCTTGTGCCCAGCCTCCTCTAGGTTGATCTAGCAGACCTCCCTCACATCTTTTGCTTGAGTATCCCTCTTGCTTCTTGGAATGCTCGATAATTCACTTGAACCTACATGGCCAATTAGATCTTCTTTGCATTCGATTGAACCACCTTTGTGCTCAATTGGACCCCTTCTGATTTCCCTCTGAGCCGTCAGACCTCCCATGTGAAGGCCTGAACCGTTCAGACCTATTGTGATCATCATCTAAGGATCCGGACCTCTTTAGGTCTAGATCTTCTAAGTGCTTGGACCTTCCCTGGTCCAGATCTCCTTCTCTGGCTTAGACCTCCTCAGGGTTTAGGTCTCCCTTTTATAACCACTTGTGTTCCTTCCATGCTCTGGTGAACCTCTTGGTGATCACTTGGACTCCTTTTAGCCCCGATCCTTGTAGCCCTCTCTTTGGAAAGGTCCTTCTAGTGCGATCCGGTATTGCCACCCCAATTCACGGTAATACCATTCTTTAGGACCTCTTTCCTATTCGCTCAGACCTTTCTCTTTAAGTTTGATTACTTTGAATTTCTTTGTTGGTTTGAATCTCTTTGGATCGAGACCTCTTTTACTGCTCGCACTTCTCTTAAGTCTAGACCTTTTGTCACTGGGCACTTCTCAATGCCCGCACTTCTTTATTCGGACCTCCTTGTAACCTCGTGGATTTCTTACATGCCTTGATCCTCCTGAATTCATTTGAAACCCCTTGGCATTCCTTCTTGGCGAAGGACCTCTTTAGGGTTCATCGTAATTGCCAAGGCTTTGATCTCACCTTGGCGGGTGGAAACCTCTTTTGAGTTGCTTCGACACACGAGTTTATTTGGACCTCCCTTTGTTACGAATCTAACGGTTTGGACCTCCCTTACTTTGAATCAAGGCCCGACCTCCCGTGCGTTATACTACCTTGCGGACCTCTCCGATGTTTGATCTTGGCCGTTGGACCTCCCTTTCGGAGATCCAACCGCCTGCACCTCAACGTGTTATTAATTTCAACCACGGGACCTCTTGGTAGTTCTTGGACCTCTGTCCAAGACCTCTCCGAGGCCTTTTAAACACAGCTCTGGACCTCCTTGCGGACCTCCCTTGTAGAGATCCCGGCCGTCGGGACCTCCCATGTCGAGACCTCCTCGCATCTCTGGACCTCCTCCACTTCAGACCTCCTTGAGTCGCGGGACCTCCTTTGATGAAGTCCTGGTTGTCCGGACCTCAGTCACGTGGACCTCCTCCATGTGTATTTGGACCTCCCCATGTTCGGACCTCCTTTGTGTATATCAGGACCTCTTAGTTTCTTAGACCTCCTCGAGGACCTCTCTTGCGGGGCAAGACCTCCCCCTTTTGACCCGACTGTTTCTAATTTGACCGGCCCCACCTGCCAGTCTTAACCATTCTCAATTCCTCCGCCATGTTATTATATTGAGCATTTAATGCGGGTCTTGTCACATTAAATGCATCCATATACGTGGTGTTTTACTTTGAATTGGGTCACTTAACTGCAAATACTCGATATTTTTCTTAGTCCCTTCCCAAAGCAACCTAAAATTTGTCCTTTCTCGTACTTTTTAACTGGGTGGTAGTGACACCGCTTCTGCCACTCACCCATCTTTGACCTACTTCCATACTTATCCTTGACATATGTATTTCTAGTTTTCTTCACCCCTTTTTGTCTATAATTAGTCCAGGGAGCTCTCCCATTTTACCCTTTTCACATTCACCATCCCGGCTTTCGTCCGGTGGCTTTCGAGGAAGACCTTGTGTTCACAGGACCTCCCTCACTCCATTGTTCTTCCTTGTCTCTGGTAAGTTCTCTGGTGGTCCGCTTCACTCTTATTTTGGTCACTGCATTGAGCGGGTCGTGTCCTTCACAGGACCTCCCCTGGTGGACACCTTCTGGATTTCTATGGCCCTTATTTGAGGACCTCCTCTCTGGACCTCGCCCAAGAACTACTTCCCAGGACCTCTCTGTGTGTTGTTTAGGTCACTCCTTGGGGTCTTTTGCTAAAGACCACCCTCCTCTGTAAGCTTAGACCTCCTCCCTAAGAACCTAATCTGAAATTTGGACCTCTCTGTTGGTTGAGTGTTGAGGTTCCTCTGAAGTTCTTTTGGTTCTTTATTTGGAGCTCTGTTGGTTCTTTATTTGATCGTTGTTTGAATCTGTTCTCTTGCCGTAGATCTTGGCGTTCTGAGAGCAGGCGGTGAGAAAATAGAATCTTAAGCTACCAAGCAAGAGGCAAGTTACACTTTTGATCATATTGCACCCAATATTTCAATTTATTTATGTTCTGCTTTCAAAGTATTATGCATGCCTATTTCTACCAAGTTATTTCAATACGTCTTTAAACACATAGTTATACCACTTTCTCTCATATGGCCAACTTTGACATTGAACCAAATTTGTTGTCACCTTAGGCAAAATCTGGTTGACCCAATAATGTGAACCAGAATCATTTGAAAAACTCATGCTTAGTTAAGCTTAGACCAAAAGTATTGATTTGGGGAAATCTTTACCAACATGACCAACTGTTTCTCTTAAATATTTTAACCATGACATTGGGTTGTCATGGAGGTATGAAAGTATTGCTAGGGAAGCAAAGAAAAGGAAATGGATTTAGGCTGGGCGAATTGGTTGGCTTGGTTGGTGCAAGTTTATGCAGGATCGTGTCGTTATGATAGATCGATGCCCTTGGGTTTGTGGAAGTCGCCCTAGTCATTTGAGGACCGGTCTTTGGCGACCAATGCCATGCCTATAATGGGCTATGCCAAAACCGTGCAACAACATGTCTCCGATGTGGGCGTGGGACTGGTGATTAATTTGCAAAACTCTACCATATCTTTGCTCCATTGGAGGTGTGGGAGGTCTTGTTTGGCCAATGGTCTTTTATAACCCATCTTGTTCCCATTTGGTGCAAGAGGGGCTTCATGGATTGCTATCCATAGGGGGTGAAACCTTAGCAAGGAAAGGCTGTGGTGGAGCAATGCATTGTAAAGGCCTTGTCATGAACTCTAGACCTCTTACCTTGGCGGTGAGAGGTGGCACTCACAAGATGCCAAACAAACTAGAGTACTCATGTCGTGTGGGTAAAGTGCACAACCTCTGCAGAGTTAAATCTATTGAATAGCCGTGTCATGGTCATGGACGTCTTGGCAAAGGCCACTTGAAGTTAGTTGTTGACTTTGGGAATTTAAAATGATTTTCAAATCTGTTTTGGGATTGCCGTCCCATGGGTTTAGGCGAGGAGCCTAATGTCGAGGTATCCTTCACCATCTTATGATGAATGTTATCCAACTGAAAAACTGATTTGATGAAATGAATTTTTATTATTGTATTACTGCCTTAGAACTTAATACATGTATTTGAAAGAAACATGGCTTTATGCAAATCAACCATATTAAGCCTTCCATTGTGATATCCATTATGCATGTCATCTTGTTATCTGACGGGTGTAACTTGCGAGCACGGTTGTTGTGCTCACTCTTGCTTGATGCTATCTTTTAGCAGGAATTGAGAGCTTTAAGGTGATTCGCTCGGTGGACCAAATGGTCGGATCGACTAGGATTAAGCCCTCGGTAGGTTGCTGTGGTGTATCGGGTGGCTCGAGTGTTCTTTTGTTATGTTTTGCTCACGGCTTGTAAGATCTCTTGTAAACAACTCCTTTGGTTATTAATAAAGCTTATGTTCTTTGCTATGTTATCCTTGTTGTTCTTTGTGAAGAGCTAGCCATGATCCTTGGGACTAGTTCGGGTTTCACAGGGAACCCCGAGTATGCTTGGACCTCTATGTCCACACAGTGGAGTGAATCAGGAGAGTCTTGGGGTGGTCCCAGATCTCCACGACCTCCTCTGAGGGTCATGGGAGGTCTTGGGAATGCTCTCGACATCCTCATCCTTCTCTGTTTGGCCGTGGTAAGGCCCTCGGGTGCTCCTTGGTTCCTAGGCTCACTCTCGGGTCACGTTCTCCTGGACCTCCAGGAGGTCTCGTTGGACCTCATGGGAGGTCTTGGTGGACTGCCCGAGAGGTCCTTTATGGACCTCCTGGGAGGTCCTGGTGGACTTTCCAGAGGTCATGGAGGATCTCTCGGTGCCCTAGAGTTGGGTCGTTACATCTTGCTTCAAAATGTTGCTATGTAACTCAGCCACTCCATTTCTCTCCGGGTGGAGATTACCATTTCTCTGAACTGCAAGCCAATGGAACTTGTCATTTTGTGCTATAATGGTCGTGTATAGAAAGAGTAAATGTGGCACGACAATTACCTGCTTCTCGATTTCCTCAATAATTTCCATGTGTCGTGGAAGTAATTTGCTCACTACAGTCTGTGACCATTTCTCAAGAGCTTCAAGAAGAACTGTATGATTGGTGTAAGCAATTGTCCTGGACCATGGAAAATAATTTATTAATTGAATCAAACCTTTTAGTTGAACACTCTTGTAAAATTAAATAACAATAAATAAAACCTTTGGTGAACAAAACATCAGAAAAGAAATCAAATTAAAATAAATCACTTGCACAAATCGAACTTCACCTATTTGTGATGTCCCAAGCTTCATCCCAACCAAGTCCCTCCTCATCCACAAGTAACCTCATCAGCTCCTAAAATCCGCGACGCAGGGCTCGGTCATGGGCGAGCAATGGCGAATGGCGGCGGCGAAAGGTCGAACCAGATATCGCCTCGGATCGGCGAGTGCGCGCAGCGGCGTCCGACTTGGTGTAGGAAGCGACAAGCTGAAGCGGCAATGCACAAGACAATGGCCAGCGCGACGCAGGGCCTCGGATCCAAGGCGAGCTTGAGGAGCATGGTCGTCGGCATAAGTGAGTGTGGTCGTTGGGGCGGCGGCGGCGGGCGGCGGCTATCGGTGGAGGGGCGGCAGAGCGTGGTCGTCGAGGCGAGGAGCGACGCAGGGAACCCTAGCGCGTGGGGCGGCGTTGCGGTGATTGGGGATCGGGGATCGGGGGAAAGAGGGCGTTGCGGTGATTGGGGATCGGGAGGAAGAGGGCGGGGTGGTTTTCACAAAGTAGCCGATGGGTGGAAGGGCAGCGTATCTCGGCCGTTGAATTCGTGATGGATGGTCCGGATTAATCATATACGTATGTCCACATAAGTATGCTTGTGCACCAGATACTTCCCCTCTCTAGAGTGTATACTTACTACATCATTTCGTTTTGTCGCTATCAAACTTTTAAGCCCCAGGTGGGCCCTCAAACTGATGGCTGCGAAAGGATTGCAGTGGAGTAAAAAAAATCAACAGCACTTGGCGAAAAAGACTCAAGGAGTCAGGGGCTCACAACAGCTGGGCTCTAACCATGTGTCATTATTTGATATGTGGTCAAAAGATAAAAAGGGCTAAACGTAGTTGGTAAACGACGCAATTAGCTAGATGGTCACACCTGGCATCCCATGAAGACACTACCAGCCTTTTAACGACAACAGACATGCGAGCATCCTATACGGCCCCACCACCGTACTTAACTTCCATAAAAGAAGCTTAGGATGACACACATCAGCTAATTCCCAACAATATTATATGCTTAGGATGACACACATCAGCTAATTCCCAACAATATTATATTACTGCTTGCGGCAGCTACAACAATTATACATAGCTTACAATTGAGTATTGCTATACACACAACGTAAAAAACGTATGAGTATCGTACCACGTGTTCGGGGAGGAGGGAGGTGGCGCACGGAGCCAATCGGAGGAGCGTAGTGGCCGCGCGCGGGAAGCATTTCCACTTACAATAAGCCCATCTTCGTCTCAAACAAAAGAAAACTACAACACTTAGAACACACGCCTTATTAATTAATGTATTAAGTACGGGAGATCACGAATCAAACATCCAAGGGGGATTGGTTCAGAAACATCGCTTTAGCGACGTACTACAAAATAACACCACGCAGACTCTGAAATCTTAGAAATAACACTACCATCACATTTTCAGCCCGTTTTTAACAGCAAACACGTATGATATGATAGAATATAATCTTAATACCCGTTTTACATCCCTCGGGTCGACGACAGTGCTTCTCCCTCCCTCCCTCTCTCTCTCTCCAGTGAGACGGTGTTGACGCCACTCCCCTCCTCCACCACCGGCAGCCTCCTCCCCATCCACCCCGGTATGCCCCTCCACCACCACAGCAGAGGAGGGAGAAGGGCCCATCCTAAACACTTTACGACTTTGAAACTTCATTGCAGTTTACTAATCGATGTCTTATCAGTTGTAGCTGCCGCAAGCAGCTAGGTGATCACCACATGGAGTAAAATATCTACCAGTAAAGCTATATCGACATACACAAATAAATAATTAAGCTATTTCTTTTTTTACACCCGGGAAAATAACAGAGTTTTACAAACAGAGACAGGGGAACAGAGCTAGTAGAGATAGGGGATAGGTAAGACATTATCCCAGGATTCTTTTCCACCGAGTTGTACCCAAAACCGGTGGAAAAACAAATTGCAGCTCGCCTTTCTGGAGCGCTGCCCGATGTTTTAACAAATCTCAGAGATAACAGATTATCTCAGCTGGATTTTTCAACGGTTTGTGATCAAAACACACCTTGTTTATTCTCTTCCAAATAGGCCAATAACAGCGGCTAATCCAACAACATGCACATGCGTGAGCTTGGGCAGGATCTGTTGAGCCCAGTTAAAATAGGACTGGAACTGTTCACTCCTGTGTTCAACCCCAAAGCAAGCACCCAAACCCCCCATACGAATCAAAGAAAAGGTGCTGGGATTGACTCACGGGCTGTTTGGTTCATGACCATAATGAATCAAACAAAATTTGGTGTAGTCAAAACTTAGGCAAAGCCAAAATATGATAAAATGAATGTTGTTTGGATTACGATGAAGCCAAATTTTGGCGTCACCAAAATTTTGGTGAGCAATTTCTTCACCATCGGATTGCCCGTGTGTGACATTAGATTACCAATTTTTTTGTTGACACTACTAAATATTGGTAGCAAACCAAACGATATGCAGTTTTCATTGACGTTACCAAAATTTGATTTTGTTCACATTGGTAACAAACCAAACGTATCCTCAGTTTTATGGCAAAAGGCACACAGCTTCCAACCACGCCAGTTTCTCCGAATCAGGTTATCCTTGGTGAGAATGGCATTGTGGCTCACTAGCCAGAGGAAAATTTTAGTTTTAAGAGGAATTTTAGCTTTCCATGACCGGGGCCTCTTGAAGAAATTAAGCTACTCCACCTCTGAGTCCTTATGGCCGGGGATTTGTTCCATGCATGTTTCAACTCCCAGCTATATCATGTTCGTCAGTTGATGTGTGCTGCCTATGCAAGCAGAATCTTTTCTGAACACGCGTCGCTTTGCCAAGCCTGTTTTTTTTTTTCTTGTTTCTTGCAAATCTTTTTGGTTCCTTCGTGGTGGAACTTTTTTTATTAATTAACTTTTTTATAATTTTATTTTAAAGTTTGCGTCGGGGTTAATTTTAAAATAAAATTTTAAAAAGAATTAATTAATAAAAAAATTCTTTGTGGTGTGCTTCTTCCGCACGCAGAGCTCGGAACCTGGGGGTTTGTTATCATTGCCATGTGTGTGCTCCGATTGCATTACATTACAATAATCACGCAGCTACCTCACATTGCCCAGCTCCGGGATAAACTAAGCACCCATGCAAACCTGCCGGATTGTGCGTGTACGTGCGATAGTTATTATCATCACGGTCACGGATTAGTTTTGTTTTCCTTTTTCCTTTCCTTTGCGTGCTCTCGGGAGCTCACGTAGCTTCAGATTCGACTGGATCCGCGTTGCTAAATGCGGTGAATTGCGCCTTAAGCATGCTACTAATTAGGTATTAACTATTAAGTGAGCAGTTGCTAATTGATTATGTGGCCCTGTACAACTGTGCTAATTAGACCGGTCCTAGCCTCCCAGGCTCTCTGATGCTGCAGGAAACTGGGTCCTCTGTTGTACTGCAGAGAGTCCTCGGAGGTAATGCTGCATGAAAGTATGGCAGAAGCAACGATGATTTTGATGTGCGCGTGAAACACTGTAGCAATTTCATTGTTCATACTTTAGCACCGTACGATATACTATTGATCTAAACCTCGCTGGTGATTGTACAATCCGGATAAGCCTCAATGCGTGTGATGCATCTACGGCGGAGGATCCGCGTCCACATGCTGGAGAATGTGGGCTTGTTGTACGACGACGGATATAATAGAATCGTCCCGAACCCGGAGCAATTCATTCAATATAAAAAGCTGTACCTTTTCTCTATTTTTTTTTCAACGTGTCTCCCACGTGTCAAGAGTGCCCGTACGCGATCAGTACACGATACTGGTCGAGTATTGTATGCGAAAAATATGAACAATATGTACCATTTTGCATATCTAGTTTCTAGGATGCTGAGCAGCCTGAAGCTAATAGGTCGGATTCTTCCTTTTCTTCGAAGCGGATACTCTGCATTAGAACGGTACAGAGGAGCACAGTAACATACATTAAGCTATTTATTTTTATCATCTAATACAAAATGAACGGTTTAGATAGAACATTATAATACCTAAGAAAACAGTAAAATCGCTACAATATATTTTGCTACAGCAGATATTTAGCTGTTCTATGGTATTTATTATGGTGCTACTGCCGAGTGCTGTTTACACGGACTGAAATCATTATTTAAACAGTGATCGTCTATATCACAGGATCTGAATCCATTTTCCTTATGCCAGTGTATTGTATCTTGCTAGGAGATTAACATAGCTGCAGTTATCCAATTATACAGGGTGTAGGTGTACATGAATCCATTTTTTAGGGCTCAATGGAGAGCTAAACGTCCTCCTGAAAAACAGTTGATTATTCAAAACTGTTGTTACAAGGTGCGGGGAGGGGGGAGCAAACCCAAGAAGGACTTGTTTGGATATGGAGGGATTAAATACAATTTCTTCGGATTGACAGAGAATTTGAACTAAAATCCATTTCAGTCTGAAGGAATTGCGTCTAATCTCTCACTATCCAAACAAACCGAAATGGGTACCTCACCGGGATTATGTAGGAGGGGCAACACGACAAACGTATCAGTAGAGGGATTAGCTGCCGAACCCCGAACTTGCCATAGCTCTATGCATGCATGTGCTCTTTAAAGAGTTGGACCTGTTGTGTACGGCTCATATGACAAGGTGAAAGAAAGGAGCTGTGTTTGGAAAGCGGGAGTATATAAATATATATCGCCAATCTCTTTGTAACTCTAATTGTGAAAAAAAAAGAAACTCCTCGTACAGACGAAGCCGCCAAGATTCGGCTCTGGGAGACGTAGATTTTGCAAAACCTCGTAAACAAATCATCGTATCTCTTATGTGTGATTGTTCTCTTGCGCAAAGGACCGTTTCAGCCGTGTCAAGCTCATGCACTATCCAATTTAGACCATGGATATACAGGCTGTAGTGCTATTGGACATTAAGGTAGAGTATCATCATTTATGGTCATATTCTGGATAGGGGTGCAAGTGGGGCGGGCTGTGGATAGCCCGCACCCACCCCGCGTCGTCCGCATCAGAGTTGCAGTTAGCTGAGCCCGCAATGCATATATGCACAATGGATTGGTGGGTTTGGTGGCGCACTGCGCACACACCCGCTGCAAGCAAAGGCCCAAGACCAAGCACTCCATTTCCGCCTCCTCGACTTCCCCGTCCAATGGAGCTCCTGAGCAGCGAGGCGCTCATGTGGTCAATCACCTCATCTCATATCTGCGTCACATTCCATTCTCCCCACCCCACTGTAGCAATGGCTCCAGCCCCTCTCCTCCTCCTCCTCGCCGTCTCCCTCGTCTGCCACCCCGCCGTCGATCATATCCCTGTCTCCGTCCCCAATGGCTCCTCCCCTCTCCCCGTAGTCCCTGCCCTCGTCTTTGTCGTCCACGAAGCGCAATGACATCGCCGAGGTCCTGGTGAGCACCGTGCTGAGCAGTTTCTTGGTCCTCGGGCTTGCTTTCTTCCTCTTCCTCCGGCACGGCAAGAAGCGGCTGGAGAGGGCGCCGAGACGAGGGGGAGAGGCCAGAGGTGGGCGGCGAGTGGGAGACTCCGCGTCTGCGATGTTCAACGAGTCGCTGCACACGCCCAGCGTCGGCTCCAGCTCGTCCTTCTCCGTGGTTACCACCGAGGTGTACGCGAGGCCGCCCGCTGCTCCACCCTGCGGTTGCCAACACCGCTGATATCAGGAGTGTCATCCCGTCTGATGCCACCGGTCTTGCCTCGATCATGACGAGCTCCGGAGGTCGTGCTAAGAACCCAACCCGGAGGCATTGTTAACTCGCTTCGACGAAATTCTCTAGCGAGCGGCCCAAGACGCGTCGGCCGAACTTCGCTCGGAAGAGCAAGCGCGCTCCTCCATCTTCTTGCCGACGACGCTCGTTGGACTCGCTTCGAGAGAAGCATCGAGGCCGCCGTCGGTGGAGGAGGATGTGGCGCGGCGGCGGCGGAGGCGTATAAGAAGGCGCGCAAGTCAAGACGAGCGATACGCCACGGGCTACGCATCGGCACCCACTACTTGCTGCACAACATCGACGAGGACGCCAAGGCCTGCGCATTGATGTACCACAGCGAGCGCCTGCCATCGCGTTCGGGATGGTGAGCACGACGGCCTTGCGTTCGGCGGGGAGGGACAGGAGGCGGGCAATACCGGTGGGTCAGTGCGGCACCCAGCGGACAATGCGGGCTGGCCTGTTTAAATTGCTAATAACTTGGTGGGTCAGTGTGGATAGTTTAGTGGGCTGTTTTTGTGAGCCGGGCTAGTGACTTAGTGGGCAAACCCGCCCCACTTGCACCCCATTTCTGGATGTTCAGTTGTAACTTCTCTCGGTTATCTCCCTTCTTCCGTTCGGATTTCTTTTTAATGAAAAAGAGCTGATTCATTCCTAGTTAGATTTTTTGGAAAAGTCGCCTCTATCTATCTGCATCTTCTTCGTGGACGCGAGCGCAGCTGACCTCAACATTTTTGGACGGACAACATTGCATGTCTACTTGCCCTATCTTTTGGCTTATTTTTCTATGCGGTCGGTGCTACGTGTCACTGACATTTGGTGTCACACTGATATTAGGTCTGGATGTACGACACGTAGTACCAGTGCTTATATAACACTTGCTCTTTTCCACGGAAGTCAAAAATTGAGATGGAAAAAGAAGAGGAAATAATAAAAACAATTCGAATTTAATGGACGTGTGTGTGAAGTGCGATGAGCGAATCTCTCTCACTGAGTCTAAAATCAGAAGCCCACCGGCCCATACCCGCACCCAGCCATACGGTACCACCGGCACCGGCAAGCGAGCGAGAGCCGCGTGTCGGCACCGCACGAGCGCGCCCCCATCCCCGAGACCCCCACCGACCAACGCGACAGAAACGATCCGCAGCAGGAGAGATCTCCGATTCCGATCCGATCTGAGATACCGATGGCGTCCGGCCGGCGCTGCATGTTCCTGGAGATCCTGCTCGCCATCCTCCTGCCCCCGCTCGGCGTCTTCCTCCACTTCGGCTGCTGCAGCGTACGCAAATCACCCACCTGCCATCTCTCTCTCTCTCCCCTTGTCCCGACGATCTTATTTTTATGTCATGCGCCTACTGGACTGGATTGGATCAATGAAGTAGTCCGTTTTCTAGCTAGGTGGCTCGAGAATCCGTTGTATGTGTATCTGGTCGATTTCCAGTTAGATCTGGGAGGCGGATTTTGCAATTTGGTGAGTTGGCAGCTGAGTAGCAGGAATGCAGGAATTCGAAAATAGGGACAGTGCTTGGCCAGAATTATAAGTTCTTGAGCACCAAACGCCACACTGCCTCTGATTCTCCTACGATATCCTCGTAAATTTAGTTTTTGCTTTCTTGCTTCCTGTACCGGCGTGTTGTATTGCGTTGGGCTTGGGCTTCCGTTTTGTTTCACGCCGGTTCAATGTTATGACGCATATGAAAATATTTGCTTGTAAATTGTAATATACTATGATCTACGGTACCAGTACCCCTTAGTTCATGGGAGTTACGAAACCTAATTGCCAATCCACCAGAGCAGATTGAAATATTTGTATTTTTTTTTGCCTGTGTCGTATTGTATAGTCCATGTGTGTTTGGTTTTAGTCATCTGGCAGTTGTGTTTTACATATGGAGGAGCTATGGAAGGTGCATGGGGGATCATGTTTGAAGTTTGACTACCATTAGTGCTCATGAATGTGTTACAATCTGCCTCTTCATTTTGTTACCAAAGCCAAGCCATACGCATAGCCAGCACCACAATTTATTCCCCATCAGAAGAGTGAGTTATTCTGATGATTTGTTGGATTAATTCGAAAGTCTGGAATGAATTGGTGATGTACAAGCATGTTTTGTGTTGACAACTCTAGTGATAGTACCATGTTCTATTGATCCCCCTTTTATGTTAAACAGATGGAGTTCTGCATCTGCTTGCTGCTCACCATCCTTGGCTATGTCCCTGGCATCATCTACGCAGTCTACGTACTTGTTGCTCTCGACTCAGACCAGCACCAGAGGGAATACTATGCCCTTGCTTAGCCCACTTTAATTCTGTAATAATTTCTGCTTTATGGCCAACTGCCAAGTCAAACTGGTATCTTGTATCTTCATCTGGATTATCTGACATGGCATTGTGCGTATAATTTATTTCGCCTTGGTCTCTTGTGACCCATTTACTCCTTTTTTTCAGTCTGTTAAATGCTTAAATTGTGTCCCAGTTTCTCCATTCTGTAATTCTGACACAAGGGTATAAATTGTTAAACTCTGAATTATGTGAGCAATTATGATTGGTGCCTGATGTGGTAATTTTACATACTTATATAATGGAAATTCTGACACAAGGGATTTCCTTCCTTTTTTGGGAGTCTTTTGCCTCTTTAGTCAATTTATTCATACTTTAGTTTAACTTCACTGCTGATAGGAATAACACCCTTGTATTACATGTGTTTTTTAAAAGCTTATTACATTTGCTACTAGGCTGTTGCCAGAGGTCTTTAGCCAGTCTTGTGGAAAAAATATCAACCATCAACTGTCATTATATCTTGATAAAATTTGAAGGTTAGTCTGCCTATATGTATGGTAGCAATGTAGCATGAATAAATTTTTTTAATCAAGAATGCTCAGTGCCAACACCATCAGCAAGTAGATTCTGAAAATTACATGTTGAAAGAGAGAAGGCAGCGTGCTTGATCTGCAGAATCATGTTTATTTGTAGATGTACTAACCTCTACACCAGGTTTATCGGCTTGTACCAAAAGCAACAAATGTTGTTAAAACTTCTCTTTTCCAATATACAATATGTTTGTCATATGCTGTAATATGCGGAAAAGTTTTTTTGTCTATTGCTCTGGCCCTCTGACTATTCCCATATCACCCAATAAATGAAGTAAATCTCTTTTGATGGATCATATCTTGCTGCTGGTTGCAGCAATCACTTGATTCTGTGTCACTTGTCGCATGCTGTTGTTATCTGCGCTTTCTGATCATCTTCGTGCTGATGATGATTCAGTGTAGAGCTTGTAAAATATAACCAGAATGCTTGTTTCTAGTGCTGAATGTTCTTACCCATGTGTGGTTCAGCGATTGCAGCGATTGTGAGCACCTGAGTAGATAGCGTGCAGCTGGCCAAGAAACTTATTCAATATCAGTACATTTCTGATTGCAGCGATTCTGTCTGCCCTGCTGTACGAAAGATGCCCCTAATATTCCCTGTCTAGTTGAGTATGTTCACGTTCACTAGCGCTGCTGACATGCTGATTGATTCAGGTAGTGCATGCATTGCAAACACTATTACTTCAGATTCTTTTCTGCGCTCTTTCATTGGACTAGACGTCATGGCCTCATGGGTGAGGTGACCAACATGTTGCTGTTTTTTTAAGTCTTAAGATATAAGAGCACAGGATCCTTGTATAAGATTGTATGACAGGATCCTTGTATAAGATTGTATGTGTGAGGTGACCAACATGTTGCTGTTTTTTTAAGTCTTAAGACATAAGAGCACAGGATCCTTGTATAAGATTGTGTGTTGGGCCAGCAGTCGCGGGAGAGATCACGATGGAGATATGCTGCGGATACCTCTTAGCAAACTGCATGCAATGAAGGAAAAAAATAGATTTTTTTACAGTACATTCTACTAGAACTAAAAAATGTACTAGAACTAGAAGTAAGAGGTGACAGTAGAAATTAAATCTGGTCATTCTACTAGAAGTAGCATCGAACCTAGCGAGTACATGACATCTAGCTGGTATGTACCGTGATTTTTTTTGACGGGATATGTGCTATGAATTTTAACAGACATGCATGCATTGCACACCTATGAATTTTGACAGTCATGCGTAGTCCGCCTCATGATCAATAGCTATCCAGTTTAATTCTGGTTCAGATGCCCAGTTCTCCAGTCGGGGATGAGGGATCTCAGTTATAGCAGAAACCTGATCTTATGGCTAGTTCTCACTCACTTTGATTCAATGTTACTACTTAAGAGTCAGGAACTCTAGTGATGGATTGCGTTCTCTTGAACCTTATTCTCGTAGTTTTGGCCAAACATTTGATTTCTTTGGTGTAGAACCCTCGAAATACTAATCATCAATTTATGTGGGGCAACTATTTCCTCATGCAGAATTATTCACTTTGAGGCAACGCCAATAATCCAGGTGCAAGACTAGATTTGTAGTCCTGTCGAATATATCATTCTGGTTGATTGTGCTTTCTATATTGATGCATTTGTCTACGTTTAACCATTATTTCTCTAATGACCAGCATTCATAAGGAGAGTTGAAACTAGCAGTCAACTCAGCTGAGAAGCAAATGACTGTTTAAGGACTTTAGATACACCCTGTCGCTTGGTGCAGAACCATAGTCTTGTGGCAATTCTCCTCTAAGCTATGTCCTGACATGCTGGAGTTAGTGTTTGCTTGACCTGACACGTCCAGACTTGCCAGAATCATGGCTGCGTGCAATTTGTGTGGGGAAACTATTTCCTCATACCAAATTATTCACTTGAAGGCTGTGCCATTAATAATCTAGCTGTCTATTTCGTTCTGATTGATTTTGCTTTCTGCAACGATGCATTTGGTCACATTCAACCACTAATTTTATTACAGCCAGCAGCTCTGTTGAATTGAAACAGTGATGACCTGAACAAGGAAGAAATGACTGATTAAGAAATTTAGATGCATCCTTTTTGCTTGGTAAATTACTTATGGATTTTGGTCTTGTGACAATTCTCCTCCTAGGCAAAGCTATTTTCTGACATGCTGCAGGTAGTGTTTGCTTGACATGACACATTCAGACTTAACAGAACTATAGCTGTCATCGGGAGCCTATGTTATTCTTACTGAGGACCTGTTAAGCCCATGGATCTAAAGTTAGCAATTATGCATCCGGCCTTCCAATTTTGTTGTCTCAGTAGTCAGTATGCACTATGAACCCATGATTTTCCAGAAGAAAAGGGGGAATTTGGTTGCTTTATTCTGCGCACATAATATATTTTTTAGAATCATTAGGGCCTCGCACTGCGATGACCCAGTCCCAAATTTATTGAAACCAGAGAACGTTCAGAACCTGCACCCATAACATAATTTGCATACTCATTCTGTTTCCATGAAGCAGGACTTATCTGATGTGAGTTTCTGATAAGTGTGACTCCATGAAAAGGCTGGCTGTGCTGCTAGCCTGCTACTACGAGCACTTAGACAAGGTCAGTGCTGTCCTGCCCCCTGATTAGGTTTGTTTCCATCACTTCATTACCCTACATGTTTCATTATAAGCTGAATATTAATTCCGCTATGCACAGCATAGAAGCAGGGTTCCATCATTGCGTATCAACGTTTAAGTACGAAATGGTTGATGTAAACTAAGTGCCATTACTGTTCAGGGCTTTTTAAAAGGATAGGCAAGATCAAATGATCAATTCTCAAGGAGGGCAGGCCGGCCGGTGGAAGAGGCCCGAGTCGGGCCGTTGCCATTGAAGGGTCGTAAGGAGGCGCAAGACGACGGTTTCGGAGGCTCTGTTTGTAGCAGCTGGTCCGGGACACCATGGACGAGCCGGTGGAAGGAGTCGGTTTGGCGAGTGCTGTGTTATGTCGCCCTCCGTTATCTCTGAGGGGAGGAGTTACTATCTCACCCAATTCATTCGAAGCGCCTCGCCGGTTGTCCTGTTAGCGTGTGGATTCGTCTTGCCCCTGCTTCTATTATTCTCTCTCAAGTTGGTGCCTTGGTGATCCTCTACGCTGCCCGGTCTAGCCAGTTTGGAGTCTCTGTGCGTTGGGCAAGGAGGTTTGCCCTTCCCTTAGCCATGATGTGTGTGTAAGGCGGAGCAGTCGGAGTTGAGGCGTATGCTAGTTGGTTTTCGCCTCTAGCTCCGATGTTGTTGTTTAGGGTGCTACGAGGTGCGTCTAGTGCGGGTTCTCTCCCGTCTGAGGTGTTTCCCGTCGGTGAACCGTTGTATTCCCTCTTATATCAATATAAAGGGCAGTCCTTCTGCTCTTCGTTTAAAAAAACTCAAGGAGTGCAAGGGGTTGGAAGCCCGAGGGAGTGGCTGAATGGGGGAAATGTGTGGTTAACAAGGGGCATACAGCAGAGTGGTCGGTAGGTTGGCAAGGGAGGTGCCGTTCTGCTGCTGTTCATCAAGAGAAGCTTGAACTGGACGTCTCCTCCATACATTTGGACCGAACTGTGGGTACCTTCCTAATCCTAGGTACACTCTTTTTCTGCGGAATGAAGAAATGACAGTTAGTGGCAGACCCAGGAATACAATTTAGGTTGGGCGGAATGAAGCAATAGAAATATCCAATACCAAAGCAACATATACACAATCCAGGTTGCAATCACACTAATAAGAGTGCAAGGCACTAAATGGAACGCAAAAACTACAATCCACATGTGAACTTGTGGTTCTTTGGCTACCGCAACGTTTGCACCAGTACTTGGGGTTAAGCCAGTCGACGCAATGCTAAAATAGCTTTTCAAATCTAGTTAATCAACCAATCACAAACCATGATCCACTCTATATTCAACTAATTTCTTTAATTCGCCTTGCTTGCTCGCTCGTCATTGCTGCGACTGCGGTCTTGGCGCCTTTTGACTTCTTGACTCGGCTTGCTTGCCATGCTGTGCCCACACCCCGAGGCCCACGCATGACGCTCCTCTCCGTCAGATTGCCAACATCGCTATGCCACCGCACATCGACTCAACCCCGTCGACCACCACGAGTCCAAACACCACCATGGTTCCATGAGCTTGGGTTAGACAATAGAGTATCGTGGTGGGGCTGGGCTAGTGAGCCTCCTCATGCGATGCAACGGTAGCAGTCCAAGAAGCTCCCATCGCTCTCGCCAGGCCCAGTAGTGCCCTGCCTTCTTCAACTCGAGACAACAATAGAGCTTCGGTGCTAAGCCATGGCGGAAGAGAGGGGGTTCGACCAGCGGGGCACCGCGGGCGACCGCCCAGACTCGCCCGATTGCTGATCAACCTCTTGTGTTTCGAGAGGATAGCTTACATGAAAAAGCTTACGTAAGATACTGGTTCTCTTGTGTTCCGCTAGTAAAGTATCATGTAAGGTGTGGATTCTATTCTTGTGTGCCAACTGCGCTCTCTGTTTACTTGATATGCAAAAATATACTCTGTTTATATTTTTTTTTCTTCACCAGAGGTGGCTAAATGGGTGGTCCGATCGGTCCAGCTAACTGAACAAACCAGGTTGTAGATTCGACTGCCAACTCAGGCACGACACGACACCTCGAACTCTCTTGACATGAAAAAAAAACCTACCTTGTTTACAAAAAGAAAATATTATCTGCACCATCTTTTTTTTTTGGCTTTTGCTCTGTTAATTATGATTAGCCCTGCATCTAGTATTACGGTGACTGATGGATGACGACATCCTGCTTGCAAACCTATTATCTTGGCTCACCGTATGACTTTGTCCTTGATTGAAATCTTACTATATAAAAGAGGGCTGAATTGAGGAGCAGGGAGACGTGCTACGTCGCCCTTTTTTCATTGTCCGTCAGATCCTCCGCTCCACGCGTCCACACCGTCTGATCGGGGTATAGCCTTCGTACACGCGAGCGAAGCGCGCATCATAGCACGTGGTTCTCTGGATTGTTCTGGCTCTCTTCTAGCTTTCTCCGTCGCCACTCCTTCTCTTCCCCTTCCCCTCTCCGGCCCCCGGCCCCCGCCCCCGCTTCGATCTCCTCCGCCTTCCACCGCGCCCGGGCTCCCATCCCCATCCCTACCCCCGATCCCCTACGCCCTCCCCCGCACCCGCGCCCTCATACTTCTTCCGCATTCCCTCTACCCCATCCGCTCCTTGCCGACGCGACGTGGCGGAGGTGTCCCATGAAGGTCGCCTCCTCCCCACTCTGCCATCCTCTTACGCCTCCCCTCTACATCCCTTCACGCCCCCCGCCTGTCTCCACTGGCGCGCCGCTCCGCCCGCCTCCCGCCCGATCGCGCCTCCTCCCCAATCGCCTCCTCTTCCCACTTCTCTGTGTGACGTCTGCGCGAGTGCCACGATGGAATGCCCAGATGACCCACATCCCATGGGTGATGCATCATCATCGCCCATTCTTTGCCAAAGCGGGAGGTCGTCATCCCAATGGCCATGACGAGACGAGGCGGGCGGCCTTGGCCGGTCTTGCAGATTGCAGTAAGTCGTCGGCCGGTGGCCAAAGCGATGAAAAGCTGGTTCGTTTCCTTGGGCGACGCGTTCCTGATGACGCTGCCGTTGTCGATGTGTGCACCCCGGGCGAGGCACGGTCCATTCTTGCCCTCGCATTCCTGATGATCCTTTTCTGGTCTGTTTGCCATTGGTTTCCTACTGGGGACTGCCATCTCCTGATTTGCTCTTTCATTGTGTACACATTTCGTAGGTTGAGAACGTGTTGGATTATTTGATTTGCTTGATGAAATTAATCAGTGCCAACATCTGATTTAGGTTTACGAGCACGACACATTTTTTATGTTTCAACATTTCTATCCGGTACTAATTCTTAACAAAATTTGATGGCGTTTACCCAGAGTGCAGAAATTTGATGGCTTTTACCTAGAGTGCAGATGTTTAGTGAATTTATTGAGTAATACAAAGCATCGTGTAGAGTTACCGGTGACCTCAGGCTGCTTTGGGCTACGGTGGCCTATCAAAGGAGTTCTACAGTTATCTGTGTAAGGCCGCCTTCAGTACAGAGTTGGCTACTGTAAAAAAAATTATCCCTTCAATCTTTTGTTTTCAAACAACACTATGAGGGTGACGTTGAGGACCTATGCTTGGATTTTACTGACTGAATGGTTGGGTGGTAAAATGATATTAAGTCCTATGCACTACGAGTGAGTCTGGTGGTGGGCTTGATTAGCCTCTTGATTGCCTATGCTGCAGGAAGCTGCAGGAAAGCAATACAATCTATTTATCTCACCGTTATTGCTACTGCGGTTCTGATGTCTCTTGTGATTCAAGTCCTTCTACTCTCTTCTACACATGATACACTAGGAGGGCCATTGAGCCGTACATGCACTTCCTGTCTCCTATTTTTAGTTTCATGCTAAGAATATGCTTGATTTGTGATCACATTCACAACATTTCCAAGGATTTCCGCAGAATGTACGTTGTTGTGTCTCAGTGCTTGATTTGTTATCACATTCACAATGTTTCCAAGGATTCCTGCAGAATGTAAGTTGTGGTGACCATTGAGCTGTACATGCACTTCATGCCTCCTATTTTTAGTTTCATGCTAAGAATATGCTTGATCTGTGATCACATTCACAACATTTCCAAGGATTTCGGCAGAATGTACATTGTTGTGTCTCAGTGCTTGATTTGTTATCACATTCTAACGCGTTTCCAAAGATTCTGCGAGAATGTAAGTTGTCGTGTCTCAACTTTTTATCATTATTGATTTGCATATTGTGGTAGATTTGCTTTGGATTTCAGCTCAATTTGATTGACACATAGCTTCTTCCTTGAATTTTGTTCATTATTTATACTGTATGCTTTAGTTTTGATGCAGCTACATTATATTTCGTTTTGCTTTCACTTCAAACTGGCCAACAAAGTACTCTGTAATATTAGGCGCCTTTTACTGGTGCGACCGACAAAATTTTGGAGAAGTTATTTGTTAACAATTTAGGAATACTCTAGAGCTAAAATAATTTGAATGGATACTTAACCCTGAACTAGAGTCCGGACTTCTGGCACAAAGTTTGTGTTGTCAAAATTGGATTTTCTATATTGCCGTTGTACTTCATACTTCGTAGATGCGTTTCTGGCATGGAGCTGTTTCCTTAGTTGTCAGCTTCTATCGGTATTAATGTCTTCTCTGTTTATTTCGTGAATAAATTATTGTGTGACAAATTTAGCTTCTGCCAGATACAATGACTAAACAAATTGGTAATGAAACTAACAGGTACTTGTTTTTTTCCATATTTTATTGTATGCAGTAAATATATCCATAGTAGATCAGGCTGAAGAACTGCCCCTGTTTTCCCTTTTTCATTTATTTTAGTTTATTTGAGCACTCATCCACTCCCACTAAAATTGACCCAAATCTTCCAGGTCTTTTTTATTCTGTATGGAAGTCACCTTTGTGGTATTTTGGCTTCTCATCGACAAGATGCGTGCCACGAATTTCAGTGATAACAATTGACTTCAGGAACATCCTGCTGAGGCATTTTTTGTAGAAATCCAAGGAGAAGGTAAGCTACTGAGACTTTCATTGAGAATAGATAAATTACTACAGACTAATCTTTTCTTTACAATAGATCTCCATCTATAGCTGAGGCCAAAGCAGCCGCACTGCATCCTTTACCCGAGAACACCTACAAGCACCCAAGGGGCCCTATTGCCGATGGTGAAAGCCAGTCAGATAGCAGAAGATAAATCACGGTTAGTGTTCTCCTCTCCTGCATCTGTTATGGTTGTTATGACTGTTGCTGATGCATGTCGTTGTACAGTGTTGCAAATTGGGAATCGTACGGATTTAGATGCACTATGCGTGTCAAGGTAATGAATGGTTGAGTAATGTGGAGGTGTAACAATCTAATAAAACATGATTATTTCATTATTTTCTACTCTACCAAATGAAAGTTATACCCTGTGTTGCATATGCTCAAATGAAGTAGTGTTTCTGGCTTAAATAGGTGCAACATTGGACCTGCTGACCAAATCCTTATGCCTAAAGTCTAATGAACAATTTATTAATGGTTCATCGTAATGAATTAAGCATAGCCTAGAAATTGTTTTGTTTCATGGATGGTGGCTTCATTGACTTCTGCTCCAGTAATAAGAGTGCCCATTGAGACTTCATCATCAGATGGGCTTGATTCCCTCATATCTATTGTACAAGTGAGTTTTTCAAGCTTTTTTATTATTATTCAAAAGCACAATGGTCACAGGTGTGATAAACATTATTGCCTATCAAAATAAACCACCTAGCAACACTGCTATCATGCAGCTCAGATAGAGTCTATCTATTCAGCACATAACTCACACTCAGATCTACAGGTAGAAACATATTTATTCTCTATGAAAGAACTTAGGCATCACGTTACTGTGTAGCAAACAGGTAGCTTCATTACATACATACATTTCTTTGCCCTTACCTACAAGTTAGTCCTTTCCTCCACACCAGTCTACAGCTCAATAGAGTCCTGAAATTAGCATCATCTGTAGTTTACCTAAACATATATTTCAAATGCTTCGCACAGCTACTATGTAGTAGTCGTGCAATACTTATCAGTTCTATAACACATATTAGCGTCTATAGGTACCAGTAGCTAGAACTACAGAAATAGTACCCTGTAAATGTGTCACATGTCATCTACATTATGCAACTCGGCACAAGAAACATCTACAAAATAGATGTCCTCCTGTGCCCCCTGTTTCCTTTGCCCTCTGTTATGTCGGATTATGCTACATAGATTTGAACTTGTCTTTTCCCCTTCCAGGTCAAGAGGGTTAGGGCCACTAGCTTTTCTACCCATATGCCTGAATATGACGTTCCTGTCGTTGACAAGGCTGTGGATGCAACATGGAAGAGCGAGCTGCCTCGAAAGATGCCCTTCCCGTCGAAAGGTTTGTTATTGTCAATTTAATTTTCAAGATATGAACGATGTCTTTGGTTACTGCCAAAACCTGATATTTGCTAATTTTCTTTATTGTAGGCTCTTCTTTGACAAGCTCTACAAGGTCATCCAAATGGTCTTAGGATCAGATTGTTGCCTCTGTGATGGCTTTTGTGGTGGCTATTGTAACGCTGATTATTGAATCCTCGGTTCTAATTATTCCTTCTACTTGTGAAAATTAATCAATGAATTGCCGAAATTCCTTGGTGGCACTTGTACCTGTCCTAAATATGGAGTGTGCCTTAAAGCTGAAAAAGGACCATGGAAGGACCTGAACATACTGAAGGTATGGTTCATGGGATCCCTGCTATTCATCTATCTATTATCAGTTCTTTCCTTACTATATTCCCTTCTGATATGTATATTTCTTTGTACTAATACCAGATAGTCCTTAGTGGTGAGGCCCAGTGTGCTTGGCAAATTGTAATTGTTTCCAATGGAGAGGAAACAATTATTTCTTATGCCAAGCCCAAGCACCAAACAGTGTGTCTCACAATCAATTCTATTGCTTTCTTTGCCTAAGTGCTTTGTGTGGGAACCTAATTTTGCTTTAATGCGGAATGCTAGATACACGGGAGCGATACATCAACTGCTGAGTCTGCATCTGAAGCTGACGATGTTGCTCCCCCCAAAGCTCGGAGAAGTTACATTTCTCATCCTAAGTTGACCCTAGTTCGTGAAGAGGTCGAGAGTCGAGTTTAATTAACATATATTGTTCTTTGCACGAAGTATTCCATAGTATCGCAGATGGTGTTATTTCCTCCCTATCTCATTTTCAGTATCAACATGATGACCGATATTTTTCAATTATTTTACATGAATAGTTTTAACGATTTCTTGAGGAAATGTGTACTAAGCATTATTGTAGTGAACGGTGATGCTAGCTTGCATGTTCTATGTTAGATTTTACACTAATTAGAAGTCTCTGCATCAGATGGTGCTAGATTGCTATCTGCAGATCTTAGGAAAATTTTATTTCATGTATTCGTGGAAAGAATATCTAAGATGTGGTGATTTTAAGCTATGAACGATCGGGTTTTCTATCTCCATCGCAAACAAAATGTCACCACTTACTCAAAGAAGGTAACTTAAGTGAAATTCTAATGACACTCAAGCCATCGTGCTCGAGAACAATCAAGCAATGGTAATATCGACAGTTGATCTTAATTATTTTCTTTATATTGATCAAGTTCCATAACGAACAAGACAAGCTGGGCGCTTTGTCTCCATCCCGTAAACAACCCTTCTAGGATATTGGGTTCTTAACAGTAACACCAAGCACCACTTCCTTTCTATCCTAATTTCTGTTGAGCACCACTTAAAATTGCCATGTATTATAGAAAAGGTTTAGAACCCCCTGTTTCCTTTGCCCTCTGTTATGTCGGATTATGCTACATAGATTTGAACTTGTCTTTTCCCCTTCCAGGTCAAGAGGGTTAGGGCCACTAGCTTTTCTACCCGTATGCCTGAATATGACGTTCCTGTCATTGACAAGGCTGTGGGTGCAACATGGAAGATCGAGCTGCCTCGAAAGATGCCCTTCCCATCGAAAGGTTTGTTATTGTCAATTTAATTTTCAAGATATGAATGATGTCTTTGGTTACTGCCAAAACCTGATATTTGCTAATTTTCTTTATTGTAGGCTCTTCTTTGACAAGCCTTGCAAGGTCATCCAAATGGTCTTGGGATCTGATTGTTGCCTCTGTGATGGCTTTTGTGGTGGCTATTGTAACGCTGCTTCGATCAGTTAAAGATTTCGCCACAAGGAGATCGCCAGATAAAATTTAATCAAGAACAACGATCTCTGATTATATCCAGACTCCATGCGAAAAGAGGAATTCGCGCCACACGGCCGCTAAGTCCGGGTTATTGAAGTTAATTGCTTTCATCGGTCTTGCAAAGTGGGAAAACTTGAAGAGAAGGTTCAGATGCTTCAAGAAAAGCCTTCTGAAATGCCTTGCGAGAAAGAAGAGTTGCTTAATGCCGCTGTCCGCCGTGTGGATGCACTGGAAGCTAAACTCATTGTAACAAAGAAGGTAATTCCAAACTGCACAATGGTATATAATACTTCTTCTCGCTATTTCAGCAGAGAATGCAAAAATCACCGTTGCACATGCAGATAAAAGTTAACTCCAGATTTTTTTTTACGTTTTATTAGTTTCAGCAAGTTCACTGACCATAGCTTACCTTGCACATTTGCAAAATTTATCTAGGCTTTACACGAGGCTCTTATCAATCAAGAGGAACTACTTGCGTGCATGGACAGTAAGGAGGTTGGCAAGGCACAGGTTTGTAATGCACATTTGTGATCGTTTGGCTACTGAAATGCTTAAATTGAAGGATTGGCCTACATCAAATCATTTTTTAGAGCTTTTGTCTTCACATGGAGTTAAATACATCAATTCCTTGCCTTTTCAACCATACACAAGTAGGATCATAGAATTTTGATTGTATACACACCAGTATGTAATTTTCTCAGTATTCAATAGTGACTAATGAACCATGTTTGTTCTGACTGATGGAACAAAGGAGCTGAATGGGAAACATGCTCATCAGGTCTAGAGTAGTAAAACTGCAGCATAATCATATGTGGTTAGCAAAATAGCCTGTTGAGTTTGATTCTTTCCTACTCTTTCAGTACGCAAGAGTATATAATAGAATTCGCAATCTAATTTGTTAACATACTTTGTGTAAATGATGCTACTGTAGCATATATATCTGAAACTCTGAAATCATAATCTATTTTTCCGCGGGCTTCCCGCTAGTAGGCTTTCTAGTAGGACGAAACGGTAGGAGTAGGTTGCCAGCTCGTATGGTCAACTGCTGGAGCAATGATAGCAGGCAGCGTGAGCTCTGCAGACCGCAGCGTGATTTCGTTGCAAGGAAAGGTACTGCCAGTGCCACCAACCGCGGACCGAAAGGGGAGGTGGCGGCTGGTGACTGGGCGAGGTGGTCACCAACCACGGCTGGCCGCTGGTGCCGTGAAAAACCGGTGGCGCCTCCGGTGGGCCCCACCACGGCCCAGCACCGCAGGCTGATTCGAGTGTGTTTTCTTTCCCCGTCTTTTCCCTCTCGGCGACGCATCTCCGGTCTCCGCCCGATCCGCCGCGCGAGCCTTGGCGCCGTCGCCCTCCTCGGTCAGCGCTGGCGTCACCCTCCACTCCCGCTCGCGCCGCTTGCCTCCTCGCCCGCTGCTGCCTAATGCGGTCCGACGCGCGCCTCCACTCCAAGCGCACCGCCTCGCTGCGTGCGCCCGGTCCACGGCCCCTGCCGACCCCGTCTCGCTGACGCGCGGACCCCGCGCCCAGTTGGTGGACTGGAGGTGGAGGGAGGGGACGGGACAGGACGGACGGACGTCTTCCAGTCTCCCACTTTCCGCCGCTCCCCTCCTCCGCTCCTCTCCCTCTCTCTCCCTTTCTTCCTCTCCGAGAGCCGATCCCCGAGCCAACAGCGCGAGAAAAGAGACGTCCTTCCCCTCCAGAGTTCCCCACCCTTCTTTTTTGCGCATTTCGCATCTCGAATCTCGCTGTTCCCAACCGAGCCATCCTCTTCTGTTTGGGTCTTGACTGTTCTTGAGGCCCTCGCTGGCTAGTGGCTAGCTACCTCTGTTTCCTCTTTCTTGCCGCGTTCTTTTTGCTCTAGGCTTTGCTAGCTTGCTTGTTTATGGCTACGCGGTTAGGAGTAGGACTTGGCGTGCAGCAGGTTTCTTTCTGCTGAATCTTTGCCGTGGTCAGCCTGCTCCGCTTCTGGGAGCAATTCATCCAGAATCACGCCGTCTGTTGGCGCATAAACAGTGGAGAAAGCCAGGCCTTTTTTATGTAGGAAGTTTTCGTCTCCCAAAATTTCCTTCTTTTGGTATTCCTTGGCAAAAAGCAGTGCCCTCCTTTTCAATCTTTCCTGGTCTTTCAGCTTCAGAGAACCTCCCTTCGTTGTGATCTTTCCTGTCTGATCACTGAACTAGTAAAAACTTTAAGCTTCAAGAAGTTCTTTTAAGCCAATTCAGTCTTTGGTACAACAACACCTGAGCTCATGCGGTAGCTTCAAGAAAGATCCCCATCTCAGAGACCCCTTCAAAACCTTAACCAAAGGAATGATACGGTTTGGCCCCAATTCCCCTGCCTGAGCTGCTAAATTTGGGGTTCTTTCCGGCTGTTGCCCCATGGACGGCCTTCCTGACACCGACGTGGCGCCGTTGACGGCCGCGCCACCGCAGAAGCGCGACGAGTGGAGCGAGAGTGGCATTGTGCGTCTGCTCGAGGCCTACGAGGCCAAGTGGCTACTGCGGAACCGCGCCAAGCTCAAGTGGAGCGACTGGGTCGACATTGCTCACGAGGTGTCTGCGCATTGCGCCTCGGAGAACACCGCGGGGAAGCCTGGGAGCAACAGTGCCAAGGCCCCCAACCAGTGCAAGAACAAGATCGAGTCGATGAAGAAGCGGTACCGGGCGGAGTCCGCCGCGGTGGCGCGTGCTGGTCCTGCTGCCGCTGGCCCGTCGTGGCGGTTCTTTGCCCGCATGGATGGTCTGCTTAAAGGGTCAGCTGGTTGTTCCGGTCAGGTGCAAGCAGAGTTGAGTAATAGTATAGACCTGCGAGCCCCGGCAAAAGCAGAGGTCGAGGTCGAAGCAGATTTCGTCAGGCAGCTGACAGAAGCAGGGCCAGGTACACTTTCTGATTTGGTGAATGCAGATGCAAATGGCTCTGTCCCAGAGAAAGCGGAGAAAGTTGATAACAGCGGGCAGAAAGAGAGCAGGGCTGCAGATAGTGATGTCAACGTGAGCTCTCCAAGGAGTAAGGAGGCGAACGAGGATGTCGAGGAGGTGGACAAGGTTTGGGACTTGTCTAAGAAGAGGAAGAGCACCGAGTTTGATATAGCAAAGGGCATCGAGTTGCTGGCTAGCTCATTCTTGAAGATTGAGAAGGCCAGGATGGAGATGTACAGGGAAACAGAGAAGATGAGGGTTGAGGCTGAGATTAAAAAGGGCGAGATGGAGCTCAAGAGAACCGAGATTATGGCGAAAACACAGTTGCAGATTGCTAAGATTTTTGCCAAGGGATTAAAAGAGTGCAACAGCAAGACTGGTGGTAGTTCATCCAATCATCCGTAACAGCTGAAGTAGATACCATTACCAAGAAAGGCGAAAATGGTTTGTTTCAACATAACTAACTTCCTAGTTCTGCAAGAACTTCCTAAAAATTTTAAATCTGGACATATGTAGTGTCTTTAGTCTTTACATTATATAGCTGTCACTCTGTCAGAAAAAGACACAAAAACCTTAAAAGCAAATCGAAGTTAATTACTGCGCATTCGCTATGTCTATTTTTTTTTTATCTATTCTATTCCTGGGATTTACGAATAGAATAGGAAATTCCAGTCATAAGTCATTCTTGTAGTGTATAATTATGAACAAAATTATCTTTGAGTTCAATTTTTTAGTTTTTGTTGCAAATGTATTAAAAGAAGCTGATTATTATGTATTGAAATGGAAATTTGAGGACACATTGAGTTTGTGTGGTCACTGGACCATATCGTTTCGGTTTCACTACCTTGACTATTGAGAAGCAATAAAAGTTCAGGTAGGAAACTCCTACTGTAGTTCCTCATCAAATAAATAAATAGATAAATAGCTTTACTATGTTAAAACCCTGGTTCAACTCATAATAGAAGAGCTTGATTGTAGGACAATGCAAGCTCACAATGTTTAGTTCTAGTCCAAGCTTTTGATTGTGGAATGCAGAAATTGCTGCAGTGCATGGACTAAAAATACTATTGCCTCAATAAAATGCCATGTGTTGCAAACACATGGTACTTGAAATCACTTAATTGCTCAAATGTTATATTAGAAAGACTATACTGAAGAGGAATGGATGTAGCAACAAGAATGGGTGTAGCAACAAGTCCAATCTAGTTGAAATCACTTAATTGCTCAAATGTTATATTAGAAAGACTAAACTGAAGCGGAATGGATGTAGCAACAAGAATGGGTGTAGCAACAAGTCCAATCATTTACTTTCAAGTAATAAATTGTGATGAACCATGAACCGACTTTATATGGCATGCTTTAATGAACTGGATTGGACTATGAAGAGCCTCTCAGTCTTCTCATTTTGCTAGTGATGTGCCTACATGTGCAATTCTGAAGTTTTGCATGAACCAAAAGGTAGGATTCATATAAAGAAAGAGGAATTGGATCTTGTTGAAATTGTCTCTGATTGCATGTTGGCACCTTCATCTGAACAGATTGAGCTTAGAAGTATTCTAGAAAAGCATTACTAGGTACTTTTAGGCTTTAAATATTTAAGTGTGCATATCTGATTTGATTAACATGCCACTCTTTGGTCGATTACTTATTATTTCTTTCGCATTTAGATGAAGCTTTCAACTTTCTACACAACCTTTGTATTTGTATAGCTTATCAAGATTGACCATGGTAGCATATGGCCAAGTAAAAGAAGAAATTAGATTCTGAGCATTTCTCAACGGATCTTGAATCTTTTCAACTTGGTAGCATATATGCAGAATCAGCCAACCAGATCATATACCACCTGAGCCCATTCCTGGTCTTGGCAAAACTTTGTTGATCACACTGTGCTAGAGTAATGATGTTTTCCTTGCATTTATAAAATGCACGAGAACACACCAAATTATTGAAGGATTAGGGTTTATGTTCAAAGGATGAGACCGTTCTGAAGTATCTGTGAACTTTTGAAATGCTTCCATCTTCAAACTATCACAATACGAGATGTAGAAAATAGCATTCGGTAATCAGTGTAGATTGTCTAAACTCTATAAAGTCTCGACTAGCACCCAGTGGAAGTGTGATGTTTATTGGAATTTGGAAGCAACATGTCGAATGGTCTGTTTGGTTGTTTGCATTGCTAATCTTATCTTTGTTTTGCTTTGAGTAATTCTCTTCTCTCCTTTGCAGGTTCAGGGTGATTAGCCATGCACAGCAGCTGATTCTCTTCTCAAAGCAGGTCGTTAGTTCTCCTTGGTATTGCACTGTTCTTGTGCACCAAATGTATGTGTTTGATTGATCCAACTTCACCATGCGTGAAGAAAATAGTCAGCGTATAATTGAAATTCAATAATGGAAGCAACGACATGATTGTTTCCCCTTTTGTGGGATTACAGAAGAAATTTTAGAATCAGTGATCTACTGGTCCGAAAGTTGTCAACTTCCATTCCTGAAGTAATTTACTGGCAACCATCATTTGAATCATTCTCTCCATGCTGCGAAAGAGGGGGAAGCAGCAGCCACTAATGAAAATGTTGCGAGAAACTGTAACCTTTTGGGATGTTTGTTTTATCATGTATTATACCCAAGATTCAATTCAAGGTTCAGGTAACTTAGTACGAGTGTGACGAGGATTAAAATTTCTATGTATTACTCTAATACATAATAAAAGACCATATATCTTCGTGATTGTAACCTCTAAGGCTAACGACATTCGAGGTTGTAAGGATTCCAGAGGTTACATAATGGGTATCCTGGTCGGATGAGGTCTTGTACTTATCAGGTGACTGCTTGTAGAAGCAATGAACTGGCATATGGATTTAACTCCAAGCATATTTCTTACCGTATGATGAATAGAACACATGTTATATTTGCTCCATACCATACAACGTTAAGATATTGACAACAACCACTATACGGTTGAGTGTCCCACAGACATCAACCCCCGAACGGTTGATACTTCATCAACCGCTGCCTCGCTCCGACTAGTCGCGATACTTCCAACAGGCGTCTCTTCAAGAAGTAACTGTCGACACTTCGTCGACTACCTAAAAAAGACTTCAAATGGCAGAAAAAAAAAGGAGATTCAATCGCATTCTATCATATCGAAGCATTATAATAAGCACTACACTCAGTGTAATTAGGATTAGTCTACTGCCTTGTCGAATGCACCCCGTGTAATATCCAGTTCATAGCAATAAAGAGCTGTCTCATTCTCTCCTAAGAACTCTACGCCATTTTTCTCTGTTTTATTTCGTAAGATCGACGACTCTATTGTCGACAGCTGGCACCATCTGTGGGGAACGAGGCGTTAAGTTCTTAAAGATTACTTCGTCCAAGCATTCCTCATCCACTTCCTTTGCCCCATCGTCGCTCATGCGAACATGGTAGGACCTGGGATGAGGAAATCTGATTCGACCTCGCGGACTACTCCAACCTCGACATGGACGCATGTATCCATGCCATGGAAGAAAACGGGATGTCATCATCCTCATCCTCCGCCGGCCCGCCATTCGCCGAGATTAGCGAAATCAACCAGATGGATGAGAATTCACTGCCACCAACAATGACGCTCTTAGAGGAACCGCTCGTTTCGACCAGTTTGGAATGTCCAAACGCCTCTACAAGCCCAGTCGATCTGACCGACAAAAGCGGCAACGGAAGCCCAGTGCTGCAATCAGAGAGTCCATATACTCTCGATATTGTCATGGGCGACCAGTATTCACCAAAGGCTCCTACGTATTCTGGGGGCCAACCAACATCTGGTAAGGGTATCAATGACGTTATCACCGATCATAGGCCAAGTGGGCATGGTGAAACTCAGCATACGATCGGCAATCCGCCGGATCAAGCTGAGTCCACCACAAAGCCCACCAGAGGTAGTAATCTCCAACCGCTCCCCATCATGGAGGCTCCTTATCGAAGTTCTGGAAGGCTCTCCCTTAGCTACGATGGGAGCTCATCGGAAGATCACTATTAGCGCCACGAAGTTAACGCAATCGGAGATACCAGTCCGGATGCTATGCACGATCCTCCACGGGTTAACTCGCCACCACTTGCTGGCAGAAATGGTACGAGCGCTCAAGCACTAACTACCGGAGGCAACCGAGCTGATGGACGTGCATCAGTTAATTCACATGTTCCTACCCCACCACGAGTAGGATCAGACAGGGCCAACCAGAAGGTCGAGGGAAAACTCAAATCATCGAGCGCCCACTGCAAGCGGGAATCTCCACGACCTTCAGTAACAATACAAAACCTGCAACGAGTACGGGATATTCTGAACAATACAGATCCTGTTTTAGTAGGAACTCCAGGTTATGCTCAGCTTGCAGGTTAGGTGTCGGAGATCCTCCAACAAACCATGCAACGTATAGAAATATATCAGGGGCAAAGGAACTCGCAAAGTCACACAGTGACTTCATCCCAGTGCTCGTCTCTCAGTAGGGGACAACATGGTCAAGCGGAGGACCGATCGACACCAAGACCCCCTCGTAGGTTCCGACCAAGAAATCACGAGGGAAGACGGCTCTTCGCAGTAACCACTCCTCCTCCTCATCAAGAGGAACGACCACTTGATTCAGGCGATCTCAGGCATCATTTGAATCAAGCAGGTGGTCAAAGACGTTATCATAACGTCCATGACGAAATGGGGACACCGGATCCTACATATGCAAATCTGAGGAACCGATCCCCAACTGACTATAATCCAGCTCCTTTTCAGATAATACGCCACAATTCCATTACGGGCTGCCAAAAGTTTTCGGTAGGTCTCCAAGCTGTTTGTTGGCTGGACAGGTTCCGACCAGCTAACATAGAGAAGTTCAACGGGACTCAGAACCCATTATAATTTCTTCAAACTTATACTACCGCCATTAAGGCCGCTGGTGGTAATGACAACGTGATGGCAAATTACTTGCACACAGTCCTTGAAGGTCTGCCCGGTCGTGGTTGCTCAACCTACCAGTTAGATCTATCTACACTTGGGAGCAGCTCTGCGATACTCTGATCGCCAACTTTCATGGGATGTATGACCGTCCCGGGAAGGAGGATGCTCTTCATCGTATGAAACAGAAAACCAATGAAACTCTTCGACAATATATCAAGAGATTTAGTCAGGTTCGGAACTCTATCCCAGAGATCGCAGAATCTTCTGTCATCCAGGCTTTTAAAGCGGGGCTAAGGAATCGCCGGTTTACGGAGGACATTGTAATAAATCTTCCACGAACGACCGTCGAACTTTTCGACATGGCAGACAAGTATGCAGCCGCTGGTAAAGTAGTCGAATGATGTGAAGCTATTGATCGAAAAGATAAAAATCCCCAACCAGGTCTGGAGAAGCAAGAGAAAAAAAAGCAAGAAATCTCTCAAAGGTAAAAAGAATTGCAAGCTCGACAACAAGGAAGTCATTGCAATTCCCGAAAAAATTACCAAGGGCAAGAAAGACTTCACTGGTCAGAACAAAGCTAAGGCTCCGACCAGCGACTACAAGAAAAATAAGAAGTTGTGGCTACTCCACCAGGCAGCAGGGCATGATTTGTGCACCTACCGAGCCTGACAAAAGAAACTGGAGGATTACTACTTAGGTAAGGGTCCCTTCCCCTCCATAACAGAACTCAGAGAACCAAGCTCCAAGAAAGACAAAGATGACAATGAAGAGATGGAGTACCAGGAGCTGCAGCACATAGTCGATATGATTTTTGGTGGATCCTCCTCGTACAAGTCAAGATGTCATTTGAAGGCCATGGAACGGGAGGTGAACCTTGTCGAGTCTCCGATCACCGTCAAGCAGTCCAGGTGGTCGGAAACTCCTTCAGCAAAGAAGACTGCCCTATCCCGTCGACTCGACGAGGTAGGTTTCCTTTCGTAGTTGAACCTACTATTAACAATTGTAAAGTTAATCGAGTCTTAATAGATGGAGGTAACTCTTTAAACATTTTATTTACGGGAGGTAAAACCCGTGAAATATGCCTTTCACGGTATAGTTCCTGGTTCTACCGCCAAAACTGATAGGACAGCTGTTCCTACTGGTTACGTTCAGAAGACCCGACAACTTCTGAACAGAAAAAGTTTCATTTGATGTGGTGGATTTCAAAACCGCATACAATGGAATCCTCGGTTGTCCGGCTTTAACAAAATTCCTAATAGCCATGCATTACGGTTATCAGAGTTTAAAAATACTAGGACCGAAAGGAGTCATCACGATTCGAGGAGATAAAAAAATGGCTTATGCATGTGATCACAAGTCCTTAGAACTCGTCGATGAGCTTTCGACCAGGGAAACTAATCCGCCTACCATGCGGGTCAAGCACTCGAGGTCAAAGATGACGGCAAAACCTTTTGACCAGACCAAAGAGGTACCACTTGGCAAAGATGCTCCTCTAGAAAGCACCAACACACCGTCTGGGTCAGGAAACGCTAATGCGTCTACCCAAAAGGTACTGGTCGGGGCAGGACTCGACCATAAATAGGAAGAGTCGTTCGTCTCCTTCCTCCGACCAAACCAAGACGTATTCGTCTGGCAGGCGTCTGACATGCCCGGAGCCCCCAGGGAGATGATCGAGCATAGGCTAGCTCTCCAGCCTGACAACAAATTGGTCAAACAGAAGCTAAGATTTTTCACACCTGATCGGAAGGAGGCAATCCAGTCAGAGATCGACAAGCTCCTCAAGGCTAGATTTATTCGTGAAGTCGACCACCCAGAGTGGCTCGTCAACCCTGTAATGGTCAGAAAAAGCAACGGGAAATGGAGAATGTGTATTGACTTCACAGATCTTAATAAAGCTTGTTCGAAGGATAAATTTCCCCTTCCACGCATTGATTAACGTGTAGACTCTACTTCCAGGCGTAAGTTGTTAAGCTTTTTAGATGCGTACTCAGGGTACAACCAAATAAATATGAGTAAAGATGATAAAGAGAAAACTTCCTTCATCACCCGATGTGTCACTTACTGCTATGTTAAGATGTCATTTGGTCTTAAAACACTGGTGCAACTTTTCAAAGGTTGATGCAAAAAACCTTTAATCCTTAGATAGGTCGAAATCTAGAAGCCTACATTGATGACTTGGTTGTGAAAAGCATCAACGCTGGTGACTATAATTCCGACCTACACGAGACTTTTAATAACTTAAGGAGGCATAAACTTAAGTTAAATCCAGAGAAGTGTGTGTTTGGAGTTTTTTTTCGAGAAAGCTTCTTGGATTCCTAGTTTCGGTTAGAGGGATTGAAGCAAACCCAGCAAAGATTACGACCATCGATCAGATGGGCCCTCCGACCACAAAAAAGAAAGTATAAAAACCAACCGGCTGTATGGTAGTGCTAAGTCGTTTCATAGCACGGTTAGGTGAGAAAGGACTCCCTTTCTTTAAACTTATTCGGAAACACGGAAGTTTCGAGTGGACTAAAGAGGCAAACGATGCCTTTGAAGAGCTTAAAAAGTACCTTACGAATGCCTCGATCTTAGCTTCTCCAAGATCGGGAGAAGCATTGCTGACTTACGTGGCTGCAACACCATAAGCAGTTAGTGGTGTACTGGTCGTAGAATGTGACAATGTTCAACGACCGATGTATTATGTAAGCGAAGTCATGCATGGACCAAAGGAACGATATCCACATGTACAAAAGTTGATCTATAGTTTTCTTATGGCTTCAAGGAAACTAAAGCATTACTTTCAGGCCCACAAAGTAGTCGTACCAACCGGATATCCCCTAGGTCAAGTTCTTGGAAATAGGGAATCACCAGGACGAATAGCAAAATAGGTGGTTGAGCTTGGGGTGTTCGACCTCCATTTCATCTCATGAACAACAATCAAGTCCCAGGCAATAGCAGAATTCATTGCCGAATAGACAAACCCTGAACCCACCTAAGGGCCCGAGTACAAACACCACGACGAGTGGACAATGTACTTTGACGGTTCCTTGATGCTCAAAGGCTCGGGCTGGAGTCGTCCTCATATCCCCTACTGGAGAACACATCAAATACGCCATTTAGCTAAACTTTCCTACAACAAACAATGTGATAGAATACGAAGGTTTACTAGCAGGACTCCGAGTAGCCAGAGCGCTCGGGCTTCGTAGATTACTAGTGAAAGACAATTCTCAATTAGTAGCAAATCAAGTCGGAAAAAAGTATCAATGCTCAAGTACCAAGATGTCATCTTATCTGGCGGAAGTACGGAAACTCGAAAAGCACTTCTTTGGTTTCCAGATCCAACACATTCCTAGAAAGGAAAACTTTCTGGCAGACCAGTTGGTACGGATGGCCTCCACAAGGTCACCTGTCCCGCTCGGAGTATTTCTCGAGCAACTCGATTCACCCTTGGTGGTCGAGCATTCCGAGGACATAGATGTTCCACTGGAGTTCATACAAATCGATCTTGCGAACATGGATGCTCCACAGGAGGTCGTCAAGCATGATCCTGGTAGAGATTGGATGACGTCGATCTACAATTATCTTCAGCAAGGCATTATTCCTGAAGATGATGTAGAGACTGATCGTATAGCTGTAAAAGCCAAATCATGCACTCTGATCGAAAGTAACCTTTATAAACAGGGATATCACGGAGTGTTGATGAGATGCATATCTCAAACGGATGGTATTAAGTTGTTATCTGACATTTATGGAGGAGTCTGTGAAGAACATCATTCCTGCAGAACACTAGTCGGTAAAGCCTTTAGGCAATCATACTACTAGCCAACTGCCCTTCATGATGCAAAAGAGCTCATAACGAAGTGCGTGCAATGTCAATTTTGTAGTCGACAAGTACATCAGCTGGCACAAGCTTTGCAAACCATACCTCTTTCTTGGCCTTTTGCAACCCGAGGATTAGACATTCTGGGACATTTCCCAAGAGCACCTAAGGGTTTCGAATTCCTTTTTGTCATGATTGACACATTTATTAAATGGATAGAAATTGAGCCAGTTGTTAAAACAACAACTAAAGCCGCTAAGAGGTTCCTAAAAAAATATGATCACACGATTTGGTGAACCTAGTCATATCATCACAGATAACGGTACCCAGTTCTCTAGCGGAAGTTTTCAGGAATTCTACGAGGATCTAGGTATCAGGATACATTTTGTTTCTGTCACTCATCTACAGAGTAATGGAGCAGTTGAAAGAGCCAATGGTATCATAATGCAATGGGTGAAACGCTGAGTATTCGATTAGTTAACAAAACAGTCAGGAGCTTGGGTTCAAGAACTTCCTTCTGTATTATGAGCCGTTCGAACCACGACCAGTCGTGCGACCAGTGAAACACCATTTTTTCTTATTTACGGTGCTGAAGCCATGCTTCCTCCAGAACTGAAAATAGGCTCTGCTCGAACCGATTGTTTCAATGAGAACGATCAGATAGAACGAAGGCTCAACGACATCAATGTCCTTGAGGAACGATGAAACCAAGCCCTCATACGATTGGTGGTTTACCAACAAGCCATGCGAAGGTATCACAGTCATAACGTGCAACCTCGCAGCCTAGCTGTAGGTGATCTGGTTCTACAAAAAATTCAAAACCAGGCTAATCGCAATAAACTTTCTCCCAAATGGAAATGTCCATACACTGTGGTCAAAGTCACCAGACCTGGTTCGGTACGACTAGCTATGTCAGATGGGCGTGTTTTGTCAAACTCTTGGAACATTGACCAATTGCGTAAGTTCTTTGTATAAATGTATTTTACTTTTTTTTTCAATTTTTAATAAAGATTTATCATTTCTTTACTTTCTTCGATGAGTGATATTGTTTATATGACTGTACCCATACTCTTGTTGCATACTATTGTTGTGTAATTGGTCGGAGAAGACCAAATTCTCTCTGATATCCTTTTAAAGGATCTCTGTTACTCTCTGGCTACGACATATAAGTCAAACGCCGTAAGGGTCCTAGTCATGACCATTTAGTTAATGGTTCCCACGCGCGACCACACTCTTTTCTCAAAGAAACATAAAGAGTAAAAGGTGCATAACACAAACAACTACATACAGTGATTTACATGCTTAAGATTTCAGAGACTACATTTGTTCACTTCAACATTCTGTTCTACTCTCGTTTGGCTACTGGTCGGGACACGAAAAGCCTCCTAGTCGAAATCTCTCCTCTCTGCATGTGGTCCTGCCTACTAGAAGGAGTTTTCTAGTGATGGTCCTTTTTCTGTGATCTTCGCTGCCAGTCGGACTCGAGCATGAGCACGTTTCGCGAGGTGTTTTTTATGTCTTCAATTCTTAGCAATCATTACGACCAGTTTGGATACTATATATAAATAAGACCACTTGTCGTTTACCACATACATCCTTGCATAATTTCTTTCTCATCAAGACAAGTCTTATCTTATAACCATATACTGTGTTGTATAGTATTTCGATTATGCAAAACAGATCTACAACTAGTTGAAGTCATACACTGGTCCCGACCAACATTGATTTCCTAGTATTAATACGATTAGTTTTATCACATAATCAGCGCATACTTTATACACCGTGATCGTTACTTTTACTCTTATTCTTGGCTTACTGCTTCTTTAGTAAAGATCATCTACTATAAAACAGTCAAGGGCTAGGAAATATGTGAGTACTTCATAAGTCAAAAGGATAAATAAAAGACTTTATTGATGAAAGAAAGGTAAGTTTTTACATTTATAATTCCTATATTACAATAGCCTAATCCTTAGGATCACCAGACTGATCGTTGCGTGTCGGAGATTTGACCTCCATTTCTTCCGCGACCTTATTTCCGAGAGGTGCCATTTCTTCGAAAAGTTTGGCTGCTTCATCTCCCGAGCAGTTGAAATCTTCCTCAACAGCTTAGAGATTTATGGTGGGGTCGGAGGCTTTCAGCTTTGCCAAAGCAAAACTGACTCTATTTTTGACAGCTTCAAACAAAGTTTGTGCATAGTTCTCTCAAGTAGTTTTGAGCAAGCTTCTGAGGTCTTCGAGTTGTTGGCCAAGGAAGAAGTTGATCTTCTCCATGGGATCTCCTAAGCGGGGCAGTTGCGTTCCCGATCCCATATCGAAGAGCATCTTGTTGAAGGCCTTGACCTTCTCTACAAGATTATGCCCAAAGGCTGCCTTCTTGCCACGCTTAAACTCAAGAGCTTTTTCTGTTCTCTTCAATGCTTGAGTTTGGTCTGCATGAGTAAACCAAAGAATGAGTACATACGATTAGGAAAAGATAGTACACTGGTCGAGTCTATGACCGGTTACCCTCGTTCTTCTTCTCGATAGTTTTAAGGACTTTCTTGTGCCTGGTCATCAGGTATTCAATCGACCAGTCCTTGTTTTAGTATTCTTTTTTTGTCACACCTCGGGTAACAACCCCCGGGACCTCCTGTGCAAACCGGACTACTCCCATGATCAGTGGCTAGTCCGCACAGTACCAACAACGATGAGATCACAGCCATACAACAAAACTATAGAAGAAGCAGACAAAATAACAAATAATAATAGCAAAAGGTCTTGTGGTCAAGGTTGATACTGAGGCGCCCCGCAGGGCTACAACACAGCGGGGAAACAAAATAACATGAGGAGCCATTTGACACGCCCACAGGCTATTGAGTGGAGGACGTCCCCTAGCACGCATGGTCTTCAAAGACCTCTTCGAAGAGGTCGGAGGTCCCTGGGAGGTCTTCAGCTGCTGATCAACTAGAGGGCATAAGCCGTGAGTACTTTTGAATGTACTCAGTAAGTCGCAGAGGAGTGTATGCAAATAGTATTCATGCAAGGCTTGACAAGGAGATCTTTATGGTTACTTTGCTAAAAGCAAAATTGATTAGAAATACAGTAAGTAGATTGTAAAGCATAAGTTGAAAGAATAATACATAAGTAAACAAGTTCTTTTGAAACAACTCGTGACCACCCTGGTCACTTCCCAGACCTCCCATGACCACCCTGGTCATGGCCCAGGCCACTCGGAACCAACCAGACCAATAAGTTTTGAGAAAGTCTACCCCTTGCGTGAAATCACCAGTCATGTCCATAACCGAGGACGCGGCTATTTGGATAGATTACACTCTGCAGAGGTTGTACAACTTTACCCACAAGACACAAATTCTCTAGTTTGTTGGCATCCGTCGATACCACTGCTCACTACCTTTGGTAAGCAGTCTAGAGTACGTGATAAGGCCTTTACAAAGCTCTGTTTTGACATGGTTCTGCCCGCTAAGGTTTTGCCATGCTGGGCCCCCTCTTGCGCCGTGTGATTCCATCCGGTACTCGGAGAATCACGCCACCATGACAGAACCAAACCAAAACTTCTGCTAATTAGTCGGCCAGGTCCACTCCATCTTGGACATGTGGTTGCACGGTATGGCCCGGATCAATGACTTACAAGGTTAAGTCCTTAGTGGTTGCTCAGGTGAGACCACCTCATCCCATGTGTTTCACGCACCTAAGTGCTTCTCGCACCCAAGAACTTCCCGCACTTTGCTTCGCGCAATTCCGCCTTTGCCACCGACCACTCGCCCGAGCAAAATCGTTTTTGGGTTCAACCTGGTCAAATGACCACCCAGTCATGGCTCAACAAATTTTATTAACAGTAGCATCGCACCACAAATGACACAACTGTGATTTCGCACCACAGTTGCACATCGGTGGTATCGCACCACAATTCCATATATTATTAAGTCAAGTTCACTATTATTGAATCATGTGATCGAGAGACGTCGCAACTAAAAGCAGGACTAAGCAATATACGCCCCCGTGTTGGTTATTACAATAAGAATATCCAACTAAGATTACCCACCTAAGGTGTCCAAAGGTACATGCCAACATGTCGAACACAAGTATTCAAGGAGTCATACTAACGAGTAGGTGTTTAGCTGATTCCCAAACTATTTTTTATACAAATAGCCATACATGTTGGTATAAAACAAAATAATTTTGCAAACTAGGGACAAGATGATCAAAGGGCTACGACTTGCCTTCGATGAAGAGTTGAGATTCTTCAGTAGAGGTCGCCGGATCCAAGAGCTCTTCCGAGAAGTCGGAATCAACACGTGCAAAAAGAGCCAAATAAATACAACGAATCCAAATAAAACAAAAAACAACCAAACCAAGAACCAAAAGAAAAGCACAGGAACAGAAGAACTAGAAACGGGCTCTCGGGAGTAGGTCCAACTGAGAGGGAGGTCGAGGGAGGTCCTGAGGAAGATGTCTTGAGGAGGAGGTCCTGAGCAGAGCAAGAAAGTTGGGGAAGGCTAAAAAAGGTAAAAGAGAACTGCTCAGGTTTTTATAGCCTGGAGGAGGTGCACGAGTTCAAGGGTAGGTGAAGGAGAAGATGGGAGCAAGTAGGGGAGGAGGCAAGAGAGGGAACTGGTACTACAAAAGCAACAACATTTAATGCGACACGACAACATTAAATGCTCAAGGACCTTTGCGTCAGTAGTGATGCGACTAGAGGAAGGAGAAGGTGAGCAGGACTGACAAAATGGGCCAGTCAAAAGGGAGGCCATGACCAAAGAGGAGGTCGTGACCACAGAGGGGGTTACGGCCCAAGGGGTGGTCGCAGACCAAAGAGGGTGGTCTTTGCAAAAAGACCAGGAGGCTGGTCTTTGCAAAAAGACCAAGAGGGGTGGTCGTGACCACAGAGGAGGTCGCGGCCCAAGAGGTGGTCGCAGACCAGGAGGGTGGTCTTTGCAAAAAGACCAGGAGGGTGGTCTTTGCAGAAGGACCAAGAGGGGTGGTCGTGACCAAAGGAGGTCGTGACCACAGAGGAAGTCGCGGCCTAAGAGGTGGTCGCGGACCAGGAGGGGTGGTCGTGACCAAAGGAGGTTGTGACCACAGAGGAGGTCGCGGCCCAAGAGGTAGTCGCGGACCAGGAGGGTGGTCTTTACAAAAAGACCAAGAGGGGTGGTCGTAACCAAAGGAGGTCGTGACCACAGAGGAGGGTGGTCTTTGCAAAAAAAAGACCAGGAGGGGTGGTCGTGACCAAAGGAGGTTGCGACTAAAGGACAAAAAGGGGAGGTCGTGACCAAAGAGGAGGTCGCGACTAAAAGACAAAAGGGGAGGTCGTGACCCAAGGGGAGGTCGCGACTAGTCTGGACTGAGAGGGAGGTCCAAACGAGAGGGAAGTCTAGACCAAAAGGGAGGTCTAAACGAGAAGGAGCACGAGGCAAACAGCGAAAGGGAAACCCAACACCAGAGAACTCCAACAAGCCCAAAACAAACCAAACTTGAATTAGTTGAAGTTTGATTTAGTCATTTTAAACACCTTAATTCCAAAATCTTCAAGTTAAGCTTTAGAACTCTCACCAAAACCAAATGGTTCTTTTTATTTTGAAAATTCAAAAGGATCAGAAAATTGGGATGTTACATTTTTTGAGCTTGGCTATTATGGCCTCCTTAGCCATAGCTTCTTCCTTAAGTTTCTCCGAATCTATCAAATACGATAATGGGAGAAATTGATTAATAGAAAAAAGCCAAATGATAAGGAAGGAGAGAGGAAGACACTAAGAGGGTACCTGCTTTCTATTTCGGAGTTTCTTTTCTCCAATAGTTTTATTCGCTGGGTCAGTCCTCTGACCACAGTGAAGTTCTCCACGACATGCTACAGATATGACAAACTCTTTTTTAGTTTTTTAGTTTAAGAGAAAAGGATATGGAAGTGGACGTGGATAGTTACCCGGATTGCCATATCATTATACTCGACAAAAATAGTATCAGTACTCGTCTCTGCTTGATGGTATGATATTCTACCCCAGGCCTCGTCGAGTTCTTCATCATAAAAGATTCAATGACGATGTGGGAAGCCGGTAGAATGAGGGGCTTTGAGAAATTCAAGGACCCCAAAGAAGGGTCGAACTCTTTGGGACCCTTCTAGAACTTCTGCCTCCTCAGGCGGGATTGGAGCCGCCACAGGATCCGGAGCGGGCGCTGGCGCTGCCACCTGCTCGGGGGCTGGATCGACCTCTTTCTCCTCAGGAGCCTTCTCCTGAGGGGTGCTCTGGTCGAAAGCGACCGGAACACAAAAAGATCTATAAAGAAAGAATAAAAGAAACTCTAGACTCTAAAATACCAGAGGTAAGTACTTACATACGTTTCTCTTTCATGTATACGTACCTGGTTGTTTTCTTGGACTTTAAATTGAAGTGCACTGGAGCAAAGTCTGTCGAGCTCGCCTTCCTTTTCTTCTACTCAACTGACTTCACCGGTTCGAAAACGGTATGGTTGCTTAGACCCCTCACGTCCACCGACTGGAGGTCAGAAGAAATATTCTCGACCAGTTGATCGAGAACAAGATTCTTGACTATCGGGTCAGAGGGTGTGGATTCGTCGACCTCCAGACTAGTTGCTCCTGTAGCAACTGATAGGTTGTGTGAGGACCTCTCTGCATATCTGGAAAATGCTCCTGTGGGAGCACTATGAGGTCCCAAGGACCATAATTTTTTGCAACCGTACTACCGCAAGGATGTCCTAGAATACTACAAGCAAATACCCAGGGAGGAGGTCCGACTGTAATCTTGAGCGATCCACAGGAGAACCGATGCTAGCTCACACAGAACACTTAGGTGTAATCACAAGCACAAGGCCAAACAATAGATGAAGCAGACAAATTAAACCTTGTAGACAAATTAAACCTTATGGTCAAAGCTTGCTTACAGAAGTTTGCCAACTTGGGCTTACAAAACCGACAAAAGGAGAACCTTTACAGCAGAAACACAAAACGCTTCCAAGCCATCCGGCAAGCCCACAAGCCGCCGAGTGGAGGACGCCCTAAGCGGTCGGTCACAAAGAACTTCTCCTCGAAGAGGTCTGAGCATCCCTACACCTGTTCATCTTCGACCACTGCTTTAACACAGGGCGTAAAGCCATGAGTACTTTGAATGTACTCAGCAAATCGCAGGGAGCAATTATGCAAATAATATTCATGCATTTGCTTAACAATGAGAGTTGTACGGTTAGTTGCAAAAAGCAATATTTTACAGTAAATAACATGTATAGATTGAAGAGCTCAATTTGAAACAATAATACATAAGTACATTTGTTTGAAAAGAGGGGGAGTGAGCACCAGCTCACTTCCCAAGCCACTTGGGGGTGGTTTGACCGCACCCACGACCAGGACCTCTCCCAAGACCACTCTGGAGTACCCACTCCAGAGCTCCCAAGACCACTTGGGGGAGGTCTGGTCGCACCCACGACCAGGACCTCTCCCAAGACCTCTCTGGAGCACTAACTCTAGAGCTCCCAAAGACCTCCCTAAGGCTCCAAGATCTCCTCTGAACACCCACTCAGGAGCTCGTTGGACCACCCTAGGGTTCACAAGACCTCCACGACCAACCGAGGACATCACAAGCACTCGGAGTCACCCAGAATACTTGCAGACATCCCAAGCCAGCCATGGAACACAAATTTTGAGAAGTCTACCCCTTGCACCATTTTCACCAGGCATGTCCATGACCAAGGACTTGGCTATTCGAATAGACTGATACTCTGCAGAGGTGTACAACTTTACCCACAATTCACGACCTCTCTAGCGGGGCGGGTTTCCGTCGGAACCCTTGCTCACTTCCGAAGGTGAGCAGTCTAGAGAGCGCGACAAGGCCTTCACAAAGCTTTGATCTGGCTCAGAGCTGCCCGTTAAGGTTTCGCTTCTGGTTGGGCTATAACCCCCACCGGATTCGTGCCCCCTCTTGCGCCAGCGAATCTGCACGCTCCACCACAACAGAACCAAGCCATCTCAATGCTAATTATTTGGCCCAGACCACCCCCATAAAGTGATCTTGTGGTTGCACTAAAAGGCCCAGATCAACAGAACACAAAGTTAAGTCCTTAATTGCTGCTCAGGCAAGGTTTCCACATCCAAGTGTACAAAGAGCACCCCTTTTACTGCACGATCACTTGCCCGAGCAAGAAAACATTTTGGGTTCACCTGGCCTAAGACCTCCCTGATCTTGGCACGCAAGATTTTAACAAAGTGGCCTCGCATCACAATCACCACAACTACGACATCCCACCATATTTGCTCAAAAATGGCACCAACCACAGATTCCATAGTTCCATTTGTCAAGTTATTAGAGAAAAAACATGATTCCCAAGACCCCCGGTTCTAAAGCAGGACTAAGCATAAACATACGATCCCATGTTGGCAATACCAAACAATACCAACTAAAATACCCATCCTAAGGCGTCCAAGAGGATCATGTCAACATGTCAAATACAATTATCCAAGGAGGCATATTATCAAGTAGGAAAATATCTACTGCCCAAACCATTTCTTATAAAAAATAGCCATGCATGATTAAGTAAGGCAAAATACATTTGAAAAGCTAGGCTCAATATGGTCAAAGGTCTACGACTTGCCTTCGTTAAGCAGTGGTGAGCCTTCAAAAGAAACTGCTGGGTCCAAGAACTCCTCCTCCAACTCGGGATCTACACATTCGCCAAAGAACCAAATAAGCAAACCAGCTCCAAGCAAAGAACTTAAAAGAAGACTTAAAAGAGCTTAAACAAATTCAAACAAAAACCAAGAAGCAAGAGATCCTGGTTGAGAAGGGAGGTCCAACCCGAAAGAGGGTGGTCCTTGAAAGGGATCCGTAGGAACCAACAGAGAGGCCTTCTTGGCGATGAAGAGGTGATGGAGTAGCTTCAAAGAACTCCTTGGTGAGGTCTCGGGCAAGGAGAACACCAGACGAGAGCAAGGAAGTTGGAAATGAGCAAAAAGGTGGCAAAGGGAGGCATGCCCAGGCTATTTATAGCCGGAGCTGGCAGAGTGCACAAAGTGGGGGCTCAGCAAACGTGTCAATGATCAGTGGTAGCTAGGACGAGGTTAGGACAGGGTGTGTCCTAAAAGAATTTAACAAGGTACCTCGGATGTGACCACATTTAATGTGATCCGACAGCCATTAAATGCGCACAAAGTTTTGAGGCAGGAGAATTGGGAAAAGTGAGCAAGGCTGACAAGTGGGGCCAGTTAAACTCAAGAGAATAGATCAGTCAAAGGGTTGGTCTCAGCCGCAAGGGAGGTCTTTGCAAAAGACCAGGGGTCCTGACCTCTAAGGGGAGGTCCTACGGTCGGATCAAATCAAGGGGAGGTCCTGACGGGGAGGTCCCGAGGACAGGAGGTCCAAAAGACACACAACGGGGAGGTCCTATGGACAAGAGGTCCAAAAGACACAACCACGAGGAGGTCTTATGGACAAGAGGTCCAAAAGGCAAAGGGAGATCCTTGCGGTCAGATCCACAAAGGGGAGGTCTGAACGGTTAAGATCTCCAAAGGGGAGGTCCTAATGGTCCGATCTAACAAAGGGGAGGTCTGAACGGTTAAGATCTTCAGAGGGGAGGTCCTAATGGTCCGATCTAACAAAGGGGAGGTCTGAACGGTTAAGATCTCCAAAGGGGAGGTCTTAACGGCCAGATCTAACAAAGGGAGGTCCGAACGGTTAAGATCTCCAAAGGGAGGTCCTAACTCCGATCTAACAAATGGAGGGGAGGTCCTAACGGTCAGATCTAACAAAGGGGAGGTCTGAACGGTTAAGATCTCCAAAGGGGAGGTCCTAACGGTCAGATCTAACAAAGGGGAGGTCTGAACGGTTAAGATCTCCAAAGGGGAGGTCCTAACTGTTAGATCTAATAAAGGGGAGGTCCGAACGATTAAGATCTCCAGAGGAGAGGTCCTAACGGTCAGATCTAACAAAGGGGGGGGGGTCTGAACGGTTAAAATCTCCAGAGGGGAGGTCCTAACGGCCAGATCTAATAAAGGGGAGGTCTGAACGGTTAAGATCTCCAAAGGAGAGGTCTTAACGGTCAGATCTAACAAAGGGAATGTCTGAACAGTTAAGATCTCCAAAGGGGAGGTCTTAACGGTCAGATCTAACAAAGGGGAGGTCTGAACGATAGCGAGATAAGAAGCGGGGGAAGCGGGATCCATTGGATTTCAATCGAACGGACCAAAGTGATTGGGCCGTTCGGACCATCCAGAGCTAACGCTAGATCTCAGCCATTGAACTGGATCGGACGGTCCAAAATGGTTGGGACGTTCGGACCGGCCGAACGCCTCTGCAGATCGGACCGTTCAGCAAAGATCTGAGGGCTCAGAGAGGGTGGGACGTTCGGACCATCCGAACGTCTCACCAAGATCAAACTGTCCAACGTAAATCGAACGGTACACAAGCGATAGAGGTCTGGATCAAGCGGAAGGCTCGAATGGACGCGAGGGAGGTCCAAATAAACAAGCAGGAGGTCCTAGAGGACATGGGGAGGTCCTGAAGGACACGAGGAGGTCCAAATAGACAAGGAGGAGGTCCAAATAGACAAGGGGAGGTCCTAAAGGACACGGGGATCACCCGAATTTGAATTTCAATGTTCAAGGACATTTGAAGCACAAACCCGAGCTGGCCTAAGATCCAAGAGAGGAGGTCCTAGACCCACTAAGGAGGTCTGGGCAAGAGGAGGTCCAAGAAAAGACACCAGGGGTGACCCAAAGAGAACGGGGAGGTTCAGAGAAGACAAACTAAACCAAAGAGCACACAAGGCAAACACATAAAAGAGAACTAAAACCAGAGAGTACTAGAGAACCTCAAAAGGACCAAGAACACAAGCCAAAAGACTTAGTTGAGGTTTGGTTAGGTCAAGTTAAACTCCCAAATTTCCTAAATCCCAAGTTAAGCTTGAGTAGGCGAATAAACCGAATGGTTCCTTTTTAACTTTGAAAACGGCAAGAACTCTTAGGGAAAAAACGAGACGTTACAGGTTGTGAGTGACCACATTGGAGTCCACGACAACCGCCTAATTAACAATCAAAGTTAGTTAGGTGATGAAAATTCTTCATCAAGAATATACCTTTATGTTCGGTTACCTACCTCTGTAAGACCACCATCTCAGGTGGTCGAAGGAGCAGTCAGAGCGCCAATTGGCTCACAACTTTCTGTGGCCTCATTGATGCTCAATCCGACCTACTACACATCAAAGAAGATTTACAGTAAATCAATCGAAAAACACATAAATGGTGAAAGGTGATTAATATTTTTACCTTAAGTCTCTCGGCTCTCTCTTTTGCAGAGACAACCGCTAAAATCCGGGGGAAATCAGCCTTGTCATTAGGCTCCCTGGTGCAGATCATTTTGATCCAGTTTCTAATCTCATCAGGAGAAAGGGCTATAAGAATAAACAAGAGACTTTAGAGTTACAAAAGTGATCAACCAAGATAAACAAACCGGTCAAAAATTTTTAGAACTTACCTTTCTTGGAATCTTTGGTCGTGTCGTCATGACCAATATACCAGAGCATCAAATGTGCTCGGGATTTTAATGGGCCAATCCGGCACATGGAGAAATCCTTTACTACGTACCAGGAGGTTGAACCCCTGACACTAAGGTGTTGGATGGCTTCAACCCATCTCCCCACCTTTTCCTCCTTCGTCCCGGAGGAGCGCCATTCTGGATTCTCGGCCGCCTTCTTACCAGTATAGTAAAGGCTGTCTTTTTGAGTGACCGTCATGTAGAACCAGCTTTTCTTCCATGACGACCACGAAGACTTTGAGTACATACGGATGTACTCATCGGCTTTTCCGTCGTGGAGGCGCAAGGTGCACTCTCTAGGCGTCTCCGTCGTCTTCCCCGACTTTGCCATCCGGTAGAAGTACTTGAAGAGCTCTAGATCTGCAGCAATCCCCAAGTACGTTTTATAGAGGTAGACGAAGACGCTGAGGTTGGCGATGGCATCGGGGGCAAGGTTCACCAATTCGACTCCATAGTGCTTCAAGATCTTAGGGAGGAATGAGTGAACTGGTAACCTGAATCCGTATTCAATATATGCGAGGAAAACAGGGATTTCCCCATCTTCGTTGCTCAGAGAATGCTCTCCGACCGCTGATTTCCAAGAAATCAAATCCTTATCAGGAAGCAACCCGATCTCATCCAGGCTCTTAAGTTTCTTCGCGCTCAGATTAGAAACCAACCAGTTGATAGAGTCTGACATGGTTGGGTTTTGGATGAAAGGAAGAAAGGAGGTCATAGAAGGTTGTATGCAAGAGGAGGTCGAAGGCGATTTTTCTCTCGGGAGATGAAAAGGGAAAATAGGAGGCGTAAAAAACCTAAAGACCTGTGCTGAAGGGATTTATAGCCACCGTTCTTTAACTGCAATCAGGAGTTACCTAAAAGTCCAACGGACACAACTTTTTTTTTTCCAACGGACAGAAAAACTCTTTAGTTCCTAAGGCAGTTTCTCAACTTTAAAGTGAATACAGACCATCTCGTATATCACGGGATTAAATGAGGGTCTGCCCGATACGACTTCATCGGGAGGAAGTATTCACATGACCAATTCATTTAAAGTTCGAGGGGCTAGCTGACGAGGATTAAAATCTCTATGTATTACTCTGATATATAATAAAAGACCATATATCTTTGTGGTCATAACCTCTAAGGCTAACGACCTCCGAGGTCGTAAGGATTCCAGAGGTTACATAATGGGTACCCTGGTCGGATGAGGTCCTGTACCTAGCCCCTAATTAGGTGACTGCTTGTAGAAGCAATGAACTGACATCTGGATTTAACTCCAAACATATTCCTTACCGTGTGATGAATGAAACACATGTCATATTTGCTCCATACCTCATGACGTTTCATGATCCTAAGATACTAACAATAACCACCATATGGTTGAGTGCCTCATAGACATCAACCGTCGAATGGTTGATACTTCATCAACCGCTGCCTCGCTCCGACCAGTCGTGACACTTCCAACAAGCGTCTCTTCAAGAAGTAACTGTCACCACTTCGTCGACTACTTAAAGGAGACTTCAAATGGTAGAAAAAAAAGAGGAGCTTCAATCGCATTCCATTAGATTGAAGAATTATAATAAGCACTACGCTCAGTGTAATTAGGTTTAGTCCACTGCCTTATCGAAGGCATCTCCTGTAATATCCAGTTCATAGCAATAAAGAGGTCTCATTCTCTCAAAAGAACTCTGTGCCATTGTCCTCTGTTTTATTTCGTAAGATCGAAGACTCGATCATCGATAGAGTGGAACTGTTACACCGGTTGAGGAGAAAATGGAAGACATGGGCCTACCTACCAAGGATCGTACAATTATATCAAAGTCTGCATACATATTACTCAACATATATGCTGTACCTTTTCTTAACAAAAAGACAAAATTTGAGCTTAGAAACTATTAGGTATAGGCTGACGCTGAAGTTGTTTGGAAGATGCACTTACAAAAGAGAGCTACTATTGAGCGTTATACTGTCGATATAGCCTTCTTCGACGCTGGCATGCTCTCACTCCTGTATCATCCCAAAAATCTCAACTTTGAGAATGTATAATGAAAATGAGTGGAAGAATAATTTTATCTATGTTTTTTGTATGGAAAACTATTTTAGCATGATTTTTGAGCTTTTACATAAATCAAATAGTGAAATCACAGGCAAATAACAACTTGTAAGAATTTTTGATAAAATCACGGAATAGATAAAATCCTAAAACATTTACATGAGAAACCATACTGTGTCTGCAGCCCTCACAAAAATTTTCATAAATTTTTGACTCTGTTTGCTAAGTACAAAAAATCGGGAAACACTTAGCCAGTTTGAAAAATTCAAAAACCATTTTTAAAATTCCTGCTCGCCGTTGGGCCGTAACTGTCACGGCCCATCTCGCTCATGCTTGCTCCAACCCATGTCAGCACCTCGCTCCCACACTCGCTGACATCCTAGGACCGCATGTTAGGACCCTTCGTCCACCTCGCTCCCACGCCAGGCGCCAAAGACGCTCACTCGCTCTCCATTGCCGCCTGCGGAATTCGCCACCGCCCATAGTTTTGACGCTCACCTGCCCGTCACCTCCACTTTCCATTGCCCATGCTAGCTGCCCCATCGATGCGCCGTTATCCTGCATCGACTACGACACCGAAGCTTAGCACGAGAAACCCGTACGCCGCACCATTTTCTCGCCGCTTCTCTCGTGCCATTCTCGGTTGCATTTAAGCCCCTCACCGCATCATGAGCTCCTCAGCTCACCATTCTCACTTCTCGCACAGAATCAGAGCAGCTCGTGCTTTGATTCATCGGGAACGAGAGTGTCGTTCTCAACGCCGGTGAGAAAGCCTCACACAGCCATTTGCTCTGGTGAGTTTCCTTGCCCTCGTCACCTGTGTCACCATGTGTCCCTTACCTCACTGATACTCCTTCTTTGCTTAATGTAGCTTCGGGAACCCCGTAGCGTGATCGCGCCGTCATCTTCTTCGTCTCCGACACACACCCCGTTTCGGACCTTCGCGTTCCCGACGCTCTGGTGAGCTTGAACGTCATCTAACCGCGTCATATCGCGTTCCATACTCTACTAATGCTCTTTCTTTGCTCAATATGGACCCAAGCTCAGGGAATCACCGGAAACGAACTCTTCCCCAAAACTGGTCGCCGCCGATTCCTTTTCTGTTTGTCGTCACTCCGGTGAGTCCCCGTTCGATTCCTCGCTTTTACATCATCCCTAGGACCTTAGGGATCTAATGCACTGCTTCTTGAAGCATCCCATCGCCATAATGCGTCAGCACCATGAGCCACCTCTACATCGCCGCTGTTCAACATCGACACGCTTCTCCGGCCATCCCCTGACGTCATCTACATCCTTGGTGATCTCCTGGTAGTCCGCTAGTGCTTCTACACCCGTTGAATCAGTAGATTAGCTAGTGTAGCCTAGAGTTCACCGTTGCCACCCATGGCGCCACCGCTCCGGTGACCATTGGTCCCCGAGCCACTGCTGGTAGCTTTGTAGTCGCCTCCTAGAGCCAATGCGTACCATCTTTCGCCGCCAATTGGCTCTAATCATGAAAACCATTTCGGACCTGAGGAGCTCTATCGCTTATTGCCGGCGTAGCGCCACCTCCGACCATCTCTCCAGCCCCCGCCACCACCCGATGGGATCGCTGTCGAGAGGGGAACCCATTTTGCCCATCCCTGAGCTAAGTCGCTGTGCCGTTCGCTGTCGGTGAGCTCACCATGGCGCTTTGCCGTGTGCAGCTCTGTTCCTTTCTCCCCTCTCTCGTTGACAGTGGGTCCTACTTGGGTTGAGTATTAGCTTAACACTAACGACCGTGGTTAAGTGAAACAAACCAATGACATGTGGGACCAGCTAAAAACCTAATCGAAAATCTAATTTAAAACGTAATTAGAATATGTTCCACTGACATGTAGGACTTCCCCTGTTTTATAAATAAAACCAAGAAAAATAAAACTATGAGTCACTGACAAGTAGGCCCCACATGTAAGTTAATAAAATTTGAAAAAAAAATGAGAGAAACCACTTTCAGTTTAGAGGAAAATACACTCTCTTTGTTAGAAAGTGTAAACCTCAGTAGAGCTCAGAGAAAAATACGTTTTCTCTGTGGGAAAGCGTATACCTCAGAGAATACGCCGACGACGTCACCCTTTTATTAATTTTTGGAATTTCAAAACTGAAGCAAATTACAATGTTAATAACTTTTACATATGAACTCCAAATCAAATGAATCTTTTTCTAAATTTATCTAAAATCATGCTCTGTGTGATGTCTAAATATGCAAAAATATTTGGATTTTGTTGCTGTTAAAATTATTTTTCTATATTTAATTTGCTATCAACTCTTTTTGAATAGACATCGATACTTCGAACGAAATTGGCGACGATCATTCATCCTCTTATTCAGAGCAACTAGAGTAAGGCAAGCACCCTCTTTGACCATGTTGATCCTATTATTTCAATTATTACACTTCTTTTTGCAAAATCTATTATGAATGCGTGTATGTTTGCTTAAAATTGCTATATTTGGGGATAACGGTAGTTATATTCCTATTCAATGCATGATTCTCGAAATATTGGTATCCCTACTATTGAAGCCAATAGGTTATGGTTTAGGCAATATATGATGTCGATTTGGGTATTTCGAGTGTGAATATCGCGCAATTGCTTAGCCGGGCTCTAGGTTTACTAGGTATCCGACCTAAGTGTAAGTGTACAACCACATGTACGGGTATGGGACAGCTTTAGCTAATTAAGTCATCAAAAACTATCCTTGCACGTTGGTAGGCTATGGTATTGCGAGCATGACCGGTGTAGGCGTGTATAGAACAAAGCCTTCCGACACAACGGTGAATGTCTCATTGAGACGGGGGTGTACCCGAGTGAAGTGAGGATGTTCATTCATTGGGCTAGTGCAAGGTTAGGACTAGGTGATGTAAATGCTTCGATACATGCTCTAGACTGTTTACCAAAGAATAGTGAGCGGTGGTATCGATTTAATACCAAACAAACCGAGAATTCAGATGTTTGTGGGTAAAGCCAGACACCTCTGCAGAGTGTAAATCTATTTAAATAGCCATGCTCGCGGTGATGAGCGTGCTAAGTGTAGTATTGCCGGGTATAGACTTGGTTTTTATAAAAACAACTCTTGTTGGAGAAATGTGGGAATGATTTTTGTTATTTGAGTTGAGTGCCATGTCTATGGCTGAAAATAAGACATTGCTTGTAGCCGAGAAGGGTTGCGATTTGTTATTATTCAAGTACTTACTTGTTGTTCTTTATCTATTTAACTGCTCTTTAAATTCCCATTGCAAAGTACTATGTATTGATATTACAAATAAAACTTGCTTAATGCTGAAAATGACTTGTAGTATAGAGCCTCATCCCTTGTTAGCCATGCGTATATATAAATTTTACGTTACACTACAAGTCTTGTTGAGTATGCAATGTACTCAATCTTGCTTAAATTATTGTTCAGAGTTAGAGGATGAGCCTATGCCAGACGACTCGTTTTTTGCACATGTACTGGAGGGTTCGGTGATGGGTCTTTTTAGAACTTGTTTCTTGTCGGTTGCCTGAGAGTTTTGGATGGGCATACCGTTGGACTTTTGGACTTTATACATATTATGCTTTCACTGCTTAATTCTCTACTTCTGATACTTGTCATTTTATTTGGCTAGTCGGCCGTGTATCCTACACTTGTGATGTAATCGTCTAACTTAAGTGTTATATTTGTTTCATGTTGTATGTATATTGTATATGGATATGTGTACTAGCCACTGATCATGGGACTAGTATGGTACACACACGAGAGGTTCGGATATTCCACACCCAAGGTCCGACAACTCCCCTCTCCTCCCTCTTCTCTGTGCGCACCAAATCCTTCTCTCTTCTCCAACACTAGCCGTAGCTCCGTCTCCCCCTACCCTCTCCTCCACCACCGGCGCCCGGCAGCGACCTTGCTGCCTCGCCACACCGCTGTCTCCCCCTTCCTTGCCACCCAACCTAATATTCAATGCGCCGCCGCCTTGTTGTGCCTCCTCGGCCTCCCTCTACAACCATGGGGCACAGTGAACCCAGCAGTGGCGACGACGCTACCTCCATCGGCCGGAGAGAGAGAGAGAGAGAGCGTCCGGAAGACGAAGAGGATGCTATACCGTTAGGACGCTATAGTGTTTTCTAGCATTGCTCCTTACAGAATGGTGTTTTATGCCCAAGAATGCCTCAAGCTTATCTCACTTCCAAATACCTTTGTTATTCCACAAAGGTGTGCCTCAGCTTTATAAATAATTTTTTCTAATTTGGTAATGTTCACCAACATATTTATGGAGTTAAGAGATAGTTATGGTTAGAGGATTATGTTTTTAGAACATGTGAATTTTGTGGGAATCCTATATGAATTGTATTTTTTTTGGGGTATATATGGGGTTGTCTCTTCGTACGGTGATCAAAATTTTCTTAAGGATAAATTATATTTTTATCAATTGAATCAATGTACAATTACATGGTACATCATTTTTTGATTCTCCCTACCAATCCAACGATCACAAAAATTGCCTCTGACTTAGACAAAAAAAAAATTCAGACAACTTACTAACAACAAAACCGTTTTTCTATTTCCCCTAAAATTCCTACAAAATCATTCTAAAATTCAAAAATCCAAATGGGTGTCAATCTAAAAACACAACAGTGCGATAAAACCGACATATTTTACGATCACTATCCAAAAAGGCAAACTTTTACAATCCAATTTCGATTTTTTTTCCACAATAATCCATTTTTATTATTAATTACAACTTATACCTACGATAATATTTTTTTCAGAAATATACTCCTATCATTGAACCATTGGGCGATCGACCCAAGAGCTCAACGGTAAACGATCGCTCCATAGCTTCAACCGCTGAGCGATCGACACTTGTCGCTCAATCTGGTTGGTCCTAGTGTCCAGATCACTCATCTAGCCGGACATGCATTATGCCCGTTGGGCAACAAGTGTCCCAGTCGCTCAATAGTTGAACGACTGGGTCCAGTCGCCCAGCGGTTCGACGATAGGAGTATATTTCTGTAAAAAATATTTTTGCAGGTATAATGTTGTAATTAATAATAAAAAATGGATTATTTGAAAAAAAATTTCGTCCAATTTCTGAGTTCGAGAATCTAACACACACTTGTCCCCACGGGTCAGTGACATGCTTGCAGCTTGTGTCGATTCTGTGTGGCCCAAGCTTTTAAGCGCTTTTACGAACAAGCAATCCATTTGGTCCACCCTTCCCTTCCCCTAAAAAAGAGTAAAGTCCATTACCGGTCCTTAAACTTTTTATGTCAGAAATCATTCGATCCATAGACTTTCAAAGTGTGTTATCCTATCCCTAAACACCTGTTTGGTCTCAAACATACCTCTCTTGCTAAGACAAGAATTAAGACACTTTAAAAGTCTATGGACCGATGACACAAAGATAAAAAGTTTAAGGACTAATTTGAGACCCAAACAGTGTTTAGGGACCGGGATGACACACTTTGAAAGTCTATGGACCGGGATGATACAGCATAAAAAGTTTAAGGACCGGTGATGGACTTTACTCCCTAAAAAACTGCAAAAAAAGGGTGTATTTTTCTGTCTCCATTCTAGTTCTTGGAATTGTCGGTTGTCGGGTTTGTCATGGTGGTGATTTGGGACTGGAAGCATCGGTCTCTCCCTCTGTTCCCCTGATCTGTCTCTGTTCAGTTCGGCGCAAGATTTGGACCGCAGAAGGGGGAGCCGCCATGTTTGGGTCCAGGGTCCAAGATGAAGTGGAGATGCAGAGGAGGACTACCAACAGGTGCGCGCGGACACTCGATTCTTGGTTCTTATAGCTTTAGTTTCCTCTCCTATGCCGTTTTGGCTATGTTGTTCTGGATTACCTGTTGGAATCGAGGAGTAGCGGTTAGAATTTTGCTTGAATTGGGATTGACTTTGGGTTGCTGTGTGGAGAGCAAAAAGATGAGTATAGAGATTCAGGTTTGATTTGAGTCGAGAGAAGATGAAGGTGGCGGGATTTAGCTTCGACCTTAGAGTTTTCTGCTGCCTCGTGGAATTGAAGAAGCCCAATTGAAGTTTTGCTTCGATTTGAGTTGCGGATTTTGGTTGCTGTGTCGGAGGGAGGAAGGGTGAATCTAGACTCTAGAGAAAGAGTTTTGCTAGAGGATTAACCCATCAAATCCAAAAGAAAGTTTGATGTTTTTTTGTTACTTGAGGGTGCAGTTGGAAATGTTAGATTGCGATTATAGTTTGTTAAATTGGTATTAGAAGTTGAAAGAGCTCAATTTATTTCGTCGGTTTAAACCTACATTTTTTTTACATACATGGAGCAAGGATGCAGAACGAAAGATTCAATTTTCTGTGCAGGCTTCTTAATTTCTTCTGTTCAATGTATCCACGGTAGGTAATAGGAGGATGTAGCCAGGTGAATTATTTTGTGAAACAATTAGTTCAAGTGCTAGTTGCGTTGTTACCCTTTCATTTTGGAAGCACCCAATATTCACTCAAAATGCGTTAAGCCGTTAGCGTGCTGTGTGGATCATTTTGACAGTTTTGCAGTTTTGTTTATTAAGTTGTTCTTCTATCTGTAGGATCTTTCCTGATGAGAGGCAAGACCAATCTAAGCTACCATATCAAGCTGCACGGGTTGACAGATTTGGTGCGACTAGAATAGATGCAAAGAACCCTGATAAGATTAAAGTTTTAAATGAAGGCAACAAACCGTGGCACCGTCGCATTCTAGACCCTGGAAGTAGTATGGTACTAACATGGAACAGGGTGTACCTAGTGTCCTGTTTGTTTGCTCTTTTTCTCGATCCTTTCTTCTATTACCTGCCGTTGATACAAGTACAAGATGAAGATACTAAACGTTCATGCGTTGCCAAGGACCAACGCCTGAGCATAACAATCACTATTCTGCGGACACTTGCTGACTTGTTTTACATGTTGAACATCATGGTCAAATTCCATACTGCATATGTAGATCCAAAGTCCAGAGTCCTTGGGAAGGGAGAACTTGTCGTGGACTTAAAGAAGATTCAACAAAGATATCTCAGAACAGATTTTTTTATAGAACTACTTGCAGCGATCCCTCTTCCACAGGTAAATAGCTCAGAACTCAGAAGTAAAGTTGTTGGAGTTCTGGTTGCATTGTTGATGGATAATACTTACACCCTGTACTTATTTTTTTCATCTCTAATGGAATAGCATGATAATGTGTACTAAAATTAGTTTGAAGGAGTGGCTGTTTGTATTTTATGTATTTTACGTACACTTTTTTCCACCCTACACTACTCATCCTACATGTGGGAGTGAGCCAGTGAGGGGAAGTAGCAAACATACAGGGGGAAGACAAAGTTGATAAATTTTTTGTAGATAAAAGTTGTTTATACCATAGCCATCCCTTTAATGCCCAAATTTATAGCATATTCAAATTCCTTTGTACTTAAAATTGATTCATGAGAATCTCCATGACTCATAATTGGATAAGATTTCCTGGGTGATCCTTTGAGCCTATCAGAGGAATGACCTTTTGAAGAATTTCGGGAATTTTGTGTGTCCTTTAGGACCCCTACACCATTTATTTATAGTGCTAAATATTACAGTCTTACTCGCACACGACTTGGACTCTTACCTAAACTCTAGACTCTTACCTAATCTTTAATATCTCCAACACCCCCCCCCCCTCAAGGTAGGCATGAGATAATAATCATGTCTGTCTTGTTACATATTGCAATACTATTACTAAAATTTACCAAGCCTACCATCGACTCTATAATTAATACCATCACAAAGATCAAAAGTTACTCACCACCAATACTACCAGGGATGTCACTAAATCCATCTCTACCATCTACCAGCTCCTCGACCTCAACCTCATCTTTCTCTACCCTCATGCCCTCGGCCTCTACCACTCTGCCCACACGCCCCCAACCAAGTCTCGGCCTTCACCACCTTTACCTCTGCCATAGCCCATTACGCTTGACTCTAGTCCCAATCCTCTTCCCAACCATCTTCTCCCTTTTGCCACTTTTCCGATTGTGTGGTCTTCTCCTCTGTCATGGCTGCATTGGCCCTGGGGGCACCTTTTCCTCTTCCTCTACCTCCACCTTGACCTCCTTCAGCAAATCTATTATTCTCACCACTACCTCTACTAGGGCGAGATGCCCCACACTTATAACACTCAGTCCTCCTTGCAAAGTTCAAGTTGCCGCATCTCGCATCACAGCAAATCCAATCACCCTCGCGACCTCCAACAGGAGAGAGGACACGCCTAACTCAGTGTCCTGCTTGCTTACAGCTTGTAATACTCCCATCACATCGCCTATGGCACAGACGTTGACTTTATAGGGTTGCTATCCACCATCACTCTCTGTCGAGTTTCATCGATAACCATAGCTAAAATAGCTTCCTCCATAAGGTAGTACCACCTGATGACATATTGAAGCCCTCCTGCTCTCAAACTCAGGGTTTAAACCTTTCAAGAAGTGAGTGACCCTTCTATGCAGCAGCCACGTCCTACCAAACCCAATATCATCAGCACACGTTAGTTGTAGTGGATCATATTGATCCAAATCTGCCCACAACTGCTGCAGCTCACTTGCATATTCTTGAACGTTCTTCTCCCCCTGTTTCAGAGCATCTACCTTGCCCTGAACCTCCACCATCATCATCACATTACCAGCTCCGGAGTACATGTTCCCCAGCGTTTTCCACATCACTGTTGCACTTGGGACCGCCTCCACCATCCTAGCAATGGACGGGGACACCGAAGTCTAACAACCATGCCACCGTCACAGAGTTGGTGGTGTTCCACACCCTCCAATCAGTACTCCCTCTGTCCGCAGGCTCGACGCAAGTCTCCTGCAGATAGTGCTCTACCCTTTCGCTCTTCGAATTAATCGAGCCCTCCCGACCAATTCGTAATTTTACTCCTTCCAAATTTCACATCATTCAACATCAATTCCAGCTTCAACTCTGATGATCTCGTTTCAGCCCTAGGACCTATCAAACCCATCGCGATGAGGTCCTGAAATATACCTCTCATCTCACCTTTTGTGACCAAAGAGGATTCTCCACTTACCCCATCCATGCTCACGATACTCTTCTCCGCAGCTTTTCGCACAGTTTCTTCCTCAACCTTTTTCGCGGCTTCGATCTCCTTAGGATTCATCTCCTAATTTCAACACCGATTGCACACTCCTCGTCAACTCGTCCTCCTCCTGCCTATTGCCGCGCGTATTAATGATCACAGCAACCTCTTCACGCATCAATAGATCGCGACTTCACGATCATAATCACAATCGCCAACACCTTTTGAACCATCCCTGAAACTAGCAGCCACACTAAGCCACGCAAAGAATCCACACGAGATGCCACACCAATCGATCCACAGTCCACACTGGATCCACCGGATCCCCTCCTCCACCGACACCAAAGCACTCCCTTCTCCTGAGTGCAAGCACAACAACAGCAAGCACATCAACACCGAAGCACTCCCAAGCACTCCCTTCTCCCGAACAGCAAACACCGGATCCTCCTCCCCCGAGCGCGCAATCTCCTCACTGAGATCCTTCTCCTCCGAGTGCAACACCTCTTCTCCTCCAGATCCCCGCCGGATCTCCAGTTCTCAGCCTTCTTCTTCCTCCCGGGTCCCCTTCCCTGCGCTTCCCGAGTCCCTCCGAGCGCAGCCTTCGCTTCCCAGCCTTCTTCTTCTCCCTCCGAGCGTAGCCTTCGCTTCCCAACCTTCTTCTTCCTCTCGAGTTCCCTTCCGAGCGCTTCCCCCAGATCCTTCGTCTCCCCCGAGCCCTGAGCACCAACCCAAGTGGCGGCGGCGGCTGAAGTAGCGACTTCTAAGGCCGCCTACAACATGCCAAGCGGCTAGTGGTCAGCGCCGATCAATCTGGTGGTTTTGATGTTGATCTACATTCATGATCGATTTGAGGTAGTATGGTTAGGGTTAGGTTCAAAGTGGGGATGGCTCTGATACTATGAAGAATTTCGGGAATTTTGTGTGTGTTCCTTGGGATCCCTACACCCTTTATTTATAGTGCTAAATATTACAATCCGTCTCGCACACGACTTGGACTCTTACCTAAACTCTGGACTCTTAACTAATCTTTAATATCTCCAACACCTTTAAACCGGGTTTGTAATGGAAGGCTATGGCGATTTCGGGTGATTGCTCTCAAGCTCGATGTGATTGCGCTTAGTAAACATGTCGAATCAAGTATGATATAAGGGTATTTGTGGCATTTCCTTTGTTCTAGGGTTTAGACTTGTGCCCCTTTGTATCTTATATATATTGACCATTGGGCCTCTTCAATATACACACAATATTCATAATATGATATTAGAGCTAAGAGGTCTTGAGTTCAAGATCCGGTTGACGCAATTAAAAAAAATTTCAACCCACTTCTATTACACGTCTTAGGCCTGAGGGGGCCTACACGTGAGGAGTGTTGAAGTATAGGTGAATTGTCCGTCTTACCTCATAAGTTTAAGCTTTTGGGTGAATTGGTTGGTGCATGCAACTCAATATGGTAATATATATAGGGTGTACAAGGGAGCATGCCATATACAGATAAGATAATACAAAAGAGTTCCTATTCTACTACAAATACCCTTATATCCTTAACACCCCCTCTCAAATGTAAGGCGTATGCAATAGCATTACATTTAGAAAGGGTTGGCACTAAAGTAGGAAATACCACAAATACCCTTATATCCTTAACAAGAACCAGTAAAATTGAGACTTTAGACTCAGCTGGTTTTCCACTGGAAATTGTCAAGATTCCTTTTATTTCTCCGATATTTCCCTTGGAATATTCTTCTGATCTAGTTGACTACTACTTTGATTTAGAACTGATATAATAATTGTTCTGGAACACTTTTGTCTCTATATTCCCAGAATTGTATGAATGACCCTTTTTCCAATTATTGAATACAAATAGTGTAATCATTTTAAGTTATCAAATTCTACAGTTATAACGTGAATCTTTTGGTGGTACTCGTTGCTTGCAGGTCACTGTGTGGGTAATCATGCCTGCGATAAAAAGCTCGGATTATAACATCCGGAACACCACATTTGCTCTTATTATTGTGATTCAGTATGTCGTCAGACTGTATCTCATTGTACCATTAAGCCATCAAATTATCAAAGCAGCTGGAGTAGTTGCAAAGTCAGCCTGGGGAGGAGCAGCATACAATCTTCTGCTCTACATGCTTGCAAGCCATGTATGGCCACCTGCCATCTTCAACTCAATGTTCAGCATTCCGAATCATGCTAATTTGAATAAAGATTTAGGAAATTTTGTTGCTTATATTTGACCTAAGAGGTGCACACTTTTATTTGCCATTGAAAGAGAAGCAGAAATAGTCCCTGCTTCATACAGGGACCCGAAATACAGTTTTGTAGTTATTTTTTGATATCTCATGTACAGTAGGAATAGGACAAACAAAATGAGTCTATCTATAATTATGGAATATAGACACTTCAATCTTAACATCTGTGAAAAGAAACACATACATGCGTGAAGCGGAGGACTGCAATTCTCATCTCACATCTCTTAGCTGCACTTTGGTGCAAGACGTGCAACTGACACTTTAATAATGTCCTTTCTGACTCTTACCATTGCAGGTTACTGGGGCAATATACTATCTTCTCTCCATTGAACGGCAGATTACATGTTGGAATCAGCAGTGCCTAGCTGAGTCAAATTGTGATCTTAGATTTATAAGTTGTGACAACTCTAATTCTAGCATTTATCGTCAATGGGGAAGGCAAACACAGATATTTAACAAATGTGATGCCACTCCTAATCCTTCACCATTTAACTATGGAATGTTTTCAAGTGCACTGAGTAAAGGCGCGGTCTCAGCTTCATTCCATGAGAAATACTTCTTTTGTCTTTGGTGGGGCTTGCTGCAGCTTAGGTAGTAATTCGTTTTAATATACATTTTTCCCTGGTATTAAACTTTTTGTACATCTATTGTGATATTCATGTCGTATGCTATTAATATGATTACATACATTACCTAGGGTTCTTTCTTGTTTCCTCCTTTTTATGCATGGATTTGTGCGCTTCAAATACAATTACTCATGTTTAGTTCTCTGGTGTCTGTTCTCACCTTTGCAGTTCAAGTGGAAATCCTCTTCAGACAAGTGCATTCATCGCAGAGAACACATTTGCCATAGCAATTGGCGCTCTCAGTCTCATACTCTTTGCCCAACTGATTGGCAATATGCAGGTAGTGCAAAAATCTTGTGTTCTGAACTAGAAACAAAGGTTTCCTAGACAATAAATAATTCTCGTTTCTTGTGCCCATCTTACTTTTAAGTATTGGGTAAATATATAGTAGTGCAAGTTTGTTATACTACCTTCCTGCAGAATAGACTGATATGGGTGCATCAAGCGCATAAACTTCCATTTTCATGGTTTAAAATTTGATCAAAAGAACATGAATTCTATTACTGTGTCCAGTAAGCTATGTTTCACATTGGCAGCCCCAATTGATATTGTTTGATTCAGAGATCACTTACTTCCTTTTCGTTGTCATCTTTTAGACATACCTCCAGTCTATCAGTAAAAGGCTCGAAGAGTGGAGGCTGAGGCAAAGGGACATGGAGGAGTGGATGAGACATCATCAACTCCCTCCCCACCTTCAAGAACGTGTCCGCCGGTTTGTTCAAGTTAAATGGCTTGCGACACGAGGAGTAGAAGAAGAATCCATCTTACAAGCTTTGCCTGCAGATATACGCCGGGATGTACAGCGCCATCTTTGTTTGGACCTTGTTCGGCGTGTAAGTTGTGGTTATATACCCATAGGACATCTGAATATGTGGTTTTAGTTTCTGAAAGGTTCTTGATGGAAGTTTTTCGAGTGGGCTTTACCTTTGGATGGAAAAATCAACATGGCAGCGTGTTGCCACTGCTTTCATTGCTAGTTCAAATTTCGTATGAATTCACTGGCAGGTTTTTGATTCCTTTGAAAAATGCAGGTTCCTTTTTTCTCCGAGATGGACGATCAGCTTCTGGATGCCATCTGCGAGCGGCTGGTATCCTTCCTGTGCCCTGAGGGTACATACATTTCTCGCGAGGGCGATCCTGTGAATGAGATGCTGTTCATCATACGTGGCAAACTGGAGAGTTCGACAACCAACGGAGGCCGGAGCAACTTCTTCAACACTACCATCCTTCGGCCTGGTGATTTCGCTGGTGAAGAGCTGCTCACATGGGCCCTGCTTCCAAAGACCAACGTCCACTTCCCGCTTTCTACAAGGACCGTGCGGAGCCTCACGGAGGTGGAAGCCTTCGCTCTGCGAGCAGAGGACCTCAAGTTTGTCGCAAACCAGTTCCGAAGGCTTCACAGCAAGAAACTCCAGCACACTTTCCGGTTCTACTCCTACCATTGGAAGACATGGGCTGCCTGCTTCATCCAGGCGGCGTGGCGGCAGCACCAGAGAAGAAAGCTGGCCGAGAGCCTGAGCCGATGGGAGTCATACTCCTGGTGGTCAGGTGATCATCCAGCCGCTGATGAACCTAAGCAGGAGGGCACTTCAAGCAGCACGAGAACTATTGCTGAGGGCGCCATCGCCCATATGCACAAGTTAGCCTCTGCTTCCAGAAGGTTCCGCGCCGACAGTACCGCGATCCGCAGGTTGCAGAAGCCTGACGAGCCCGACTTCTCAGCAGACCATTTCGACTGAAGCTGTTGATATGCCCTGTACAACCAGAACCGTCGCCGCTGTGCATTGTATTGTAATCACTACTCAGTAGCCAAATATTGATCCACATCTAGTTCTAGTATACGAGGATTCAGGAACTGTGAATTGTGATAAAATGTATCATGTAATCCTGGACTCCAGACGCTTTCTTTGTGCAATGAAACTTGAGAGTTTCGAAGCTTCCATGTTTGAGTCTTTGACTCTACTGAGGAGACAGTATCACTGGCTTGCAGAACGAATGCCGCTCGATCTGCACCAAGATTCGCGATTCTTCTCCCCCTTAGGCTTGGCGTTCGTCTGGCTCACCTCCCCTATCCGCCGCGGCCCCAACCTCCCCCCGAGCTCGTCGGCCTCTTCGTCGTCTTCGCCGCTGCAACTAAGACGGGAGTGGACTTAGCAGCAGCTAGGAATTAGTAGACTTCCTCTCCCGATTCCAATTTTGTCAGATTTTTCTTGGCATTTTTATGCTCAGATTATTAATAGAGTCTGTTCTGTTCTTGATGTCCACTCATTCCCCCATACAGCAGAAACACTACACGGAAGAGTGGTATGAGGACGGCCCGGGCCAAGATCGGCGACCGGGCGACCAGTAACGTGGTGGTGCGGCTGCGGACGCCGGAGGGCCGCGATGAGTGGCTCTACTGCCACTCCGACGTCCTCGCCGCCAAGAGCAAGTACTTCGCCGACCGCCTCTCCGACGACTGGCCCACGTGCCAGATCCTCGACTCGCGTTACTGCGTTGAGGTCTACTGCCAAGAACCCGACCTCAGCTCCCACGTCACCGCGCTCCGCCTCCACTACGCCGCCGAGCCCTGCTCCCGCTTCGGCGTCCGCGGCGCGCTCGGGGTGCTCCAGGCCGCCGTGCACCTCGGTTGCACTCAGATCGCCGCCGCATGCGTGGAATACCTGGAGTCCGCCCCGTGGGACGAGGCCGACGAGGAGATCTTGAGGACCATCCCCTGCCTCGGTCCGCAGTATGAGTGCGTACTTGCGCGCCTCAGGCCGATCGATCCGGCGTCGGTGATCAGTATCTTTCTCTCGGCTTTCCGGCACGGCAGGTTCCTTCGACTACTAAGCCCTCGGTGTTCGAAGATTGTAACGCTTTCTTATCGCAATCAATAAAACCACGCTTTCCCTCGCAAATAAAAATAAGTACATGGGCCATATATGCAGAGGATAAGATCTAGGTGGTGCGCGCCTGCCTATACCGTGACGCGATATCAATTCGTTCCTTCCTTCCTTCCCCGTGCGTGCGTGGCCAGTGGGTGAAACCGATGGCACGGGCCGAAGTACAGCCGGGGCGCCAGATACGCGTGGGCGTGGCAGCCCAACGCCCGATAGACACAGGCCACGAGGCAAACCCGCCCGCGCGACATCGATCGATCGCGGTCAGTACACGCCGCGGCCGGCCAGCCGGCCTGTCACGCGCGCGCACTATGTCGACACCCTGTGCACATGCGCGCTGCATACGATAGCTGCAGGTAACTGCCAGCTAACGACAATAGTCCACATGTAATTTTAGCCGCGGATTCGCGGTACATGGCACAATATCTCGCCCTCCAGCGTCCAGTCGTTCGGGTTCTCTCGTCGAGAGTGAGACGTACCCAGTGGCATCTATCCATCGCACAGAGACTACTACGACTTGGAATTTGGGAAGCCGATCATGTGCTGTGCGATTTACTGTTCTGGCCCGTAGCAACTTTTAATTTCAAAAATAGCTCTCATTCGCTATAATTTACAAAAATGACTCTCAGACAAATAGCTCCTACCACGGATTCGGGCGCGGCAGTCTTGGTTCCCACCGCTGCATGCGATTCCCTCTCCGCCTCGCTTCATTGCCGCTTTTCCACCGAAAGATGTTCGGTTGCATGCATGTTTTGGTTTTTTGTCTCTTTAAATCGCGTCGCTGTCTTTCGTTGTCTTCAGGAGCTGCGTATATAAACGAACGCGCGCGGCCGAATCGCTCATAAGCGCAGCGCGTGTTCCGATTAGTTTAGGTAAGTACGTGATTAATTTTTTCCTTATTGTATTTTTTACCGTTAAGTACGTACTTACATTTCGCTAACCGTTAGTTTTTGTCTATTTACAGCAATGGCACGTACTCTATCACCCCTACTTGAAGCGGCATGGGACGGCAAGCATCGTTGTCACGCTTGGATCGATGGCGATGGGCCACCAATTCTAGTGACACGGGACCGAGGAGACCTCGATCACGGATTTAATCGGTATGTTTCAAGCTTCATCAATGTGGGTGATTGCGTTCGCCGCGTGTTGAATACGGGTAGAACCTCCTAATTGATGCCTCTCTTCTTTCCGCCTTGGTTGATCGTTGCCGTAGGAGACCCACATCGCTCCACTTCACAAACAGGATCGCTAGAATCCTTACAACTGTCCAGGATGTGCAGTTGTAAAGTCGTGGTTTCACAAGCAAGCAAACGCTACAACAAAAGCCGACTTTTATTACAATGATAGGGCTTAATGTACCGGTTTGAAAGCGGAAGCGGGCATCCAAACCCGAAAGTAATATAATACACTGCAAAAGAATGCCAAAACCACAGGCAGCTTGGGCGCAAAAGAGACCCTAGTACCAGTAGTCGTCGTAGTCTATTGGTTCTTCCTGCTCGTAAAGAACACCTGGATCTTTCCAAAACTCTTCTGTTGATGTTTAAGCAAGAATGAGTACTACTACCGTACTCAACAAATTGCATGGGAATGCTATTTAATCATATGTTTGAATATCAAAGGAATGATACAGCTTTACCAATACAGGTATATGTGGAATGCAATAGTTGAATTTAAAAGCTTTGTAGTAAATAAAGATGGTAAAACAGTAATAAATATAGCCACAGGGGTTACAACAATTGAATTTAACAATTAACATCTGTAAAACCTACTTATGCCTTGTATATTGGAATCACCTATGAACACAGCTTCATTAACCGGAAGCACGGTGTATTCGAATAACATTGATTTACACTCTGCAGAGTTGCCCAACTTTACCCACACGATATCTCAGACTCACATTGTTACGCAACATGTTAGCGTGCAACTGAGTTGAGATAACAAAGCCTTTTCATTGCTTATCCTTTTTAGCCTCTACCCAGTAGGTCTAAATCCATACAGCCCTCGGGAGACCATCGGCCAATAGTGGAATTTGTGCCCCGATGCTGACGGGCCCATACCATTGCGTGGACCAGCGAGTGTCCTTATAGGCCCACCCCTGTCTCGCCTTAGATGTTGCAGATATTCAATTGGAAGAGCAGTGTACTAAGCTAGGGAGTAATGACCACGCATGTGGTTGAGCGGTTTACTGTGTCTGTTACTTGGCACAAGGTTCTTGTCCTTACTTATCATCCAATGAGGCGATGGCCCAACTCGTGGTTGTCCACCTCTAAATCTCATTGATGACTTATTTTACCAAGTATATTGGGTTGTCCAACATTTTGGTCTCAACCCTCAACTTACACCCAAAACCTATTGGCCTAAAGCCAACCTTCCTTAACAGTATTTAGAAGAGAGTTTTACATGACTTTGTGGAATATTTGCAATTATTTTATGTGGACCAAGTTTGTCAAGGTGAATATGGCCTACAAGAATAGGTGGTTTGATATGTGGGGTGAAGGGTTTTATCTATTCAACATGGCATTCCAAAGTATTATTTCTTTGTTGAAATAATTGGCTAAAATATATTAATGAAGATAATAATATTAATTATATGGAATGTAGGTTCAATATGTTCAAGGTATGTAACTTGCCTCCTTGCTCAAAGTCCTCGAACTGTCCTCTGCACGCCTGTGTCTCCGTCTGTGAAGTCTCGAGTGCCTCTCGGCGTCGAAACCTAGCGCAAGACACAAAAACCAATAAAACACCTGGCTCGACAAGGAATGAGCCTAGAAAAGAATCCAACTACAACAAAAATATAAAAAGAGAAAAGAAATCAACTTAAAGAGGTAAAAGATTTTAACAGGAGTTTAATATGGCTGAACGGAGTTAGGAATGGGCTTTATGAGCTCGAGACGGTCAAAATGGATATATAATCTCAATTTAGGGTTTTCGATGAATAGTGACCATTTTACTGTTCATACATATTAATTAGATATAAATAATAATTAATCACTAATCTAGGTTTAGGAACAGTAATTAGGGTTTACTGTGAAATTCTGGATTTTGGAATAGTAATAAATTTTAATGTGCTGTGAACAGTGTTTGGCCCGATATTTAAATGAACAGTAAAAGGCTTGCATCAGGCGGCCTTTAAAGAAAATGGGTCGAGTCTGCTGGTTAACCGGCTGACGGACCACTTCCTACGCCAAAAGGCCCAGTAAGGGCGCTGGCTTTGTCCATAGCGCCTTTGCCATACTGCTGGCAGGCAGCAGGCAAGGCTTAGGCGGGCAGCGTATGGCGGCAGGCGCACGCACGACAGCGACAGTGGCCAGCGAAAGGAAGGCGCGAGAGAGGTCCTCGGTAGAGTGGCTCTATCTTTAGGGTTTTGCGCGGGATTTGGCGTGAGTTTGGCTTCGGGTTTTCTAGGGTTTCGGGTTTTGGGGTGGCGGCGCGAGCGAGCGCAGTCTTGCAGATCCGCAGATCCGAGGCCGAGAGAGTAGTGGAAGGACCCAGGAGGTTGGGTGGCAATGGGTGGGAGGGATTTGAACGGGGAGGGTTTTTGGTCTTACGGGGAGGGGAACCGAGGTGGTGGCGGAGGGCTTCTTGCCGGCCTCGGGGACGACGGTGGGTGGGGAGGGAGAGAGGTTGGTGCGGGGAACGAAGGCCGAGCGGGGCGGCTTTTATAGCCCTCGCGAGGCGGTGTGAGCAGGGTGTGGCATGGGCGGCGACCGCAGAGGGGGGGAGGGAGGGCGACGTGGTTGGACGAGGACGCTTGGGCGGTGCCGGACGGAGGGGCAGCAGTACGGGAGGGGCATGGGTCACGTCGCGGTGGCGGCGGCCCTCTCACTGGAGCAGGCCGGGAGGTGGCGCCGCAATCGCTCGGGGCGCGGGGAGTGCAGAGTGGGTGGCGGCTTGGGACAGGCACCGCATTGAAGGCGAGAGGTGGTGGCGTGGGCGAGGTGGCGGACTTGTCGCGCTTGGCGTGGAGTGGTGGCTAGAGGCGGTGGCGGCCTCGCTCCCCCATGGCGACGTCTTGCCGAAAGGCCAGGAAGGCGGCTTGAGTGGGGTGTGACCGAGGGAAAGCGGGGAGGGGGAAGGGAAAGCGGGTTTGGGGTTGGGATTTTGAATTTGACGAATTTTGCCGAATTTGCTGATTTGGATTTGAAACTGAAATTCAAACTCGAATTCAAACTAATTTGAAATAATTTTGAAATTTTCAGGTGTTTCAACCTACCCCCCTTAAAGGAATCTCGACCTCGAGATTCACACAGGACCAGGGAATAGGTTGGAAAAATCTCGCTGCATTTTCGATTCCTTTTCCCATGTTGCTTCTTTCTCTGTATGATTCTTCTAGAGAACCTTGCAAAACTTGATATTCTTGCCTCTCAACTGTCTTTCTGTGGTGTCAAGTATCATCAGGGGTTCTTCCTCATAAGTCAAATCATTCTGCAGTTCTATCTCTTCAAGTGGTACTTGCTCTGTCGGCTGCCTCAAACACTTTCTGAGCTGAGATATATGGAACACATCATGTACACCAGTTGGGTTGGGTGTTAGGTGTAACTTGTATGCCACTTCTCCTATTCTCTTCACAATTTTGTAAGGACCAATGTATCTTGGGGCTAGTTTTCTTTTTACTTGAAACCTTCGAACTGTTTTGAATGGTGTAACTTTCAAGTATACCAGATCTCCAATTTCAAAACTCAAATCTTTTCTGCGTTGTCTGCATACTCTTTCTGACGGCTTTGAGCAATCTTCATCTTGTCTCTTATCATTCTGACTTGATCTTCTGAGTCCTGTGCTATCTGAGGACCTAGCATCTGTCTTTCTCCAGTGTCTGTCCAATTTAAAGGTGTTCTACACTCTCTGCCATACAGGGCTTCAAAAGGTGTCATCTTGATGCTGGTCTGATAACTATTATTGTAGGAGAATTCTGCAAAAGGTAAACACTTATCCCAAGTTGCTCCATAAGCTAAAGCACATGCTCGCAACATATCTTCTAATATCTGATTGACTCTCTCTGTCTGTCCCCCAGTTTGTGGATGGTAAGCTGTGCTGAATGCTAAATCTGTTCCCATGGCTTCCTGTAATTTCTTTCAGAATTTAGATGTGAACTGTGCTCCCCTATCAGACACTATTCTCTTTGGAATCCCATGCAAAGATATTATCTTGGTCATATATAATTCTGCCAATTTATTCTTTCCATAAGTTTGCTAAATTGGTATAAAATGTGCCACTTTTGTTAGTTTGTCCACTATTACCCATATTGCATCAAATCCTTTTTGTGTCCTTGGCAATCCTGTGATGAAATCCATGCTAATTTCTTCCCACTTCCAATCTGGCACTGGTAGAGGTTGTAACAATCCTGCAGGCTTCTGATGGTTTATCTTAATCTTTTGACAAATGTCGCCCTTGGCTATATACTCGGCTATCTCTCTTTTCAGCTTTTTTCACCAAAACCTCTTCTTCAAGTCTTGGTACATTTTTGTTCCCCCTGGATGTATTGAGAATTGAGATGAGTGAGCTTCTTGCAGAATCAACTGTTTTCAGTTCTTCTTTGTTTGGTACACACAAACGGTCTTTGAATCGTATTACTCCTTGATCATCCTTCTTGAATTCCACCATTTCTCTATCTTGATTTTCTGCCAAAAGTTGCTGAATTTCCTGATCTTCCTGTTGTGCTTGTTTGACTTGATCAACCAAATCTGATTGTATTTCCAAAACTGATATTGATCCTTGTTCAACTATTTCCAAATTTAGCTGCTGCATTTCTAACAATAACTGTAACTGACATTCTTGTAATGCATTCAAACTATGATATGCCTTTCTGGTAAGTGCATCTGCCACAACATTTGCTTTTCCTGGGTGGTACCAGATATCCAAATCATAATCTTTTATTAACTCTAGCCATCTTCTCTGCTTGAGATTCAAATCTGGCTGGGTGAATATATATTTCAAACTCTTATTGCGGCGCCCCGTGTCATTACCTAGGAGGTAATCACACTTAAGCATACGGATTACTATTCGTTTGCCCAGTAGAACACTGCTCCAACGAATAGTAAGCCATTACCAGGGTTACGCAGCAGAACAATAAGATAGAAACTGTTCCTTTATTACAACAGTAGCCACAAAAGACTAAGGTTCTAAATACACTTATTTATTTACAACAAAAGAGGGGAGGTAACACTTTCCCCCAGAGTCTGCCATCTACGTCTCTCCAACGAACTACTCGTCCCACGAGTCAAAAGAGAAGTCCATCTCGCCTTGCTCACAACATAAACGCCTCATCACTGTAGCATCATTCAGACTGCAAAACCCTCCTCCCACTCGGGATTGCTCCCTGAGAACTAGGGTCTAAGCAAGGGAAAGATAGCAAGAGTGAGTACTATAGTGTACTCAGCAAGCATTAGTGGCTAAAATGCAAATGATGATTCTAACTTTTCGTCCTTAGCAACATTATTACCTCTTCTCTTATTCTGAAAATAAACCATAAAACATTAGGTTGCAGATTTTATTCTGAAAAGACTACTTGATTACTCGGAGAGAGAATAGACCCCATGGTTCCGTAGACTCCAATCCAGAGACCGACATGAATTCATGATTTTATATAGCACCGCAGGCAGCTTGTACCACTTTACCCACAGCTATCCCGAACCCTCTTTAAACTGGGTACATCGCATTTCCTTTGATGCGACTTCAGTCCGTAATACGTAACGCTTTTCGTGTTACGTGAATATTTTTCTCCACCCATTACTTTCCGTCGGTCTTGACCTAGCCACCACCGAGTTCAGGTAATGTTGGTTGGGCCGATTCATCCTCTTCGCACCCAACACTCCACCTAGTGCTTATAGCATCTCTTCTTACACCACACTCACACATAAATACATATCCGGTGTGAAGAGCGAAATCACGTAACAAGGTAGCATTTTACGCGGTCGAAAAACGGAAAATGGTTGGTATCAATTTACTGACCTCGACCGAGTAAGAGTTTTGTTTGTCCTTATATCATAACCATATGTAAAGGGTCCCACCTCTTGCCCTCTTTCTTCCTGACGAAGGGCCTCCTTTACCAGCCATATTATTACTCTGCTTTACTCTCATTTCTTATTTCTCATCTCTTTTCATATCTAACATCTTTCTCATCTTTCTTACCTTTATCTCATTTATTTGATTTGAGTTTCTGAGAAATCATTTTAATGCAATACATATATGATAGAATAAGATAATGTTTACATTTAATATAGCTATATTAATGAACAAGAAAGTAGCTTGCCTTCAAAAGAGTAGTAAAGCTCACTGTCGATAAAATCCGATTCAACTCTCGCCGCTGCGCTTGGCTCGTTCAAGGTAAATATGCATTTAAACGGATAATAAATATTTAAGTAAATACTTAGTGACATTTTGGTGCTACTAAATGTATATTAGTTAGATGATTCGTTTTATTAGTGGATTTTTGCTAACAAACCCTTTTCGCCTATCGCTATGTTAGCACTCCCGCCATCGCTGCTTACGCATAACGGCTCTAGGGTTAGGACTAAAGATACACACGATCTAAAGAACGACGAGAAAAGCTACACATGACCAAATATGAGCAACTCTAACAAATTTTATGCGTATTCAAACATCTGTTTGATTTTATTTAGTGCGGAAGTAAAAACTTCAACTTTCAAACTAGGCACAATTTAATTATCTTAATTTCTCTAATCCTACTAGACGAATGCTAACGAGACAAGATTATTTGTCTAATCTAAATACATCAAAAAATTAGCACTTTAAATTCTAACCTTAAACCTTAATCTAACCTTAATTCTTTTTACTTCACTTAACCCCTACTTCCTAATCTTACTCAACCGGCCACACCCCTCCCCTTTTAATCTCAAATCTCTCTCTCCCTCACTTCTATCTCTCCTCCTCCCCAAATCTTGAAGCCGCCGCCGCCATGGGGGCTTCCTTTTCCCCCTATTTCCCCCATCGGCGCCGCCCCCCTAGAGCTTCTCCACGGCGCTCCCCCTCTCTCCCCGGCTCCACCGTCTCCTCCTCTCTCCCGGCCTCCCGACGCCACAAGCCTTGCCGCTTGCTCGCCGCCTTTCGGTGGCTCACTTGCCGCCGAGAGACCTCCTCCTCTAGTCCCAAGACGGCAGGGGCCAGCCAGCTCTCTTCCCTTCTTGCCGCCTCGGCCATTGCCGCTTTAGGCCTCATGGTCCCCGTCGGCCCACTTCTCGCCGTCGGCCGGCCCATGGCCGCCGGCGCCTCGGCTCCCCTCGGGTTCCCCAACGAGCCCACCTCTCTACCTCTCTCAACCCTCTAACTGAAGCTTTGATTTTTATACATTAGTTGATTTAATCATTTTGCTTACTGGTGCTTGAATGATGTGCATAGCTAAAGGTGGTTCGATTGCTTCTAGATGATGCAAATGAGAGGTGATGGTGGTGATTTGGGGGTGGATTGGCCGACGCTCACTGAGGTATAACCTCGCTCTGCTCTCTGATCCTTTACCCCTCCCTTGCTCTGTGATGGAATGAAAATACTGAGGGTGGATGTGGGTGATTACCTTGATGTCTGATGATCTGATTGAATGCTATTGATGAGTAGAATGTAGGCTGGGTTACCTCCTGCTGGGATTTGGGATTGGAAGAAGGTTGTAGTGCCGGCTTGCTGGTGCTCCCTTGCTTCCCTTCCCTTTGCTCCAATGGTTGAGGTTGTGGCTGTGGGTTGTGGGGAAGACTCCTCCTGGTTGCTCCCCTCCTCTTGTGGCCAAGGTGATGAGAATGAGGATGGGTTGAGCTGTGGGTGGTCTTATCCTAACTTGAGTTTGATCTTATCCTCATTGTGGTAATTTCATATTTACTGCCTTCCTATTCCTATTTACCAAAGCCTTATTTACCCCACTCCTGTTGCTTCCTATTCTTGGCTGCTCTCTATGGTGATGCACATGGGCTAAATAATAATGCTGTGGGCAATATGGCTGCCACTGCGGGCTTTCCGGTTGATCGGCATTATAATGTGGGTGTTGGATTCGGTGGCCCAATGATGTTTTGAACAGAGGGCGTGAATGAATGGGAATGCATTGTTGGGTTTTAATGCGGTTGAGGCAAATGAAACAAGGTGGGTGTTGGCTTCCATGACGCCGGATGATGAAACCCTCAGAAGCAATGGTTGCCTACTAGCTTAGGTTTACTTGGATGCCTTAATCATCAAGAGCCGATTAACTTCGGTTAATCAGGGTATTTTGGTGATTAAGGAACCAGCTGACTTGTGTATGGTACTCCTTCTGGACTTCGAGGAAACTGACGGCAATCCCCCTCCTCTACTCTAGCTAGCACTACTGCTTTCGATTTTACTAACAACTCCTTGAGCTTTTGGTTGAAAGACAGGAAAGGCGGAGGGTGGTTAGATGAGATGATAAGAAAGCTTCGGTAAAATGAATGCAAGCACCTTCAGCTGTAATTTACTTAATTCTTGTAATTGATGTTTGTAAAAGAGTTGAAATATTAATTCCAGATTAAGCATTGGATTGTAATATTTTAATTCAGGTTTGTAAATGGACTGTTGTAAAATTGTGATGTGGATAATGATATTTGTTTAATTACCAAGTTCAAAGTGTTAATTATGCGATTGAATGATTACTGAGATTATGCTTGATATTTATTTAATGAAATTTTAATTATGATAATTAGCTATTACTGTTGATTAGTTTAGTTTAATTACGCGGGTTCTCACACTTATGGTCTGAAAATACTTCACAATGATTTCCGAGTAGATAGTGCCCCCAAAGTTTCAATGAGTGAACCACTGCTGCTAATTCCAAATCATGTGTGGGATAATTTTCTTCATGAGTTCTCAACTGTCTTGAAGCATATGCCACAACTTTCCCATCTTGCATCAGTACACAACCTAATCCCTGCTTTGAAGCATCACAATAAATCTGAAAATCCTTTTCAGGGTTTGGAAGTATGAGTACTGGGGTAGTGGTCAATCTGACTTTCAATTCCTGAAAGTTTTCCTCACACTTATCCGTCCATTTAAAAGGAATATCCTTTCTGAGAAGCTGAGTGAGTGGACGAGCAATTTTTGAGAAATTTTCTATAAATCTGCGGTAATATCCCGCCAGACCTAAGAAACTTCTTATCTCAGTCACTGTCTTTGGCTGCTTCCACTCTTGCACTGCTCTGACTTTCTCTGGGTCAACTTTTACTCCTTCTTCCATGATAATGTGCCCTAAAAATGACACTCCCTTCATCCAAAATTCACACTTGGAGAACTTTGCATATAATTGATGCTCTCTCAACTTGGTTAGGGCCAGATGGAGGTGCTGTTTGTGCTCTTCTTCACTTTTTGAATAAATCAAAATATCATCCACAAATACTACCACAAACTGATCCAAAAATTCCATATAGACTTGGTTCATCAGATTCATGAAATATGCTGGAGCATTGGTCAATCCAAAAGGTACTACTGTGAACTCAAATAGTCCATATCTTGTAGTAAATGCAGTCTTCTCTTTGTCTTGTTCTCTAATCTTGAGCTGGTGATATCCTGATCTGAGATCAATTTTTGAGAATACTTTGGCTCCTTTTAGCTGATCAAACAAATCATCAATTCTTGGCAAAGAATATTTGTTTTTAATAGTCACTGCATTCAAAGCTCTGTAATCCACACACATTCTCAAAGTTCCATCCTTTTTCATAACAAATAAGACTGGTGCAGACCAAGGTGAGACACTAGGTCTTATGAAACCTTTTTCTTCTAATTCATCCAACTGTTTCTTAAACTCTTTTAGCTCACTAGTTGCCATTCTGTACTGTGCCTTAGTTACAGGCTTGGTCTCAGGTACCAATTCTATAGTAAGCTCAATCTTTCTATCTAGAGGTCTTTCGTCTAATTCCTCAGGGAATACATCTGGATATTCTTTAATTACTAACATCTGCATAGTGATTTCTGAAATGGCACTGTTAATCTTCCTTTTCTGCTCTTTCATCAAAGACTGATCTGTTGTAATTGACACTTCTTGTCCTTCTGAATTCTTCAATGTTACAGTCTTCTTTTCACAGTCAACTGTGGCTTTATACTTTGATAACCAATCCATTCCCAAAATAACATCTATTCCTTTCATCTGAAGTACTAATAGTTCTGTTCTGAAATTGATCCCATGAACTTCTAGGTTCTGGTTACTACACTTATACTGAGATTTCATTCTAGTCCCGGGTGTTTGCAACACATAGGGATTTGGCAAAGCAATAAAAGGCAAACAACTCTCCACAGCAAAATCCAAGGAAATAACTGAATGTGTGGCTCCTGAATCAAAAAGAACTAAAGCTGATCTTGCATTAAGTAGGAACATGGCGACAATGATATCGGTGGCTTCAGCTGCATCCTGAGTGGTTATGTGATTGATCTTCCCTTGTGATGGTGCTGGTGCAGACTGCCCTCCTCCTGAGAATTGACCCGATTGCTTAGGTTGGTTTCTCGGTCAGAGCATTCCTCCTCTGTTGGCTTGGAAGGTGGGAGGAGTCCTAATACTCGGCTCGGTTTCTTGCTTGAGCTTTAGCAGATCGATGACATATTCTTCAAGGACATTTGCTTGAAGTGACCAAAGTTGTCCACAATGATAGCAATTTGAGGAATTCTGAGGACAATCCTTCTGATAGTGGTTTCCTCCACAATTGTAGCATTGAATTGTGGTGGTTCGGCTTCCACTAAAAGCTGGTCTTGCTGCTGGATTCATAGGTGGTCTTGGCGCTGAATTCATAGAGGGTCTTGGCTGGAATCTGAAAGATGGTGGGGGCATCATTCTTCCTCTTGGTGCACTTGTGGCTGGAACCATCTGCTTCATTTTTCTCTTTCTGGTTTCTTCCATATCACTTCTGGCTTCTTCTGAGATTATCAACTTGTTCACCATGGAAGCTAAGTCAGGGAAATCAAGGGCTGGGATGTGGAATTTCAGTGACTTTTGCAATCCTTGTGAAAACTTCTCCATTTTCTTAGCTTCAGATCCACTCATGTGGGGGCATACCGTACAATTGATTAAATTGGTGAAGGTATGTCAGGATCAGACGACCCCCTTGCTTGAGAGCAAGAAACTCTCTCAGATTTGGTCGCAATTATGCCATCAGGAACATGGGCCTTATGAAATGCTTCCTTAAATTCTGCCCATGGTATGTCTCTGCCTGGATGAAGAGTCTGGTAATTCATCCACCATGCTACTGCTTGACTTTGAAGTTGATGAGAAGCAAATAAAGTCTTCTCTTTATCATTGCACTGAATGGTGTCCAGCTTCCTCTCAATATCTCTTATCCAATCATCGGCTGCCAGAGGGTCTGGTGACACTGTGAATATTGGGGGTCTTGTCTTCTGAAAATCTTCCCATCTGAAGCCTGGGGTTACTCCCCCATTATTGCCTCCGGAGATGTGTCCAGTTGATGATTTAGTGGCAATTTGTTCAAGAAGCTGGGTATATTGCTCCATCATTCTTGCCTGATTTTGCTCTGCTTGTTATCTATTTCTTTCCATCATAGCCATGACTTCTGCCAAACTTGGTTGCTGTCCTGTTGATTCAGCCTCATTGTTGTTGTTTCCAGACATCTTGTGAATATACTTCTGCAGCGGTTTTGACCAAACAAAGTAAGATAAGTAAGATTCAGATTTTAAGATAAGTGGTGAAAGCAATAGGTAAGTGATTAAGACGAAAAGAAGGAAATGACTTTTGACAAGGATGATATACAGATATTGATAGGGAAAACAACTTTATTATAATTCACACAAAGTAGACAAATAATTTACAAAAGCTGGATATATACTACTTAGAGTACATTACACAACTTTTCTTACAAACAAAAGTTGTACTACTAGGCTAGGTCTACAATACACTATCGTATTCTGGCGTCTTGCAGAGGACTCTACCACCCATCAGACGGAGGGTTGCTGGTGGTATAATGGATCAACTCCTCTGGATCCTCCTCCTCCTCCTCTTCAGCAGCTTTCTTTACCTGTGGGCTGGGTCTTGCCTCTTCAACCTTCTCCTTTCCTTTGACGGATCCTCGGAAAAGGCGACGGTACCTGCGCGCTATACCCGTTGGGTGAGGGCGAGCGCCAGGAGGTGACTCTGGAGTATAATCAGGAGACAATGGAGTGTAGTTAGGTGACCTTGGCGTATAGTCCACTGCTGGACTATCAGGAGAGTCGGGGCTCTCATCACAAACAAATCCAGTTCCCTGATCCGGGGTATTACGAAGATGTAACTCCCTTTGCAGGCACTTAATTCCTTGCTTGGCCATGTGGTACTTCTCATGTACCTTCTGGTACTCCTTCAGAGTCCTAGCATATAAAACTTCCTGAGATACTATGTGAGTGGCAACTTCACGGAGGCGGGAGTCTTCATCATCATTTGGATAGGGTATAAGGATACTGAATCCATCACTCCCCTTCTGTGGAATAAGCTGGTACTCGGAGGCTTCAAATTCTAGATCATAGTGCTGGCGTAGGTGTAGAACTGCCTGCCTTGCAGCATCTTGAATTGCTTCCCTCTCCCTGCGGCATTGGCCCACAAACCGACGTTCAACGTCTGGTTTGTAAGCTAATGGGGTCAGAACTACCCATGCTTTCCAGTGGTATCTTTTGCCATCACAGATCTGTTCCTCAGTGTGGAAGATAGGTAGCTGCTCAGCTGTTGCACCAATAAATTGTATCATCCTGTGCAGTCTTGTGGCCCATCCTCTAAACATTGTAGGGTCGGAGTAGGAGTTCTGCATCTTCCTGACAGACGGAAAATTTGAATAATTAGTTAAGAGGTATTAAAGCTTTTTAGAAAGACAACACAAGTTTTTTTTTTCAAAGTCTAAAGTAAGGTAAGGTAGCAAGAGAAAGAAAAGGGACAACAATTTAATACTTATATTTTTGTTTTGAGAAATCCTTTTGTAGTTTTTGAAATTATCAGTTTTAAAGGTCTTCAATCCTATAACCAAGCTAAGGTCTCAACTTACGGTCAAGCTGGCTCTGATAACACTTTTGTAACAGCCCCAAAATAGGGACTGCTAGAATCCTTACAACTGTCCAGGATGTGCAGTTGTAAAGTCGTGGTTTCACAAGCAAGCAAACGTTTACAACAAAAGCCAGACTTTTATTACAGTATAGGCTTAACACCCGCTTTGAAAGCGAAGCGGCATCCAACCCCGAAAGTAATATAATACATCGCAAAAGAATACCGTAACTACAGCGAATTTTGGGCGCAAAGAGACCCTAGTATCGAGAGTCGTCGTAGTCTATTGGTTCTTCCTGCTCGTAAAGAACACCTGGATCTTTCCAAAACTCTTCTGTTGATGTTTAAGCAAGAATGAGTACTACTACCGTACTCAACAAATTGCATGGGGAATGCTATTTAATCATATGCTAGGAATATCAAAGGAATGATACAGCTTTACCAATACAGGTATATGTGGAATGCAATAGTTGAATTTAAAAGCTTTGTAGTAAATAAAGATGGTAAAACAGTAATAAATATAGCCACAGGGGTTACAACAATTGAATTTAACAATTAACATCTGTAAAACCTACTTATGCCTTGTATATTGGAATCACCTATGAACATAGCTTCATTAACCGGAAGCACGGTGTATTCGAATAACATTGATTTACACTCTGCAGAGTTGCCCAACTTTACCCACACGATATCTCAAACTCACATTGTTACGCAACATGTTAGCGTGCAACTGAGTTGAGATAACAAAGTCATTTCACTGCTGATCCTTTTTAGCCTCTACCCGGTAGGTCTAAATCCATACAGCCCTCGGGAGACCATCGGCCAATAGTGGAATTTATGCCCCGATGCTGACGGGCCCATACTGCTATTCGTGGACCAAATGAGTGTCCTTATAGGCCCACCCCTGTCTCGCCTTAGATGTTGCAGATATTCAATTGGAAGAGCAGTGTACTAAGCTAGGGAGTAATGACCACGCATGTGGTTGAGCGGTTTACTGTGTCTGTTACTTGGCACAAGGTTCTTGTCCTTACTTATCATCTAATGAGGCGATGGCCCAACTCGTGGTTGTCCACCTCTAAATCTCATTGATGACTTATTTTACCAAGTATATTGGGTTGTCCAACATTTTGGTCTCAACCCTCAACTTACACCCAAAACCTATTGGCCTAAAGCCAACCTTCCTATGAAGATTTAGAAGAGAGTTTTACATGACTTTGCGGAATATTTGCAATTATTTTATGTGGACCAAGTTTGTCAAGGTGAATATGGCTTACAAGAATAGGTGGTTTGATATGTGGGGTGAAGGGTTTTATCTATTCAACATGGCATTCCAAAGTATTATTTCTTTGTTGAAATAATTGGCTAAAATATATTAATGAAGATAATAATATTAATTATATGGAATGTAGGTTCAATATGTTCAAGGTATGCAACTTGCCTCCTTGCTCAAAGTCCTCGAACTGCCTCTGCTTTCGCCTCAGGTCTCCGTCTGTGAAGTCTGAGTGGCTCACATGCGTCGAAACCTAGCGCAAGACACAAAACCAATAAAACACTGCTCGACAAGGAATGAGCCTAGAAAAGAATCCAACTACAACAAAAATATAAAAAGAGAAAAAAATCAACTTAAAGAGGTAAAAGATTTTAACAGGAGTTTAATATGGCTGAACGGAGTTAGGAATGGGCTTTATGAGCTCGAGACGGTCAAAATGGATATATAATCTCAATTTAGGGTTTTCGATGAATAGTGACCATTTTACTGTTCATACATATTAATTAGATATAAACAATAATTAATCACTAATCTAGGTTTAGGAACAGTAATTAGGGTTTACTGTGAAATTCTGGATTTTGGAACAAGAATAAATTTTATTGTCTTTGTGAATGTTGTTTGGGCCGATATTTAAATGAACAATAAAAGGCTTGCACTGTGCGGCCTTTAAAGAAAATGGGCCGAGTCTGCTATTTAACCTCTCGACGACCCACTTTCAGCAAAACAAAAGGCCTGAGTATGGGCGGCCTTGACCATAAGCGCCCTTGATACATACAAGGCGGCTAAGGCGTAGGCGAGGCGCTTAGGCGGCGGCGCTGGGTGGCGCACGCCACGGCACAGGAAGGGAAGGGCGTGAGGAGGTCCGTCCGTAGGTGGCTCTATATGTGGGTTTTGCGCGGGATTTGGCGTGAGTTTGGCTTCGGGTTTTCTAGGGTTTAGGGTTTTGGGGTGGCGGCGACGAGTGCGAGCGGCGCCGGCGTAGATCCGGCGGATCTGAGGCCGGAGAGGGTAGGGGAAGGGACCCAGGAGGGTTGGGTGGCACTGGGTGGGAGGGATTTGAACGGGGAGGGTTTTTGGTGTTACGGGGAGGAGAACCGAGGTGGTGGCGGAAGGCTTCTTGCCGGCCTCGAACGCAGCGGTGGGTGGGGAGGAGAGAGGTTGGTGCTGGGAACGGCGTCGAGCGGTGCGGCTTTATAGCCCATGAGGCGGTGTGGCAGGTGTGGCATGGGCGGTGACCGCAGAGGGGGCGTGGTTGGTTGACGGGACGCTGGGCGGTGCTTGACGGAGGGGTGGCAAGACGGGGGCGTGGGTCGCGTCATGGTGGCGGCCCTCTCTCACCGAGCAGCCGAGGTGGCGCCACAATCGCCGGGCGCGGGTGCAGATTAGGCGGCGGGGGACAGTAATCGCATTGAAGGCGAGAGAGGAGGTGGCGCGGCGAGGTGGCGACCTTGTCGCGGCTTAAGCGAGCGGTGGCGAGGCGGTGGCGACCTTGCTCCCATCCGGCGACAATGCCGAAAGCCAGGGGAAGGCGGCTTGAGTCAAAGCGACCGAGGAAAGCGGGGAGGGGGAAGGGAAAGCGGGTTTGGGGTTGGGTATTTTGAATTTGACGAATTTTGCCGAATTTGCTGATTTGGATTTGAAACTGAAATTCAAACTCGAATTCAAACTAATTTGAAATAATTTTGAAATTTTCAGGTGTTTCTGTGAGATGCTTGGCCATCTCGGCGACAGCAACGGTCGCTGCCTCATTCTTCCTAGGCGTGGCGGCCGCCGCGCCGCCATCGACGCTGGCCGTCGTACCAATTGAAGCGTGGGGGAAAACAATAGCCAAGAAACCAGTCAAGGTAGTCCTAAACAGCACAAGAAGTGGACTAGAAAACCACAAAATCGGAGGCAAAAATAGAACAAACAAGAAAGAGAGAACCGGAGCAACAAAAATGGAAGCACAAACAGTCTCTCCCAAAAATCCAAAAAAATACCCAAAATCTTTTCTTAAAATAACCTAATTTTCGGCTAGCTCGGGGCTTCACTAAGCTCTCAGGCCAGCCAAGAAATGGCAAGCAAGTACCACTCCCACACTCCACCACTAGATCGGGGCAAGAAAAGGAAAGTCCAAATTACTGTTGACAAAGACTTGCGATGCGGCAAACCATCTCACCATGCCGTAGCGGTCGAATCAACCCAATGATCTCTGAAATCTCCATGAAGAGTTGAAGACCAAATCGAAAGAGCAAAGAAAGACGGCAAGCTTGTGGTAGGAGGGAGTCTTGGAATTTTTTTATTTTAGCCTCTAACGCCACTTAATTGCAAATCTAGCCTCCTTCCCCTTTTTTTTTTTTGCAAATCTAGCCCCCTCCTCTCCTTCCGCTCAGGAGTGCGGAAAGTGGCCGAGCTGGAAGGCAGCTGCTTGTCATGTGGTGGAGCGCTTGATGAGGCGAGGCCACCTTCATGATGACCGAGCGGGAAGGGCTCGGGCCACCACCTTCCATGACATGCGAGCGCAGAAAGAGCCTTGGCAGCGTGTTTGTCCCATTTGAGGCTGACTTCCCCGAGCGCGGAAGGAGAGGGAGGGGGGGGGGCTAGATTTGCAAAAAAAACATGAAGGGAGCTAGATTTGCAATTGAGGCTAGTTAGGGGGCTAAAATAAAAAAGAATTCGGCGTCTCGGGGAGGTGCAGGCTACCGAGGCTATCGGGGGAAGGCAAAGATTGGGTCGATCTATCTTCTATCCAGTTCATGATTGTTGTGGAGAAGAAGCTTGGGGTGCGTGCGAGAGAGGAAGGAGGAGGATGCGGAGGGTGGAGCCGGCGGGATGGCACAGTCGGCTGGAACTAGGATACATGCCGGCGCAGGGAGGAAGGGGGATCTATTAGGTCGAGAATCAATCGGTATCGGGCTAGATCTGGTGTTTTTCATGTCACTTGAAATTAGGGGCATTATTGTTCATACAAAATTTGGATTTCAAATACAGGGTTTTATTTAAGGGAAATTAGGTAAAAACCTTCATAATGGTATTTCTTGGACTACCCTAGCCTGTCAATGGCATAATTCGAATTTCCAACTGAGGAGTGGCATATCTCTAATAAGGTCATTAAGCAGTGGCATTTATTGAAATTTCCCTAAATAAAAATGTAGCTAATCATATAGCATACAAGTAAAACATTGGCAATTAGGCCTTAGCCAATTAGCAATACTAACAATTTCTAGTCCAAACACATGTTAACATTGTTACATATAGGGCTAAAAAAATAGCTCAAGACTCGCGAGCCAGCTCGAGCTCGTTCCGAGCTGGCTCGGCTTGGCTCGGGCTCGTGTATTTTCGAGCTGAGCCGAGCTCCTTCTCCGGCACTCAAAGAAAACGAGCTAGGCTTGAGCTCGCTCGCGAGCCACTTGCGCGGCTCGTTGGCTCGTGCCGCTGGCCACAAGGCCCACAAAAGCCCAGTCGTACTCACGCGGTCGCGCCTCACGCCTCACGTGAGTCACGCCGATCTTCTCTTCTCTTTTCTCTTATATGGTATTTTCTCCTCACGCCTCACGCATCCTCTCCCCAATCCAGATCTCAAACTCCACTCTCCCTCTCCCTGTCTCCTACCTCGTTTGTCGCCTCCAGCCTCGCCTCGCCTCGCCCACCAAGTCTGCCGCCTCGCCCTCCCGCCCCCAGTCCTTGAGACCGCCTCCTCCAACCCCTCCGGCCCTCCCACTTCCTGATAAAAATTTAAACCCCTGTTGTCACGACGACAAGAACTCTTTATTTATTAATTAACCCCTTTTTAAATTTTATTTTAAAGTGAACCACTAGCGAACTTTATTTCCAATTCTGACCCCTTTTTGTCACGCCACCACCCATAGCGTGACAAAATAATATTATCATACCATAGGATAAGTCCGCTAAATAGCACTTTTTGTCATGCCACTAGTCGTGGTGTGACCAAATAACATTGTCACGTCACTGGTAGTGGCGTGACAAGAGTTTGCCCAGATATGGGCTGACGTAACAGTGTTATTTTATCACGTCATAGGTGGTGACGTGACTAAAGGGGTTAGAACTAGAAATAAAGTTCGTCGGAGGTTAACTTTAAAATAAAATTAAGAAAGGTTAATTAATAAAAAAAATTCTGACAACAAACAAGAGTGTCTTTTAACAGTTGAAGTGCCAATGGTCGACGAGAGAAGAGAAAAGCAATTACCTGATCTTACTGCAAACAGTTCTTACATACTCCAGTAAACCTTTTTTCAGAATGAAGTGCCCAACACGGCAACATGTGCAGCTTTTACAGAGAAGATAATATCATAATTAATCAGGGAGGAAAACCTTGGAGAAGATGGTTGAGAAATGACCGAACTGATCGATGGAGTAGCACTGAAACAAGTTGGGGAGGTTGACGCCCAACAGGTGCAGCTGTCTCGAATGTTCTTAGGACAGAGGCCTGATGCATCGAAGACGCGAAGTACTCGAAAGTTTGGTGCTTTTGTTAGATCCGAGAGGTTCGTGAATTTTTGGGAGATACAACAGCTTTTCAATTCGTATTTGTAGAAATAATCATACGTACGCTGTATTTGTATATATAGCACCGTTATTGTATGGCCGTTATGCGACAACACCTCCCCGTACGTCATGTCAGCCTGTTGCCACACGGCTGCCGTGCGGCAACATCTCCAACGCCACCGCGACGTGGCCTCCTCTAGCCAGCCCGCCGCCACACGTCACTGTTGTCAAGACAAGATGGCCGGCAAAGAAAGACACTATAGCACCTATTGCCTAAGTTTTGTAGGAACTTTTAAATATAGCAAATGAGCTCAAAAAATTATAAATTTTTTTGTGAAGCCTCTTGACACAGTGTACTTGCTTATGTAATTTTTTCAAATTTTATACGTTCTGAATTTTTGTCGAAAATTCATTTAAGTATACTGTTGATAGGAATCTTGTAATATAGAAAATGAGATCCAAACATTATGAATATTTTTTAAAGGCTCCTTACACAATGGACTTGATTGTGTAATGTTTTCTAGAATTTCATATGTTCTGAAAACATCTTGAAAATTAAGGGTTTAGGTCTCGAAAATTAGGGTTTTAAGTTTCGGAAATTAGGGTTTCATGATTTCATATGACTTGAAATGTGTGAAGTTTAGTATCACATAGACCACTCTAGGTGCAACAGGATTGCTATAGCAGTAGTGACAGAATTTGAACTCCTATAGTAGTACTAATCATACTACTATTATTTAGTTTTTCGGTACCATATTATTTTCTTTCGCTGTGAGTAGAATTTGAACATACTATTTTCTTTCACTCCGAGTAGTACTAATCATACTACTATTATTGGCAGTAGTATTTATGCTACTATGAGAGTTCAAATTATACTTGGAGCGTCTTGGACTCTTACTCATTGAGGCAGTTTGTCTCGGCTATGATTTGCCCAACTCGTACTCTATACAGAATGGCGAACACATCTCCTCAACATCCCTGACTCAACTCCACGGACTCAACTCAGGACGACGAACACATCTTCTCAATGTCCCAAACTCAACTCTTCGGACTCGACTCAGGATGGCGAACACAACTTCTCAATGTCCCGGACTCATCTCAGCATCAGAGCAGTGTTGGTTCATCATCGCTGAGCGCATCAACAAGAAGCGCTTTCTCCTTCCTCGACTTATGGCATTCTAAAGCAAAGTGTCTAAAATTCTGACAATTATAACATCTCACATTTGTCTTGTCGAATTTCCGATTCTTACGGCCTTGGCCACCACCGTTAGAGCTACCGAAGGAGCCCTCACCTTTGCTTTTCGATGATCGAACCGCCCACTCGGCGCGAGTTAACAGTAGGTGGTCATCTTCGCTGCTGCCAGATCCTCAGAGCCGTTCCTCGTACGCCCTCAAGCGACCGATCACCTCCTCAACCATCATCATCTTGAGGTCGCCGAACTGCTCAATAGTGGAGACGATTTGCAAAAACTTTCCAGAGACTGCCTGAATAAACTTTCTCATAACATAGCTCTCTTCCATCTTTTCACCTAAAACTCGGATCTGGTTGATAATAGTCATCAACCTCATGGCATAGTCATTGATCGACTCTGTCTCTTTCATGCACATCCCCTCGAACTCGCTCTTGAGGGTCTGTACTCGCGCTTCCATGACACGATCGGCGCCAAGATGCATCATCTTCAACGCCTTCCACACAGCTTTAGCCATCCCCTTTTCAGCCAGTAGGAAGAGTGTTTCCTCCGAGATGCCTCCATAGATCGCCGCCAAGGCCATCTGATCGCACATTGACATTGCTGTCCTCGATTGCGTCCCACAATCCTTGAGCGCGCATGTACACCTGCATCTTAATTGCTCATACTACATAATTGCTCTTCGTGAGGATCGGATAATGCAGCGAGACATCGGAACTCTCCTTCGCCATCACACTAGATGATGCCCTATCACCGGTTACACCACTTCTAGGAGAATGCGACATAATCTTGGGCACAGATCAAGAACTCAGGCTCTGATACTAATGAGTCCGGGACGTTGAGGAGATGTGTTCGCCATCCTGAGTCGAGTCCGGGATGTTGAGGATATGTGTTCGTCATCCTGAGTTGAGTACGAGTTGGGCAAGTCGTAGTTGAGACCGACTGCCTCAATGAGTAAGAGTCCAAGATGTGTTCGAGTTGTGCCACCGTCTTCGGACGATTGTGTGAGCCAAGTTGAAGTCGAGTCCAACTGGCAGCCCAGTACACTTGATAAGTAAGTACACAAATATTAGAGGGACTGTTGGAAGTAATATTTGTTTTAGTTTCTAAGTTTAGTTTTTTTGGTCGGTTAGGCTTAATCATGTATTTGGTAGGGAGACGTCTCCGTTTCTGTTTTGGATGGAGTTCGAGTCGAGTTGTGTGTGCGTGGGTACAAAGGGAGTTGAGTTGTCTAGTGGTATGTAATAGAATGTGCGGAAACAGTGTGAGTTGAGTCAACGAAATATAAAGAAAGAAAAGCTACATGCGTTAGCACCAAAGATCTTCTAGAGCATCCTTTGTTGAGGAATCGTCGCTGGCGAGTCTAGTCCGAGCTATCACCTCGTAGATAAGCGTAGTATCGCTCATAAGAACACAAGAACATAATAGTAGATGAACATAGAGATACGAGGGGACTTCTTTCTTCTCTTTATTTCTCTTCCACAAAAGCACGTACAATGGTTAGGGGTTCCCTCCTTTATATAGTCTTCAGGGTGGATGAGTAGCCCATAATAGGCCAGACCTACAAGGTCTGGGCCTAGGGTTTCCTAACACTCCCCCTGGGCACTCATATATCATGTTCATGTCTTGTCAAAACTCCACAAAAACCCAGTGGAAAAAATTTGGAGAAAGAGTACATAAAACATGTTATGCTGTGCTGTACGAATTGCCTCATTAAAAACCTTAGCCGAGAAACTTCAGAAAAATCTCATCAAGGGAAAAAGAATACAATCCACCCAATTTCATTTAATCTCCAGGATTTGTTATTTGGATACTCGATCTTTGTGATCAAGTTTCAATAATGAGTTCTTAAAGATTCTTCCCCTGAATTATGCACTTCTATAAGTCTCATCATTCCAATTCCACGTATGCACCTTTCAAAGCTAAATGCTGGAAGTGACTTAGCGAATAAATCTGCTAGATTTTCACATGACTTAGTATGTAGTACTTTAATTTTGTTCATCTTTTGCAATTCATGAGCATAGAAGAACTTAGGGTTGATATGCTTTGTGAGTTGACTCTTCACATAACCCATCTGCACTTGTGCAACACAAGCTGCATTATCTTCATAGATAATAGTGGGAGTCTGTGCGGTATTCAATCCACACGACTGCTGGATGTGGTGAATCATCCGTTGAAGCCAAGAACATTCTCGCGAGGCCTCGTACAGTGCTATGATTTTCGAGTGGTTCATTGAAGTTGATACAAGACTTTGTTTAGACGATTTCCATGAAATTGCAGATCCATCACACAGGAATACATAGCCTGTTTGCGGCTTGGTTGTATACGGGTCCGACAGGTACCCGACATCTGCATAACCAGTCATATTTAGGTCTTGTTCTTTCTGTAGAACAGACTAAGTTCTTTGCTTCCTTGGAGGTATCGGAAGATGTCCTTTATTCCCTACCAATGCCTTTTGGTAGGTTCTGCACTATACCATGCTAATAGGTTCACGGCAAATACAATGCCCGATCTAGTACGAATTCTAGTCCCAGGACTTCCTCCTCCTCTTCTCTAGGTCTGTACGAGTCCTTGTCTTGCTGCAAGGATCTTCCGACCATCGGCACTTTCGAAGGGTATGCCTTTTCAAAGACGAACCTTTCTAACACCTTCTGAGTATAGGTTGACTAATGCACTAAAATCCCTTCAGGGGCATGCTCAAGCTACAAGCCTAGGCAATATTTGGTTTTTCCCAAATCTTTCATTTCGAACTCGGACTCCAGGTAAGAGCTGGCTTTCTTAATATCTTCCAGGGTCCTGATGATATTCAGATCATTTTCATGCTTTGAGATTGTACACAATCTATTTTGGGATCATCGTATAAATACACAGGGACGATCCTCATTATTCGTGCAGCCTTTCTTACATAGAAAGTCGCTTTAGTCGATTATACCACATCCTGCCTGATTGCTTAAGTCCGTATAGTGACTTTCTGAGTTTCATACTTTACAGATTTCTATTTACTCTGTCTTGGTTCGGGTCAGGGATACATTCAGGTACCTTCATATAAATGTCCGAATCCAAATTTTCATAAAGGTACGCAGTTACCATATCCATCAATTTCATTTCTAAATTCAAGTTTACTGCCATTGAGATTAAATATCTAAAGGTAGTTCCGCCCCTGACCGGGGAATATGTTTTTTTTCATAATCGACTCCTGGTCATTGAGTGAAACCTTGTGCAACGAGCCTTGCTTATTTTCATCTCTCTTTTGAACAAATACCAACTTATGCTCTACGGGGTGCACATAGGGAGACGTGCGGCTTATAGGCCCAAACACCTCTATTTTATTCAGAGATAATAATTCAGTTTCTATTATCTTCTTCCAATCTTCTCAATTTAATCTTTTCTTACATTCAGCGAGCGATGCAGGCTCTGGATCAAGATCGATGATTGTGGCAATTTTCTTTGCAAAGTAAATGTCGACATTGGCTATTATTTTATTCATAGATTCTCCTGTGGTTACCAAGTTTATAGCTATTTCTTCATAGGGTGATTCTTCTAATGCTTTTACTTGCCCACCGCTGCTTCCAATTACGGGGGCATGTCTCTTTAGTTTTTCAACTCCGATGTGTGCACACACATCCATGCTGATATCTCTCATCGTGGGAATGTTCAAATCTGGTATGCCTTTTTTGAAGGTTCCATACTGGTGCCAGGTCTCAACTGGCTCTCCTTCTGGTTCTGGGGAATTTCGGTGATCGGCTATGTCAAGTCCTTCTTATCCTTTTTCACTAGGCGTCTCCAGTTACTTGGGATTCGAGGGGCCAGAGTCCTCGTCCTTTTTTGAGGCCTTAGGACAGGATTAGGGATACCTTCATTGGTATTTTAACCCTCTCCGGTGCATTGCGTGCAGGCACATGCGACTTGGTCCCGCTCTTCAAATCACTAAAGTAGTCAGGCAGCTGATTTGCTAATGCTTGCAAATCAATTATCTTCTGGACTTCAATTGTCTTCTGGTCTGCTCTATTTGCTTCACTAGTGTACGGGTCATGTGCATGGATTCTTGTGGCTTGCCACGTTATTTCCCAACATTTTTTTGTCAAGAAGTTGATTTCCTCCCCGTAATGACGGCAAATTAACCTAATCTAATATACTATCAACGAATTTTGTAGTATGCAAATCTCCAGTCATAGGTTCCAAATACCTGATTATAGATGCTGTCTGATAACCAACGTATATCCAACACTTTTGGAGAAGGCCCATTGCAGTTCGCTATGGTGGTGGTACAGGTACATAAACCTAGCAACCAAATCTGCGAAGATGAGAAATTTTCGGTGCAGACCTGTGGATATCATGGGGATATGCTCACGATCTTAGGATGGTGATACAATTGGCAATGGCGTTGAAGGTTTGTTGAAACACTCGTTTTTGGCAAAATTCAGATGCTATCGAGCTTGAGTGGTCGACCGCCAGGAGGCGATCGAGGCCGGCTGTGGTGGCGGTCGACCGACCAACAACCGGCGGTCGGTGGCCAAGCCACGGGTCTTGTGGCTGGCGATCAGACCGGCCAATGGGCAGCGGTCTGAACGACCATAAAGGTACTTTCGAATTTGGAGCCGGGCCAAAAATAGAGGGTGTAGGCAAGAGAGGGGATTCTTCTACACTTGGTCTCATAATTTTTGGAGCTTCGAGTCAAAAGTTCTATCCGTTTGAAATTTTCAGAGAGGTCTCAGATTTCCAGGGAGGAAATTTGCTTAAGTCCTTTGCTGGGCGGTCAGACCGGCCAATGGGTGGCGGTTTGACCGGTTTTGACTTCTTCGCTAGCCATCTTGGCGGCGTTGTTTGTTGGTTAGGTCAAGCTCATGGTTTTCAGTGCATATGTGTTGTATGATTGTATGATGCATGTTTTGACTAACGTGGGTCAAGTTGTGAAGAACTTGTTTCCGGAATCGATTTCTTGGTCTATTGTTGTGCAGGACGCTTGAAGGTCAATAGTGGTCAACGGTGAGGATGATCGGGACTAGGCTTGGAGAGCTGAGGTTCAGAACGATCGAGGATGCCGGGTAAAGTTAATGGACTCAAGCATTGCGCAAAATGGACAAGGATGACCGAACGAGAAGTTCGGTGCGACGGGTTGGATCAAGCGGCGCGGGGGTCGGTGTAAGTGTCATGGTGGTTTTGGTGGGAGCCAGATGGGAGAGACTTGCCGACATGAAGAGAGCCGTTGATCAACCTACAGGTGGCGAAGCATGAGATTGCTTCATGAAGATTGGACTCGGTCTTTGGAAAAGGATTGAGAAGGGGTATTTTGGTAACTTCACTAAAATATCGTCTTGGTGGCTTTTGGCTAAACCACGGCGCAAGACGGCACAAGGAGAAGTGGTTTACGTCAAGAGAAGATGAAGACGGCGCTTTAAAATACGTGTGTAAGTGAAACCCGTTTGTGTGTGGGCTTAACGGGCGCACATTAGAGATATCCTTCTAGAAACTAGTCTCCACTATAAATAGGGGAGGGTGCTGGTTGTGCACCCCTCAACCCTTGTATTGAAAAACCCTAGTTTGTGTTTAGGGAGAGGAAAGTGGAGAGGTTAGGGTTCTAGAGAGTTGGCTTGATTGTGTGCTTAAGTGTTGAGCCTTTGTCCTCCAGAATGGAGTGGCTGTAAACCAATATCAATATCAAATCAATCCAAGCTAGATTCCTCAAGATGAGTCTCTTCTTGTTCTTGCTATCTTTTTTGTGATTTTAGGGCTTTCTTTGATCCTTTGGTTTCTAGCCTGGATTCTGCTTGCTATGATATGTGGGAATACATCTAGGATTATCTTTTATACACAAGCAAGTTTTTAGATCATATTTTGGTTTTGACCCGGTTTTAAAGCAACCTTCACTCAAACAGAAAAAGGTCAGAACTTTGGCAATGATCTTCATGATCGTTGATTGGAATAGGTTCCTGACATTCTAAAGAAGGTATGTTACAAGTTTTGTGAAGTTTGGAGTTGTGGATAAAAAGTTAGACCAATTTGTGTTTTTGAGCTCGGGCTGATTTTACTGTTCATCGGGCTGTAGGTCAGACCGCCCTCTTAGGAGACGTCAGACCGCCCATGGAGAGGTCAGACCGCTAGGTTCAAAGAGGTCTGACCGTCCAACTCATTTGGATTTGAGTTTTTGGTGATTTTGGTCTATTTGCTTCGGGGTTTTGATTGGATTCAATACAAGTCTTTCGCTATGCTTGTATATTGATCTTCATATCTCTCATAGCTATTGGAGTGAAAATAGTGTTGAATCTGATCAAGGTGAAAAAGATATCGTGCTCCTATTCACCCCCCTCTAGTCGCTTTTTCGGTCCAACAAGTGGTATCAGAGCCCGGTTAGTTCAATCTTGATCTTAACCGGTCACTGAACTTGGCGATGGAGAAGTACTGCGCCAAGCTACATATCTTCGATGGGCTCGACTTTGCCTATTGGAAGAATCGCATACATGTCTTCCTTCAGAGTGAAGGTCAAGCCATTTGGGAGGTTGTTTGAGCCCCGCTCGTTTTGCCCGAGATTGTTACGCCGGTTTCAGCAGCCCTCTTGGCTAACAACCATAAGGTAAAAAATCTCCTATATGCTGGGCTTGGTAGACAGGAGTATGACAGGATTTGTAATCTCAAGACCACGCACGAGATTTGGTACACCCACGAAATCTACCATGAGGGTTCGCCCCAAATTAAGCAAGTACGACAGATAGTCTTCAAACGAGAATACAACAAGTTCGAGATGCTTTCTGGCGAGAGCATCGATGATGTATTTACTCACTTTAACAAGGTGATTAATCAGTTGAGAGCAGTAGAATCGAGTATTCTCAATCTAAGAATGTCACCCACCTCTTGGCTGCAATCAACACCGAGGAGTGGGAGATGAAGGCTACTGCCATTGAGAAGAATGTCAATCTCTTTAGTATCTTTTTGGAGCTACTCTATAGCAAGCTCAAGACTCATGACATCAAGAGAGTTAGTTATCCTAAAAAGGAGAACATGGCTTTGGTGGCTGACCCCCCTTAAAAGAACTTCTGATGATTCTTCTGATTCTTCCTCTGGATTTTCACTTGCCTGTTTATCTGCAATCCATGAAGAGGAACTTGAGAGTATTCCTGAGGCTGAGTTAGCCCTACTAGCCAAAAAATTCACACGGGCCTATAACAATGTGAGAAACAAGAAGAGATGTGGCCCTGTGACATGCTATGAGTGTGGAGAGCTCTACCATATCCGGGCGAACTGCACCAAGCTAAAAGGGGAGGGCAACCACAAGGATGAGAAGACAGCCTAGGGGAAGCCTCAAGGGAACAAGTCTAAGTTTGATGCTACCAAGCTCATGAAGGCCGCTCACCGGATCCTTGCCGCTTTTGGAGAGCAATCCATGAGCGATGTGGACTCTAGGAGCGAGGAGGACAAGGAGGACGAGCTCCCTCAAGACAAGAAGAAAGAGAAGGCAAAAGACTTCACTGGCATGTGCTTCATGGCCGACTCCGTCAACAATGATGACATCGATGATGTACCTCTATCCTATAAAGTTCTCTCTGCTAGATGTGATACTATCTTTGAGCAACTTCTTAGCCAGGATAAGGCATTAGATTTCACCATAGCTAGGAATAAGGACTTAGAGTCACAAGTTGATAATCTCACACTAGAACTTGTGAATGCTAAGAATCTTGATGCTGATGAATGTTCATCTTGCCATGCTTTACACTCTGAACTTACTAAATTGCAAACTGCTCATGATGTTGTCTTGCACCAACTAGAAAATGCTAGGACTGAGTTAATTGAAATTAAATCTGCTCCATGTAAAAAATGCTTAGAATCTAGCAAGTTGGTCGCTTCTGATAAGGTTGAGTCTAGCACTTGCTCTTTCTGCTTAGAATGTGAACAGGAAGTAAAAGACATATTAGAAGCAGTTAGAGCTAAGTATGCTAAGCTTAAGGACAAAATTAATTCCACTCCTTGTGCTTCATGTGAAGCCCTTAAGTTTGAAGTTGCTATTTATAAGGAGAAGCATGCTAGAGCCATTAAGGCCATGACGAGGATCTAATAATCCTCATTTTATCTTTTATCTATAATTCTTATTATAAGTAAATATGACATCATGTGGTCCCTGGGTATACCCCTTAAATTTACAAGGGAGAAGCCTACTAGGTGGTCGTAAGTTCTTCTACGACCACCCCCATAGTCGTAAGTCTTGCTACGACTACCTTATGGTCGTAAGTTCTTCTAGGATCACTACCCAGTCATAAGATATTCTACGATTACCTCATAGTCGTAAGTCTTACTATGACTATCTTATGGTCGTAAGTTCTTCTACGACCAGGTCAGCTACGACCACCTTATGATCAATAAAACATACAGACAAGTGGGTCCAATTGATTAAGGAATCCAAACAGTCAATATACGCTGTTATTATGCGAAATAATAACACGCAATACCCCATTATCTCTGACAAGTAATCGCGCGGGGCGTGAAGGAGTTACCGGCCGATGATTCTTTAACGTGCACCCGTTATTGGATTTGATGAGGCATCTCTTCAGCAGGGGAAAACGGCTATCCCTTCACGACTATATAAAGGAAACGGTCAGAGTGGAAAAAGGAGGAAGGCAATCGAGGCGTATACACACGCTATCGAGAGCTATCAGGAAGACAAGAACTATCATCTGTAATAGTCTTAGTTTTTCTCCTGGTTGTTCAGAATACACTCAATACCATACACACACAGGAGTAGGGTTGTTATTCTCTCCGGAGAAGACTTGAACCTATATAAAAATACCCGTGTCAATCTCTCTGCGTGATTCTATTCTAGGAGACCCCCCGAATCAAACAATCTTTACGTAAGATCGGTTCTAAAACACTGACAGTTGGCGCTGACCGTGGGGATCTTCCGGTAATTTCTTGTCAACATACTCTCTTTTTCCCAAATCTCATGCACTCATGGCAGGAGAATGGAATGAGGAGAACTGGTTTGACTTGGCGGTTCTGTGACGTCGACATGGATGCGGTTTTCGATTCTGCCGAGTATTGACTCATCCGATGGTATTGTTGCCTCCGGGGATCTTCCCACAGATCCAGGAGACAATGCCGCTGATGGAGTTGAGGAGGGATCCCTATCCCCCACAACAGTACGTCTAAGGGAGGAATCAACCCTCTCAAAGGACAAGGGTCAATCCGACCAGGACTACACCCAGACGGACTCACAACACGACGAGGGTTTTTCCTCCAAGTGTCCGAGTCCCCCTAAGGTGGTCCGACTTGGTGAGACAAGTTCTGGAAGCCACGATTCCAGGACTTCACCAGCATCTGGTGATCCTCTCTCTCTGGATGACGCTAGAGAGAGCGGGATCAAGCATGCTTTTCCTGCAAATTCGACCATCTATCCTCAGATCACACCTGTGGATGGAGACGGTTATAACCTAGAGTTCCCCTACCTAGAGGGGATTGCTCCAAGTCGCCAGATGGTGTCTCTCGACTACTCCTCAAGCGGGGAGGCCTCGAGCGCAAGTGAGAATCATCAGCGGAAGGTCTTTGTCCTTCCCTCAGATCAATGTCACTCTTCTAGAGACCGAGCTAGGGACACTCCTCGTGACAATGGCAAGGGCACCACTGATGGCGGACAGGACCAACACCTTCATGAACGCGAGGGAAATCCTCGACATACTCGCACTCCCTTGAGGCAGTCTCAAGAGTCTGACATGGAAGATCTTGAGGCTATTCGACGAAAGAAGATTGCGACCGAATAATTTGCTGGGCGCATCAATATCAATCGAGGAAGCTCAAGAACTCCGGCACATCAATGACTTGCTCAAGAATCAACTCGAGAACTCGCGGCGCCAGATCACGATCTCTTCGTCGAGGAGATCACACAAAGGCTTCAATCCACGATGGCAAGATGGAAGCACCTCGCCGAGCATCATTCAGAAGTCGTAGTAATCGACTTCTTGACTACTGTCGATCAAACATATCACCACGGAGAAATCAGCGCAGCGATGAAGTCGCATCGATCTCCTACTCGGAGAAATGTCTTTGAGCGGTGATCATCAACAAACCCTTGGAGGTGATGGCTCACCATTAAGGCATGGAAACTGCGATGGCAGATTAACTCTGACGATATTCCCTCGTGGGACCGAGACCTACTACGGTCGAGTCAACTCATTCTTGGGTATCGTCGAAAGTCGCACCTTTGATTATATCAACCCTTCTTTCTGCAAAGAAGGTGCCAAGAAGTTATTACTGGATGTCGGGCATTTTCTTTGATCTCCGAAATTGCTCATTGCCACCTCGTTTTCGACTGGTGAACATGGAAAAGTTTGATGGATTTCAAAATTCCATCGAATTTCTTCAAATCTATACAACAGCTATCCGAGCAGCAGGAGGAGGAGAACATGTAATGGCAAATTACTTTCCAACTGTCCTCGAAGGGTCTGCTCGATCGTGGTTACTGAACCAACCACTCGAGTCAATCTATTCTTGGCAACACCTCTGCGACCTTCTACTAGCGAACTTCCAAGGCACCTACAATCACCATGGGAAGGAGGACGACTTGCACCGGATGAGACAGAACGACAACGAGACCTTGCGCCAATTCATCAAGCGCTTTAGTCAGGTTTGTAATTCAATTCCAGAAGTTTCTGACTCATCTGTCATCAGAGCTTTCAAGCAAGGAGTCCGTAGTAGAAGGATAATCGAAGATATTGTTTTAAATCTTCCTACCACCGTCACCGAACTCTTTGAGATGGCTGATTGGTATGCGACTGCCTCTGAGGCGGTCGAGTGGAATTCTTTCAATCGATCGAAAACAATACCTCTTGAGAGCAGACGACATTGGTAAGAAGAAATATAAGAAAGCAAAAAGTCCAAGAACAAAGCGAAGGGTCAAAAACTCCAAGCCGGCGGTTCCAAGGAGGTTTTGGTCGTAAATGATAAAACCACACACCTCCAAGCCGCGCTCCGACCGAGGCAAAGGTAAGCGCCCGATCGGAAAAATGATAAGCCTAGGTGGTGTCCTTTCCATAAAAGGAAGGACATGACCTTCGCAACTCTAGGGTCTTTCAGCGAGCTTGAAGACTACTACAGCGACAAGGACCACTTCCCACTCGCGGCGGGTAGGACAAGCGAGTGGTCATAAGTGTCAGATGACGAGGAGGAGATGCCGTTCCAGGATCCGCAACATACCGTCGAGCACATCTACGGGGGATCATCGACATACGAATCAAAGCGGCGACTTAAAGGCTGCGAGCGTGAGGTAAACTCCATAGATCCTCCTCTCGTCAATAAATTACCGAAGTGGTCGGAAGTCACCATCTCCTTTGAGAAGGGTGACTGCCCGATTCCTTCGACTCGACCAGGTCGGTATTCAATCGTGGTCGAACCCACCATCAACAATTGTCGGGTCAATCGAGTTTTGGTTGATGGTGGCAGCTCGTTAAACATCTTGTTTACGAGTGCCCTAGACGAGATGCAAGTTCTAGCATCCCAAATGTATAAACAGGTGTGTATTTCAAATGTAAGAAAATGTGCAGAAATTAAAACCTTTTCTCACATCTTGAAACTCTTGAACATTGCCATAATTCTTGTCCAAGAGTTGTGGAATCCAAAAACACAAAGCTCTTGTTGACAAAAGCCAAACTCAATTTTCACTTGTCACAAATCTTGTGCCAAACCTTTGGAAATATTTTTCCTTGGTCCTAGAGATGATGTGGGACCCCTCTGAAAAATATCATAAGTTTTAAAACTTGTTTGATAATTTTTGGAGGTAAATCAAGCCCTAGAACAGCCTTGATGAATTTCCTGAGAAAAATGCAGTGCACAAAAACCTCTGAAAATTTTATGAAAGGTTAATCCTAAAGTCAGCAAGCTCCAGTAAAAATTTCATAAATTTTGGAGTTGATTTGCTATCTCAATTAAATCCGCAAAGTCTCAGTTGTTAAATTCAAACTCAATTGGTCTGACTTTGTTCCTCGAACTGAGCCACTTCCCAAATTGGGTCTAACCCAACCAATTCCCTGGCTCAGCCCAAACCTCCTTTCCCACCCGCGTGAGGTCGTAACCGTTGAATCAAATCCAACCGCCACGACCTCCGCCACGGTCAATCACCGCGAGGTCCTCCTCTCTCGCGAGGTCGTAGCCGTTGGATCAGATCCAAAGGCCACGACCTCCTCCTCAACCAGCTCAGCCCAGTCCTTCCACCCTCGAGATCGTAGCCGTTGGATCAGATCCAACAGCCATGACCTCCCCTCGTTATCAAGCGCCCAAGTAATCCTCCGCGCGATGTGTTGTGCGCCGTTGGATTAAAATCCAACAGCCACGACCTCCCCTCTCATATCGTTGCCGTTAGATCAAGATCTCACGGCCACGACCTCCCCTTTGCATCGTGTGCATCAGACCTCCCACCCGCGCGAGGTCGTAGCCGTTAGATGGAGATCTCACGGTCACGACCTCCCTTCTCATCTTGTAGCCGTTGGATAAAGATCACACCGCTACGACCTCCTTTCTCTACTCAGCGTCCGGCCCAACGGCCCAGACCTCCCGCACCTCAGGTCGTGCCCGTTGGATCAAAATCCAACAGCCACGACCTCCCCTCTCATATCGTTGCTGTTAGATCAAGATCTCACGGCCACGACCTCCCCACCCCCTTTTCCGCGTCGTGCGCAACCGCCACGACCTCCCCAAAATGTTATGTGCCCTTGGATTGAGATCTAATGGCCATGACCTCCTCCTCTGTCGTGCACACCGGCTCAAGACCTCCCTCCATGTTGTGTGCCCTTGGATTTAAATCCAAAGGCCACGACCTCCACCCTCCATTGTGTGCCTTTGGATGTAGATCCAAAGTCCACGACCTCCACATCCCCTTGGCTATAGTGCGCGCTGCGGTTAAGTCCTCCCCATCAGGTCCACGCCTTTGGATTCAGATCCAACGGCCAGGACCTCCTATCCCTTTCAGCGCAGGACCTCCTTTTCCTTATCGCAACCGTGCGATGAAGATCGTGCGGCTGTGACCTTCACCTTTCCTTGCGCCTCCGCGTGAGAATGATCTAATGCTCACAACCTCCCCAGTCCAGATCCTATGGCTGTGACCTCCTCCCTTTCCACTTAAATCCTACCGTTTCAGATCTGAGGGCCATGACCTCCCCGTAGGCTTATCCAACGGTTGGGGGCAGGTCCTGTTCTTCTCCTAGCTTGGGCGCGCGCGTGCGCCATGGCAGGGAGGAGGTCAGTGACCTGTCACTTCCCCAACGGCTCTGTGCATGTGCGCATTTAATGCGTGTCAGTCTTTCCGCCCCCTAGGCCATGCCCTAGCCTGCTCCCCCATCACCTCCACATCCTGGTGGAGCCATGGACCAAGCCATGGGCTAAGTTCACCATGGAACTTAGCCCTAGCTCATGACCCTTTCTCCTCGGGCTATAATACCTCCCCATTGTTTTCCTTGGCTTCTTTTACACACTTCACCTCTTACTCTCGGTTCTGTGGAGCTCTAAACACTCAGACCTCCTTGGCCGCCATTGGAGCACCTTGGAGCTCCTCGGTGTATTGAGTACTCTAGTGGCTCCCTCCCTCGACCTCTTGCTCCATTTTGCTCCTCTGACCTCCTGGAGTTTTAAACCCTAACTTAAGCTTGGGTTGACCTCTTCAGGAGCGGGCTAAATTGGAGTTGGAGCTTTTGGCCGTGGAGCTCATTGTCTTCACCATCACCGGTCCTCCTCTCCTCCAGACCTCCTCTTGATTCCTCGGCATCGGGTAAGCCTCAGCGGTCCTAGATGCTTGGGCACATCTTTGTATGAATCATTGCGGAGCTCTTTTGCTTTTGGATTTTGGGCGTGAGGTCAAATCCACTCTCTCCGGCTCGCTGGCGTTCTAGGTCGCCGCCGCCGTCGAGAGTGGACCCATTAGGTGTGCAAGGCTATTGCACACTCAGTGGTGTCCTTGGATGTCGTCGGCAAGGTCTGTATCGCTGGCGATGACCACTTCTTTGCGTCAGGAATTTTGTCGGACGAGTTCGTCCCGCGCGTTGTCGTTAGGACATAGATTTGGTCAGTAAATGCTCAATCATTGGGAGCAATTACTGCTGTCTTAGCGCGCCCGGATCTCCTCGTTGTCCCGCACATTAACTCCTCGCCCGCGCGCGCGTGCGCTGGGTGTGAAGTCTTGGGCCGTCCATCTCAAGATCAACGCCCACGACCTCCTCCTTGTTCGCGCGCGCGAGGTCCAAATGCGCCGCGCGCGAGCGCGCGTTGCTGGGAGGACATGGACCGTTGGATCCAAGATCAACGACCCATGTTCTCTCGGACTCATGTGCGCCTTGGCCATGCGATCTGGTGTCTTGGACCGTTGGATCCAGGATCCACGGCCCACGTCCTCTATCCCCTGCGGGCGCGTGCACGTTTTCACCGGGAGGTCTTGGACCGTTGGATGCAGCATCAACGGCTCATGTCCTCCCCCTTCGTTATGGTTTTTAGGAATTTCCCGAAGGACTTATTTGTGAACTGAAAAAGGTAATGACTTTGAAAATGCATAACTAATTCATCTTAGCTCCTTTTTAGGTGATTCCAATTTTTTTAGCTCTGGTTTGATCTGGGCTCTAATATAAAAATGGTTGTGAGCTCATTTCGGCTCCAGAAAATGGGTTTGCAAATTGGTTTAGAAATTAACTTTTAAGGTTGCTCTAAAAATTCATTTAACTTGTAAAATGCATAAGTAATTCTCTATAGATCATTTTTGAGTGAATCCAACTTTGTTGGCCTCCTCTGTTAATGCACTAAATGGTAGATTAGGATTTAGGCATGTCACTATTTTTAAAAGAATTGTGGGTGCATTTTAGTTGTGCTCTTTTTCATGTCTTTGAAAAATTATAGAAAGTGCATAATAGCTCCAGATGAGATGAATCCAATTGGGTTGTTCATCTTATGAGGTGCTTGTTTTACTATAAAAATTTCAATTGGACCACCTTTCTAGAAATTTTTGCTAAACAATTTAATTATGGTGAATAGTAGTAGATTGCATTTTTAGAGGCTGAGCAGTTTTGTTTTGCTCATATCTTTTGCATTGAGAATCTAAATCAATTGGTTCTTATTGCTAAATTCTCTAAAAATCATGCTCTAGCTTCTGTAGAAATTTCAGAGCATTTGGAGCAAGTCTGCTGTGCTGTCTTCTTGGTTTTCATCGTTCTTATCGATTCTTTTCGCCTTTTCGATTAGGTGTCGACGAGTGTGTTGATCCCGTGAGCGATACTCTGCAGCAAACTGAGCATAACCAGCAAGACAAGCAGTTTGATCATATCCCATTGTGTCCCATTACTTTAAAGTCTAATACCTTGTTTAACTTGTATGTATGCATTGCTATTTTGTTGTTAAATGATATCGTTTAGTGATCCTATAGATGCATATCCTGTAGGTAAATGTTCATTCTCTACTACTAAGCCCAGGACTACCTTGCTGTGATGTAGAGTTCGTTGGATGAGCTCTCATCACTTAGTAGATCACGTGTTGGTATGCTTAGAACGGTAGAAATGGACGGTTGTCGACATTATGTCGATGACCTTAGTCACACAAAAATTATTATTCCATTACGTCCATCTTGTGCTTTGTTAATTTGTAAAGTCAAAACAAAACTAAAAATGAAAACTATTTGGACTTGGGCACAATAGATGATGGTGTGATTGTTGGGTTGTGGAATGGTGCCTACGTCAACAAGGACCGAACATCTTGTTACACCAAACCAAGCATTTTTGCGTGCTAACCACACGAGGGGGATATGAGACCTGTCTTGGCTAAGTACTTTGGCGGGTGTTAGCTTCGAGTTGCATGGTGGGCTATTGGGCGAGTAGTAGTGGGGTTATCCACTGCAAGGAGCACTACCCGTACAAGGGGGTGAGCATCTTTGATGACTCCGCATCAACGTATGGGGCGGTTGTATCCCCATATGGGCAACTCGTGGTTGACACTCAATATTGGAAAGGTCTCGTTGGACTTAGCTGTGCCGGCACACCAAAGGAAGTGTGTTAATAGTTTGGCGAAAAGGCGGTCTAACGTGTGGGTACATTGGTACACCCCTGCAGGGTTAAGACTATTCGAATAGCCTCGTCCTAGTTTATGGACACGCTTGGGGAAGTCTTTCGAGAGTTAGACTACAACCTTTAATTAAAACTTGACATGGGTAAAACTATTTTCGGAATATATAAAAGCATTAGTACTTTTTACACCGATACCCATCCTAGCCAACGGTCACTGACAGAGCGGGTCCCATGGTCAATAGTTGACTTAGTCAACTTGACCCAGTCCCCAGCCGAAAATACGCTTCCCGAAACTAGAAATGTTCTTTAAGTCTGAAGCGTAATAGACATACGTTTTCCTTAAGGGAAAGGGCAGAACTCCATTTTAACCTACCACTTAACCGGCCTATGGCCCACTTGTCAGCGGAACAATACATCCTTAACTCAATTTAACCTGTGCTTAAGACAACGTTTAACATCTAATGATGACTCTACAGGGCGTGCCAGCTCATCCGACAACAGAGGAGCTCCGGCCGTGACTTCGCCGGGCGTCTCGCCAGCGAAGGAGAGCTCGTCGGCGCCGACCAAGGATGAAAATGGAACCTACACGCTATCGCGCACCCGTAGACACCGGCGGTGAGGTCGGAGGTGACCTAACGCGACGGCGCGACGGCGAGGGGCGGAGTGGGAGCTACGGGAAATACGGCAACGCCATTTCGGCAATGTTTCCCTTTATCTATTGCATGCACGAGCAATAGAGGGGCTCCAGAAACTCACCGCGATGACCCGGAGGTGGGGAGGTTGCCGGAGGAAGGCTGGCGACAGTGAACGGCGGCGGCGATGGTGCTTCACTGCGGGGAACTCGCCCTGAGCAAAGAGAGAGGATAAAGAGGGTATAGGAAGGTTAAGTGATACCCAGAGATGGCTAAAGAGAGATGGATTGAAGTCTACCTCACCGGAGGGGTCGCGGCGGTGAAGAAGGTGCTCACTGCCGGAGATGTGGAAGAAACCCGATTTGGGTGGTTCCTGCGATCAAAATCCAAAATTGAGTTGGGGGAAAAGATGGTATGGCTCAAGAACACATAGTGACGCGGAGAGAAGTGGGTAGGAACCCCTGTGGCACCGGCGGCGAAGAGAGGCATCTCGGCCGAGCTCTAGAGCTCGAGCTCCAATGGCGTTCGGCTCGGTGGAGGAGGATTGGAGACAGGGAATGGTGGGGGATGGTTCGGTGGTGCCGAAAGGATGTAGAGGAAGCTTCGGGGGAGCTTTTATAGCCTCTAGGGCGGAGAACTCGCGAGAACGAAGTTCCACTGTGAGCTCGGTCCATGGGGCTAGGCATGGACGCTGAGAGGACATGAGGCGACGGGAGCAGGGCATGGGCACACGAACCCATGGCTAAACGAAGAACACAATGGCGCAGGTCCAAATCGGTGGGCGAGCGAATAGGCGATGACGCGGGTGGAGCTGAGGCCATGGCGCTGCGTGGGAGAGCTAGCGTGGGGGCGGCATCCGCATGGAGAAGACGGCCTGTGCAGTGGGCTCCACTTGATAGCGGCTGAGGGAGAGAGAGAGCTACGAAACCGTTGATCGCCGATCGGACGGTCCAGATCGACGGGGACGACCGGCCAGTCCGATCGGCCCATTCAATCTCGCCCGCTGATTCTCAATCAGACGGCTTACATTGGGCAAGGATGGCTAGGTCGGGTTCAGCCACTTCGGGTGGTTGGTCGAGTCAGACTGAGTCAAGGTGGCTCGGTCGGAGGAACAGTGAAACTAGTTTTTGAAAAACAGGCTGAGGGAGAAGAGGAATTTTTAGAGGTAGCTCTGAAGCTCCAAAAATTCTGAAATCTTTACTGGAGGTTAAAGGATCAAAGAACAACCTCGTATAATTTTTCCAAAATTTTTCATGCAATTCATTTCTTTCTAAAAAAATCACAAGGTGTTGCCCAAGAGGTTTGACTAGGAGTCAAACTGGTTTGACTAGCCTCTTAGAAATAGCAAATAATTTCTAAAAATTATGAAATTTCTCAGAGGGGTCACTAGGGTGATATAGAAGCTAGAAAAAATAATCCTAGAAGATGATCACAAGATTTGCCTCAGGAGTTTTCAAAGATTATGCTTCCATCAAATGAAACATTGATCTTTGAAAATAGGAATCCATGGAGAAAATTTCCAGAAAATTTCAAATGACATCATGAGGCAGCAAAAGTTTTAATTTCTCCTCATTTTTATACATTTGAAACACAAACCATTGTTTGGGATGTTACATTTTCCTTAAGAGCAAGTCGATGCAGTGATCGTAGTCGATCGTCCAGCGTCGAGCAAGTCGATGTAGTGGTCGTAATCGATCATCCAGCGTCCTTGCGAGTCGATCGTCTCCTCCAGCAACATCTGTAGCTCCTTGTGAAGATCGCAGATCGTCCTCAAGCGCAACAGCAATCGCAGTAGCGCCTCTACGGTATCCACACGTCCGGGGAAGGAATAACCGTACGCCGATGTGCTAGCACCAAGTCGCACGGCAGAGCTCTCAGGAATATGGCGGCTAGGGTTTCGGTAGAGCAACTCTCGTCAATTCGCCACAGCCTCAAGCATCTCCTTATATAGCGCTCGTGACAGATCCTATCCGAACACATTTGACGAATCATATCTGTACTGGTTTGTTCTAACCCATTAAGTGTGTGACCCGTTAGGTTTATGCGTAATTGGTTGTGACTCGAAAACCTTTTCTGACAACGAATCGTTAGCGGTTCCTAGCAGAACATAGCGATTCCTAAATACACACAAATTATATCGGATGAACCTTAATGTAATATGATCTACGACTAGGTCCTCATCACTTATGACCAGGTCCTATCTCTATACGACCAGTTCGTATTTGGTCACGACCAGTTCGTAACTCCTTACGACCAGGTTACGACCACGATGTGATTACGTTCGACCAGTCTACGACCAGCTCGTATCTCCATACACCCAGTTCATAACTAATCGAACTAAGCGACCTACTCATGTATTCTCCCTTTGCCTCACGATATCTGGTTGAACTCCGAGTGAGATGTTGTGTCATCCATGGACTGTTCAATATTTTCTCGATCGAGTGTCGGATAACTTCACGTGGTCGAACACTTCGACCACTAGTGGCATGGCCATGCACTTTCTTTATCCGACCACAACGAGGGGCCCAGAGACATCTCTCCTGTTATGTTAGGAGGGGTAAATCACATATCCGACTACCACATTCCTCTGCATGTTTCATAGCATACCCAAAGCTACCTTTATAAGCGCCCGATTCTGACGGCGTTTGGCAACCCCTAAAAGTGCTATTACACATGTAGAAAACCATGTTGATCTCTGGTCTAAGGATTATACATCATTATTGCTTGAGACCAACTAACGACACATAGAATCATAATAATCCTAATAGTGTCTCAAGGTGGGTCTTATCCAACACCATGTTCTCTAACATGTGTCCATATTATTGGTTTGATATCTCCATATCCATGACCTGTGAAACATAGTCATCAACCAATACATATGCTAGTCTATTCATATGTGTCCTCATATATTTCCGACCAGGGAACGTTTAAGAATAATCATCGTAGAAATATAGAGTTTTACAATCAAGTCACATACTTGATAATAAATATTAACGATATTATTCTGGGAATAAGATAACATATTATCAAATATTATGAACATAATGAAATATAATCATCTCTATGATTGCCTCTAGGGAATATTTTCAACAACGCGTGCACGAGCGGCGGTTCGGTGGAGCTGTCGTCGGCGTGGTGGCGCGGCAGGCGTTGCGGCCTTGAGCACTGCAGCGTCTTGATAACTTCTGGCGAGGCGGCGGCGGCGGCGACAGTCTGCGGCCGTGGCGGCGCAAGCGCAACTGTGCAGTAAGGTGGCGTGTCTTGGTAGCAGTGATGCGGTGGCGCCGTCGTGAATTTGCTGGCTTGGCCGTCTTGAGGGCAGCGGGCGGTGTAGCTCGGTAGCGCGACAGAGGAGGTCGCGGTGGTGTAGCCGTGTCTTGGCTGCTCCAGTCGAGGAGGATTCGTCTTGGGCGATGCTCGATGGGGAGGTGCGGCTTTGCACGGTGGCTATGCGGGGCCGTGCTTATGCTGCGCGTTGTCGGGCGGTCGACTTCTATTCGTGGCGGCGCCTACCGGGCGCGGCGAGCGGCAGCCGGCGACGAGGTGCCAGCCAGCAGCTATGCAGACGATGGCCATCTGGTCTTTCTTGTAGGCGTCGTCAGCATGGCCGTATGGGGCCGTCGGCCGTTTTTTTTTGTGTGTGCGCTTACTGTTCCTCAAATTACTGTTCATGTAATGTAATTGTGCAATCAACAATTCCTTTTACTTACAACCAATTATCCGATCGGCATTGTGCCGACGACTGCAAGTCGGCTCGTAGAGATTAGAGGGATTTTGCAATCTATAATCCACGATGCAATCGATATCTACTCTTTCATGCAATGCACCGATTGGTATTGTGTCGGCGACTTCAAGTTAGCCCGCGGTAGATTAAAGTGGATTTGCACCGTAGGAAAAATCTAAAAAACCAAATTTTACGGAATTGAATGCGATCTAGAAAAGCGATTCAATCGTTGCCTCCGGAAGTTGGTGCTTGATGGCCCGGATCATCTCTAACAACACGTGATGGCGTGGTAGAGAGTGTAGGACCGTGCAGGTCATCTTGATTTTCATCTCCGATCGTGTTGACTTCGTGCCTCCAGCATTGATCTTCCGATGAGCTTACATCGTAACTAATGGAGAGCATCTCAGTGCTTTTGCCAGAAGTTTCCACGACGGAGAGCGGTCGGAAATGAGCACTTCCTGAGGTCTTCACCGATCTGACGAGCTGCCGATCGCTTGTCGAGTGCAATCATCTCCACATGGCCTCGACCGACTGGAGGCTTCATCGACACCGCTACCGGTGACGGTTGACTCTGAAATTGCCGTAGTCGAGGGAGAGTATCTTTCACCATGATTTCATCGAGGGTACAGAGATTTTCGAGGTGGGGCTGAAATTTCTTCACTGCTTTTGCGGTCGGAAGATCGCTTGAAGAGGTCCCCTGACATTCCGAGCTGATTGGAATGGCTGGTTCCTCTGATTGCGCCACTGGTAGTGGTGGCGCATTCTCGTCCATCCGGTCGACCTCGCTAATGTTGGCAACGTGCGAGCCGGCGGAAGAGGAAGAGGAGGATGATCTGCTATTTTCTTCCATGGCATGGATACATCCTTCCATGTCGAGGTCGGCGTAGTCCGCCAAGTCGAACCAGTTCTCCTCATTCCAAACTCCGGGCATAGTCGCATGAGCGATTGCAGGGATTTGGGCGAGGATTTTTTGTGAGCGAAGATTTTCTTCAGGAAACTTTCGCCTTCTTCCCCACGGACAACACCAGCTGTCGACGATCGAGTCGCCAATCTTATGAAAATGAAAGAGAAAAATGACGTGAAATATCCTGGAATGGAATGGGGGCCGCTTTTTATTGATACGAACTGGATTTACAATACCTGACTAGGCACTACCCTAAATACACTGAATGGGGGGAATGTTTAACTAAGTAATCAGGCTTAGAATCTGAGTCTAAGATTGACTATCTTGCTTCTAATTCCACCGCTTAGGCTTCTGTGTTTGTCTTCTCGAATTCTGTTGTTGTTGCTTGATCTGGTGATCTTCTGATTTTGTCCCTTTGTCTTCTGCGCTCCACCTTTAAATAACTCCTGGAGAGGTGGCAGTTACTTCTGGAGAAGGCGTCCCTGGTGAAACGTTATGACTGGTCGGAACGGTAAGACAGTTAACAATGTGCTAACTGTTTTGCGGTTGTCTGTGAGATGCTTAACCGCATGGTAGTTAATTGTCAGTGTCTCAGGATTATATCATCGCACGGTTTGGAACATATAACACGTGTTCCATTCATCATACGGTAAGAAATGCCAGTTCATAGCTTTTCCAAACAGTTACCTGGTCGGAGCCTAGGCACAAAGCCTTGTCCGACCAGGGCACCCATCGTGTAACCTCTGAAATCCTCACGACTAGTGAGGTCGTTAGCCTTAGGGGTTACGACCATGAAGATGTATGGTCTTTTATGTATTATTTTAATACATAGAGGTTTTAATCCTCGTCATGTGGTCTTCCAGTACTGTAGCGAGGAGGTGGTCTTTACCAAAAAAGACGTTTTCTCGGGAACGTCCGGTGGTCTTTGTAGAGATTGTCCAGGGCCACCCAGGTTGTCCCCTAGGATCTCCAAGGAGGTCTTTGAAGAGGTCGTCCAGGTCCTCTCGGGTGGATTTTGAAGCCAGGACCTCCCAGGAGGTCTTTGAAGAGGTCGTCCAGGACCTCTCGAGAGATTTTTGAGGTTAGGATCTCCCAGGAGGTCTTTGAAGAGGTCGTCTAGGACCTCTCAGGAGGTCTTTGAAGCCATTCTGTCTTCCGATTCAAAGCAAAGTATTAGTTGAATCAGCGGTAGTTTTAAGTTCTTACCGTTGGACCAATCAACACTGCAATGACCATCGTAAATGCCAAATCTTGTCATCAACAATTGTTCCTCCAATTTCTGTTCATGTAATCTAATTGTGCAATCAGCAATCCCTTTTACTTAAAACCAATTATCCGATCAGCATTGTGCCGACTGTTGTAAGTCGGCTCGTAGAGATTGAAGGGATTTTGCAATCTATAATCCACGGTGCAATCGACATCTACTCTTTAATGCAATGCAGCGATCGGTATTGTGCCAGTGACTTCAAATCGGCTCGCGGTAGATTAGAGCGGATTTACACCGTAGGAAAAATCTAGAAAACCAAATTTTGCGGAATTGAATGCGATCTAGAAAAACGATTCGATTTACGAGCGTCGTGCTACGACGGTTACCTTTCGATTTGAGTAGAGTAGACCCAGAGGTAGGCCGAAGTCGATCGTGCTGATAACATGTTAGGAACCGTCACTAGCGAGTCTAGTTCGAGCGATCACCTCGTAGACAAGTGTAGAATCACTCACAAGAACACAAGAAAAGAATAGTAGATGAACACAGAAATATGAGGGGACTACTTTTCTTCTCTTTATTTCTCTTCCACAAAAGCACGTATAATAATTAGGAGTCCCCTCCTTTATATAGATTTCTGGATAGATAAGTAATCCATAATTGATCAGACCTACAAGATCTAGGCCTTGGATTTCTAACATCCTTGTCTATATGTGCGTGTACGTTTAATCTGCCGGATTCTCGTCAACTTCTGTATCGCTTCCGTGAGCGTCTGGTTATTCTTCGAGCTGTTCCAACAATCTCTTAACTCAGAGCTTGAGCGACAAATCGATACCCTCCCATTCCGGCTCACCACGGCGGGCGGCACATGACCTCGTCCTCCTCCGCTTCAGCCGCGAGGTACGCCGAGAGTCCTCGACGTCCAACCCGTGGACGGCGGGTCGACGGTGGGCGAAGCGGCGTCGAGGACGACGGGTTGATCTTGTTGTGCTTTTTCTAACGCATGTAGCGCTTTTTTCCTTTACCAAATAACGCATTGTTTCACTTCCTAATGAAGTGACGCATTGTTTAGCCAAAAGTCACGTCGTTAATTTCGCATGTAACTGCTTTTGTTTAGTATAAAACCCCGTAAAGTGTAATGTTTTTTAAGTTCAACGAAGAGAACTTCTCTGGTATCATTTTGTTGCCAAAGGGATCTCGTGAGTGAAACACTAGTGTGTGTTCGACAATTGGTATCGAGCTCTGCGACCATGGCCAACGAAGACGCCAGATCCCGATCTGATTACGCTCTCCACCGAGATTCCGTGGGCGGAGCAGGACACGGAGGGGCGACACGAGCCATTGGTGCAGGAGCGCGTCATGAGGGAATCGGCACGGCCGTCTACCCAATATTGGCGAACATCAACTACACCGAGTGGGCGCTTATGTCTGCGCGTCAACCTCCAGCGCAAGGGCTCGGGAGGCGATCGACCCGGTGGCGCTTCTTTCCGAGACGATCGCATGGCTCTCTCGGTCATCCTCCGCGCCGTCCCGCCTAACATGCTCGCAACGCTCGCCGTGAAGGACACGGCAAAGCAAGCATGGGATGCCATCAAACTGATGAGGATTGGGGTGGAGCGCGTACGCGAGGCTAACGCCCAGAAGTTACGGAAGGAATTCGAGGACATCTCTTTCAAGGATGGGGAGTCCGTGGATGCGTTCGCAATGCGCATCACTGGGCTCGTTAACAATTTACGCACGCTCGGGGACGCCATCGCCGAGGAGAAGGTGGTCCAGAAGTTTCTCCGGGTAGTGCCCCCTCGCTACACGCAGGTAGCAATCGCGATCGAGACGCTACTCGATCTGAAATACGATGACGATTGAAGAGCCGACAGTATTGCGCTCGATGGAGCAACGCTTCTGCCTTGACGACGACGACGCACAAGAGTCGTGGCGCCGCTGCTCCTCACGGAGGAGGAGTGGGCTGCACGCAGCATCTGACAATGAATGGCTGCTCCTCACGGAGGAGGAGTGGGCTGCACGCTGCATCTGACAGCCAAAGCGGTGCCGAGGCTCATCGACGATGGCCAAAACGACAACCGAGGCCACGAAACCAGGGACGGAGGCAATTTTGGAGAACGCGACATGACCAAGGTAAAATGTTACAATTGTAACAAGATTGGTCATTTCTCGAGGATTGCCATGCACAGCGCCGTGGCGCAAGGAACGCGCCAATTTGGTAGAGGTCGACGACGGCGAGCCGGCCTTCGCTAATGGCACAGTGAGCACGCCGGCGATGAAGTACCGAAGCCGATGGCGCATGTGAGCACCATCACCGAGATCACAACGGGCGCCACTGAGCATGTCACGCTCAACGAGGAAAGAGCTCAAGTCCACCTCGGACACGAGGACGACCCCTGCGACGACTCGTGGTTCCTCGATACCGGCGCTAGCAACCACATGACGGGCTACAAGAGCGTCGATGTCATGACGCCATACGAGGCCTGACACGGACATAAGCCAGACATGCACTTTCTCCGCACACAACAAGATTAGGGAGTGATTGTTAGAATAATCTTGTTGTGCTTTTTCTAACTGCATGTAGCAGTTTTTTCCTTTTACCAAATAACGCATTGTTTCACTTCCTAATGAAGTGACGCATTGTTTAGCCAAAAGTCACGTCGTTAATTCTGCATGTAACTGTTTTTGTTTAGTATAAAACCCCCTGTAAAGTGTAATGTTTTTTTTAAGTTCAACGAAGAGAACTTCTCTGTGTATCATTTTGTTGCCAAAGGGATCTCGTGAGTGAAACACTAGTGTGTGTTCTGACAGGGGTGGCGATGTCCCGGCTGCGCTTGGCGAGGGTGCGCTCGAGCTTGTGCTCGTTCTGGTGGCCGCCCAGCTCCTGCGAGCTGAAGAACCTGCGGTCGCAGTAGTTGCCGGAGAAGGCCTCCCGGTGGTCGATTATGGCTGGGGCGGCGGCGCCGGTGGCCTGCCGGCGGGGCGGCGTCGGGGACGACGGGGCGGCGATGTCCCGGCTGCGCTTGGCGAGGGTGCGCTCGAGCTTGTGCGCGTTCTGGTGGCCGCCCAGCGCCTGCGAGCTGAAGAAACTGCGGTCGCAGTAGTTGCAGGAGAAGGCCTCCCGGTGGTCGATTATGGCCGGGGCGGCGGGGCCGGTGGCCTGCCGGCGGCGCGGCGACGCCGACTGCTCTAGGAGCAGGTCGAGGTTGACGCCATGGACGTGGGGCGCGGGCTCGTTCTCCATCGATACAAGAATTCTTTTCTTCTTCCAGAGCATGGCCAGCACCAGGTTGTACACCGCCGGGATCGGCTTGTATATGTCCCGGAAGAACAGGCTCAGAAAGTCCTACAAAAAAATTTAAAGATCATGCATCGATCGTAAGTTCATAATAACTACGTACTTGGAAGTAAATGTTAATGCACGCAAGTGACGCATGTCGAGCGGTTTTTAACTGGCTTACCTGTTCGGCGAACGGGGTGGGAGGGGTGACGACGAGCGCGTCGAGGAGGTCCTTGGCGGTGGCGAGGCTGGGCTCGTACACGAACATGCCGGCGTTGAAGTAGAGCGGCGGCGGCGGGTCGAGCTCGTGCTCCGGCCAGGCCACCTTGTCGGGGCACTGCTGGCAATAGCCAATCTTGTACTGCGGCGTGTGGCTCCACGTCTTCTTGCAGAAGCAGTCCTTGACGGCGTAGAAGTGCCCCTTCTCAAGCTCGAACAGGTGGTCGATGTTCTCGTACACCTCAATGTCAGAGTCCAGGTACACCATCCTCTCGTACTCCACAAACTGCTCAAATCAAATCAACAACAAATCAAGATCGAAAAGATCATCAAAGCATGCAAGAACATATAGATCACCATGTTGCGATCGATCAAAGTAGGTCGCTAAGAATGGTTGGTTAGTTACCTCCCAGATGCGGAGCTTGGAGTAGTTGATGACGTAGTAGGCCATGGCGAACAGGGTCTGGCTCTCGGGCGGGTACACGGGCTGGATCTCGCGGACGACGCAGCCCTCGTCGAGGAGCATGCGGCGGTGCGCCTCCGGCACGTCGGGGAGCACGGCCACCACCAGCGGGTAGGCGGAGCGCACGCGGCGCAGGCCCTTGGCCAGCCCTACCACGCCCTCCCAGTAGTCGCCGTCGCCGGCCAGGAACGTCACGTACGCCCTCTTCGGCACCGCAGCAGACTTGTCCGTCGACCGGTTCGGCCCCATTGCTGCTCGAACTCGTGCACTACTACTCCTTTTTGCGGGGTGGTGTGTGTGGGTGAGGCGGAATGGAATGGAACGCGAGTTTATAAGCGCCGCGATTTCGTCACGGCGCGACGGAATGTTTGGCGGGATGTGCGTTAAAGGTCGCTCGGACACGTGCCGGTCAGGGAGGGGTTGGGCCGGATGCGCCTCTGCGTGCGGCAATTCCCGCACGGAAAGGGTCGGCGCATGGTCTGTTATTGGGCATGTACAAGGACACGACTACGACTATGAGACGCCCGTCACCCTCCGAGTGGGGTCGCCGATCTCATTGTCACCCCAGGGATTCTTGCGTTGTCGACCTGTAAAGCATGAAGCATTCACAGCATAAACCATTTAAATACTGCAAAAATAAAATCACCTTTTACTAATACAAAGTTTACCGCACATAATTCCCTACTAGCACACTACGTACAGTAGCAAAGAAAACCAAACTTGCCATTCATGAACTACGCAAATATGATAAGATCGTAGTAAAAAGAGAGACGGCTACGACTCGGACATACTTAAGGGTTAGGATCGGACGCCTAGGTGCTTCCTCGCCGTGCTGTGTTGTTTCAAGTACGGCACCTTCCTTTTCTACACGGGCGTGCCACACGAGTCTATGGGGCACGTCTTCGCGCGCCAATGGTACTGAGGCAGGTTCGTCAAGGATCAGAAGTTTGCGATCAGTCCACCTGATTTACGTGCGGTGTTGGTTTGGTTTCAAAATTAGCGTGTGAAAACAAACGCGTTGGAAAAAATTGCAACATCGCCGTGAACAGTATGCAACTTTTTTTTTCTACAGATACAACTTTTTTTCTACAGATGTAACACTTGCAACATCCCCGGACAACGGTTGCAACATCCTAGGACAACGGTTGCAACATTTCCGAACAACGGTTGCAACATCCCCGAACAACGGTTGCAACATCCCCGAACAACAGTTGCAACATCTTAAGACAACGGTTGCAACATTCCCGAACAACGGTTGCAACATGACAAATCAAAAAACAAAGCATCTGGAAAAAAACACGTTGGAAAAAAGTACAACATCGCTGTGAACAGTATACAACATTTTTTGTATGATGTGCATACGAGCTATTTATTTGCTAAAAGAGTCAGATTGAGTGCCTGATACGAAGCATCCTAATCGACACAAGATCCATAGCGTTACCTTAGTGTTTAATATACATAGTATACATGTTGCACTTTATTTGATCACTGTTTTATGGATGAAATTATTCAGAAAAGTGCACATATTTCTAACGAGTTATATTCCATTATAACAACAGGTGGCATGAAACTTGAGTATGGATGAACAAGAGAGAAGAGCATGGTCCGATTAAACAAGCACCTAATACAACGGGAATTAAGAGAGCAGAGAGCACGGACGAGCGAGGCATATGACGTGGAGAAGCGTACGATGGGAGTATGGCCTTTGCTTTGCCGTGCCAGAGCTAAAAACTTTTCGATCCTGTGAAAAGCGAAGAAAGGGAAGGAGAGTGTGAAATGGATCGGATAAAATCACGTATCAACAAAAAAAAAGCGAGAAAGGAACCGTAGCTTGATTGATGGCTGTGCTGGTTTGTCGGGATCCGGAGGATTGAATTGCGTTGATGTGATGCCTTGTATGCGAAACGGGAAAGGAACGGGTGCGAGTCTAGCCGTGTCAGCCCGCGGCGGTTTCGCCCGTTGTGTCGGTTGTCTCGGGTGATCTGGGACGTACGCGTGTCGCGGTCGGGAATCGGACGGTGCTGATGGAATGACGGAGGGCTCGGCTGTCGGGAATCTCGGGACGGTTGCACGAAGGCGCCCAAGACGTCTATTACGTTGAAAAGGGTAGGAGACTGAAACGGATAGCAGAGCAGCAAGTTACACTTTGACCATGTTAAATCTAGTTTTTAAAATTATTTTAATTTAAATATTGTATTTACTTTAAATATTTATTTAAATACTTTGGGATTAGATATATACCAAATTGTTTATATCCACTCTTGTCTATTGTATTATCATGATCTTTTCTGACCCTAACTCGATTATTTATTAGTTGGTATTATCATAGCATCAACGTAGATTGGTTAGATACGAATAGTCTGCTTAGCCATGCAACGAATCATTCATACCATTTGAGTCGCAAACATAAACTTGACTAAGTGATAATGGAACTTTGAGTCAAACTATGTGTTGTGTGCTATTACTCGTTGATGGCATGTGTTGCACTCAACCAATAGGGTGGAAAAAGATTTAGACTGAGGTGAGTGGTGGGTACTGTGTGATATGGTGAAGCTCCGTGCTTGGCATATATGAATTGTGGTTACTTAGTTAGAAATTAGAAGTCTTGGCTTGGTCAATTAAGGACTTAACTTTGTGCGCCATTGAACTGGGCCTTACTGTACAACCACGTGCTTGATATGGGACGGGCCCTAACTTAGTAAGTTACGGAGTCTTAATGTTGATTACTCAGGCAGATAGGTTAAGCTATGTACCAGGATGGAGGTGTGTTTCCATCTTTGTGGCGATTCACACTACCACAGAAAATGTCTTCACAGACGTTAAAAACGCCATCACGCATTTCGGTTTCGTGAGTCAGTTCGAGTTTATGGGTCAAGAATGACATTAGGTCATCACGACGGTTTTCAACCGCCTGTGATAGACCTTCACTGAGCGGTTATTAACTCGTAACTGTCAGGATAGTCAACTATCACGCATTTATTTGTAAATGAAACCATCTGAGATAGCTGATGTATCATAGGCGGTATGTTCTAAGGAACCGTCTGTGATATTCTTTTTTATTGCTAAATCTATTTCTATTTATTGGCTAGCCTCAGGAAATGTTAGCCATGCTCTCTGAAACAAGCTGAAACACAACAAGTACATATATACCTTCAATTCACATTTATTTCAGAAACAAGCACATCCAATTCACAAATCAATTAACTAAAATTAACCATTCATGTACATTTACACACTTGTACCATTAAGTTTAATCTTATCCCAATCAAGTTCAATCTACATTGTGGAAGTTCCCATCTGGATTTATGACCTCACGGTTCAAGAATGACGCAAACTGTTCACGAATATTTATGAGCAGGCCATGTTCCAACGCAGTTGTATCGATGCTCGCAACCTGTCGCTAGGAAGATTAAATTCGTCCACATATAAATTGGTAAGTATGAAATAATTATTGCAAGATTGACAAACCTAAGGATATTGGTCATCGCGGAACCGACGAGTAGTTCCATATTATGGCAAACATAGTATCCACAGATGTTACAGGCCAGCGGCTGCTGGTGGCACTGCAAAAATAGAATTTGTTAGTTCGAGAGGTATTACTACAAAGTGTTATATAGGATTAATATGTACTAGCGAATACTGGATAATTTAGATCATATCGTAGGACCTTTTCCTTGCATTTCCCTCCTTTAGGAAAGCACACGGCGAACGACCTACGTGATTCCAAGAAGTTAGCCTTAGCCATTGCGAAGGAAGGAAAGACTACAATAGAGTTATCTATTGTAGGAAATGTGTTTACCCGCCGATTAATTGTCGGACAATTGTGAAGTCGTGTGCGACTCTCTTTAGGGAATCTAGATATATTACCCTGTTCCGTTTTGGTATAATTACAACTAGAATCCAATGGAACCCACACAGGTTTGTCACCATGGTCATTAAACCTAAGTTCGTGTTGCTTATAAAGTACAAATCAACAAGTATAGCCACTAGTGCAGCACTTACTCCTGTTTGTAGGGAAAAAGTATGAATTCCTTGTCGCGGTGAGCCAGTAATGACTCCATCGTGTAATCCTCGACGAATTTTGCATTCTCCTTGATGGTTTGCAAGGAGGTCCAAGTGTGGCTCGAGGAAACCTACCGGTGAATTCCCTAATTCGGCTTCAGAAATCATCTACACACTTACAGTGTACATCATCGTATGAGTGAGGCGTTGAGGTTGAAGAGAAAGAACAAGACCACGTGGTTAAGATGATCCTTCTTGAACTTGACGTTGACACCTGAGCGTCGTTGTTCATCCGTCATGTTGGCCAGTTTCATGTAATATATATGTAATCTCGTGCAAGCGAATCCTAGGGTAGGGTCGCGCTCTACCGTCTCGACCAACGGCTCGCCTAGCATGAATTTTCGGGTCAACGACAAGAAGGGGATATCTGAACAGGAGTCGACCGTCTTCGATTTGCCCTTGCTGCCTCGCTTTTTAGAGGTCGACTTCATGAGAGTCGACAGAGCACGAGGTGTAGATACATCTGATGCACCAGGCCCTTGCCGCTTCGGTGCATGTAGCTCCGGTGGACTTGACACCGTTGCAGGACATTCCTGTGAAGTTGACACCGGAACAGATAGCTCCAGGCAGATGTTCCTCTTGGGCCACTAGTTGAATGTTCCAATGACTTGCCCTAGAGTCATGACCTCGTCGTTTGGGGGAATCTGCAGCGGGACAACCACGAAATTGGCATGGGCACCGTCCACATTCACTTTTGCGAAATCCGGCGCTAGATTTACACCGTGCACCAAAGCCCCGACACAGGATGGATACGCTTGGCCCCAAGCAGCATCTAGGGCAACAGAGGGATATCTCACTTGGATCTTGCACTTCAAAGCCACCTACATAACGATACAAAATTAGCTACTCCAACAGGCCTGTCGGTGTTTTAGAACCGAACTTATGTAAAGATTGTTTGATTCGGGGGTTCCTCTAGGCTCAGAATCACACAGAGATGGATACATGGGGATTTTTATACAGGTTCGGGCCTTCTCCCGGGAGAATAACAACCCTACTCCTGTGTGTATGTATTGAGTATGCTGGATTACAAAATTGAGGCCAAAAACTAGAGTATTGTGCTTACGATCAGGCCATAGTCGTAGAAAGGCCTACGACCATGGGGTAGTCGCAGTAGGACTTACGACTACGGGGTGGTCGTAGAAGACCCTACGACCTTCAGCTTCTCCCTTATAAATATTAAGGGGTATTCCCAAGGACCATATGACGTCATTATTATCCATAATACGAATTACAGATAAATAAATAAATGAGGATTATTATATCCTCGTCATCTAGCCCCCCCAGCTTCAAGCGAAAATAACTTACCTGAAAAAAGGAGTTGTTGATGATCTTACGACCAGTGGGGGTCGTAGAAAGGTGGTCGAAGGAAAAGCTCTTCGACTGGTGTTTCATTTGACCAAAAATTAACTTGGTCAAGAAGGTTGTAAAATAATCTTATGACTTGCAAGGTGGTCGTAGGAGATCTTTTGATTACCAAGTCATCGCAGTACTGAGGTTGGAAGCAAAATCTTTTCGATTGTTTGTTGCATTTGACAAGAAAAAGATTTGGTCAAGAAGGTAATTTCACTTGAGGTGTAAAAACTGACTCGGTTTCCTCGAGCAGATAAATTTAAGAATCTAAATTGACTCTCACAGACCTGTCTGTTGGAGCAGTTTCCGAGGCATTGGCAACCGTTGGGTAGCCATGTGTCTTCATCTTCAGACGAGCGGTTATAAATATTCACCGCAGGTGAGAATAAGGCTTCTTACCTTCGCCCAAGTTGCTCTTGCTGTTCAAGTTTTCGAGTTCTCCGCCGCCGACCAAATCGAGCCCTCTTCCCCAATCTTCCTAAGTCCAAATCCTCAGCTTTTGGGAGAAATGGCCGGATGTCACGACCCGGCCCAGGCACACCCGGGAGGTCCCTCAGGACCTCCTAGGACGTCCGGAGAGGAACCCCCAGGATGTCCCGAGAGGTCCCTCAGGACCTCCTAGGAGGTCCGCAAAGGACTTCCCAGGACGTCCCGAGAGAACATCCCGATAGGACCGCACAGACCTCCCGAGAGGTCCGAGAGGACCACTCGGAGGTCTGGAAGGTCCTAACCCGCAGAGGTCGTTGGACCTCAGACCTTCCCAAACTCCACATCATAACTCAAGGGAGGTCCGAAGGGAACCACCCCGAGGAGGTCGTGGGGCTTGGGGACAAGCCTAAAGTCCCCTGTGATCCAAACCAGCCCCCAGAGATCATCGACTGGTTCTCACAGCAACAAGTGATAACATATACATCCACAAGACTTTATTAACAGCAAAAGGAGGTTTGATTACAAGGGGTTGCTTACAAACTCCAGCAACCGGGAGCAACACACACGCAGCGGAAAGACAAAAGATAGCATCCACCCATTACACCACAGGTGATTGGCTGGAGGGCGCGGCCTAATTGAGTTGATCATCTTCATCATCAAAGGAATCTTCATCTGCTCAATTCATGAATCAAGCAAGAGTGAGCACAACAACCGTGCTCGCAAGTTACACCCGTCAATTAACAGAATGACATGCATAGGGATATATCAAAGGATAGCATATTAGGGTTGATTTGCATAAAGCCAATTTTATTTCAATTACAAGTATTAATTTTTAAGGCAGGTTACAATAGATAAAATTCATTTTTGTGAATCTGTTTTCAGTTGGATAGCATTCATCATTGAAATGGTGAAGAATACCCTCCTGCACAAGGCTTCCCGCCCACGCCCAATTTGGTTAAACCACCAAAATAATTTTCCTAACCTTTTGAAAACCAAAACCAAGAGCTAACTTTGAGTGACATTGCCAGCAAGTCCATGACCGTGGACACGGCTATTCGAATATATTTACACTCTGCAGAGGTTGCACACTTTACCCACATGACATGAATTCTCTAGTTTGCTTGGCATCCGTCGATACCACCTCACACTTCCTTTGGTGAGAGGTCTAGAGCACATGACAAGGCCTTTACAATGCATTGCTCCACCGTAGTCCACCCACATTAAGGTTTCGCAGATCCCCCCTTTGGATACAAACCCGCCGGGTTAATGGGGTGCCCCTCTATGCCGTGTGGGACTATAACTAGTCATAACATGACAAACCCACAGCGTCCATGAGGCAAACTACTGAGAGCTTACAAATTAATTAGCCAGGTCCCACGCCCCATACTGGAGATATGTGGTTGCACAATTTTGGCATAGCCCATTATAGGCTTAGAAAGTGGTGTCTCAAAGACCGGTCCTTAACCAACTTGGGCGACAAACCTCAAACCTGGGGTGTCGGATCACACGACCCCCCGTGCATAGGCATGCACCAACCAAACAACCAGCTTCGCCCAAGTCAAAACCCTTTTCCATTTACCTTGCTTTTCAATTCTCCATGGCACACCAATGCCATGGCTATAAGTAAAACATCCATGACACACCCATGTCATGGCCGAAATCTTCCTGGCACACCAATGCCACGGCTCAAATTATTTGATTAAATGATAGTTTTGGTCAAAACCCCCAAATCAAGATTTTGGTCTAAGCATCACTAAGCATTTCATTTTTTTCAAGAGCTACGGGTCCTCACTATTGCAAGAACCAGATTTTATCTAAGGTGACAATGGGGTTGATTTAACATGGGTAGAGGTCATACCAAGTAGTAGGCGTAGCTACGAATTTAAATGTAGGCATTGAAATACCTTAGTGAATTAAGCATGCATACAACTTTGAAAACGACATAAGTAATTTGAAGTATTGGGTGCAACATGATCAAGAGTGCAACTTGCCTTGCTCAAAGTCTTGAGCTGCTCCCTCTCCCTCACTGAACTCGGGCTCCCCACAGTCTTGACAATCTACACGTGAAAACCAAATGACTCAAACAAAGTTCAAACAAGATCCAAAGAACTCCAAATAAACTTAAAGATAAAACCAACAGAGAGGTCGGACGGTCAAGAGGAGGTCCAGGGAGCTTGGTGGAGAGGTCCTGGAGCTTGAGCGAGAAGATCCAAGGACTTGTTGGAGGAGGTCCTGGGACTCAAGAGAGAATGCCCAAGAACTGGGTGGAGGAGGTCTAAGGTATGCTCGGTTGAGACAGAGAGGAGAAATAGAGAAGAAAGTGAAAAAGGAGGGCTTCCCACACTATATATAGTGGAAGCCAATGCACATGACCCAGGATAGGGTCAACAAGAGTTGGTAAATAGGACGATGGGAGTAGGCAAGGAATGTGACAATCGGTATGGCATGCGTACTGCAAATGTGACACAACATGCATTAAACGCGGTGAAGACTTCCTTGCCCAAGGACTCAGTCAAAGGTAAAGAAAACTGGGCGAGTGATTGCCCAGTGGGGCAACCAAGACCCGCAGAGGAGGTCCTGCAATGGTCTAGAGGAGGTCTTGCAGTGAATCAAGGGGAGATCCTCACCAGCAAGGGAGGTCCTAACGGTTGTATCTCCAAAGGGGAGGTCCAACGGTCAAGATCAAGCGCACCGGAGGAGGTCCGCAAAGGCAAGGAGGAGGTCCTCACCCGCAAGGGAGGTCTAGAACTGTAGGATCAAATCCAGGAGAGGTCTGAACGGTTAGGATTTCCAAGGGGAGGTCCTAACGATCTGATCTGCCAAAAAGGGGAGGCCTGGACGGCCAAGATTTCCAAAGGGGAGGTCTTGACGGTCCAGATCCACAAGGAGGAGGTCTGGACGGTTAAGATCTCCAAGGGTGAGGTCTTAACGATCCAGATGTGCAAGGAGGAGGTCTGGGCCGCTGGATTTCGATCGGACCGCCCAAAATGATTGGGACGTTCGGACCAACATGGCTAGCGCAGAATCTCAGCCTTAGAACTAAATCGGATGGCCCAAAATGGTTGGGACGTTCGGACCATCCGGACGTCACAACAAATCGAACCATCCAACGAAGATCTAAGGGCTCAGAGGAGGTGGGATGTTCGGACCATCCAAACATCTCACCAGGATCAAACCGTCCAATGCAAATCGGACGACTCACATTTGATAGAGGTGGAAATAGATAGGGAGGAGGTCCTGGGGGACCTGGGGAGGTCCAATAAAGGTAAGGGGAGGTCCTAGAGGACATGGAGAGGTCCGGTAGGACACAGGGAGGTCTAGTAAAGGTAAGGGGAGGTCCTAGAGGACATGGAGAGGTCTAAACCCAAGGAGGTCTGGGCCAGAGGTGGGTAAAAGATGGACAGAGAAGGGAAGACCAACAAAACTCCAATAACTCAGCAAACCAACAAGGAACTTTAGTTGTAGTCTGAGTTAGGTAACTTAAATCCATTATGAAATTTCAGGTTAAGCTTTAAATTCTCATCAAAACAAAATGGTTCTTTTTATTTTGAAAATTCCAAAAAGATTCTAAAAGTCAGGGTGTCACACCGGAGCCGCTTCCCAGTGGGTCGAATCGGAGATGGATGCGGCCAAAATCAGAGCTTTGGTCGACTCTGAGAAGATCCCGAAGGAGGAATTTGTGAGGTGGATTGAGGCCGCTGGGTAGCATTGGCCGTCGGGGGAAGTTGGGAAAATCCCCATCTTCCAGGCATTCTGCGAGTGTGGACTTCGATTGCGTGCTCATCCTTTTCTCACATTGGTACTCGAATACTTCCAAGTGGAGTTAGTGAATCTTGTTCCCAACTCTATTACAATATTGGGGGTGTTCGTGTGCCTTTGTGAGGCCTACCTAGGGATTCCAGCTGATTTGGAGTTGTTCCGGTACTTCTACGGAATGACTTGATTAGGTGGAATCGCCGGTAGCTGTAGTCTAAAGCTCCACGACAGAAGTCAAAGGAGTACATTCAGATGTTTACCCGGTCGTCGTGGCCGTTCTGGAAGAAGAGGTGGTTCTATTAGGAGATTACCAATAAGGACAGCCTCTCCTTCGCCGGGAAGCCGGCCGAGAAGATACCTTCTTGGGATTCGACTCCCAAGGATCTTGGTCAGATCGCCCCCTTCATCCAAGCTATTGCGGACTTGAAGGAAGAAGGACTCACCAGTTGGCATGTGGTGAAGGACTTTATCACACGCTGCATTAGTCCTCTGAAGAAGAGGGCTCACCCAATGTGGAGGTACTCGGGGCTGAAGGACCCAACCAGGGATTACGACCAGGGTATGTTAACTTCTAGCTTTAGCCTTGTTTCTGTTAATTTCGATTCCGGCCTATTGAAAGTTTTCCTATCCTTGCAGACCTCTCACAAGAAGAAATTGAGGCTCGGGTCAAGCTTATTTGTGAGAAGCCCCCAGCCCATGTGGTTGCACCTCCAATCTTGGCTGACCTGTCTCAGGCGCGCAAGGTGGAGCGCTTAAAGGTAATCAGGAACTGATTTCATCTTTTAGGACTTCGTAGTCGTAGAAGAACTTACGACTAGGTACTAGTCGTAGAAAGGCTCACGGTCAAGTCCTGGTCGTAGAAGAACTTACGACCAGGTGGCTGTCGTAGAAAAGCTTACGACACGGAGATAGAAAAATTTACGACAACTTTTTCATATCTCTCTTCCTGATTTCCGCAGAAACTGGGCATGGAGAACCGTCGGGACAACGAAGAAGTCGAATTGATGGTCGTCGGTGCGGCCATAGAGCAGCTTGTTTCTCCCCCAGCTAAGAAGCGTTGGCTTGCTGAAGTCGCGAACAAGGGGAGTGCAAGCTCGAGCTCTATTACTGAGCAAGCAGATGCTCCTCAGACCAGGAGGAGGAGGCTTGTGAAAGTTGCCGATAAGGGAGGCATAAAATCGGGCTCCGCTAGTTCATCAGAACCTCTCGCTAATCTTGCAGCGGAAAGCGCTACTACAGAGGAAGCAATTGCGGCAAGAATAGCTGCATTGTTCAAAACCAAAGCCCCCAAGATCAAGGTACCCTTCTTTTATGACAATAAAACCTTCGCAGTTTCTGCCTCTCGCGGTTCTGTCAAGGGCCTAGAAAAGGAGAACTGAAAGAGTTTCATGTCTTTTGTGAGGAGACTGCCGTACCAGCAGTGCCTGTGGATGACGGTAATGCTGCCCTTGGGGTGGTCGAGACTTGTTTCGACCGACCAGAGAGCTAAGAGGCTCAAGGAGCGATGGCGTTCTATCAAGACCTACGACCAGACGTGGTCGTGGCCGCTCCTCAACTTGAGTCTCGACCAGACGTGGTTGAGAAAAAGTCAAAGAAACCTTCCTCAGGGAGGGTTTTCCCCCAAACTTAAGATAAAGTCCGACACTATGAGGTACGTAAAGGATACAAAAGTGTAAGAACAGCATTTACCTTTCACTTTTTACTACCTAATCGTGCTTTCCTTTATATGATCTTAGCTTGGCCCCTCTCATCATCAAGGACGTTCCTGTCAAGGAACCCACTGTAATTTCTTCGGCAGGCGAAGGAACAACAATGGCGGTGGTCGAAGGGTCATCCACCGTCCGATTGATGGAAGGTGCTGTTGTTGCGGATGTCGCTACAACCACTGGAGTGGTCGTAGGATCAGAAGTGGCTACGATCACAGCAGTGGCCACAGAGACCGAGGCAAAGGCGATGTCTGATGTCGCAGAGGCATCAGGCCATTGCGCCGGGGAGGAAGTCGTCGCGAACGTTCCTCCATCTCCTCAAGGAGGAGCTGGCGTTACCGAATCAGAGGAGGAGGAATATGCCAACTTCGCCTCTGAGTTCTTTGAGCCGTCTTCCATCGCGGGATTTTCGACTCTTAGACCTCGGGCTCGTGTCCCTCACCCTAAAAATATTCCCGATGGAGGGGATGTTTTTGATGACGCGCGCCTCGAAGAGGTGTGGTGGGACCGAGTCTGAGATATTGATGAACTGAAGAATCCCACGAGGGTAGTGTCTTCGTTTGCACGAAGAGCAATGGATGTAAGTACCTGTTGCTCGGTATTTGCACTCATATCTTTTCTCGCTTCTAAATGTCTTTCTTTATGTAGAGGGCATTGGAGCAAATTGTTACTGTTGCTGAATACAGCAGGCAACTTGTCCAGTTGTGATAGGAAAAAGCGGAACTCTGCGAGCGGGCAGAGAAGTAGTAAGTAGCTGCTTTTCGTAATCTTTTATGTTTTGACCACTTACATAGTACTTGCGGGGTTGTCGTAGAAGATCTTACGACTAGTCACTGGTCATAGGAGGACTTACGACCAGGGTATTGTCGTAGATAGACTTATGACAAGGAACTGGTCGTAGAAGAACTTACGACCAGGCTCTATGTTAATGTCATCCGCTCGAAGTTGTTCTTGGGCTGAGTCATTGAAACTCTCGACCCTTGTAGACCTGATCTTTAGTTCTGGTGGAAGCATGGCTTCGGCACCAAAAACTAGGAAAAAAGGTGTTTCGTCTTTTGCCCGACTAGCAGTCGTGCGAACTGCCCATAATACTGAGGGTAATTCTTGTACCCATGCCCCCGAGCGCTTAACAAGCTGGTCGAAGACTCGAGCTTTAATTCCCTGTATTATTTGGCCATTTGCTCGTTCGACTGCCCCCATTGCTTTGGGGATAGGCGACAGAGGCGTAACAGAGCTTGGTACCCAATTCGTCGTAAAATTTCTGAAATTTTGCACTCGAAAATTGTTTACCATTATCTGTGATTATTCAACTTGGGACCCCAAATCGAGTAATCACGCGTCTCATCATGAACCGTTTTGCAGCTTCTGTTGTTATCCCAATCACAGGTTCGGCTTCGATCTATTTTAGGAATGTATCAATAGCCACAAAAAGGAACTCGAAGCCCCCTGGAGCTTTTGGGAATGGTCCTAGGATATCGAGACCCCGGGTTGCAAAAGACCAAGATAGAGGAATTATTTGCAATGCCTGGGCCGGTTGGTGTATTTGCCTACTGTAAAACTGGCATTGTACACATTTCTTAACCAACTCTTTGGCATCGTAAAGAGCCGTTGGCCAGTAAAATCCTTGTCGAAAGGCTTTTCCGACCAACATTCTGTAGGAAGCGTGAATTCCACAGATGCCCCCGTGTATGTCGTGAAGGAGTTTTAGTCCTTCTCTGTACGGTATGCATCGCATGAGTACCCCTTGAGTGCCTTGAGTATACATTTTGGCTTTTCGGGATAAATGATTTGCTTCAAGATCGTCGTTGAGTACGGAACCCGTCTGAAGATACTCGTAGATGGGATTCATCCAAGTATCCTCGTATTCTAGAGAGGCTATCTCAATAGAAGATGTCTCTGGTGTCTCCACCAGAGATGGCTTCTGGAGTTGCTCCAAGAAGACTCCTTTTGGTACTTGTGATCGGAAAGAAGCTATCCAAGCAAGCTGGTCTACGAGAAAATTATGCTTTCGAGGGATGAATTGTACCTCGAAATCGAAACAATGCTTTTCAAGCTTGCGAACCTCTGATAAGTACCGAGACATGGTCGGGTTAGAGCACTGGTACTCTTTTTCGACTTGATTCACGACTAGTTGAGAGTCTTCTCTCACGAGTAGTCGGTGAATAGCGAGCGTTTTCGCAGCTCGTATGCCTGCTAGTAAACCTTTGTATTCTGCCACGTTGTTAGTAGCCTAAAATTTTAACTATATGTCATACTTTAAGGTCTCTCCGTTAGGAGATTCTAGGACCACCCCAGCCCCCGAGCCACTTAAAGTAAGTGACCCATCAAAGCACATCGTCCACTAGTCGTGGGTATCGTACTGGGGATCCTGAACAGGTTCAGGATTTATCCATTCGACGACAAAGTTTGCTAAAATCTGCGATTTAATGAACATTTGGGACACAAAATGGATGTCGAACTCCCCAAGTTCTACTGACCATTTAGACGTGCGTCCCGCTGCTTCTCTATTCTGGAGGATCACTCCCAAGGGAAATTCAGACGGCACAATTATCTTGTGCGCCTGAAAATAATGCCGTAGTTTCCTCGAAGACATGAGGAGGGCATAGAGAAGCTTTTGGACCTGAGGGTAATGCTCCTTAGGTCCGTGCAAAACTTCACTTACGTAGTACACTGGTCGTTGAATGTTTTCACGTTCTACGACTAGTACTACGCTCATTGCCTATGGCGTGGCAGCTAGATAAATTAAGAGCGTCTCTTCTAGTTTCGGGGAAACTAGAAAAGGAGCACTCGTAAGATATCTCTTGACATCCTCAAAGGCAGCGTTTGCCTCTTCTGACCACTCGAAACCCTCATGTTTCCTTAGAAGTTTGAAGAAAGGTAGTCCTTTTTTCTCCTAGGCGTGCGATGAAACAACTTAAAGCCACCATGCACCCTGTGAGTTTTTGGACTTCTTTCTTGGTGGTTGGAGGGCGCATCTGTACATGGTCTTTATCTTTTCAGGATTTGCTTCGATCCCTTGTACAGAGACTAGGAATCCAAGCAATTTTCCCAAATAAACTCCGAACACACACTTCTCAAGATTGAGTTTCAAGCGTGTTTTCCGAGGTTGTCGAAAGTCTCCTGCAAGTCTGAAACATGATTAAGCTGTTTGATGCTTTTTACGACTAGATCGTCAACATAGGCTTCCAAATTTCGGCCTAGCTGAGGTGAAAAAGTCGATTGCATCAAACGTTGAAAAGAAGCGCCAGCATTTTTAAGACCAAATGGCATTTTGGCATAGCAAAATATACCAAATGGAGTAATAAATGCGGTCTTTTCTTCATCTTCTAGACACATATTAATCTGATGGTAGCCAGAATATGTATCTAAAAAACTTAATGTTTCGCAACCAACAGTAGAGTCAACCAACTGATCGATACGAGGCAAAGGGAAATCATCTTTTGAACAAGCTTTATTAAGATCAGTGAAGTCTACGCACATTCACCACTTGCCGTTAGACTTCCTAACCATTACAGGGTTGGCCAGCCACTCTGGGTGGTCGACTTCTCTTATAAAGCCTACTTTAAGTAGTTTGTTCAATTCTGACCTTATAGCATCTGGTCGATCAGGGGCAAATCTCCGTAATTTTTGTTTTACGGGTACTTTGTCAGGCCGTAGAGCCAGCCTGTGCTCGATCACTTCCCTGGGGACTCCGGGCATGTCGGATGCTTGCCACGCGAAGACATCTGCGTTTGCCCGGAGGAAAGTGATGAGAGTGTCTTCCTACTTGGGGTTGGAAGTATCCCCGATGCGAACGGTCTTTGAGGGCTCCTCCGGATCCAGGGGAGCCTCTTTGAATTGGTCGTTCGGCTTGGGTGCAGCTTTAGGCTTCGAGTGTTTGGTCGAAAGCTGCCCTTTTTCTTCCCGAGCTGGTATCTGACCAACCATTTCGAGGGATCGACGGTCACAGGTATGTGCCATCTTTTTATCACAGTGGATTGTGATTACTCCATTGGGACCTGGCATCTTAAGACATTGATACCCATAATGAGTTGCCATTAAGAATTTTGCCAAAGCTGGTCGTCCAAGTATGGCGTTATATGACATATCGAAATTGACCACATCAAAGGAGATCTTCTCCATCCTGAAATTACTTGGTGAACCAAATGTTAAAGGAAGAGAAACTTGACCAATGGGTTTGGCCAAAGACCTCGGTACAATACCATGAAATGAATATCTTACCGGTCTTACCTTGGTCCTGGGTACTTGCATTTCGTCTAGGGTACTCGTAAACAGAATGTTTAACGAGCTACCACCATCAATCAATACTCGATTTACTTGACAGTTGTTGATGGTGGGTTCGATCACAATCGGAAATCGACCTGGTCGGGTTGAAGGGATCGGGCAATCACCCTTCGCGAAAGAGATGGTGACTTCCGACCACTTTGGTACTTTATTGACAAGAGGAGAGTAAATGGAGTTTACCTCGCGTTCGACTGCCTTAAGCTGTCGTCTTGACTCGTACGCCGATGATCCCCCAAAGATGTGCTCGATGGTGTGCTCGGGATCTTGAAACGGCATGTCCTCGTTGTCTTCCGACTGTGTACGACCACTGGCTTATCCTACCTCCTCAATGGTTGGAAGTGGCCCTTTACCGTTGTAGTAGTCCTCGAGTTTCCGTTGGAAGACTCGGTAGTTGCAAAGGTCATGTCCTTCCTTTTTACGGAAAGGGCACCACCTAGACTTGTCGTTCTTCCGTTCGGGCGCTTACGTTTGCCTCGATCGGAGTATTGCTTGGTACTTCAAGGTTCTTTATCGCTCACGGCCAGGACCTCTTTAGGACTATTAGCTTGAGGCTTTTGACCTTTTGCCTTGTTCTTAGATTTCTTAGCCTTTTTCTCCTTCTTCTTGCCACCTTCACCGACCTCTTGATGGTGCTAGTCCTCTCGATCAATGATTTTGGTCCATTCGACCGCTTGTCGTGATAGCAGCGTCGATCACCATCTCAAAGAGTTCGCGACCAGAGTCGGAGGGTTCAAAGCGATGTCCTCTGTGATTCTTCTGCTGCGGACTCCCTGCTTAAAGGCTCTAATAACAGATGAGCCAGAAACCTCAGGGATTGACTTGCGAACTCGACTGAAATGCCTGATGAATTGGCGTAGGGTTTCGTGGTCGTTTTGTCGCATCCTGTGTAGGTCGTCCTCCTTCCCGGGGCGATGGTAGGTGCCCTGGAAATTGGCCAGCAGTAGGTCGTAAAGGTATTGCCACGAGTAGATCGACTCGAGTGGTTGGTTTAATAACCACGATCGAGCGGACCATTCGAGCACAGTCGGAAGGTAATTCGCCATGGCGCGCTCTCCTCCTCCTGCCGCTCAGATAGCGGTAGTGTAGATCTGGTGAAACTCGATTGGATATTGAGATCCATCAAATTTCTCCATGTTCCCTGGTCGAAAACGAGGCGGCCAGTGAACTGCTCGGAGGTCAGGCGAGAATGCCCGACATCCAGTAATTACATTGTAACGCCTTCTTTGCAAGAAAGAGGGGTTGATGTCGTCAGGCGATCGTACTCGACGATACCCGGCGATGGGTGAATCTGGCTTAAGATAAGCCTCGATTCTACGAGGGTAATACTCCTCGTACCTTGTCTGCTGTTGCAGACCTCTGGGTCGGAGCGGTGAACGATCACCCCTCCTGGGAGTTTTTTGGTTTTCAGGCGTTCGAAGAACACTTTTCTAGTTTGGAGAACGATGCAACTTGCGGTGCTCCCGTGCAAAGGAATTGTTCAATGACTAAACCGATGCAACAGATCGCTATGACTCCTGAATGATGTCGACGGGGACGTTTGAGCTTACTCATCGTGCTCCGCAGCCTTCATGCGATCTCCTCAGCAAAGAGGTCGTAGCCAGGTGCTCGGGCAAATTTCCGAGATGGATTCTCGAGCAGATCGTTGATATGCTGGTGTTCCTGAGCTTCTTCCGACAGGTATTGAGTGCTTTCAGGAAGTTTTCTCGGAGCCGCTACTCGCTTCTGTCGGATTGTTTTAGAATCGTCCATACCTGATCTTTGAGCTTACCATAGCGAAGTGTGATGATCTCGAGAATTTTCTACACGCTTATCAGAGTATTGACTCTGTTCATCGCCGGAGGTGTCCTCGCCAATGCCACGAGCGGTCGTAGAGTGTGATCGTCGGGGAGCGTCCTCAGTTCTATTTCCAGGAGAGTTATTGCCACATGAGGGAAGGACGAAGACCTCCCGTTGATGATCACCACTTGCGCTGGAAGCCTCCTCGCTTGAGGAGTCGTCGAATGACACCATCTGGTGACTTGGAGCAAATCCCTCCAGGAAGGGGAATTCCGGGTTATAACCGTCTCCGTCCGTAGGTGAGCCCTGTGTTGGGATGGTCTAACTCACAGGAAGAGCGTGTTCGATCGCATTCTTGGCTGGGCTAACCGGAGAGAGAGAACCACCAGGTGCTGATGAAGATCCAGAATTACGATTTCCAGAAGTTGTCTTGCCAGATCGAACTGCCTTAGGTGGACTTGAGGACTTGGAGAGGGGACCCTCATCAAGCCCTGAGCCTGCCTTGGGACAGCTCTTATCGTGGTCGGATAGACCCTTGCCCTCTGAGGAAGCTGTTTCCTCATTTGGATGTATCGTTGTGGGGGATAAGGATCCCTCCTCAACTCCATCGGTGGTAAAGTCTCCTGGAGAAAGATCTCCGGGAGAGACATCACCATCGGATGATGCATCACTCGGTTCGTAGTTGAAACCGGCATCCATGTCAATGTCTGCGTAATCGTTTAAGTCGAATCAGTTCTCCTCGTTCCACTCTCCTACCATGAGAGCATGAAAGTTGGAAAAGACGAAGGAAGGCTGATGACTCGAAGTTCCCCACGGTCGGCGCCAACTGTCGGTGTTTTAGAACCGAACTTACGTAAAGATTGTTTGATTCGGGGGTTCCTCTAGGCTCAGAATCACACAGAGATGACGACACGGGGATTTCTATACAAGTTCGGGCCTTGTCCTGAGAGAATAACAACCCTATTCCTGTATGTATGTATTGAGTATGCTGGATTACAAAATGGAGGCCAAAAACTAGAGTATTGTGCTTCTAATTCCCTTCTCTCCCCCTACTGTCCTGATGGTCTTTGCCTTTTATACAGTTCTCCAAGTGCATCCCACGATCTCCAGTATAAAGGTCATCTTAATGGAGAAAGAGTTTCTTTCAAAAGGAGTCGGTTGGAGAAAGGTGCAACTCGAAGAAATTCGGGAAACATCTGAAAGTGTTTCAACTCCTATTGAACCTCTACTGGATGAACAAATTGTTATTAAACCTGTAGATAAGGCACCAGCCCCACGTAGATCTAAAAGGCCGTGTCAATTGCCTACAAGGTATGGGCATGACGTATTATTATTGAATAATGGTGAGCCTAAGACTTATGAGGAAGCAATGATGGACCCAGACTCTGAGAAATGGCTTGGAGCCATGAAATCCGAAATAGATTTCATAAGAGAAAATCAGGTTTGGAACCTGGTCGATCCACTTGATAGTGTTAAAACCATTGAGTGCAAATGGATCTATAAGAAAAAGATTGATATGGATGGAAATGTTCACATTCATAAGGCTCGACTAGTCGCAAAAGGTTTTTGATAAGTTCAAGGAGTTGACTACGATGAGACTTTCTCACCAGTAGCGATGCTTAAATCTGTTCGGATCATTCTAGCAATTGCTGCATATTTCGACTATGAGATATGGCAAATGGATGTCAAAACAGCTTTCCTTAATGGAAACCTAGATAAGGATGTGTACATGACACAACCTGAAGGTTTTGTCGATCCAAACAATGCTAGTAAAGTATGCAAACTTCAAAAGTCCATTTATGGGTTGAAGCAAGCATCTCGGAGTTAGAATATATGTTTTGATGAGGTGATCAAAAGGTTTGGTTTCGTCAAGAACAAAGGGGAACCTTGTGTTTACAAGAAGGTTAGTGGAAGCGCACTTGTTATTCTGATCTTGTATGTAGATGACATACTACTGGTCGGAAATGACATTCCAATGCTAGAATCTATTAAATCTTCATTAAGAAAAAGTTTCTCAATGAAAGATTTAGGAGATGCAGCATATATCTTGGGAATAAAGATCTATAGAGATAGATCTAAGAGGCTAATTGGATTAAGCCAGGAAATGTACATAGACAAAGTGTTGAATCGATTCAACATGCAGAATTCCAAGAGAGGATTCTTGCCCATGGCACATGGCATTAATCTTAGCAAGAATCAGTGTCCTACGACCATTGATGAGCGAGACAAAATGAGTGATATTCCATATGCTTCGGCCATTGGATCTATCATGTACGCCATGATATGTACACGACCAAATGTATCATATGCTCTAAGTGTTACTTAGCGAGATACCAAGTCGATCCCTGAAGGTCAATGACACCAGTGAAAAATATTCTTAAGTACTTAAGAAGGACTAAGGATGTGTTCCTAGTTTATGGCGGTGATGAAGAGCTCGTTGTAAATGGTTACACCGATGCAAGCTTTCAAACCGACAAAGATGATTATCGTTATAATTTGGTTTTGTATTCATTTTGAATGGAGGAGCGTTGAGTCGAAAAGTTCCAAGCAAGAGATTCGCTTGATTCCACGACGGAGGCCGAGTACATTGCGCTTCAAGTCGCCAAAGAAGGTGTTTGGATAAGGAATTTCATTGCTGAATTGGAAATGGTTCCAAGTGCCTCGAGCCCAATGGATCTCTATTGTGACAACAATGGAGCCATTGCTCAAGCTAAGGAGCCTAGATCCCATCAGAAGTCCAAACATATACTCAGGTGTTATCATCTTATCCGCGAATTGGTGGATAGAGGAGATGTTAAGATATGCGAGTTCATACGGATTTAATTGTTGCCGATCCGCTGACAAAGCCTCTCACACGCCCAAAGCATGAGGCACACACAAGAGCTATCGGATTAGATACCTAAATGATTGACTCTAGTGCAAGTGGAGATCATGGAAATATGCCCTAGAGGCAATCATAGAGATAATTATATTTCATTATGTTCATGACATTGGATAATGTGTTATCTTGTTCCTAGAATAATATTGTTAATATTTATTATCAAGTATGTGACTTGGTTGTGAAACTATATATTTCTGCAATAGTTATTCTTATACGTTCCCTGGTTGGAAACATATGAGGACACATATGAATAGATTAGCATATGTATTGGTTGATGACTATGTTTCACAAGTCATAGATATGGAGATATCAAACCAATAATATGGACACATGTTGGAGAACATGATGTTAGATTAGACCCACCTTGAGACACTATTGAGATTGTTATGATTCTATGTGTCGTTAGTTGGTCTCAAGCAATGATGATGTATAATCCTTAAACCTGAGATCAGCATGGTTTCCTACATGTGTAATAGCACTCTTAGGGGTTGCCAAACGCTACACCGTAACTGGGTAGTTATAAAGGTAGCTTTCGGGTATGGTGTGAAACATGGAGAGGAATGTGACTGGTCGGATATGTGATTTGCCTCTCCTAACATAACAGGAGAGATGTCTCTGGGCCCCTCGTTGTGATCGGATAAGGAAAGTGCATGGCCATGCCACTAGTAGTCGAAGTGTTCGACCACGAGAAGTTATCCGACACTCGATCGAGAAAGAATTGAACAGTCCATGGAGTTCAACCAGACATCGTGAGGCAAAAGGAGTATACATGAGTAGGTCGCTTAGTTCGAGCAGTTACGGACTGGTTGTATACAGATATGAGCTGGTCGTAGACTGGTCGAACATAGTCACAGAGTGGTCGTAACCTGGTCGTAAGCACTTACGAACTGGTCGTGACCAAATACGAACTGGTCGTATAAAGATAGGACCTGGTCGTAAGTGATGAGGACCTGATCGAAGATCATATTGCATTAAGGTTCGTCCGATATAATTTGTGTGTATTCGGGAATCGATATGCTCTGCTAGGAGCCGCTATGACTCGTGATCGGAAACGGTTTCCGAGTCACAACCGAACTACACATGAACCTACAGGGTCACACACTTAACGGGTTGGAACAAACCAGTACGAATACGATTCGTAAACGTGTCCGGATAGGATCTGTCACAAGCACTATATAAGGAGATGCATGAGGCTGTTTGGGATGTGCAAAAACACCACCGAAACCCTAGCCGCCATCTTCTTGAGAGCTCTGCCGTGCGACTTGGTGCTAGCACACCGGCGTTCGGTTGTTCCTTCCCTGGACGTGTGGATACCGTAGAGGCGCTACTACGATTGTTGCGCTTGAGGATGATCCGTGAGCTTCACAAGAAACTACAGAGGTTGCTAGAGGAGACGATCGACTACGACCACTGCATCGACTTGCTAGACGTTGGACGATCGGCTACGACCACTACATCGACGCGCTCTTCGTTGGACCAGGCTGCTCCAACCCTTCTTCCGCTGTTCTGTGCGTCTGGTGGTAATGATCTGTGATCATCTACTTGCTTGGCATTCTGGTTTGCGTGGTAGAAATTTTTGTTTGTAGCTATCGTAGCCTACCCCGCGACCCTACGGTATTCCCAAGGACCATATGACGTCATTATTATCCATAATATGAATTACAGATAAATAAATAAATGAGGATTATTATATCCTCGTCAAGGCCTATCAATGGATCGAGCATTCCAGAGATAATAATTATTACCAGGATGTCATTGACAGGAAATCTGTCGTCGCCTTTTGGGGTAGGGCTAGAACAGTAGGGGTAGGGGCTTGTAACTGATTTTCTGTGAGAACCCGGGGTATTTAACTCGTAATACTTAACCATCCAATTGGCCCTAGCATTACAAATCAAATATCTCGACTCTCAGCGCATATATACTTCCCAGAATTGCAGTACACATACCCCATACAAAAATTAAGCATCCAATCCATACACAAGTCATACAATACTAAGTCTTCAAATTTCATTAGATAAGACATACAGGTTCATATTACAAAAGTAGGGCCGACCGGTCAAATAGCAAGTGAATAACAAAAGTAGCAGCGGAAACGTAAGCCGTAAGATGGTGATAAACAAAAGCCAACTGGTTTGTCATAACCTACAAGGCAACCGACCGGGCCGCTAAGCTAGTCGTCCTACACGAAGTCTGTCTCACAATAGTCAATCCCTTGGGGATCAACCTCCTCTGCAACAATTAAGCAATTCAACGGAGTACACAAACGTACTCGCAAGACTTACATGCAACAACCTATACATAGCTACATGCAAGCTTAAATCAAGGGAGAAGGCAATAGGGTTCATTTGACGCATAAAGCAATTTTTTATTTGCAATAATGTAATAGATTGAAGGCAATTTAAGCAAATTATTTTTATTTGATTAAATAACAGCGAGACAACATTTATAAACATAAATAACATCCTGAAAGTAACTTCCCAACAGCCACCACAACATAGCACGAATTACCCATTCGTACCACCCGAATTCAAGTTTTATCGAAAATGTTATAGTCTAGTTCTTGCGAGAAAAAACCAAGCATGCCCATAACCTAGGACGAGGCTATTCGAATAGTTTATACCCTGCAGGGGTGTATAACCGTACCCACATGTCAGACCGCCTTTTCGCCAAGCTATTAAGCACACTTCCTTAGGTATGCTGGCAAGGCTAAGTCCTACGAGACGTTTTCTAATGGAATGAATTAATTAAGAGTCGCACGTATGGGGGTTAACCCTTCCGCGAACCGCCCATCATGGGCTCCCACGGAGGACCCACACGTTGTGTCGGACGTATGGCCCAGTCGTAGTAACTGCCGATGCTCCTCCGGGCGAGGGAACCTAAATCTGGAACCACCCCGCACATTCCCAACAATAATAGGAACATAGAACATTTTTCTCCTAACATCTACCACCAGCGACTCATTAATTAACACTTCCCAAAGTACTAAGTCAAGAGGGGTTCCCAATACCCTCATGTGGAATGCACGCGATAATGCTTGGATCAATGGCACAAGTAACTCGGTCCTTGTTGACTCGGGCACCAAGCACACACCCATAAGCACACCATCCAACCAATGTGCCCAAGGCTAAAACATTTTATTTTCAGTTTTAATTCCTCAAATACAATACATACATGGGTACCCTGACCTAAGAAATTTAAAGTGATGATAATAATAACCATCACCGAGGCGATGATTCCCATTCTACCGTTCTAAACATTTCTAAGCGACACAACTCGTAAACTAAAATATAAACGATTAGAGCCCATCCATCGAGCTCTAAATAATTCATAAGACTAAACTTAGGCTCAGTAGAAATGAGAAACATTTACCTACAGATTATGCATCTATTTAGGATCATCTATTCGAACGATAATCTTAACATCAAAATAGAGCATGCATACATACACTATGCAAACAAGATAATAGCATTTGAAAGTAATGGGATCAATATGATCAAATGGAAACAACTGCTTGCCTTGCTGGAGATAACTTTCTTGCTGCAGAGGATCAATCTCGTATTCAATGTATTCGTTGGAACCTATCGAAAAATTCGAGAAGACCAATAAGAACAAATAACACCGAGAATACTCAAAAATTCAAATTCATCCAAAAATCATGAAAAATTCACATAAGGTAGAACATGATTTTAAATGAATTTATCAACAAAAATAAAACAATTTGGAGTTTGCATGCAAAAGTTATAGAAAAAACAAAATCAGCTTTTTGAAAAATTGCTGAAAATTTTATTTCGGTTACTGTTCATCCAAAATTAAATTTTTGGCACAATTTTCCAGAGAGGTGGTGAACATGAAAATTTTATGGTAGACAGAGCACCATATGAGATGCACCATATGAGATGAACAATGCAATTTGATTCACCTCATTTGGAGCTAAGATCAATTTTCTATGATTTTTCAAAGCCATGAAAGTAGTGCACAAATCATATGTAAAACAAGATTTTCAGAGGAAACCATGTAAGGACCCTAGGATTGGGTATTTTTCAAGTAAAATAATTATACCCGAAAGCATAATTTTCGACAAGGAATATACACAATGCCAGGTTCCCGGATATATGTTCTGCAATACTTCCCAAGATGAAAGACTGTTGCATATATATCATTAACAACATTGTACACAGTCATACAAGGCATACAACATATATATATGCATTACAAAACTTTACAAGTCTGATTCGGTTTGATAGAAGCAACCGAACAACATTGGCCAACATAAGAGTTTGCAACGGAAAACAAAATTTATAAACAGCAAAGCCACCAAGCGTGCCCATTGCCCCAAGGCAACTGAGTGGAGGATAGAAATAGCTTCACTCGTTAGCGTCACCCTGATCGGCGCTAACGGGCATTTCGTACAAGTTACCGTCCTTACCTGCAACAAGTGGTTAAAGCACCTTAGTACAGAAGGTACTCGTAAGACTTACACAAAACTACTAAAAGAATGTGTTTAGCAGAACCTATACAAAGGAATAGAATTTGTACATGCATAAGGCTGACAACAGGAAGGTTGTAAGGCAATAGTTTTGCATAAAGCAAGTTTTTCTCCTACACTTACTGATTTTTGTAAAAGCCATTTTAAACAAGTTTGGACTAAAACAACAATAAGTAAGAGAAGTTATAACAACAATCATAACAAGATCAAAATGACTCCCCACTTTGACCAAACAATAAGCATGAATAACCCTTCATGCCGCAACCAGTCAACCCAAAACCAAAAATTTAAAACAGAGACTATACATTGATAACCAACAAATCCAGTGTTGTCTGTAACCGTGGACTCGGCTATTCGAATAGTTTTAACTCTGCAGAGGGGTACATCTTTACCCACATGACTTGGTCAGCCTATAAGCCTTCGGATAATAGCACACTACCTTAGGTATGCCGGCCAGGTAAACCAAGACTTGGTATTTTTTTAGCAAGTTGACATTATTGAGTTATTTACCCATGTGCAACTGATCCCGCTTAGTACAAACGATGGATAGCATCTGCTAACCGGGGCACACATGTTATGTCGGGAATGCCGACCCAATAAACTAAATCCAAACCTGTGCTCAATCGCACATATTAAAATTGCAATCGGAGCCCTACGGAACATATATATGATGGAACATATATATGTCCTCACACCACCAGTTCCTCAACTCAAGAACATCAGCCCCTTACTTAACCAAGCAGCGCCAACACACCGCGTGTGGAAGTACGTAAGGTACTAGAATTGAAGGGTCAAAGTTCAGTCCTTAACGATCCGGACAAGACTACCACATTACCCAATTTAGTGCACGAAGGCACCACCACTAACAACCACTTGTCCAGATCTAAACCAAAATTTATCAAACAGTAAAAGACAACTCACATTCAGTTTCACCCAAACTGAACCACAGAACTGAAAATAAAATTTTCTTTTAAAAGTTGTTTTCCCATGACTGACAAGAGGAGCTTGTCAATCACTAACGTTCTATAGACATGCATTGCTAAGCAAAAGTTACAGAACAGAATACCAGAACAGAGATTTTACCTTAAGCATAAGTGTATGAAATTAATTCAGGATAAGCCACAATCATTGGGATATAACTACTACTCACATATCACAAATACTTTAGAAAATAGCATGCAAACAATATCACTGTACTTTAAAATTCTAAAGTACCAAAATCTGGGATCAACATGGTGCAAAGAGGATGCTTGCCTTGGTAATAATAAACCACTTGTTCAGGTTCTTGTTGCTCAGGATTTTCACTCATGTCAAGAACAGTAGGATCTAAAAGAGTAAAAACCAAATAAACAACAAGAACTTCCAGAAAACAAAATACTCAAAAAGGATGTATGATCAAAATATTAATGTGCAATTAGCAACATGCTTAATCTATAACTATTGCTAGTAAAGATGATAATCCACTCTAATACTTGCTTACACTAATTGACAAGAGTTAAAGGCTAAAACTAAACCACTATTCTGTTATGAAGAACTGACAACAGAACAGTCTAAAGAGGGTTGCCGAATGTGAGCACATTTAGCAAGGAGATTTTTGTTTAAGCCATTAGGGTTAAAAAGAAGCTACCTGGACTTAGAAACTGGACAAGGTAGTTCCTGGGGCTTGACAACGATATGAAAGACCGAAAATAGACGACAATAGGATGATTCATGGCAATAAGGTGATCTGATCAAAGTTTCAAAGAGTGAGTGATAGAGATAGGCTAAACATAGCTCCTGGATGCTCTGGAACAAGGGAATTGAAATAAGGCTCACCAGATTGTAGATGAGGAGGAAGAACCCTAATATGGCCGAAAAGGGGAAAAACTTCAATCCCTGGTGATCCTGCGAATCAACAAACAAATTTGTTGAGGGGTTTGGTCTCTGATATGACGTGGAGCAATGTGACGTGAAAATGCCAAATAAAACCTCACCGGAGCACAGAAAACACCACAGCGGTGCTTCGGGTGCGCTCTGGACAGTCCAGTGAGCAAGCTCTCGGTTCAACCTACAAATAATGCCAAGACTCACATTAACAATGTGAATTAAGCATTGAGATAGATGAACAAAGGGTGAGAGAATGAGAAGCTATGCCGAAGTTGAGGAAGAACAAGCTGCGGCATGAAAAATGGCTGAAAGTGAGTTCTAGGGTTTATACCCCCCCCCCACCAGAGAAGATGAGGCAGCTGCGTGCATGTCCTCACAACAGCAAAACAGCGACACGCATCAAATGCATGCTGTGAAACGCTCGGTGTAGCGCCACCGCAATGGCGACGTGCTCGCAATGGCTTGGTGGCACGAAGAAGACGACGGTGAGCCACTGACATGCGGGCCCCACTGGCAGTCTCAAACGCCAACAACATAGTGAGCTCCAACAAATGTGGACCGTCCGATCTCAATTGGATGGCCCAGATTGAGTGGGTCGTTCTGACGGTCCGAACGGCCCAACTCATATGAACCGCGCAATTGAAATCCAACTGTCACAAACGGCCCACTCAAGGAGGAGCGTTGGATCTAAATCCAACGATCGCACTTAACTGCGTGCGATTGAGTTTAAAATAAAAAAAGGGTGGCGCGGTTGGATCTAAAGCCAACGGTTGAGAACAACGGGCTATTCGGATGGTCTAAACGGCCCAATTGATCTCAGCTCTTCAAATTAAATCCAACGGCTCACAATCATGGCGCGTTCGGATGGTCTGAACGGCCCAATTGATCATGGTCGTTAAATCTGAATCCAAAGGTTCACGCGCGTTTTGGGTTTTATCCCTTGAAAAAGGCATGGCCCGATAAATTGCGCACCGTTTGATTTGAATCTAACGGCTGAGGTTGCGCGTGGGTTTCGGAGGGCTTTGGAACAGTCCAAGAGATCAGGAGCGTCTGAAGGAAATCGGATGGCTCACGTGCGCCCTTGGGTTTGGCTGAGCGCGAACGTGATAGAGCCCGATCAACGACGCTTGGCTGGGTCGCACGAGTTTGCTAGGGGTTGGGTCCGGTCGCTACAATGCCAGGGGCTAGGGTTTGGGTCTTAAGTTGACTTGAACCCAAATTAAATCTTCAAAAGTTTGGCTGGGGTTTTAAAAATAGCAAATAAATTTGTAAAAATATGAAATTTTGCAAAGAGGCTACTGGGATGATATAGGTCCTAGATAAATTTTGTAAACCACTGTTTCTCGTTTTGAAATACTTAAATAAATACTTTGACCGAATATATTTGATCAAAGATTTTTCTTAAGGTAAAAATAATTTCTAAACCTTTGACAAAATTCATTTTCATTCAAAATAATTTATCTAGTTTTTGATAAAAATACTTTCCCGGCCTCAACACAAGCATAGACTTGCATTTCCTCTTTAAGTTTCAAAACAAGGCAAAGATTAGGATTGAAAATGGAGGTTTTAAATTGTAACAATTTGCCCGAGTTTCAAAAATGACCAGAAATGCTATGAAAAGCATTTTATTATTGTTCATTAAAACTGAGGCTATTACAAACCACATACTCAAAACCTATTCTACAATAAACTACACTAACAAAGGATCCCAACAAAATTGAGTTTACTCAATTTGGAGTTACAGAGAAATACTTATGCATTTTTTAAGTTAAATCAATTTTTAGTGCAAAATAAATCTAAACCAAGAGTAAAACTATTATCAACCAAAACTAGAATAGTAACAAGTCTCAAAAACTATACCAAAATAAAGTACACTAAAAATGTAACCCAACAAAATTTGAATCATCCAAAAAGGAGTTAAAATGAAATACTTATGCAATTTTGAAGTTTAAAGCAATTAACAGTACACAAATAAAGCATTTCGGAATATATAAAAGCATTAGTACTTTTTACACCGATACCCATCCTAGCCAACGGTCACTGACAGACCGGGTCCCATGGTCAATAGTTGACTTAGTCAACTTGACCCAGTCCCCAGCCGAAAATACGCTTCCTGAAACTAGAAATGTTCTTTAAGTCTGAAGCGTAATAGACATACGTTTTCCTTAAGGGAAAGGGCAGAACTCCATTTTAACCTACCACTTAACCGGCCTATGGCCCACTTGTCAGCGGAACAATACATCCTTAACTCAATTTAACCTGTGCTTAAGACAATGTTTAACATCTAATGATGACTCTACAGGGCGTGCCAGCTCATCCGACAACAGAGGAGCTCCGGCCGTGACTTCGCCGGGCGTCTCGCTGGCGAAGGAGAGCTCGTCGACGCCGACCAAGGATGAAAATGGAACCTACACGCTATCGCGCACCCGTAGACACCAGCGGTGAGGTCGGAGCTGACCTAACGCGGCGGCGCGACGGCGAGGGGCGGAGTGGGAGCTACGGGAAATACGGCAACGCCATTTCGGCAATGTTTCCCTTTATCTATTGCATGCATGAGCAATAGAGGGGCTCCAGAAACTCACCGCGATGACCCGGAGGTGGGGAGGTTGCCGGAGGAAGGCTGGCGACAGTGAACGGCGGCGGCGATGGTGCTTCACCGCGGGGAACTCGCCCTGAGCAAAGAGAGAGGATAAAGAGGGTATAGGAAGGTTAAGTGATACCCAGAGATGGCTAAAGAGAGATGGATTGAAGTCTACCTCACCGAAGGGGTCGCGGCGGTGAAGAAGGTGCTCACTACCGGAGATGTGGAAGAAACCCGATTTGGGTGGTTCCTGCGATCAAAATCCAAAATTGAGTTGGGGGAAAAGATGGTATGGCTCAAGAACACATAGTGACGCGGAGAGAAGTGGGTAGGAACCCCTGTGGTGCCGGCGGCGAAGAGAGGCGTCTCGGCCGAGCTCTAGAGCTCGAGCTCCAATGGCGTTCGGCTCGGTGGAGGAGGATTGGAGACAGGGAATGGTGGGGGATGGTTCGATGGTGCCGAAAGGATGTAGAGGAAGCTTCGGGGGAGCTTTTATAGCCTCTAGGGCGGAGAACTCGTGAGAACGAAGCTCCACAGTGAGCTCGGTCCATGGGGCTAGGCATGGACGCTGAGAGGACATGAGGCGACGGGAGCAGGGCATGGGCACACGAACCCGCGGGCGAAACGAAGAACCTGTGGGCGCGCGGTCCAAATCGGTGGGCGGAGCAGTTGGGCGATGACGCGGGTGGAGCTGAGGCCATGGCGCTGTGTGGGAGAGCTAGCGTGGGGGCGGCATCCGCGTGGAGAAGACGGCTTTGGTAATGGGCTCCACTTGACAAATGGGGAGAGAGAAAGCTACGAAACCGTTGATCGCCGATCGGACAGTCCAGATCGACGGGGACGACCGGCCAGTCCGATCGGCCCATTCAATCTCGCCCCGTTGATTCTCAATCAGACGGCTTACATTGGGCAAGGATGGCTGGGTCGGGTTCAGCCACTTCGGGTGGTTGGTCGAGTCAGACTGAGTCAAGGTGGCTCGGTCGGAGGAACAGTGAAACTAGTTTTTGAAAAACAGACTGAGCGAGAAGAGGAATTTTTAGAGGTAGCTCTGAAGCTCCAAAAATTCTGAAATCTTTACTGGAGGTTAAAGGATCAAAGAACAACCTTGTATAATTTTTCCAGAATTTTTCATGCAATTCATTTCTTTCTAAAAAAAATCACAAGGTGTTGCCCAAGAGGTTTGACTAGGAGTCAAACTGGTTTGACTAGCCTCTTAGAAATAGCAAATAATTTCTAAAAATTATGAAATTTCTCAGAGGGGTCACTAGGGTGATATAGAAGCTAGGAAAAATAATCCTAGAAGATGATCACAAGATTTGCCTCAGGAGTTTTCAAAGATTATGCTTCCATCAAATGAAACATTGATCTTTGAAAATAGGAATCCTTGGAGAAAAGTTTCCAGAAAATTTCAAATGACATCATGAGGCAGCAAAAGTTTTAATTTCTCCTCATTTTTATACATTTGAAACACAAACAATTGTTTGGGATGTTACATTTTTCTTAAGCGCAAGTCGATGCAGTGATCGTAGTCGATCGTCCAGCGTCGAGCAAGTCGATGTAGTGGTCGTAATCGATCATCCAGCGTCCTTGCGAGTCGATCGTCTCCTCCAGCAACCTCTGTAGCTCCTTGTGATATCGCGGATCGTCCTCAAGCGCAATAGTAATCGCAGTAGCGCCTCTACGATATCCACACGTCTAGGGAAGGAATAACCGTACGCCGATGTGCTAGCACCAAGTCGCACGACAGAGCTCTCAGGAATATGGCGGCTAGGGTTTCGGTAGAGCAACTCTCGTCAACTCGCCACAGCCTCAAGCATCTCCTTATATAGCGCTCGTGACGGATCCTATCCGAACACATTTGACGAATCATATCCGTACTGGTTTGTTCTAACCCATTAAGTGTGTGACCCGTTAGGTTTATGCGTAATTGGTTGTGACTCGAAAACCTTTTCTGACAACGAATCGTTAGCAGTTCCTAGCAGAACATAGCGATTCCTAAATACACACAAATTATATCGGATGAACCTTAATGTAATATGATCTACGACTAGGTCCTCATCACTTATGACCAGGTCCTATCTCTATACGACCAGTTCGTAACTTCTTACGACCAGGTTACGACCACGATGTGATTACGTTCGACCAGTCTACGACCAGCTCGTATCTCCATACACCCAGTTCATAACTAATCGAACTAAGCGACCTACTCGTGTATTCTCCCTTTGCCTCACGATATCTGGTTGAACTCCGGGTGAGATGTTGTGTCATCCATGGACTGTTCAATATTTTCTCGATCGAGTGTCGGATAACTTCACGTGGTCGAACACTGCGACCACTAGTGGCATGGCCATGCACTTTCTTTATCCGACCACAACGAGGGGCCCAGAGACATCTCTCCTGTTATGTTAGGAGGGGCAAATCACATATCCGACCAGTCACATTCCCCTGCATGTTTCATAGCATACTCGAAAGCTACATTTATAACTACCCAGTTACGAGCAGCGTTTGGCAACCTCTAAAAGTGCTATTACACATGTAGAAAACCATGTTGATCTCTGGTCTAAGGATTATACATCATTATTGCTTGAGACCAACTAACGACACATAGAATCATAACAATCCTAATAGTGTCTCAAGGAGGATCTTATCCAACACCATGTTCTCTAACATGTGTCCATATTATTGATTTGATATCTTCATATCCATGACCTGTGAAACATAGTCAACGTGTGAATCGCTTCCGTGAACGTCTAGTTATTCTTCGAGCTGTTTCAACAATCTCTTAACTCAGAGCTTGAGCGACAAATCGATCTCCTCCCAATTCCGGCTCACCACGGCGGGCGGCACCGCGGCCTCGTCCTCCGGCGCTCGCGCGGCAGGGTACGTCCAGAAGTCCCTGACGTCCAACCCGTGGACGACCGGGGTCGACGGTGGGCCGGGCGGCGTCGGGGACGACGGGGTGGCGATGTCCCGGCTGCGCTTGGCGAGGGTGCGCTCGAGCTTGTGCGCGTTCTGGTGGTCGCGCAGCGCCTGCGAGCTGATGAACCTGCGGTCGCAGTAGTTGCAGGAGAAGGCCTCCCGGTGGTCGATTATGGCCGGGGCGTTGGCGCCGGTGGCCTGCCGGCGGTGCGGCGTCGGGGACGACGGGGTGGCGATGTCCCGGCTGCGCTTGGCGAGGGTGCGCTCGTGCTTGTGCGCGTTCTGGTGGCCGCCCAGCGCCTGCGAGCTGAAGAACCTGCGGTCGCAGTAGTTGCAGGAGAAGGCCTCCCGGTGGTCGATTATGGCCGGGGCGGCGGGGCCGGTGGCCTGTCGGCGGCGCGGCGACTTCTCGAGGAGCAGGTCGGGGTTGACGCCATGGACGTGCGCCGCGGGCTCGTTCTCCATCGATACAAGAATTCTTTTCTTCTTCCAGAGCTTGGCCAGCACCAGGTTGTACACCGGCGGGATCGGCTTGTATATGTCCCGGAAGAACAGGCTCAGAAAGTCCTACAAAAAAAAATTTAAAGATCATGCATCGATCGTAAGTTCATAACTACGTACTTGGAAGTAAATGTTAATGCACGCAAGTGACGCATGTCGAGCGGTTTTTAATTGGCTTACCTGTTCGGCGAACGGGGTGGGAGGGGTGACGACGAGCGCGTCGAGGAGGTCCTTGGCGGTGGCGAGGCTGGGCTCGTACACGAACATGCCGGCGTTGAAGTAGAGCGGCGGCGGCGGGTCGAGCTCGTGCTCCGGCCAGGCCACCTTGTCGGGGCACTGCTGGCAATAGCCAATCTTGTACTGCGGCGTGTGGCTCCACGTCTTCTTGCAGAAGCAGTCCTTGACGGCGTAGAAGTGCCCCTTCTCAAGCTCGAACAGGTGGTCGATATTCTCGTACACCTCAATGTCAGCGTCCAGGTACACCATCCTCTCGTACTCCACAAACTGCTCAAATCAAATCAACAACAAATCAAGATCGAAAAGATCATCAAAGCATGCAAGAACATATAGATCACCATGTTGCGATCGATCAAAGTAGGTCGCTAAGAATGGTTGGTTAGTTACCTCCCAGATGCGGAGCTTGGAGTAGTTGATGACGTAGTAGGCCATGGCGAACAGGGTCTCGCTCTCGGGCGGGTACACGGGCTGGATCTCGCGGACGACGCAGCCCTCGTCGAGGAGCATGCGGCGGTGCGCCTCCGGCACGTCGGGGAGCACGGCCACCACCAGCGGGTAGGCGGAGCGCACGCGGCGCAGGCCCTTGGCCAGCCCTACCACGCCCTCCCAGTAGTCGCCGTCGCCGGCCAGGAACGTCACGTACGCCCTCTTCGGCACCGCAGCAGACTTGTCCGTCGACCGGTTCGGCCCCATTGCTGCTCGAACTCGTGCACTACTACTCCTTTTTGCGGGGTGGCGTGTGTGGGAGAGGCGGAAGGGAATGGAATGGAATGGAATGGAACGCGCACGAGGGATTTTCTTATTTAGCGCTGCGATTCCGTCACGGTGCGACGGAATGTTCGGCGTTAAAGGGCGCCTGGACACACGTTTCTCTATTTTTATTCTTTTTAGTCCACGTTAGCTTAAATCTTACCTGACAAAGGATATAGTCAGCTGATATAAGCTCATTATATATGACTAAGATGTCTATCAATCTACGTTAAAAAGCAAAGAAATTCACATATTTAACAGCCGAAGAAGTTAGCTCCTCCCCGCGCGCGTACATTACACCCGAAAATGGCAAGCCGTCCGATCGCACGCGCTCTCGCGCGAGTCCGCCCGATCGGCGCCTGCGCTCGCCCTCTGTGCGCTTTCGCTTCGCTCGCCTTGACTCGTGGGACTGCACGTCGATGGGCCTAGCAGCCACGCAGGCCTGGCCACAGATTCGACTCTAGTCTACGTTGGAAAGCAAAGAAGGGAACGGAGTGTGAAATGGATAAGATAAAATCAGGATAGGCAGCCACGCGGGCCTGGCCACGGATTCGACGACGCGCCAGGGCGCGGGTGCTATTCTAGTCTACGTTGGAAAGCAAAGAAGGGAATAGAGCGAGCAAAGAAGGGAATAGAGCGTGAAATGGATAAGATAAAATCAGGATACATAAATTAATTGATTGATGATTGATGATTTTACAGTCCTGCTTCCGCTTAATTTGACAGGTCCTGCTTCTAGAAGCTTTGACGATCGTTCACCGTTGTGCGATCCGCAGCTCTGTTTCTAGAAGCTTTGACAATATTTCTTTCTTCCCTTTGCTTTGCTTTGTCATGCCGGTGCTAACTCCATGCCACCACCATTGGAATTTTTTTATTAATTAATCTTTTATTAATTTTATTTTAAAGTTAACCTCCGACGCACTTTATTTTCAATTATGATCTTTTTGGTCACACCATCACCCGTAGCGTGACAAAACAACGCTGTCACGCCAACCCGTATCTAGGGTAAACTCTTGTCACGCCACCACCCATGACGTAACAATGTTGTTTGGTCACGCCACGACCAGTGGCTTGACCAAAAGTGTTATTTAGTGGATTTATCCTATGACGTGACAGCGTTGGTTTGTCACGCCACGGATGGTGGCGTGACCAAAGGGGTCAGAATTGGAAATAAAGTGCGCTAGGGGTTAACTTTAAAATAAAAATTAAAAAGAGGTTAATTAATAAAAAAAAAGTTCCCACCATTGCGCCAAGACCGACGGCAGCTCTCTGCAACGTTGGTCTCTTTGTCTTCTTTTCCTTTGATGATTGGATTCCTTAGTAATACAAACATCCAATTCTCTCTCTTACATGTGAACCCCACGTGCCATCCACCCAACACAAAACCCTAATTATTCATCTCTCACTTACATGTGGTCCCGCATGTCAGTCAACTCTTGGTCAACTCTCTTTCATGAGCTTGGTCCACCGTGGACTAGCATATCTCTGTGAACCTAGTCCATAGACCAGTGACCCATATGTCAACTCCTAATCCTATTTTTTGTAATTATTTTAATTCTACAAATTCATAAATACCAATAGGTCCCACATGTCATACACTCAGCCATTCCCAATAATTTCTGAAATAGAGTATTATGAGAATATTCTGTGGACCCCACTTGTCAGTTTCTCTCACCTTTTTCCCTTTTCAGCATTTTTCTTTTCGATCAAGTTTTCGAGAGCTCGTTCTTCCTCATACGAACTCCGATTGAACCCATTCAACTTTCTAAATTCATCTAAATTCAATATCTATCTTCCAGTACCATTTAATTTCAATTTCGAGTTTATTTGATTTGTCCTTTTGAGTTTTGACGAGGATCTAATAATCCTCATTTAATTATTTATCTGTAATTCATATTATAGATAATAATGTCGTCATATGGTTCTTGAGTATACCCCTTAATATTCATAAGGGAGAGGCTGGAGGTTGTAAGTTCTTCTACGACCACCCCATAGTCGTAAGTCCTTCTACGACTACCACATAGTTGTAAGTCCTTCTACAACTATGCCCTGATCGTAAGTTCTTCTACCATCAGTCTGGGATCGTAAGCACTTCTACAACCACCACCTGGTTGTAAGTTCTTCTACGACTAGTCCCTAGTCGATAGGGCTCACAAACATATGGGTCTAGTCGATTAGGGAATCTTCTGTACCGTATCTAAGGATATGAGCAGTCACCTACGCTGTTATTCTCTGGAATAATGGCATGTTTTAACTCTATGTCATGGTGATAACTACCTAGCAACGTGGGAACGTTACTACTCCTACAATAATCTCCAGTAACGGCTCCACGATCTGAAGCATTAAGGCGACCTTTAGACTGGAAATATAGCAGTGCACTCTGAGTACTGTATAAAAGGCAGAATCATCAGGGCAATAGGGGAGGGCAATCAGAAACACAATCAGGAGCACAAGACGCAACACTCTAGTCTTTCTCTTGATATTATAATCCAGCATACTCAATACATACACACAGGAGTAGGGTTGTTATTCTCCCCTGAGAAGGCCCGAACTTGTATAAAAATCCCCGTGTCGCCCTCTCTATGTGATTTGAGCCTAAGGGAACCCCTGAATCAAACAATCTTGACGTAAGTTCGGTTCTAAAACACCAACAGTTGGCGCCGACCGTGGGGATCTTCGAGTCATCAGCTTTCCTCTGTTTTTTCAAACTCTCGTGCTATTCTGGCAGCAGAATGGAACGAGGAGAACTGGTTCGACTTGGCCGATTATGCAGATATCAACATAGATGTCGGTTTCGACTGCGAGCCGAGTATTGCATCATCCGATGGTGATGTCGCCTCCGGAGATCATTCTCCAGGAGATAATACCACCGATGCAGTTGAGGAGAGATCCTTATCCCCCAAAACGATACGCCCCGATGAGGAACCAGCTTCCTCAGAGGACAAGGGTGCATCTGACCACAACGAGGGCTGTCCCAAGGCAGGCTCAGAGCATGGCGAGGGGTCCCCCTCCAAATGTTCAAGTCCATCTGAGACAGTCCGACTTAACACGGCAAGTCTTGGAAGTCATAATTCCGGATCTCCATCAGCATCTAGTAATCCTCTCTCTGGTTAGCCCAGTCAAGGATGCGATCAAACACGCTTTTCTTGCGAGTTCGACCATCCCAATGCAGGGCTCACCTATGGATAGAGACGGCTATAACCCAGAATTTCCCTTCCTGGAGGGGTTTGCTCCAAGTCGTCAGATGGTGTCTTTCGACTACTCCTCAAGCGAGGAGGTCTCAAGCGCAAGTGGAGACCATCAACGAGAGGTCTTCGTCCTTCCCTCAGGTACCAATAACTCTGCTAGAGACATGACTGAGGACACTCCCTGACGATCATACCCTACGACCGCTCGTGGCAATGACAAGGACACCTCCAGCGATGAACCGATTCAATACTCTGATGAGCGTGCGGAAAATCCTCGAGATCATTGCACTTCACTGAGGCAAGCTCAAGAATCAGGTATGGACGATCCTGAAAGAACCCGACGAAAACAAATTGCAGCTCAGAGAAATCTGCCTGGGTGCGCTCAATATCGGTCGGAAGAAGTTCAAGAACTCCAACATATCAATGATCTGCTCGAGAACCCATCTCGAGAACTTGCCCGAAAGCACTGCTCGACCTCTTCGCGAAGAGATCGCCGCGATAGCTCTGGCAGATGAGCAAGCTCGAGCGCCCCCACCGATATCATTCTGGAAGTTGTAGCAGTACGACTCCATCAGCTTCCAGTCGTTCGAATAACTCACCGCATGGAGATCGCCGCAAGTTGCATCATTCCCCAAACCGGAGAAGGGTTCCTCGAACGCCTGATGATCAAAGAGCTCCCAGGAGAGGTAATCATTCGCCACTCCGATCTAGAGGTCTACAATAGCAGACAAAATACGAGGAGTATTACCCTCGTAGGATCGAAACTTACCATAAGTCAGATTCACCTACTGCTGGGTATCATCGTGTACGATCAGCTGGCGACATCAACCCCTCTTTCTTGCAAAGGAGGCGTTACGATGCGATTACTGGATGTCGGGCTTTCTCGCCTGACCTCCGAGCAGTTCGTTGGCCGCCTCGATTTCGACCAGTGAACATGGAGAAGTTCGATGGATCTCAAAACCCCATTGAATTCCTCCAGATCTACACAACTGATGTCCGAGCAGCAGGAGGAGGAGAGCATGTAATGGCAAATTACCTTCCTACTGTGCTCGAGGGATCTGCTCGATCGTGGTTGTTAAATCAGCCACTCGAGTCGATTTATTCATGGCAGCATCTCTGCGACCTCCTACTAGCCAATTTCCAGGGCACTGACCATCGTCTTGGGAAGGAGGACGACCTGCACAGGACGAGACAGAATGACCACGAGACACTACGCCAGTTCATTCGACACTTCAGTTAGGTTCGAAATTCCATTCCTGAGGTTTCTGATTCTTCTGTCATCAGAGCTTTCAAGGAGGGAGTCCGTAGTAGAAGGATCATGGAGGATATAGCCTTAAATCCTCCTACCACTGTCGCCGAACTCTTCGAGATGGCCGATCGATATGCTACCGCTGCTGAAGCGGTCGAGTGGAACAACACTATCGATTGAGATGACAAAGTTCCTCAAGAGATAGGCGAAAGTGGTAAGAAGAAGGATAAGAAGGCCAAGAAATCCAAGAACAAGGCAAAGGACCAAAAGCTTCAAGCCAACAGTTCCAAAGAGGTCTTGGTCGTGAACGATAAAAATCCTCAAGGCTCCAAGCCATACTCTAATCTAGGCAAAGGTAAGCGCCCCAAATGGAAGAACGACAAACCTAGGTGGTGTCCTTTCCATAAAAAGGAAGGCCATGACCTTCGCAACTACCGTGTTTTTCAACGAAAACTCGAGGACTACTACAACGGTAAATGACCACTTCCTACCCTTGAAGAGGTAGGGCAAGCCAGTGGTCATACACAGTCGGACGACAACGAGGAGATGTCGTTTCATGATCCTGAGCATACCATCGAGCACATCTTTGGGGGATCACCGGCATACGAGTCAAAACGACAGCTCAAGACTGTCGAACGAGAGGTAAACTCCATTGACCCTCCTCTTGTCAATAAACTACTGAAGTGGTCATAAGTCACCATCTCCTACGAGAAGGTTGACTGTCCGATCCCTTCCACTCGACCAGGTCGCTTTCCGATCATGGTCGAGCCCACCATCAACAATTGTCGAGTAAATCGAGTGTTGATTGATGGTGGTAGCTCGTTAATGGTATTGTACCGGGGTCTTCGGCCAAACCCATTGGCCAAGTTTCTCTTCCTTTGACATTTGGTTCACCAAGTAATTTCAAGACAGAGAAGATCTCCTTTGATGTGGTCGATTTCGATACGGCATATAACGCCATACTTGGACGACCAGCTTTGGAAAAATTCTTAATGGCTACTCATTATGGGTATCAATGTCTTAAAATGCCAGATCCCAAAGGAGTAATCACAATTCATTATGATAAAAAAGATGGCGCACATGTGTGACCGTCGGTCCCTCGAGATGGTTGGCCAGATACCAGCTCGAGAAGAAAACAAATGGCAGCTTTCGACCAAGCAGTCGAAGCCTAAAGCTGCACCTAAGCCGAACGACCAGGTCAAGGAGGTTCCTTTGGATCCAGAGGAACCCTCGAAGACTGTTCGCATCTGGGATACTTCCGACCCCAAATAGGAAGACGCCCTCATCGCTTTCCTTCGGGCAAACGCAGATGTCTTCGCGTGGCAAGCATCTGACATGCCCAGAGTTCTCAGGGAAGTGATCAAGCACAGGCTAGCTCTACGGCCAGACAAAGTACCCGTAAAACAAAAATTGCGGAGATTTGCCCCTGATCGATGAGATGCTATAAGGTCAGAATTGGAAAAGCAACTTAAAGCAGGCTTTATAAGAGAAGTCGACCACCTAGAGTGGTTGGCCAACCCTGTAATGGTTAGGACGTTTAATGACAAGTGGCAATGTGCGTGGACTTCACTGATCTTAATAAAGCTTGTCCAAAAGATGATTTTCCTTTACCTCGTATCGATCAGCTGGTTGATTCTACTGCTGGTTGCGAACCATTAAGTTTTCTAGATGCATATTCTAACTACCATTAGATTAATATGTGTCTAGATGATGAAGAAAACACCGTGTTTATTACTCCATTTGGTACATTTTGTTATGTCAAAATGCCATCTAATGAAACGTCACCCTCCAGATCTCTCAAACACTCCCTCGACAACGGGCCATACAAAATGTTGTGTACCCTGCACCAGGACTCGAGACGGTTCTAGCGAATTGCTATCTTCCAAAATCCCCGCATCCTCCAGAACAAACCAAATGTACTTTGGGCTATCATTCCCTTTGAGACCAAACCACAGAATTTGCACATAAACACATGGAACTCTTGTTCCATCTCTCAGTCGATCTCTTCATTCTAACAAGGAGAACCTTCGTTAAGTAGGGACGCGCAACACAACTTATTTTAAATAGCTTTAAATAATCAAAACTCAACTGAAAATAAAGGATTCACAATGCAACCCAACCTTAACCAACCTTCCTCCAAAACACTCAAATCCAAAATCGAAGATTCATCAAGAAAACCTTTTCACATTTCAACTAGGCAGTTTGTAAATAAACACCACATAAGCCAATAGACAATTCGCTCGAATGCCCAAATCAAACACTTCATTTATTCTCCTGAACCGGAAAGAACCACCTTGCCGATCATAAAGTCAACTCAAATTGTACACGATCTCCATCATAAAAACCCAACTCAAACAAGAACGAATAGAGCACTTCTCTACTCGAGAAAACATTCTTTTTTTCATATGTTCTTTTAAGAAATAAATCCTTTCCCAAATCATGGGCTTCCAAATCATCACACTAATTCATTCTCTTAACTGACAATCCCAAAACGATCCTCAAACCGAAAGAACAACCATACTTATTTAGAGGGATTCTATTAATCCACAAAAGGATTCTCTAGTCCACTCCTATACCAATAGAATTTTTTTGACAAATGGTTTTCCAACACCTTAATAAAGATTGTTCATTCACAACCACATCTCCTCATTCTGTTACGGATAATCAACTTGAAATTCTCAGCGCATAAACTCATTTACTACACCCGAAGGATTCCATCAGTGATCAACACTCTTTGGAATCCACCTTTGTTCTTCTACTTATACACCTAATCGTGAAGCGACCAAGGTTCTAACATAAATCACAAGCCCAATTTGAACCTCCGAGAATCCTACAATTAACAGGTGGTGTAAATGATAGGAAAATCCTCATTTTCGATGACTAAAATTTCCACAATCTAAACATACTCGTTCATTAACATCAACATGTAAACATATTCTCGACCCAATTATCTTTCGAAAGAGTCTAACCCTCAGAGGGTTGCTCACTGATTCCAAGCCAATCCTGACAATACTCAACAATCTCTACTATCCATTTAATTGCCGTGACGATTAAATTACTTCGCTAATCCAACTCTCAGTAAACTACGCCGTCATATTTCACCTACACACCCTTGCAAATTACCCAATCGTGCTATTCTAATGTTCCATCAAATGAATAAAAATCTTGAACCACAAATCACTATAGGTTCTACTAGTTGCAACATCAAAATCAGTTAGCTCCAAGGACAATCATTCTATTAAAATCAAATCCTCACCGAGAATTATTCCAAGAAATCAATTTTTTTCACCCAATGAATCTCAAACAACTTGACACCTACAGCCTCACCAAAATCATCTACTTGACCACCACTATCAAGTTGCCATTATACATCCTAAAAGACTTCGCAACACGAATAGGTCAATCATTTCTCAGAAGAAGATAAAGATGAAAATAATTTTCAGCACAGATAAAAACGTTTACCACTCGCAGTAGACACAAGACCAAGGAAAATAGTCAAATAGCCAAGATCTCAGAAAATACAATACGAGACCACAGTTGAGTGCACAAGTCCCACTAGAAGAGAATTTCAACCCTCAATGAATAAGGATAAAACATGGCTATTGAAACTCAAGAAACCATTAAGCAGCAATAACAGGAAAGTTAAGCACACTTCAATAAGTTGCAAATCACAAAGCCTAACTCCAACCTCAAATACTTCTACTAGACTCCTTCCTTTACCAAAGGAAACGATTTTTTTTCTTTAATTACACTACCATTCTGCCAACTCAGACAAGAAAAGCGTTTAAGTCCAAATCACTTGAATCACTTAAGAACCAATAGAACTTTCCAACACAACACTATTCTCGAACCAAATTTAGCTACCACATAAGTCCTAAACTCCAAAAGATCACGAGTTCAAAACTCAAAACATTTCATTTAAACGATATCACAGAAGACAATCAAATTCCTTTACTTCTAAAAGAATCAACACTACCCTCATCATCTCATACTCACAGTCTTACTAACCTCATCATTATATACTCTTAGCATGAATCATCATAGCCTACTATCCCATCATAAACATTTCCAAAAGAACACAATAACCTATTTCAATTTTTTTTCTAATAAGATTGCAACAATCAACTTGTTCAAGAGAATTTCTCATGCACAAACTACCTTATCGAAGTAAACCTCTTCTAGCAAGGGCATACTACCCCAAGTCATCCTCACAAAACACACATACATAGATTACTTTTAATTTCCACCATTCACCTATTAGCAAAAGTTCAATACCAATTTAGTGCACACTAATTCCAATCCAAAGGCTATCATAAACAATTGGCGATTATTCCATCATGGAAGAATTTATATTCTTTTCACTATTTGCATTCCCACTAACATATAAGAAATAATCAAGTAGTCAATTAAAGAAAATTTTCAGATTATTATCCACTAGGGCAACAGTCGAACACACCCTTAACTTTCCTTTACACAGTTGGATCAATCCATTGAGACCAAATAATCCAATAAGTTTAGCAACCTAAACAATTTAATGATCATCCATTTCATCAAGGACATACTATTGTCCGATAATTCCACCATCATGTAAACATAGATCACATATCAAATCCCATCAGTTCATCTCATAGTGATGTTCAACACCAAACTTTAATACACAATAATTGCATCTAGCCTGTACGTATGATCACTACGTTTCCACAAGAAATAACTCGAAGATTAATATCCACTAAGATAATAATATAACATCTTCTGAACTTAACCATCCTAAATGGTTAGGTTAATCCGCTGAGACCCGTTAATCCATTTTACCCAAGAAGTTTACCAATTTATCACCCTTAGCGATCAAAATAATTCATCAATATCTCAGACTTTTAATAACTCTATTGCTTCCAATTAGGTATAGCCATACTCTTACTCACAGTTCATCAAGAACTACTACAAGACACCATCAAATTAATCAACTTCCCTTTCAAGGATCTTAGTTAAGATCGATCATGCACACACTGCAGACCCAACTTGATAATCCATATCATATCCATTAATTGTTTTGATTATAACCTCTCACTTAACCATCAGAAAACATCGCTAAAGGGTCTAACATTTTCTTTCATAAAAGAGAAGCATTCAACTTCAACACTCAAAATACCCAAAAGAGATACATTGAGTCAAAACTTCTACATACTAAAGGACTTGCAAAAGGAAACTTTCACTATCCAAAACATCAAGCGAATAAATGGGTCCTGTTTTCCAATAAGAAAGACAAAACTCCAATACAAAGGTCAATCTTGACAATTAACCAAGTTCACCAGCCGCAAGAATAACTCAACAGTTGGGAAAACAATAATTGCTTTAAGGGACAAATTAAGCCAATGGAAACACATCAACCTTTCTCAAAGCAACCTATCAACCATAATGAACTAATAACCCAAGAGAGATTCATCAACCACAACTAGACAAGAGTTGACCAAATTCAAATTTCAAGGAAGAGAACAACTTTTCTAAAGATACTCACTATCAATGCCTGTACTAAGATATCCGAGGTAACCACTTCACTATTCTCTTACCACGAACGGTGGTGTAACCTGGTAAAGCCTAGGGCCACAACCACGACCTCAACCTCTCAACATTAACCATCATCACACATAACTAAGATAATCAATTAATTAGCAATCATACTAAATTCATATCAGCAATCATCAATATGATTTAACGGAAACATAAATGCAATGCAATAACCTAATCCCACCTACTGTGCATAGTGTGTCAAGATTAATAATTCAAGTACCACGGACCTACAACCCGCTTTGATACCAACTGTAACACCCCAGCTCAACATGAGCCTGGAATGCTACTAAAATAACAGACTAACAAAACAAAACAAAGACTTTTTACTAAATTTCGGCAGAACCTCCTTTGTATAGTCAACCATACTAGAGGTTCTAACATATATTTATAACAAAATTCAATAATCCAAACATCCAATGTATAGCATAATCAAAAGGCGTCCATAATATGCTATTCAACTAAAGCATAATAAAAAAGCATCCATAATATTCTAATCAACTCTATTACAAATTATCCAAAGCATAAGGCATAATCATAATAAATCCTTTAAACGGTTTGTTAAAGTACTAAATCATCATTCAATTTATTCAACTGTGAATGGTTCGTGGCAGTGTGCAACCAATCTTAGGTCTATTCCCTCCCATGTATGCCGTTCACGTAAGGGGTACCTAAAAACACAAACAACAGCAAGAGTGAGTCCAAGACTCAGCAAAGTACAATTAATAAGACAATATATTACACAACCATATCATCATCATCCAACCACAATTCTCTATAAATAACCAATTCACATGCTCACGCAATGCAAATGCACAAACGCATCTTTTCTTTTATCTTTGCATATACTGGTAATGCGGAGTATGCATCCGTCGATGCATACCCATGTATGTGCCTTCTAGCACAGGGACCATAAGCCCACACTCCATGAGTGTGGGGACCACAAGCCTGTCTAATACATGACGGGGACCTCAAATCAATGCTTGGCCACCACATGACCAAGCCTGAAAGATGATCATGACGCATATGAATTAATACTTTTATCCAACATAAACATGTATTAGCAACATACATGAATAAAGAGCATACTCATACTTCTAGCATTCATGAATAGCGACATGCACATCATTCTAGCATCCATGAGTAGAGAATAAACACATAATTCCAGCAAGCATGAACAATCATCCTTAATTATCATATTACTAGCTGTACTTGCCTCAACCGTGCGAAGGTGGTTGATGCGAAGAGGGCGCTGCCCCCGGAACCAAACTCCCAGCTGATTAATTTAAAAAAACACTCTAAGATAACAATTCTGGACTAAACATTGCTAGAAACAAGTATATAACTCACTACGCTCCCTAGCGCAACCCAAAACTCCAAATCCCAAAATATCGATCTGTCTCCAAAACAGACAGTCATCTTCTAAAATTCATAACTTTTTGTACAGAGATCCAAAAGGGGTGATATCTGACTTTCTGGAAAGATTACAACATGGCCTACATAAACTTATTTAGCGAGCTTCTCCGATTCAGCCATCTTCTATTCTTACCAAACAGATCAATAGGACAACAAAATTTCATTAGGGGTTCTGGACAGTGAGACTAAAACTGACGTATATTACAGTACATTTATCCAAAATTTGTGTTATTTAGCTTTCTGGAAATCTAATCAAAATACCTACAACTTTCGTTATGGTGAGATCTTCTAAATAATCCATTAACTACTTGCTAATGACCGATTAACATTAACTGTCAGAATTATGACAGAACCGCAGAACAGCAAGGCTACGAAAATCATATCTCCTAATATGCTGATCCAAATGATGTGATCCAAGAACCTACGGAAAGCTACTGACATTATCTACAACTCTCTAGGAGATGGCCAGACCGGATTTCGCAATTAACATCCTCAAAACTATCGGCCACTACAGACTGCCCTAAACCAATCTATTACCGACATTGCGTATAAACAAGAATTACGCTACTAAACAAACGGAATCGGGATTACCCTTGAAGAACCACTGGAGAACATGAACACCAACCCGTGATCCCTCTTCCCCTCCCTTCTCTCTTCTCCCCTTCCTTCTTCTTCTTCTTCGCCGGCCAACAACCCGGGTGTCCTCCCTTCTTCCTCCACTAGGCCGGCAGCGGGGCGCGACGTCCTTGGCCGATAGCAGAGGAGAGCACCAAGGAAGGAGGTGCAGGGAGCAGGGGGAGGCGGCCAAGGGGGAGAGGGGACTAGGGGGTGACAGCCACAAGTAGGGAGGAGGGGGAGAGTGGGGTGGCGGCTAGGGTTTTGGGGGAGGGTGGCGCCTCCCCCCTATGGCCGGCCACCACATGGCCTGTTGGGCCAAAGCCCAAGCCTAGGTTGCCTAGCATTCGCGGAAACCCCCTCTAAAACCCCTGTTAATTCGCTTTGTTCATTGGTCATTCTTCCTAATTTTAATTATTTGCTTCCGAATACATTTGGGGTATTACATTCTATCCCCCTTAAACGGAATTCGACCCCAAATTCTAATCACGCTTAACACCAAGGAATAATCACAGCTAAAAACTTACTATCATTATCACATACCTGCTGTGAATAATTCTAGATATTGCTCGCGCATGCGAGACTCCAATTCTCAAGTCATTTTTCCCCTCGGACTTATGGGACCACCGCACCTTGATGCACTGATGTATTACACCTCATCACTTGTACCGACCAAACCAGAACCACTCAAAGGACAGGGCTCAAAGATGCGGTATTACTCGTTGGTCAACAGCTCTAATGAAATGTAACATCCCAATTCTAAGTTTGTGCTTCAAATGTAGGAAAATGAGTAGAAATTAAAACTTTTCTTGCATCTTGAAGTAATTCAACAATTCTGTAATTCTTGTAAAAGAATTATGGAAATCAAAAATCAAAATCCTCAATTGACTCAACCCAAAAACCTCCTGTGTAAAAATCTAGTGTCCAACTCTTGTAAATATTTTTCCTTGGTTCTAGGGTTGACATGTGACACCTCTGAATTATTTCATAATTTTTAGAAATTATTTGATAATTTTTGGAGGCAAGTCAAACTCTGGTCAAACCTTGGAAATAACCTTCTGGAATTTCTTGAGAAAAATGCAGGGCATTAAAACCTCTGGAAATTTTATGGGAGGTTAATCCTCATGTCAGAAAGCTCCAGTTAAAATTTCATAAATTTTGGAGTTAATTTGCTATCTCAATTAAATCCACAAAGTGTTTGCTGTTAATTTCAAACTCATACTGGTTTCACTATTCCTTGGGCGCGAGTCAGACTCGGGCTCAAGCCAAGTGACTCGGTTGAGCCAACTAACAGCACTCGCGCGTGCTCGTGCTCAACCGTTGGATGGAGATCGGGCGGTATCTGCAAGCCACCCTTGGATCTCAATCTAACGGCTAATATCATTTGGGCCGATCGGACCTACCTCTGGAGTCGTTGATCTTTAATCCAACCGCTCCTATCGTTTTCAATCGTGGCCGTTCAAATGAGATCCAGCGTCGGCTGCACCATCCCCGCTCGCGCTGGTCATCTTCTACCTCTCGCCTTGCGCGTGCGTTTGTGTCGGAGAGTGGGCAGAGCAGAGCGAGTCGTACCGGTCACCTCGGCTTGGTCTCGCAAACGACTCTTTTCTCAGAAGCATTAAATGCACGTCGTGCTACCGCCTCCAAAGTCGTCTTTGTCAACCCTTTTCCCGGCCTTGCTCGCCCATGGCAGAGCTGTGGACCGAGGTTCACCATGGTCCTGTGCATTGCTCTTTGCTTTGCTCTCTTGACTATAAGAAGCCCCCTACACCTTCCTGGGCTTCTTTTAGTCACCTTCAACACTTGCTCTTGGTCTCTTGAGCTCAAACCACATCCCCACCCTTCGACCGCCATTGTTGGAGCTCGAGTACCTCGGTGAAGGCGGTATTCCAGTGCCCCTTTTCCTCAATCGATTGCTCAAGCTCTTCCCTCTCACCTCTGTGACACTAAACCCTCACTCAATTTGGGTTTGTCTCTGCAGGGTGAAGTTAATTTGGAGCTTTCCCTCATTCCGGCCGAAATCGTCGCTCTTCGTCTCCAGCGCTGGTGAGACCTTCTCACTCCAATTCCTTCCTCTAGTAGCATCAGTGGGAGGTATGGGTTCCATTTTAATGACGCGGGCTCCTCCTTTTCGCTCAGGGCAGCTTCGCCGCATTGCTGCCATTGACGCCGTCGCGGAGTTTCGTCGCCAGCACAGCTCAAACGTCCCCTGTCCCTCCGCGTCACTCGGGTAAGTCCCTGGTAGCCATTAGTTACTCGGGCACCCGCTTGTATGACTTGTTGTGGAGCTTCCTTGCTGTGTCATCGTTCCCATGAGTTGCCGCGCCGCCCCTCGTCGTCGCGCCGCCACTCTGGGTCACCGTCGGCAGTGCGGGTGGTACCAGCGTGACCGCGTTGCTATTGTGCACCCGTAGGTGCCCTTGGTGCGCGATGCCGTGGCTCAAGTCGCCGGCGTTTAGCCGGAGAACGCTGCGGGATTTTTGTCGGGCGTGAACAGCCCCTGTTGTCGTCGTTAAGACACTCTAATGACAGTCATTAATATCTAATCATTGCTTAAGAATTAAAACTGTCCTAAGCCGCTCTCGCTCGGTCACTGCCGTGTGGGCCCGTGTCTTTAATGAACCCCTTGGGCACAGTAAACCACTCCGTGGTCTTGTGTCACTGCCGTGTGGGCCACCGTGCACTGTGCACTTAAACGCCCGTGTCTCACTGTCACTGACAGGTGGGCCCCGGTTTTAAAAACCCGGTGCTTTAAAACACTCACACGCGCCACCGTCTCTGACAGGTGGGTCCTACCTTTTTCTCTCTCCCAGCGGAGCGTTTTGAACTGGGATCGCTGTGGGCCGTTCGATCTTAAATCAACGGCGCGAATCAATTGGGCCGTTCGGACCGCTCCGAATGCCCCTTCAATCCCAGCCCTCCATCTCTAAATCAACGGCCAGGGTTCTTTGGGACGTTCGGACCGCCCGAACCCCGAATCAATCTCAGCCGTCCATTCCAGATCCAACGGAATGTGGCTTTTTCGTTTCGGGCGTGTACTGTGTGGGCCGCGCGCGTGGGCCGTTAGATCTGAGATCAACGGTGCACGTGCGTCCACGTTTATTCTTTTCGGTAAAACTTTTTATTTCTCTTGGTAAGAGTTATTTCTCAACTGGAAATGTTAATAAACTTTAGAAATGCATAACTATTTCATATTAAATCATTTTCGGTTGATTCCACTTTTAATAAATCTGTTATAAACTAAACTTTAATATAAAAATGGTTTTAACTTTAGTATAGCTTCAGAAAAATCCATAAAAAGCTTTAACTATGTGTAGGCCTTAATGACTATATTAAAAATTCATTTAACTTGTAAAATACATAACTATTTCTCTGTAAACTATTTTTGAGTGAAACCAAGTTTGTTGGTTTCCTCTATTAGGGTACTTTACTGTAAAATTAATTTTGATCATGTTAGTGTTTCCAAAAAGTTTACTTGTGCATTTTAATTTTGTTCAAGTTCTTGTCTTTGAAAAATTATAGAAAGTGTGTAATAGCTCCAAATGAGATGAATCCAATTGGGTTGTTCATATTATGAGGTGCTTGTGTTACCATAAAAATTTCAGCTTCACCACTGTTCTAGAAAATAGTGCCAAACAATTTAATTAGGTTGAATAGTAGCTTTTGCTATTTTCTAGCTGAGCAGAATTGATTTGATCATATATTTCGCATTGAGAATCCAAATCAATTGGTTCTTATTGCTAAATTCATGATAAATCATCCTCTTGCTGCTGTAAAATTTTCAAAGCATTCAGAGAAAGTTTGCTGTTGAGTCTTTTTGTTTTATTCGTTCTTATCGGGTATTTTTCGATTCTTTCGTTAGGTTCCGAAGAGCAATTTGAGAACCAAAGCACCCCTCAGCAACATCTTGAACAGAAACAGTAAGGCAAGCAGTTTGATCATGATTAATCCCATATTTTCAAGTCTATTATATTGTTTGCAACTTCTATGTATGCATTGCTACTTTGTGTTAAACTATGAATTGATTAGATGATCCTATAGTTGCATAATCTGTAGGAATTGATTATCCTCTACTACCATTGAGCCTAGGTTAATTGCTGTGGTTTGAGTTCGTTGGATGAGCTCTTATCACTTAGTAGTTTTCGATTTCAATTGCTTAGACATGCTTAGTTATCGGTAGTAATGGGCGATCATCGATTTAGTCGATGATCTTGATCACACAAATCTAATTATTACTCCTTTATGTCCAGCACTTGTGCTTTGTTACTTTGTAAAGTCAAAATCTGAAAAATAAAAGATTGATTTGGACTTGGGCATATTGGATGGATGGTGTGGTTTTTGGAATGTGGTAGTATGCCTAAGTCAACAAGGACCGAATTACTTGCGCCACCGTCTTGAGCAATTTATGCTAACCACACGAGGGGGATATGGGACCTCTCTTGACTAAGTACTTTGGGCGGTGTTAATTATGAGCTGGTCGGTGGGTGTGTTAAAAATAAAATGTGTGTGTGTGGTGTGGGAAGGGAGCATTAGCAGACCGGCTAGGTCATGTCTAATGTATCCTTATCCCGTGGGTTCTTGACTCTTAATTAGCATCTTCCATCGAAAATGTCTCGAGGACTTAGCCGTGCGGCATACCTAAGGTAGTGTCTTTGAATCTTGTGGCAAAAAGGCGGTCGGCGTGTGGGTACATTGGTACACCCTGCAGGTTAAAACTATTGAATAGCCTCGTCCTAGGTTATGGACACGCCGGATCGCCCCGTGAGAATTAGACTACAACCTTTAATTAAAACTTGACATGGGTGGTATGAATGGGTAATTCATGCTATTGTTGTGGTGGCTATTAGGTTAGTCACTTCCAGGATTGTGTTGTCATCTATTTATTGTTATTATTGTTGTCAAATTGCTATTTGAACATTAAAAACAGATTTGACAACTTGCTTTAAATGTATTACATTATTACAAATAAAGATTGCTTTATGCTAAATTGAGACATATAACCTCCACTTAAATAAGCTTGCATGTAGCATATGTATAGGCCTGTTATCTTACACGTCAGTCTTGCGGAGTACATTATTGTACTTATTTGCTTTGCTTATGTCAATTGTTGCAGAGGAGGAAGGTGAGCCCCAAGGGCCTCACTTCTGTGAGCTTTGCTGTGGCAGTATCTTCGACTAGCTTGACGGTCCGGCCAGTTGCCTTGTGGGTTAAGGCACACTGATTGGCTTTTGTTATGGCCATCTTTATGGCACTTTTGCTTCCGCTGTTATCTTAGTAGACTTGTTGTTATTTGGCCGGTCGGCCTCTCTTGTGTAATAACTTTATATTTATTAATATTAACTTCTGGTTTGTTGCTTGTTCTGTTCTATGGGTTTGAATGGAATTGATGCATTCTTTTGTAATGAGTTGTGTGTACTGCATTCTTGGGAAGTACATATACCTCGAGTCTTGGTTTATTTGATTTGTGATGCTAGGACCAAGTGGATGGTTAAGCATTACAAGCCGAATAATACTGGGGTCTCACATGAAACCTCACCCTCCAGATCTCTTAAACACTCCCTCGACAACGGGCCATACAAAATGTTGTGTACCCTGCACCAAGACTCGAGACGGTTCTAGCGAATTGCTATATTCCAAAATCCCCGCATCCTCTAGAATAAACCAAATGTACTTTGGGCTATCATTCCCTTTGGGACCAAACCACAGAACTTGCACATAAACACATGGAACTCTTGTTCCATCTCTCAATCGATCTCTTCATCCTAACAAGGAGAACCTTCGTTAAGTAGGGATGCCCAACACAACTTGTTTTAAATAGCTTTAAATAATCAGAACTCAACTGAAAACAAAGGATTCACAATGCAACCCAACCTTAACCAACCTTCCTCCAAAACACTCAAATCCAAAATCGAAGATTCATCAAGAAAACCTTTTCACATTCCAACTAGGCAGTTTGCAAATAAACACCACATAAGCCAATAGAGAATTCGCTCGAATACCCACAAGAGTTTTGATATCTATTGCGATGCATCTCGCCTTGGGCTTGGTTGTGTTCTAATGCAAGTGGGCCGAGTTGCGGCATATGCATCCCAGCAGTTGAGACCTCATGAGTTGAATTATCCTACTCATGACTTGGAATTGGCAGCCGTAGTCCACGCTTTGAATATTTGGCGACATTACCTCATCGGTAATCGTTGCGAAATCTATACTGATCATAAGAGCCTGAAGTACATATTCACTCAAGCTGATCTGAATATGCGACAAAGAAGATGGCTTGAGCTTATCAAGGACTATGATATGGGTGTTCATTATCACCCAGGCAAAGCCAATGTAGTTGCTGACGCTTTGAGCAGAAAGTCGCAGTGCAACTGTTTGTCGGTAGCACCTCTTGCTAAAGGCTTATGTGCTGAATTTCAGCGCCTAAGTCTTGAGATGGTTGGAGAGGGATTTCTCACAGCCTTAGAAGTGAAATCCACACTTGAGGATCAGATCCTTGAGGCTTAGAAAACCGATGCTGAGGTAGCCGAAATCAAGAAAAATTTGAAGGCAGGTAAAGCCAAAGAATTTTCTAAAGACACCCAAGGTATCATTCGGTTTGGCAACCGTTGGTGGTACCCTCAGATCCCCAGCTGAGAGAGCTAATTCTTAAAGAGGCTCACAACTCTAAGTTTTCTATACATCCTGGTAGTACCAAGATGTACCAGGATTTGAAGAAAACATTCTGGTAGGACTGAATGAAAAGACAAATTGCACAGTATGTTGCTAAGTGTGATATTTGTCAAAGGGTCAAAGCCGAGCATTTGAAACCAGCTGGTACCCTTCAACCTTTACCTATTCCCCAGTGGAAGTGGAAAGAGATCGGTATGGATTTTGTTACCGGCCTTCCCAGGACTCAGACTGGATCCGATGCCATTTGGGTAATCGTTGATCGTCTGACGAAGGTTGCTCATTTTATTCGTGTCAAAACTACCTTCAGTGGCCATAAGCTAGCAGAGCTCTATATCTCCAGAATTGTTTGTCTCCACGGTGTACCAAAGGTCATTGTCTCTGATCGTGGCCCGCAGTTCACTTCTCACTTCTGGAATTATCTTCATCAAGCAATGGGGACTGAACTCTCTTTCAGCACTGCTTATCATTCTCAAACCAGCGGTCATACCGAGAGGGTGAATCAACGATGGAAGACCTCCTCAGAGCCTGTGTACTTTCATATAGAAAGAACTGGGAGAAGTGCTTGCCATATGTGGAGTTTTCCTACAACAACAGCTACCAAGCAAGCATTCAAATGACACCTTTTGAAGCATTGTATGGAAGAGCTTGTAGGACTCCGTTGAACAGGTCTGAGTTTGGAGAAAGACCATTATTTGGTCTAGACTTAGTGGTGGAAGCCGAAGAGCAAGTTCGTCTGATTCGAGACCGTTTGAAAACTGCACAGTCTCGTCAGAAGAGCTATGCCGATTATCATCGTCGTGAGTTAAGCTTTGAGGTAGATCATCATGTCTATCTTAAAGTATCACCAATGAAAGGCACCCATCGCTTTCAGGTAAAGGGAAAGCTAGCACCTCGGTATATCGAACCTTTCCGAATCATTGCAAAATGAGGAGCTGTGGCATATCAATTGGAGTTGCCAGACTCTCTTTCAGTCGTACATGATACTTTTCATGTCTCTCAATTGAATAAATGCTTTCGTGTTCCTACCGAAGCAACTGCTTATGAGAGCCTTGATCTCCAACCAGATCTTTCCTACCAAGAACAGCCGGTGCGTATCCTCGATGAAATGGAACGCAGGACAAGAAACCGCACCGTCAAGTTCTTAAAAATCCAGTGGAGTAATCACACGGAAGAGGAGACCACTTGGGAGCGTGAAGATCTAATGAGACTTGAGCACCCCCATCTCTTCCATGATTGATGTATTCTTGAAGCAAGAACGACAAGGTTAAACAAAACATTGCAAAAGAAAATGTAATGACAACCTTGTTGTTCTAGCTACCCTTTTCTTTTCCTTTGAAGGAAATCAAAACAACAGATGTTGTAATATTTCTTTTCTATTTTTGAAAGAAATCAAAACAATAGATGTCGTTATCCATCTTTCTATCTTTGAAGGAAATCAAAACAACAGATGTTATGTTTTCTAGAAAAGATCGATTCAGTTTCAACCCTTTCCAAATTCCTAAACTACCAGGAATCTCGAGACGAAATTCTCTTAAGGGGGGAGGTTTGTAACAGACTCAGTTTAATGAACAGTAATAAAATATTTTTCATAGCATTTCTGGTCCTTTTTGAAACTTGGGCAATTTGTTACAATTTAAAACCTCCATTTTCGATCCAAATCTCAGCCTTGTTTGAAGCTTCAAAAGAAAATACAAGTCTATACTTGTATTGAGACCGGAGAAGTATTTTATTAAACCCTAGATAAATTATCTTGAATAAAAATGAATTTTATCAAAATTTTGGAAATTATTTTGACCTTAAGAAAAATCTTTGATCAAATCCATTCTGTCAAAGTATCTATTTAAGTATTTCAAAACAAGAAATAATGGTTTTCGAAATTTATCTAGAACATATACCATCCCAAAGAGCCTCCGCCGCAAAATTTCATATTTTTATAAATTTATTTGGTATTTTTAAACTCCCGGTCAAACTTTTGAAGTTTGGTTTTGGGTCCTAGACAACTCTGGACACAAACTGAGCCGATAGGCACTATAGCGACTTGAACCAGTTTGGTTTAGTCCAACGACGTCTTTATTGGGATCGACTTCGATCACGTTCCTCGAGCTCACCCAACCCGATTACCACGCAAGTCGTCTGTTTCAAAGCGGGTCGTCAGATCACGGCCAATTTTTTGGACCCTCTGAGCAACCCACGCACTTTCTCTACCGTCCAGATCTCCCTTTTGTTCATCGCGACCGTTAAGACCTCCTTTAGTTCATCTGGACCGTCCAGGACATCCCTTGATATCATCGGAACCGTCTAGGACCTCCCTTGATTTCATCGGACCGTTCAGGACCTCCCTTGATCTCATCGGACCGTTCAGGACCTCCCTTGAATTCATCGGGACCGTCCAGGACCTCCCTTGATCTCATCAGACCGTCCAGGACATCCCTTGGTATCATTGAAACCGTTTTGGACCTCCCTTGATTTCATTGGACCGTTCAGGACCTCCCTTGATCTCATCGGACCGTTCAGGACCTCCCTTGAATTCATCGGGACCGTCTAGGACCTCCCTTGATCTCATCGGACCATCTAGGACCTCCCTTGATATCATCGGAACCGTCCAGGACCTCCTTGATTACATTGGGACCGTCCAGGACCTCCCTTGATCTCATCGGACCGTTCAGGACCTCCCTTGATATCATCGGAACCGTCCAGGACCTCCCTTGATATCATCGGAACCGTCCAAGACCTCCTTGATTCCATCTGGACCGTCCAGGACCTCCTTGACTCCATCTGGACCGTCCAGGACCTCCTTGATTCCATCTGAACCGTTTAGGACCTCCCTTGATTTCATTGGGACCGTCCAAGATCTCTTTGATGTCATCTCAACCGTTCAGGACCTCCCATGATCTCATCGGGCCGTCCAGGACCTCCTTTGATCTCATCTCAACCGTTCAGGACCTCCCTTGAATTCATCGGACCGTCCAGGATCTCTTTGATCTCATCTCAACCGTTCGGGACCTCCCTTGAATTTATCAGACCGTCTAGGATCTCTTTAATCTCATCTCAACCGTTCAGGACCTCCCTTGATTTCATCGGACCGTCCAGGACCTCTTTAATCTCATCTCAACCGTTCAGGACCTCTCCTGATCTCATCGGATTGTCCAGGACCTCCCTTGATTTCATCTGGACCGTTCAAGACCTCCTTTGTTTTCAGCTTAACCGTCCGGACCTCCTCAGGAGCGCCCGCGTGAACTTCTCACGACATCTGGTCTTTTTACAAAGATGACCTCTGGTCTTTTTGCAAAGACCACCCCTTAGGACCTCCTTTTTGTTCTTCGCAACTGTCCGAAGCGCCCATCAATCTCAGGACTTAAATGAAAATCTAACGGTGCCGCTCTTATCCTTTGAAGCTCTGAAGTGCGCATTCTTAGTGACCCTTGGATTTCAAATGAACGGTCAAGATCGATTGGGCCGTTCGGACCATCCGAACATCCCAATCAATCTCGGTCGTTTATTGTTCATCGCACGGTCAAAATGAATTGGGCCGTTCGGACCATCCAAATGTCCCATTTAATCTGAGCCGTTCATCTTTTATCGGACGTTCAACATATGTTTGAGCTCGCTGTTGTGTGTCTTCACTGAGACTAACAGTGGGGCCCGTATGTTAGTGACTCAATGTTGTCTTCTCCGCACCTTTTTGCCAGCATCGCGCTCGTCGCCGTCGCGGTGGTGTTGAGCCGTGAGTTTCGCAGCATGCATGTGACACTTGGCACCCATTCGCTGCCAAGAGGACACGCATGAGCTCCATTTTCTTCTCCAGCGAAATGGCTATAAAAACCCCATTTTCGTTCTCAGCCAACTTTGATGCCGCAGTGTTTTCTTCTCCATCTCCGGTGTAGCTTCTCGTTCTCACCCTTGTGTCCATCTCTTTCAATGTTTCATTATCCTATTAACGGGAGTTTTTGGCATTGATTGTAGATTGGAACGCAAGCTTGCCCCCCTAGGTGTCCAGAGCGTGCTCGGAGTGCCACCGCGGTGCATTTCTTTGTTCCGGTGAGCTTTTCCTTGGTTCATTCGCGTCACATCGTGCCATGTGAGCTAAGAGCCAAAACCACTCAATAACTTTGTCTTTTGATTCACAGGATTGCTGGGAATTTGAGTTTTCCCCTTTTCTGTTATTAACGGACTCTCCATCCTCTAACCTATTCTGGTGAGCCTTTGTTCATTCCCTTCTGTTTAGAGCATTTAGGATCTTTGCTTAAGTTATCCTGGTCACTAACTCCTCTTGTTTTGATCTAGGATATCTTGTCACCGAGAATCTCCATTTTGTCATTTTCGGTCTTTCATATCGTCAACAAGTTCCAGAATTTCTCTAGTCACCTCTTAAGCTCAGGTAGTTCCCTTAAGGCACCTTAGTAGCTTAAGCAAGAGTCTCCTTGCTTAAATGTGCTTATCAATCGGCAAGTTCTATGTAGTTTGTTTTGTTGTCATAAGCTACGACCACCCCTTGGGCTTTTTGCAAAGACCACCCCTTTTTGTCTTGATCACCTCTGTGATCCTCGCAACCTCCGCACGACCTCTCCTCGGGACCTCCTTAGGATTTTTCCTTAGGACCTCCCTGTGTATTTCAGGACCTCCCCGTGGCAACTCCCAATCTAGTGAAACTAATTTTTGTTTAGCATGCATCTTTTCAGTATTTTGGTGCTTTAAATTTCTTTTTCTTGGTATTTATTTGTTGTTGTTATTTCTAGATTCTGGTTTTCCCGATGCGAGTGTGTGAACACCATGAGGATATGCTCATGATCCTAGGTGATGATACAATTGGCAATTCGGTTGAAGGTTTGTTGGAATTCATGTTTGTCAAAAAGTTTCAGCAAAACTGTTAGGATAATCGGTAGTACCGGCTTGGAAGCCGCGATACTACCGCGTCACGGTACGACCGTTTGTTGTTAAGCGGTATGGAAAAATCAGAACGAATGCAAAATGGTCTTCGATTTCCTTGTGGAGCGGTATGACCGCATCTTGCTTGGCGGTAATACCGCACTTCGGTATGACCGTTGTTTTGCGGTATGCAAATTCCAGAGGAGTGGTTTTTGGAGATTTTGGGATTTCTCCAGGTTGCGGTACGACCGCAGTTGATTGAGCGGTATGACCGTGTTGCGGTAATACCGGTGGATACATGGCGGTAGTACCGCTTGTGGAATGAATTGAGCTGAATGTTATTTCAATTTGAGTTTATGGTTTTGGGATAGATCATATCCATGTTTATCTTTGTATATGTGTTGCATATTGCATGTTTTAAGCTAACGTGGGTCAAGTTGTGAAGAACTTGTTCCCGGAGACGATTTCTTGGTCTATTGCTGTGCAGGTGGCTTGCAGGTCTATGACGGTCAACGGCGAGGTGGATCGGGACTAAGCTTGGAGAGCTGAGGTCCAGAACGATCAAGGATGCCGGGTGAAGTCAGGTGACTCAAGCATAGCGCAGAATGGACGAGGTGGATCGAACGGGCAGTTCGGTGCAGCTGGTTGGATCAAGCGGCGCGGGGGTCGGTGCAAGTGCCTTGGAGGTTCCGATGGGATTCGGACGGGAGAGACTTACCGACATGAAGAGAGCCGTTGATCAACCTACACGTGGCAGAGCAGGCGATTGCTTCGACAGGATTGGACTCGGTCCATGGAGAAGGATCGAGAAGGGGTATTTTGGTAATTTCACCAAATACCGCCTTGGTGACCTAATGCCAACCCGCGGTGCAAGACGGTGCGTCAAGAAGTGGATTAGGTCAAGAAAAGTGAAGACGGTGCTTTGAGATGCGTGCGTGTGTGACCCGTTTGTTTTGGGCCTTAACGGGAGCCCATTAGGGTTTGTCTTCTAGAAGCCCTAGGCCTCATATAAATAGGAAGGGTGCTGTTCACAGCAGCCCCAAGGTCTTCATTGGTAAACCCTAGTTTGGTTTTAGGGTTTTAGAGAAAGAGGAGAGGCTTAGGGCTCTAGAAAGATGTGTTGAGTTGTGTGCTCATGGATTGAGTTTTGTCCTCCTTGAGGAGTAGTCAGAATCAAAGAACCAACATCATGAATCAATCTATGGATGATTCCTCTAGTTGAGTTCTCTTTGTGTTCTTTCTCCTTACTTGGTGATTTTGAGTCCTTTCTTGATCCTGTGGTTTTTGATTGGTTTCTTTCCCTCTTTTACCTTGCTGTGATGTGTGGGAATACATCTACAATCATCTAGATCATCAATCTCCCACGAGCAAGTTTTGGATCAAGTTTTTCATTTTTGCTCATGTTTGAACCCTCCTTCGGTAAATTGTAAAAAGATCAAAACTTTGACGTAGATCTAGACGATCGTTGCTTGGAATAGGTTCCTGACATCATTAGGAAGATGTGTTCCAAATTTGGTGGAGTTTGGCCAAGCGGATCAAAAGTTACGTCGATTTTGTTTTCATTTTTCAGGTTGTTTATCTTGTTCATTCGATGATTTTCTTGTTCATGCGAACGACCGACATCTTTGTTCATCCGGTTGTACCGAAATCGAATGACCGGCACTGTTCACCGATACGACCGGTCTTCGTTCATCGATCTTGTTCATCATGCTGATTTTTGTGTTTTTGCCCGTTTCTTTTGGGGATTTGAAGGGGATTCAATACAAGACTTCCGCTACGCTTATATATATTGATCTTCATAGTTCTCATAGTTACTGGAGTCAATATCATGTTTGAATCCGATCAGCAAAGCGAAAAATAGATAGTGCTTCTATTCACCCCCCCCCTCTAGTCGCCTTTCCAGTCCTACAATTGGTATCAGAGCCCGGTTAGCTCTTCTCATAGATCTTAACCGGTCTTTGGAGCCATGGCGATGACAAGTATTCGACCAAACCACCTATTTTCGATGGAGTTGATTTTGCTTGCTGGAAGGCACGCATGCATGCCTACATCGAGGCTCAAGGGCACGCTATTTTGCTTACTGTTCCTTGGGCTCGAACTAGACCAAGCCTTTTGACTCGGTTGAGTCAACTAACTACACCCCACTGCCCTCGCCGCGCTAGCGCTTATGGACCGTCCGATAGGAAATCAACGGGGCAGATCAAATGGGCCGTTCGGACTGTCCGAAGGCACCACGCGTGTGGACCGTCCGATACAGAATCAACGGCTCAGATCAAATGGGCTGTTCGGACCGTCCGAAGGCGCAAACGAATGTGGACCGTACGTTGTGAAATGAACGACCTAGATCAATTGGGCTGTTCAGACCATCCGAACAGCACAGCCTTTGTGGACCGTTGGATTTTAATCCAACGGCTATGCACACGGTTTGAACGTTTCACTCACGCGCGCGCGTGAGACACTGGCAAGGTAGTCCTGCTTGTCAGCATTGTCTCCCTCCTCGCGCTGGCGCTCACGCAAAGTTTCATTACCACGCGGCCACGATGCTCTACCTAGCTCCGTCACCGCCGTGACTGCACCTCCCGTGGTAGCCTATCCAGGAGCTCTGTTGACTAACGTCGCCTCCATCTCTATTTTTCATTAGGGTTAAAACCTCTCCTTGGCCTCCATTGTCGTCACTTTTCCTCTCGGTGCCTGAGGAAAGGGGCGCTCGCTTTCGTCCTCTACTTCGGTAAGCTCCAACCAGGTGGTACTGTTCGACTCTAGGTTCAACCTCATTTCCATTTTTGCTAACGCAAGCTTCTCGTGTCGCTTGTAGCCTTCGGTTCACTATCGTGCCATTTCGAGCTCTAGAGCACGCTCCCGCGGAAACCACCGTATAAATCTTCACATCTGGGAGGTATTATCCTAATTCTTTCACGTCATCTCGTGCCTTGTTGCATGGGATTCAAAACCCCTCAACTAATTTGAGCAATGCACGACAGGATCGGGTGAATTAGAAGCTTGGACCATTTTCGGCCGTGAAGCAACTTTTCACCTCCCACTGTGATCCGGTAAGGCATTTGTTGATTCATCGTTTCTAGAGCATCCTCGTAGGATCTTTGAACTATCCCGAGCATTCACCTTACTCCATTTTGCACAGATCGTTCTCTCCACGTTGAAGCTTACCGCCGCCGTGAACCTCAACGTCGACAAGCCACCTCGGGTCATCTTAGCTTTTTCTCCTTGCTCAGGTAGCTTACTTATAATCCCTAGGACCTGGGCACCCACTTAACTGAACTGCTACAGAGCTTTATCGCACTTTGCTTGTTGGCCGTGTTGTGCGCCGTTGCTCTCCTCCAGCTCGCTGCCGGTACATGCCAGCACCGCCGTCAAGAACCCCACCAACAGGTGCGCACCACTATTGCGCACCTATCCTTGCCCTTAGCTCACGCCGCCGTGGCACAAATTCGGGAGAAACTAAAACGAGGCAAGGTGGGTTGTTCATATAATTTTATCTTCTATCCATTTTTGTAATCCTTATATCCACCACTATCCTACAAAATTTTACTAAATAATTAAAATCGGATGAACAATAACAGAAGTGAATTTCTCAGCATTTTCCAGAAATCTGATTTTCAAACTACTATAACTCTCACATAAAAACTCGAAATCAAATAATTTTTGTTTCTAAATTCATATTAAATCATAATCTAACTACTGTATTAATTTCATAATTTTTTAAGACTTTTGGAATTTGGTGTTTATTCGGTGTTTTTGCTTTGTCGGTTCTTATCACTAGATGACGATGATTGGGGAGTGCAACGGAGATGATTATGTGAATGTCCAGAGTACCAGCAAACAAAGGCAAGCAGTTGTTGTTGTTTCCATTTGGTCATGTTGATCCCATTACTTTCAAATACTATTATCTTGTTTTGCAACTGTATGTACGCATGCTTTATTTTGTCAAGTTACTTTTGTCGATTAGAAGTAGCTAATCCTATTGCATGACTTCCTTAAATTGTTCATCCCCTGCCACTAGCCTAAGTTAATAATTCCGCTGGTGAATTAGAGCCCAGTGGATGTTATATGGTCTAATTATGTTTTTGTGATGTCATGCTTAGCAATGCTTAGAACGGTAGAATGGGGATCATCACTTCGGCAATGGTCATTATGTCATCGCTCTAAATATTTGAGTCAAGGTACTCATGTATGTATTATATTTGAGAAACTAAAACTGAAAATAAAATATTTTAGACTTGGGCACATTGGTAAGATGGTGTGATTGTGGGGTGTGTCCTCGGTGCCCGAGTCAACAAGGACCGAATTACTTGCGCCATTGATCCAAGCACTATTGCGTGCAACCACATGAGGGGGATATGGGACCTCTCTTGACTTAGTACTTTGGGAGGTGTTAATTAATGAGTCGCCGGTGGTAGTTGTAGGAGAAAAATGTTCTATTATTCTATTATTATTAGGCATGTGCGGGGTGGGTTCCAAATTTAGGTTCCCTCGCCCGGAGGAGCATCGGTAGTTGCTGAGGCTGGGACGATGCGTCCGACACAACGTGTGGGTCCTCCATGGGAGCCCATGATGGGCGGTTTGCGGAGGGTTAACCCCCATACGTGCGACTCTTAATTAATTCATTCCATTGGAAAACGTCTCATAGGACTTAGCTCTGCCAGCATACCTATGGAAGTGTGCTTCATGGCCTGGAAAAGGAGCGGTCTGACATGTGGGTAAAGTTGTACACTCCTGCAGGGTTTAATCTATTCGAATAGCCTCGTCCTAGGTTATCGACACGCTTGGTTATTTCTCGCAAGAACTAGACTATAACCTTTTCATTAAAACTTGACTTCGGGTGGTACGAATGGGTAATTCGTGCTATGTTGTGGTGGCTATTGGGAAGTCACCTCTAGGATGTTATTTATGATTATAAATGTTGTCTCGCTATTATTTAAACAAATAAAAATAGATTTGTCAAAACTGCTTTCAATCTATTACATATTGCAAATGAAATATTGCTTTGTGCGTCAAATGAACCCTATAGCCTTCTCCTTTGATTCAGCTTCCATGTAGCTATGTATAGGCTTGTTACCCGTAAGTCTTGCGGAGTACATTCATGTACTCACTGTTTGCTTTTATTTACTAATCTGGACAGCAGGTATTGAGATCGAATTGGGTAAGGAAAGATTGCGCAGGAATGTCGTTTTGCTATGGTTTAACCCCAGTCGGTTGCCTTGCGGGTTATGGCAAGCCATTGGGACTTTAATTACGGTTACTCTGATTTTATTTTAGTTTACTCACTATTTTCCGCTGCATACTTGATATTTTATCTTGTTATTTGGCCGGTCAGCCTTTGTACGAAACTGAACCTTGTATGTTCATATGTTGTAAATTATGAAGTTTTGATATTGTAAGCACTTGTGTATGGATTGATATTGATGTTTGTGAGGGTGTATGTGTACCGCTCTGAGGAGGTATATAATATACCGAGGCGCGGGATATTTGGTTTGTGATGCTAGAGTCAAGTGGATGGCTAAGTATTACGAGCTAAATACCCCATGGTCTCACAAAGTACTAGTGGTATGCGAGTATCTAGATGTCTTCCCCAAAGAACTCCCAGGCATGCCCCCTGATAGAGAAGTTGAATTCGTCATTGAACTTGCACCCGGTACGGTGCCAATTTCAAAACGGTCGTACCGAATGCCTCCCAATGAGTTGGTAGAATTGAAGAAGCAACTCAATGAACTCCAAGATAAGGGCTTTATTCGGCCGAGCTCCTCACCCTGGGGATGCACGTCCATCTTTGTCAAGAAGAAGGACAAGAGTTTGCGGATGTGTGTTGACTACCGTCCGTTGAATGAAGTCACTGTCAAGAACAAGTATCCGCTCCCGTGGATTGATGATTTATTCGATCAATTGAATGGAGCCCAAGTATTCTCCAAGATTGATTTATGATTGGGCTATCATCAAATCAAGGTTAGAGCTGAAGACATACCGAAGACTGCATTCTCTACTCATTATGGGTTGTACGAGTATACAGTTATGTCTTTCGGCTTAACCAATGCTCCGGCTTACTTCATGAACCTTATGAATTCGGTTTTCATGGAGTATTTGGATCAGTTTGTCATTGTATTTATTGATGACATCCTTATCTACTCCAAGTCTGATGAAGAACACGAGCAGCACTTGCGGCTTGTGTTGGACAAGCTTCGTCAACATCAACTCTTTGCCAAATTCAGCAAATACGAATTTTGGCTTCACGAAGTTAGTTTATTGGGTCATGTTCTATCCAAAGGCGATATCGCTGTTGATCCAAGCAAAGTACAAGATGTCCTTGACTGGAAACAACCCAAGAGTGTCACCGACATTCGTAGTTTTCTTGGACTTGCGGGTTATTACCGCAGATTCATCCAGGATTTCTCAAAAATTGCGAGGCCAAGGACCCAGCTTCTTAAGAAATAAAAGAAGTTCAAATGTTCAGCGGAATGTGAGCATAGCTTTTAGATCTTAAAATAATGTCTGACCAAAGCTCCAGTGCTCATCCTGCCTGATATTCACAAGAGTTTCGTTATTTACTGCGATGCATCTCGCCATGGACTCGGTTGTGTGCTCATGCAAGAGGGCCGAGTTGTGGCATATGCATCAAGGCAATTGAGACCTCATGAAGTGAATTACCCCATACATGACTTGGAACTAGCAGCAGTAGTTCATGCTCTCAAGATTTGGCGACATTACCTCATCAGTAATCGTTGTGAGATCTACACCGACCACAAGAGTGTCAAATATATTTTCACCCAAGCCGATCTGAACTTGAGGCAAAGGAGATGGCTCAAGTTGATCAAAGATTATGATTTGGGACTTCATTATCATCCAGGGAAAGCCAATGTGGTAGCCGATGCCTTGAGCAGAAAATCTCAATGCAACTGTTTATCGGTAACTCCCACCGCAGCAAGCTTATGTGTTGCACTGCAACATCTGCACCTGGAGATAATCGAAGAAGGGTCTCTTGCTGCCCTTAGTGTGAATGTTACACTTGAGTACCAGATCAAAGAAGCCCAGAAGACCGACAAGGAAGTCGCTCAAATTCGGGAGAAACTGAAACAAGGCGAGGCCAAATGTTTCACCAAAGATGCCCAAGGCACCATATGGTTCGGAAACCGTTTGGTGGTACCTCATGACCATAACTTGAGAGAGTTGATCCTCAAGGAAGCTCACGACTCTCAGTTCTCCATTCACCCTAGAAGTACCAAGATGTACTAAGACCTGAAAAAGAGGTTATGGTGGAGTCAAATGAAGTGGCAAATCGCACAATATGTTGCTGAGTGCGATATATGCCAGAGAGTCAAAGCTGAACATTTGAAATCAGCGGGTACTCTCCAACCTTTGCCCATTCCAAAGTGGAAGTGGGACGAAATCAGTATGGACTTCATCACTGGACTTCCAAGGACTCAATCTGGATCGGATTCTATATGGGTGATTGTCGATCGTTTGACCAAAGTCGTCCATTTCATTCCTGTCAAGACCACCTACACCGGGGACAAGCTAGCCGAGATTTATATTGCAAGGATCATTTGTCTCCACGGTGTGCCAAAGGTGATAGTTTCAGATAGAGGTCTGCAATTCACATCTCATTTCTGGAAATGCTTGCATAAAGCAATAGGGACCAATCTATCATTCAGCTCTGCTTATCACCCGCAAACGGATGGACAAACGGAGAGGGTAAATCAAATTTTGGAAGACCTTCTCCGGGCATGTGTGTTGTCATATAGCAAGAATTGAGAAAAATGCTTACCATTTGCAAAGTTCTCCTACAACAATAGCTTCCAATCAAGTATTCAGATGTCACCCTTCGAGGCATTGTATGGGAGAGCTTGTAGGACACCTTTAAATTTGGTCCGAAGCCAGGGAGAGACCATTTTATGGTCCAACCTTGGTAGAGGATGCCGAAGAGCAAGTTCGTATCATCCGTGAGCGACTTCGGACGGCTCAATCTCGTCAGAAGTCATATGCCGACCGTCGTCGTCGCGAGTTAAACTTTGAGGTAGACGATCATGTTTATCTTAAAGTCTCTCCGATGAAAAGGATGCGTCGTTTCCAACTTAAAGGCAAGTTGGCACCTCGCTACATCGAACCATTCCGAATTCAAGCAAAATTGGGATCAGTGGACTATCAATTGGAGTTGCCACCATCACTATCAGATGTGCATGATGTATTCCATGTTTTACAACTGAAGAAGTGCCTTCGCATTCCAACTGAACAAACTAAGTTGGAAGAGCTCGACTTGCAACCCGATCTTTCTTATCGAGAGCACCCGATCCGCATTCTTGAAGAAACGGGGCGCAAGACGAGAAATCGCAACATTAAGTTCCTCAAAGTTCAGTGGAGTAACCATACTAAAGATGAGGCTACCTGGGAACGTGAAGAGCATATGCGAAGCGAATATCCTGACCTTTTTCCTTCTACTTAAAGTGCCTTCGAATCAAGAAAGGAAAGGTTAAGCAAAACAATGGAAAGGAAAATGTATTTACCATTCCTTGTAACCTTTATAAGATATCTTAAGCACTATCTTTGAAGGAAATCAGGACAACAGATATTGTATAATCCTTTACAACCCTTCTATCCTTTCTCCAACCTACCCAGATCTCGGGGACGAGATCTTTTGTAAGGGGGGAGGTTTGTCACATCCTCAAGTTAACAAAGAAGATTAGAATGCATATCTTGAGCATGCATCATTGTTTTCAAGCATTTACATAAATTATTGCACTTGGAAAAATTGTGTAAGTCTTGAACCTACACTTCAAGAAGTGAACTTGAAAAGAAAACTAAAACAAATGCTACTAAAGTTCCTCTGGAAATAATTTACTCAAATACTACATTAATTATCAAGGATTAAAATAATTTTTTCCAATTTTTTGGGAAAGGTTTGGATCCTCCGAAAATTTCAAACTCAATCCATTAACCTAATTCGGTTGTGGATTTAATCTGTGCCAAATATGACATGAAAAAAGGGGTTTAAAATTTTATCTGGGTACTAGGTCATCCCAGGAACACCTCTGATTTATTTTATATTTTTAGGAATTTTATTCCTATTCCTAAACCCCTGGTCAAAGTTGAGGATTTAGATTTAAATCTTAGCCAAACCTCAACTCAACCCTGGCCAGCACTGTTTCTTGGGTTCGAACCACACCAAGCCACATAACTTGGTTGAGTTAACTAATTGCACCCCACCCCCTTCGCCGCACCGGCCACTTTTGGGCCGTCCGATACAGAATCAACGGCTCTGATCTATTGGGCCGTTCGGACCGTCCGAACGCGCCATGAATGTGGACCATCCGATGCAAATTAAACGATCAAGATCAATTGGGCCGTTCAGACCGTCCGGACGTGCCACGATTGTGGATCGTTGGATTCGAATCTAACGATGGAGGATGTGGTTTGAGCGTTGCGAGCGACGCACCACTTTCTTTCGCTGACAAGTAGGCCCACGCCGTTAGTGCCTTCTTCAACCTCCCGTCACCTCGCTTAGAGCCTCTATGCCACACGGCTGAGTTTGCTCCGTCACCGCCGTGAACCACCGCCCGTAGCAACCTATCCGGGAGCTCTGTTGACTAACGCCGCCTCCATCTCCGTTTTTCTTTAGGGTTAAAACCTCTCCTTGGCCTCCATTGTCCTCACTTTTCCTCTCGGTGGCTGAGGAAAGGGACACTCGCTCTTGTTCTCTTCTCCGGTGAGCTCCAACCGGGTGGTACCCTTCGACCTTATGCTCAACCCTATGTCCATTTTTGCTAATGCAAGCTTCCCTTATTGCTTGTAGCTTTTGGACCATCTTCGTGCTCTCTGGAGTTCTAGAGCACGCACCCGAGAGCACCACCTTGTCTTTTTCGTCTCCGGTGAGTTTCTTGTTCTTTCTTTCACGTCATCTTGTGCCATTTAACATGACATTGAAAACCCCTAAATCTTTTGGGACAATGCATGGCAGGATTTTGCGACTTAAAGGATTGGACTTTGTCAACCGAAGAACACTCTTTTCATCTCCCACATTGTTTCAGTAAGACTTTTGTCGATTCCTTGCTCATGTAGCATCCTAATAGGATCTTTGAGCTATCCCGAGCATTCACTTTGCCTCATTTTGCTCAGAGCATCATCTTTGCGTAGATCCGCATCATCGTCGTTGTCATCTCCGGCACCGACGCTGCTCCTGCTACTCCAAGCTTCCTCGAGCACCATTTCTAGCTCAGGTAACCTCTAATAGTCCCTAGAGGCTTGGGCACCCGCTTATCAGAACCACTGCGAAGCTTTATCGCGTTTTGCATGTTTGCCGTGTTGCACGCCGTTGCTCTCCTCCAGCTCGCTGTCGAAACAGGCCAGCGCCGCCGTCGCGAACACCACCAACGGGTGCGCAATACTATTGTGCAAGTAACCATGCCTTTAGCTCACGCCGCCGTGGCGCGTAGCGCCGGTGAAGCGCACAAGACAATAAACCCCGTTGTCGTACACGGACAGCCACTGTAGCTAATCATTAGAGATTAATTACGATGATTAGCTTTAAAACATTGTCTTAACGAGTTAAGCTGTCGCTTACAGGCGGGCCCAAACCACTTAAGCCCCTTGTCTTTGCGTGTAGCCAACTCAAACTCAATAGGACCATTTTAGACCGTTCGATGTGAAATCGACGATCCAAATTAAGTGGGCCGTTCGGACCACTCCAAACGCGCCAACGAATTTGAACCATCCGATGTGAAATGAACGCTCCAGATATTTTGGGCCGTTCGGACCATCCGAACTCACCACGAATGTGGATCGTTGGATCTTGATCCAAAAGCTCGCGAGCATGGTCCAAACGTCCCACTCGCGCACGCGCCGTTTTGTTTCACTATCGTGTAGGGCCCACTTGTCAGCGTACTTTGACTCAGTAAGCTGGTTAGGACACGTTGTTGTGTAGGGTCCCACGTTCAGTGACTATGGCTAGCGTAACCCTCAGTAGGAAGAGGAGTAAATACGTTAGAAAATCCAAAACGTTTTAATCTGCACATAGAAAATGGGAATAACTTCAAAAATACATAACTAATTCTTCTCAACTCCGAAATGGATGAAACCGATTCTGATAATTTTCATTTTTAATGAACTTTATTATGAATTTGGTTTCAAATGTTTCTCTGTAGCAAAAATTATTATTTTGGAGAATGATCCTTAAACCTATTATTTTTACAATAGGAAAAGACTGATAACCTTAAAAATGCATAACTAATTCATAAAAACTCCAAACGAGTTAAACCCAACTGTTTTGGACTTATAAAAATATTCCCTATTTATCTGTATAACCCTTATATCCCCTACTATTCTACAAATTTTTGGCTAAATAATTAAATTGCATGAACTTGAACTTGTTGAAATCTGGTTTTCAAACAACCATAACTCCCACACACTAACTCCAAATGGAATCATTCCTTTAACTATTTTCATATAATATAATGCACTGGCCGCTGTAGAAAAATCATGCATGTTTGAGCACTTTGATTTTTGAGGTATTCTCGGTGTTTATCGATATCGTTATTTCTCTAGATTCCGGAGAAATTGATATTGACTCCTACGCTGCTGAGAGTGAGCAGCTAAACTTCCAGCAAGGAAAGCATCATTTGAACTTTCTTTTGCATCATATTTGATCCCAGTTTTGGTTAAGTTAGTGCAATGATAATTGCTTGCATGCTATTTTCTTAATGTCGCTATTTTTGTGATGTGTAGAATAGTTATGTCCTATTCATTGAGGTTAATCTTGAATAACTCCGGTACCACATGCTTAAGATAGAATTGTGTGCATTATTGTTCGAGTTTGCTTAGCCATGCAAGTCTAGAAACGGTAGTTTGATTGTTAGGAATAACCCAACAATTATGGGAAACACTCACTCTCTTATATTCATTTTATTCCAGATCTTCGTATCTGTTTTGAGTAATAAATTTTATCATTTAAATGAGTTTTGAGGTCTGGACAAGTGTTGGCTAGTGATGGTGCCTTCATGCACGAGATTTGGGTATGTGGTTGTCTTGTCCGGATTGTTAAGGACCGAACTTTGGTAACATCGTTGATTCAAGTACACTCGTGCTACCACATGCGGGATATGGGTACTATACGGTCAAGTAGGGGGAAGGTTTTATTCGGTGAAGTCTCATGGCGGTTTAAGGGCACTTGTGTTCGATCATTTGTCCTTAGGTGTACAGACACTTGTGTTCGATCATCTGCCCGTAGGAGCCGAGGTAATTTTCTATAGTGTGTATGGGAGCACCAATTTAACCTTTACATTACCTCGGTATTTCCAGTACAACTTGTGAGCCCCCTAGCAAGTGCTATCGGACGCTTGTACTAGGTACGGAAACATCTCACATGGGGGACTTAACTCAATAGGATTTTCTTGCCAAAAACGATCGTATCTCGATTCTCCCCGGCCGGCATACCAAAGGAAGTGTGTCATTATTCTGGAGGCTTACAGGCTAATCGAGTCATGTGGGTAAAGTAGTACACCTCTGCAGAGTTTAAACTATTCGAATAGCCGTGTCCACGGTTATGGACAACCACTTGAGTTCGGGAATTACTATCGTTAGACTTTGTATTTAAATTGTGGTTACTTTTGGTTCGGCATGAATGGGAGATTCATGCATTTTGTGGTATCAAAGTGGGCAGCCACTTTGTTGTTTTTTGTTTAATTTGTTATTCAATTTATTACTTATTCACATGATTTACTTCTACTTCAAATCTGTCTTTAAAATGGCTTTTGATAAACTAGTATGTGTAGGTTGTTAAAATTGTTGCGTTTTTCGCAAAACTAAGCCGATATGAGCCATCCTTTGGAACAACCTCTAGCATAACTAATTTTTATTTGTGTAAGACTTGCGAGTACATTTGTACTCAATCCGGATGCTGTAATTTCAGGTGAGGAAGACGTTGAGGCCGATGAGCTCGTTGGTGTCGATTTAGGCGACACTGACGAGTAGTGCTATCTTTTAACTCCCAGTCGGCTGCCGATGGGTTATGGGGCATACCATGCTGGAATTTTGATTTATTTATATTGCTTCCACTGTCATTTTGTTAACTCTTTGAACTTGGCCGACCGAGCCATTTGTAATAGTGTAGACTTGAACTATTATGTGTATGTCCTTTGAACTTTGGATGTATGTTGTTGTATGGATGTGATCAATGCTTTATGTGAGTTTGGGGCGTGTTTTTCGCTGATCTTGGGAGCCAACATGATCTCATGCTTGTTGTTTTGTGGATTCTGATTTAACTCTCTAAGTGTAGCGCTTGGAGGTTTGGTGAATCGGTTATCATGTAGCGCTCGCAGTGGTGCAGTGCGCATGATCGTCGGGGCACTAGCTTCGGTCAAGCCTCCCGCTTGGATGGAGTTAAGTTGGAATCCATTCCACGTGGGGACCCTGGTGTTGTCTCCCTATGGCCGGTTATGCCTCGGTCTTACGGGGGTGACCACAGGGCTCCTACACCTACCATTCTACAAATTTTGACCAAATAATTAAATTACTTGAACTAAGGCTTACTTGAACCGAAATGCTATAACTTTCACTTAATAACTCCAAATGGAATATTTCTTTCACCTATTTTCATATAAAATCTTGCACTAGCCACTGTAGGAAAATCATGCATTTTTTAGCACTTTGATTTTTGGAGTATTCCTCGGTGTTTATCGATATCGTTATTTCTCAAGATTCCGGAGAGATCGATATTGACTCGTACGCTACTGAGAGTGAACAACTTCTCTACCAGTAAGGCAAGCATCAATTGAACTATCTTTGCATCATACTTGATCCCAGTTTTGTTAAGTTAGTGCAATGATAATTGCTTGCATGCTTATTTTGCTATGTCGCTATTTTTGTGATGTGTAGTTTGCTATATCCTAAATCATGAGGATATCCTTGAATTATTCCAGTATCACATGCTTAAGCTAGGATGTGTGAATTATGGTAATCAAGTTTGCTTAGCCATGCAAGTCTAGAACGGTAGTTCGATTGCCGGGATTAACCCAACAATTTTGGGAAACATACACCTCCTTATATTCTTTTGTTTCAGATCTTCATATCTGTTTTGTGAAGAAAAAAAATGTCATTTTAAATGAGTTTTGGGTCTGGACAAGTGTTGGCTAGTGATGCTGCCTTCGTGCACGAGATTTGGGTATGTGGATGTCTTGTCCGGACCATTAAGGACCGAACTTTGGTAACGTCGCTGATTCAAGTACACTCGTACTACCACGTGCGGGATATGGGTACTGTACGGTTAAGTAGGGGGAAGATTTTATTGTGTTAAGTCCCATGGTGGTGTAAGGACTTAGGGACCGCGAAATCCCTATGTTCCTTAGGAGCCGATGTAATTTTCTATAGTGTGCCAAAGACGTGCCATTTTTCTTTATTTACATTGCATCAGTATTTCTAATACAACTTGTGAGCGCCCTAGAAAGTGCTATTAGACGCTTGTACTAGGCAAGGAACCATCTCACGTGGGGGATTTAGCTCAATAGGGTCTTCTTGCTAAAAATGACCGTATCTCGATTCTCCCTGGCTGACACACCAAAGGAAGTGTGTTAATTCCGGTGGCTTACGGGCTAATCGAGTCATGTGGGTAAAGTAGTACACCTCTGCAGAGTTAAACTATTCGAATATCCGTGTCCACGGTTATGGACAACCGCTTGAGTTCGGGAGTTACTATCGTTAGACTTTGTTTTTGAAATATGGGTAATTTTTGGTTCGCCATGAATGGGTTACTCATGCAATTTCACTTTGCTGTTTGTTGTTTCTTTTGTAATTAAATTTATCACTTATTCACATGCTTTACTTCTACTTCAAATCTGTGTTTAAAATGGCAATTGTTAAACCAGTATGTGTAGGTTGGAAATTGTTGCGTCTTTCGCAAAACTAAGCCAATATGAGCTATCCTTTGGAACAGCCTCTAGCATTACTAATTTTATTTGTGTAAGACTTGTGAGTACATTTGTACTCAATCCGGATGCTGCAATTTCAGGTGAGGAAGACGCTGAGCCTGTTGAGCTCGTTGGTGTCGATTTAGGCGACACTGACGAGTAGTGCTATCATTTAACTCCCAGTCGGTTGCCGATGGGTTATGGGGCATACCATGCTGGCCTTTTGGTTTACTTATATTGCTTCCGCTGTTACTTGATGACTTTATTTGAATTTGGCCGGTCGGCCCATTTGTAATAGTCGTAGACTTGAACTATTATGTTGTATGTCTTTTGAACTATGAATGTATGAATGTTGTATGGATATGATCAATGCTATATGTGAGTTTGGGGCATGTTGGTCGCTAATCTTGGGAGCCAACATGATCTCATGCTTGCTGTCCATGGATTCCCATTTAACTCTCTAAGTGTAGTGCTTGGACTGTTGGAGAACCGAATATCATGTAGTGCTCGCAGAGGTGCAGCGCGCATGATCGTCGAAGCTCTAATTTTGGTCAAGCCTCTCACTTGGGTGGAGTTAAGTTGGAATCCATTCACACGGGAGACCCAAGGAGATCCCCATAAGGATGGGCGGGTCTCGGTCTTACGGAGGTAACCCGGGGGATCCCACACGATCCTTGAGTTTGCCTCAATGGAGTACGATTATTTCAAGGATTTCCCCCCACGCTCATTAGAGTGTTGACCCTGCTCATCACCGGAGGTGTCCTCTTCATCACCACGAGGGGTCGCAGTGTGTGATCGTCAGGGAGCATCCTCAGTCCTATCTCTAGGAGAGTGATCATTATCTGAGGGAAGGACGAACACCTCCCGTTGATGATCTCCACTTGCGCTTGAGGCTTCCTCGCTTGAAGAGTAGTCAAAAGACACCGTCTGGCGACTTGGAGCAAGCCCCTCCAGAAAGGGGAGTTCTGAGTTATAACCATCTTCGTCCGCAGGTGAGCCCTGCGAGGGTATGGTCGAACTCGCAGGAAAAGCATGCTCAACCCCATCCTCTGTGGGGCTAACCTGAGAGAGATAACCACCAGATGCTGATGAAGCTCTGGAATGATGGCTTTCAGGACTTGCCTCGCCAGGTCAAACTGCCTTAGGCGGATTTGAACATTTGGAGGGAGAGCCCTCGTCATGTTGTGAGCCTACCTTGGTACAGTCCCGATCGTGGTCGGATAGACCCTTGCCCTCTGAGAAAACTGGTCCCTCAGTTGGACGTACTGTTGTGGGGGATAAGGATCCCTCCTCAACTCCATCGGTGGTATAGTCTCCTAGATCTGGCGAATGATCTCTGAAGGCGACATTACCATCGGATGATATAATACTCGGCTCGTAGTCGAATCCGGCATCCATGTTGATATCTGCGTAATCGGCGAAGTCAAACCAGTTCTCCTCGTTCCACTCTCCTGCCATGGAAGCATTAGAGTTGAGAAAAATGAAGGAAACCTATTGTCGAGAAGATCCCCACCGTCGGCACCAATTGTCGGTGTTTTAGAACCGATCTTATGTATAATTGTTTGATTCATGGGGTCTTCAAGATTGATCACGCAGAGAGAATGACACAGGGATTTTATACAGGTTCAGGCCTTCTCTGGAGAGAATAACAACCATACTCATGTGTGGCTATATTGAGTATGCTGATTACAAATCAAGATAAAGACTAAAGTCTAATGTCTTGTGTTCTTGATCCTCTCTTTTCCTCCTTCTGACTGTAGCCTTTATATAGTGTACGAATAGGTGGCCGTTTCTCCAGGCTAAGATGTGCCTCATTATTTCGTATAATGAGCACGTTGAGGGCAATCTTCTTTGGAGTAGTAACCCTCCACGTCGCTTTGGCGATTATCGTCGAGACAGAGGAGTATTATGTCTGATTATTCCAAAGAATAATAGTGTATACTAACTGCTTAGATTCCGTAATCAATTGGGCCTACTCGTCTGTAAGCTCCATCGATTATAGGGTAGTCGTAGCCAGGGTTCACAATTTCGGTGAAATTTCGCCGAAATTCCCGAAATGTCTTTCCTTTCGTTACCCTCTGAAAGAAATTCAATTCGTTCAAATTTTTTCGTTTTGTTTGAATTTGGAGGGTTAAAAGGACTAAACACTAGTAAAGAAACATCAAACCGAAGCTAGCCTGGTGGCAAGGCCCTCTTGCTGGTTTCCTGGAGACCAAGGATTGAATCCCACTCAAAGCATTAATTTTTACAATTATTTTATATATTAAATTCAAATTTGATTCAAACCAGTTTGAAAACCCACCGAAATTTCGGACCAAAATTCTGAAATTTCGGTTATTTCGGCTCCCAACGAATTTTTTTCAAAAACAAAATTTGTTTCCCTGGTCGTAGAAGGACTTACGACCACATGGTGGTCGTAGAAAAGCTTACGACCATGGGGTAGTTGTGGAAGGACTTACGACTATGAGGGTGGTCGTAGAAGAACTTACGACCATGTGGTAGTCATAGAAGGACTTACGACTATGGGGGTGGTCGTAGAAGAACTTACGACCATGAGGTAGTCGTAGAAGGACTTATAACTCCAGCTTCTCCCTTATGAACATTAAGGGGTATACTCAAGAACCATATGATGGTATTATTATCCATAATAAGACTTACAGATAAATAATCAAATGAGGATTATTAGATCCTCGTCAGTACTAAAGAGTGTGAGAACCATGTTCAACAAGTCACTACCTCATTATGTAATTTGATGGATGAATACCGCCGAGTAGCTAATGAAGAAGATAATACAGAATCACCAGTCTCACTATCTGCAATTGAAGCTCCAGCTGTTATGTCAATCTTTAATGCATGTGTTGGTAAGAAAAGGCCAGAATCTCTTAGGTGTAAATCCGAGTTAGATCGTTACTTGGAGGATGCCTATGTTCCAAATACAACGGAAAATTTTGATGTATTGGATTGGTGGAAGGTTGCTGGGACACGCTATCCTACTTTGAGGATGGTAGCACGAGACATCTTTGCTATTCCAGTAAGCACGGTTGCTTCAGAGTCTGCTTTTAGCACAAGTGGGAGAATTCTTAGTGAGCATCGCAGCCGCCTCACTTCTGACATGTTGGAGGCATTAATGTGCTCACAAGATTAGCTTCGAAACAAATATAAAGGTATGTATATAACAGAGTTCATACTTATATTGTTAGTTGTCAACAAAAGAAAATAACTGTTACATTTTGTATCTTACAGATGATGAAAAGGGAGCGCCTTCTAGCTTCTGGACTTGCCTTCAAGACATTCAAGAAGGATTGCAGGTGGAGTACTTAGAAAATAAATAGCAATTTCAAGTAATGTGCTTACAGTTCAAATACTTAATTATTTTATGTCTTGTGTAGGAGATGACACTGTGAGTTGTTCCTTCTATAATGGTCAAGTGCTCAAGCGGAAATGTGAAATTCCTTCTACAATGGTCAAGTGCTCAAGTTGTTCTATTCTTAATCTATTTGCTCATATAAACTGTTATTGTAATGATTTTTGGTGCTATGGGAGGCTAAAGTACTGTCTATGTGTGAATCTCTGTTTGGTGTGTGGGTATGTCTATTTGCTCAAATGAACTGAGTAACTGTGTATCAGTGTATGTCTCTGTTTGGTGTGTGCGTTGTGCTTGGAACTTGCAAGTTATGCACTGTTTAAATCTTTAAGGGTTTGCTTGCTTATTTGCCTGGGAGTTAGGACACCATCCATGATTCAGCTGTAAATTAATTAGGAAGCTTGGGACTGGTTCCATACTTGCATATTCTTTGTAGTGCACTCCAGGTAACAACTGAAACAAAAGGAAATGGTTGTGTCTCCTTGTCTTCTTATTAGTAGTAAGTTAGTAACTAGCCGAATTTCTTATTAGTAGTAAGTTAATAACTAGCCGAAACAAAAGGAAATAGCAGTGCCTCCAATTTTCGGGTATAGGTCTCCGTGGGCCCGATAACCCGATGGGGCCAAGGAACAGGGGTAATAGCATCTGAGGACGTGGCGGAGACGGAGAATAGGGATTTTTCTCTCTCTTAAGGACAGAGATGTTTCATCACTCTCCGCCGGGGAATGGGCATGTTGCCATCCCTAGCCGATATCTAGCTACTGTAGAAAGAATGGCATGCGAATGCGAAGCTCGTGGCACCAACCAACAGTATTCTGACTGAAAGGGCCTCAACAAAAAGGCCCACAAGAAAGCTGAAAATAACGAGAAGGCCCACAGAAAAGCTATTCTAAGCCTATCAGAGCCAACTGAAGCCCAGTCGCCCGTACACGGCAGACGTCAACCGTGATTACGTCCCCAACAATTATTCTTTCCTCCTATCTGAGAAACCTCTCTTCCCTCTTCCCTTCCCTTCTCCATGTCCATGGCCACCTCCGTGACGTCCCTCGTCATGGCCACGGCCATGGCCGCGCCCACCAACGCCTCCCTCCTTCGCACACCACCAACTCGCAAGCGCACCGCCGCCTCCCTCCCGTTCCTCTTCTCCCGCACGCCTCTCCTTCCTTCCAAAATACGACGCCACCAAGATAGCTAAGCGACCCACTAAGATAGCAGAACAAGCAGCCCAACGTTTTTTTCTCTTTTGAGAGGCAGCAGCCGCGGCCCACGTTTTGCCCGCCGCGTTGGAATCGTGACGGGCCGGCCACGAGTAGCACGGTCAATTCGGGGTGGAAGCAGCGTCGGCCGACGTTTACCTCACCGCAGCCCCGGCCCGGCGCAAAACCAAGCGGGAGTCCGAAATGCGGCCCTGGGCCAAGGCGGACTCGTCAACTTTCGCCGAGCGGCCAACCCACGCGAACAGACTGTGTGCGGCTGCTCATCCGCACGCGGCCGTCGGCTTGCTAAGATACGCGCTGGCGGCCCAGGCACGGACCTGTCTAGAATCCAACAAAACCGCTCGCCCTTAGGCTCGAGATTGGACTTCGATCTATGGTGTGCGTACCGTGTGATGTTCGTGAGTTATGGGGTAAAACGGCGTTGCGCAATAAAATAGCCAAAAACAAAATCATCAGCCAATTAACAAAAATAACATTATTCACTGTTCTTTGTACACTGTGTATTGTGCCAATTTTTCGCTGTTTGAGAAGCGTTTTATTAAAAATCCAATAGATATTATCTTCAAAATCTTATCTTGTTTGCAGCAGTGGCGGATTCTTCTAAAAGGGGATGATGGAAATATGCTGGATTGCTTCATGACGAAAACTGCTGTTTGGGTGAAGACTTTTTGTAATAGGATAAATGAGACTTCTGACTTTTTGTAATGTCTTGCTTCTTGAGCTGGATCAGTAGCTTTCGCAGCTGTAGTAGTCTGGTGCATTTGCTGGTTTTTGTTTTCTTGCCTGGTGCCAGATTAGCAGATTTTTTGTTTTGCCGTAGCAAACTGGTAATCCCAGTAGCTCTTTTGTTTCTCTGTATGTAAGAACTTCATATATGCTTTCAATCAAAAGCAGGGTCACCTCCCTTTCAAAAAAAAAATGTCGGCATAGTGAATAGCATCGGCTACAATGCAAAAAATCACTGTTTCACACGGTTTTTTGCGGCTGCTATGCGATGGGGGAGCGGCAGGGGGTCCGGACGGTGGAGGCGTGGCAGGAGGCACGTGTTGCCTGTCGGCACGTCCACAGTGTAATTTTTGCTTTTTCTTTCCGAAGAAGACTAGAATTGCTATTTCGACGTCCCGATGTTCGTGTGCGTCATCCGTTGTAATCTAGAGAAATAGAAAACGTTGACTCTCTTCTTTCTAAAAAAAGAAAAATGGAAACGTTAACACCGAGCCACATGAAACAAAAGCTAAATTAGACGTTGTAAACCATACATATAGAAGCGTGGAAAGTACGGTGGTGTGTTTGTGCTGATGATGAACTCCCCCGTACCGATCTAAATCGATCATCCATAGGTGGTGGTATCCAAGTATCTAGAGTCGACATCGACAATAATCTCAGTGCGCAATGATACGGTAAACTACATTACCATAAATCTCTATCTATGACTAGTAGTCTAGTAGAAGACTTTGTGTATGGAGAGGACACGCGCGCATGCGCAGATTTGACGTGAAATTAAAGCGTCCAGGTACGTGTATATATAGGCATATAGCCAGATTTGAGCTAGCTACCTAAGGCAGTAATGAGAGCCAGCAGCCTAGCTTTAGTGTTCCAACCTCCAAGTTTCACCACAATATCTTTGAGTGATGGAGCAGCTGCAATCTGCGATTGGACTAATCCTCTCACTGATTAGTCCATCAACACCGAACAAACCACGAAGAAATCAAATGCCCCTCTCTCTCTCACTCACACACAAACACACACTCACTTAATTTCCACAATGATTAGATGCCACAACATCACTAACTCCATGGTGCTAGTGCAAGCTAAGCTAGCTGGGCTAGCCGAGGCAAGGCAAGCTAAGTGCCCCACTTGGAGCACTACTTTTCCATTTGCTTCATCTGGCTCCAACACGATGTGCTCTCTGAGGCCGCCTGCCGCCGTACCAATAAATCAACGGTACGCTTTGGCAGCGACAAGATATGTTTGCCGGATTCGCGCCCTCTTCTTTACTGCAGACGATCACTGTTTGAACAGTGATTTCAGACTTTGTGAGCAATAATCAGCAGTAGAATTGTAGCCAGTACAGCAGAAGCAATTAAATATCTACGGTGGCAAACACACTGTAGCAATTTACTGCTTTCTTGAGTACTGTATCGCTTAATCTAGGTCATTCGTTTTGGATTAGATGGTGGAGAGAATTAGGACCTAATGCATGTCACTGTACGCTAATGCAGTGGATCCGCTTCCCTGTTTGCCTGTGTTTGTGTTACTGCACACAGGAGCCAGCTGATCAGAGAGGCTAGCTTACAAGTGAAGTGCCACACTAAATCGACCTTAATTTCCAGCTATTAATTCACTCGTCCATTAATTGGAGTCTGCATACAGTTGTGAACGTAGATACACTTTGAGCAAGCCATGACAATTAATAAGCAGCTGCCAATTCAATCAGTGACTAGAGATTTGGACTCTTGCTCAGAACCGATGACTTTGGTAGGGCACTGGCGTTTTTCTTGTGTGTGTTAGTCACATGCTAAGGACTAGGACTAGGATTGTTCAACAGGAGGAAAGCCTAGCTTAGGGCAGGCCAACTAACACACACACCATTGTCGTTATGTAAGTATGCATTAAGCTTTACTTTACCATGCATTACTGCTAGATCGTCTCTCTCTCTCTCTCTCTCTCTCTATATATATATATATATATATATATATATAGTTGTCAGCTGCTTGCATTGTTGTATGTACCTGCTGGTTTAGCAACGCCAATAGAAATTGAGCTCTTTTACAGTGGATTTAATTTAATACGGGATGTTCATTCTTTTTAATTTAATAGTTCAGATTAGTTAGAATTTAATTATACTATACCTAGTAGTACGAGTAGTAGAATTCCAATAAGATACAATTGTAATTGCTTACGTGGGGATCACATGACACAATATTAATATTTTCAATCTTAATGGGAAAAGTCTATAATACTCTCACGGAAAATTATAAATACAAAGAAAAGTTTATTATGCCCTTAACAAATCAATGATCAGATTTGATTTACACCATATACTACCGGTAGAATGTACCGTAAAATTTCTCTAAATTTTGTTTGGGTTTTGATGAGTACAATCAATGGCTAATTGCTTTCGAAGTTTCGGTGATTTTGGCAGGGTTACGTTTGGAATAGCTGATCTTGCCGACATGAAGTCTAGCTAACAAAACTCTGTTGGTTTTCGTCTGTAAACTCAGCATCGATCGGAACCCTTAGCTAGCTATACGTCCACCAAATCCAGTGATTTTTTTGGCTTAATTACCTGGATCAAATATCTTCGTGTTTAATTTGGCAAAGCTGCATGAGATCTAGAATTAGTTTTAGTTCAATTATGATCACCTAGTCCTAGGTGGAGTACTTAACTGAGCAAAATCCTTCGACGCGTTAATAAGTTGAAAAACTGCACCCAATTTTAATTTTTCTTCAACTTTTTTTCTGACTTTGATGCTGATGCACGCATCAGTCCGGCTCATGTGCAGGGCTCCCTGCATGTATTATATGCAAGCCCAATCAGACTATGTCACGTGCCCTACTAATTAAGCCTAACAAGCCTGATTATTGATTAACGGAAGAAGCTTAATTAACTGCAATATACTGCATTTTTTTACGAGCAAGGGACGCCCTAATGTATATATATTAATATAAATAAGAAAAAAAAAGGCTTTACGTATTGGGGGGGAAGGAAAACAAATATGTTACGATCCTCTATGCTCTAGGGGCAAAGGGCATCAAATAGTTATTTCTAGCCAATCAAAGATAGCTTGTCTATGATCTTCTTTGGCTCGGTGCACATGCAGGGCGAGGTCAATCTTAAAAAGGTTTTTCCAACTAGAAATATTTGGCGTGACATTCTCAAACACTTTGTCATTCATTTGTTTCCAGATGTGCCGTACTGCAATAATAAAGATTTCCATGTAGAACATAGAATTGAAGGCTAATTTTGTTCTTTCCGCTTTAAGTTGAACATCAGTCATATCATCCTAATTAATGCCAATGATATTCCAACAAGCTTGGCTGAATTGATAGTCAAGGAATAAGTGATGCAGATTGTCGGTGTTTTAGGACCGAACTTACGTAAAGATTGTTTGATTCGGGGGTTCCTCTAGGCTCAAGATCACACAGAGATGGAGACACAGAGATTTTTATACAGGTTCAGGCATTCTCTTGGGAGAATAATAACCCTACTCCTATGTGTATGTATTGAGTATACTGGATTACAAGATCAAGCTAGAAAACTAGAGTATTGTGCTTCTAGAATGGCCCTCCTTCCCCCTGCTCTGATGATCCTTGCCTTTTATACCGTCCCCAGAATGTGCGTCGTTGGACCTCTAATAAAAGGTCATTTAACCCTCCAGATTGTGGCGCCGTTACTGAAGGTTACTGCAGGAGTTAAAACGTTCCCACGCCACCAGGCAATTATCATCATAAAAGGGAGTTAAAATCGTGCCATTATCTTAGGAAATAATGGCGTAGTTTACTACCCATATTTTGAATACGGTGCGGAAGATTCCTTTATCGACTAGGCCCACATGTCTGTGAGCCTTGTCGACCAGGACCTGGTCGTAGAAGTTCTTACGACCAGGGGATGGTGGTAGGAAAGCTTACGACTGCATACTGATCGTAGTAGAGCTTACGATCATGGGATAGTCGTATAAGGACTTACGACTATGGGGTAGTCGTAGGAAGACCTACGACTACAGGGTGGTCGTAGAAAAACTTACGACCTCCAGCTTCTCCCTTATTAATATTTAAGGGGTATACTCAGGAGTTATGTGACGTCATTATTACCTCATAATATGAATTATGGATAAATGATTAAATGAGGATTGTTATATCCTTGTCACAGAGTTTCTTTCTCTCTATTTGGACATAGGACACAATATTGATCCTCGATATTATAATGTTGCCTTCGTAGCATATCTTTTGTGTTCCAGTTTGTCCATTAAGAGTAGCTATGCAAATACCTTAAGTTTCATAACACATTTACTTTTGCAAATCCATTTGAGTGACTATGATGGCATGAGCGTATTAAACAGAACTTGTAGTATCTTTGAGATGAACATTGCGCTAAGCCCCATACGTATGTCCAAATATCTTGGCAATTATTTATTGGCTGAAAACGCCTAATGTCTTCCATAAACATATTATATTCCTCAAAAGCTTCAACAAACAAAGGCATGTTGAACTATTCTCTTATACCTGGATTTTGAAGTAGATTAGCTACCGAGATTTCTTTGTTTTTAGCAAACATGAATAGTATTAGATATTTTCAACAGTAAAGGTTAGAATTCCAAAAATCCAGCCAGAATAACACAGATGTACTAGCACTAATTATTGCCATAGAAATTCCTCGATAAATCGTACGTAATGCCTTTCATAATATCTCTCCACCAAAAAGAGCATTGATTCTGTGTACTGCGAGAAATATTGCTTCTATAATACCTTTCCCAGATCAGCTTCACCCATGGAAGATCATGGTGATTGTAGAACTTATGTTGATTCTTCATGAAGGGAGCATCATTATGTGTTTGTAAATTAAGAACTCCAAGATCCCTGGCTTGCATACCAAATCACATGAAGCTCGATTTCCACCTTTGGCATTTAAATCCGAACCCCTCCAAAGACAATGCTTTCTAGCTCGATCAATATTGTTAATGACCATCACTGGGATCTTGAGTGAGCACATGTAAAAGGTTGGGACATGGGATAGTACCGAGTTGATCATTGTCAATCGACCTCCATAAGAGAGATAAGTCGTGCAACTAGATAGTATTCTCTCTACTCGATTAACCAGTGTCGAAAAATCATGTACTCTTGGTCGTGTTGTTCCCAACGGTAAACCCAAATAATTGAAAGGAAGAGTATCAATTTGGCATCCAAAAGTATTTGCCAGGGTGGACATTTTGTCATCATCAGCATTAATGGGCACTATAAATGAGTTGTTGTAGTTGATTTTCAGTCTTGTAGAGGAAGCAAATGTATTCAAGAGACCTATTAAATAAAATAATTGTCTTGCATCAGCTTCCATAATGACCAAGATATCATCAACGTTTTGTAGTATAGGAAAATCCCCATCTGTTGTCAAAGGGATTGATATATTAAGGAGATTCCTTCTATGTGCTTCATTTATAATTGTATGTGGGAGATCCACTACAAGAACGAAAAGAAGTGGCGAGAGAGAGGGTCACCTTGTCTCACTCATCTTTTACATTGAAAACATTTCCCTTGTACTCCATTTAATAACATAGAGTATTCCATTATCAAATCCTTTCTTTTGCAAAATTTGGATGATAGTATTGTGTTCCACCATATCAAAGGCTTTCTCAAAGTCCATCTTTAGAATAATAATTTCCTTTTTGATGGCGGCATTGATATATATATATATATATATATATATATATATATATATATATATATATATATATATATATATATATATATATATATATTGGTTTTAGAATAATTTGCAGATTGATCCATTGGAGCCAATCCGCCAAGAGCTTTGTGAGTAACTTGAGTGAGGAATTCAAAAGTGAGATAGGCCTATAATCATTTACACTTTTTGGGGAAACTTTTTTGGTACTAAGGTAATGTGTGAATTATTGATACACTACAACTGAATCTTATTTTCATAGAAGTCCTCGAATAACTTGTAGAAATAATTTTTGATAATGTGCCATCATTTTTTGAGAAAAAGTTCATTAACCCATCCGGCCCCGACGCATTATCAATAGGGAGTTCCTTTATTATTTTATCGATCTCATCATGTGTGAATATCTTTGTGAAGATATGCAATCCCTGAACTGGGACAATTGAGTCATCTAAATTAAATAGCATTTCAGTATTTGCCGAAGTCCCTAGTCTGTCTTTAAATGAATGCTGGAGAATAGCTACATTTCCATTATGATCTGGTACAATTCCATTATCTTGAGTGGAGAGCTGTGTAATAGTGTTCCTTCTATATTGTTATGTGGTTGTGGCATGGAAGAACTTTATATTCTCGTCTCCAAACTTAGTCCAACGAATAGTGCACCTCGTTTTCCAGTATAGTTGTTTGTAATGCAAGAGTCGAAGTGTCTCTTGATAATGTTACATCAATTCCATTCTGGTCTATCTAGGTGTCGTTGCTCTTGCAGATTATCCATAAGATCAATAATGGAATTGCAGTTCAAGATTAATCTGGAAAGTCGTGAGATATTCTAACTCCAAATTTTGAGACCGTAACTTCAATTTTGCCGAAAGAATTGCATCTCCTATATTAGTCTGTTAAAACTCTGCCGCCCAGATGTTTGATCACTTGATGCAATATTATACCAGGAGGGACTTCTTCGTTCAACGGAGGACTCCGGCGAGGTCTCAGCAAGCGTCAGAATTACAAAAAAACAAAATCCATAAATCACAGTGACATGTCATCGTTCTCTTTCTTGAAGTTCTGGTCGGTTTCTTGTGCGAGAGAGATACAGAGAGGGAGGGAGGGAGAGAGGTTTCTTGGTCGAGATCTTTTGTTTGATTCTTCAAGAACAAGTTGTGGTTTCTTGAGAGAAGATCTCATCACTGTAGCAAAGTAAATTTGGATTTATTATTATTATTATTATTGATCTGAGATCTATTGTCGGAAAAAAGGACTTCTGTTTGGAGGATTTGGGGGACAGAGTTGGTTTATTCGATTAAATTAAACAGGAACAAGAAGTTGAGCAATGGGTGAGAGATGGGAGCACGGTCGAGGAGAAAGCGAAACGATGAAATCTGCTAAAAAAACTTGTCGTTAATCCCGTAATTTATGACTTAATTAACAGGGCACGTGGCATCGTATGATTGGGCCTGCATGCACAGGAGCCGGAGTCTGCACGCATGGCTTTGGTTAATTTAGCCAATTATTGAGAGATTATATGTTTAGCCGTGATGGACGCTTAGCTTTGATCGATTTGATTGATCTGTACATGTCAAATTAAAGACTACAATCAAGAGCAGGTGCCCACTAATAATTATCAGTGCAAATCTACACATAATACTACAAAAACCGTTACTATATAACTTGGTGCGTTGTAAACATCTAGTTTCCTCATTGGGCATTGTAGAGCCGTCATGGTGAGCCATCTTGTTGCTTACTGCTCAAGAGATCGAGTAATAAGTACTCTCAACCGTTTACTCTTTTTTTTTCTTTTTTCTTTTTGAAAAAGGCTATACCCAGCTTTTTATAGAAAGCCAAATATAAGGATTCATACAAATTATTTCTGATCTACGCACTGGGGTTACTAGCTTACAACAAAGTACTAGCAAAATGTAACCTCCAAAGAGAAACAACAATCTGGATCAACATGCAGGCTAGCTAATACATCCAAAAAGTTAACAAAAGTAACTTCTAAAAAGAACCGACAAACTAAAGCGCCAAGCAAGCTAGCAATTACATCCAAAAGAGCAATCCACAACAGCCAAATAAACTAAGCAAGCGTCACGACTTCGCCAGAAAATACTCCAGGTAGCATTTTTCCAGATTGACTTGGGGCCTCCAATGCAGAAAAGGATCAACCTTCTCACCGTTTACTTACTAGCTTATTTAAAAAAAAACCAAAGGCAGAAGCTCTGCCATTTATTCCAAGGTGAAGAGAAACTCTTGTCGTGATCACAATTAATATAATTAGCTAGTTATCATCACTGTCATATATAGCAAATCAACTTTGAACTCTAGCTACATCGCTAGCTAGCTAGACATCAGATCACACGCTAATCTTCGTCGAAAACGTAGCGTTGCTACTGTTACTGTTCCCCAGTTAAAGTTGCAGATGTTCGTTTATGGCTGATCGTACTAGATGCGTGCAGTGTAAGAACATGTGTAAAAAGGAGTAAACGTGTGAGCACTATATATGCATATGCAATGGTTGGGTTGGGTAAACATCTAATCGACCGATCCATGAACTGACAGTTTGACCCATGGTCTCTGGTAGAATTCTGACAAAGCAAAAGCCCCGATATATTTGATCCTTTTGCCATTAGGAGTGGGGGAGCAAAGAGACTTGCAGCCGATCAAGCAACTTCCAAGAATTAAACTGGGAAAACCGGACCTCAAGTAGTTAATCTAACAAGACCCAAGCAAAAAGAGAAGCACAACAACTGACATATATATACAGCAACAGCAGTTGAAGCTTTATTTGGTGCATATATATGTATATATGGTTGAATAATTTGAGATCAATATATGGGATGATGGGATCGATGGCATGCACTAGTCTTGAGAGCAAACAAAAATGCATGCATGATTGGATCAGCAGTAACATATTAATCATGCATGCAACGGAACCAATGTTGAGATTCGGTTAATTAGATCAATACCAAAAGGAAATTAAAAAAATGATCACGTCCAAATTAATAAATACTCCATGCTCAATTAGTATAATTGGATCACTCAATTTTTTCTCATCTCCCGTCTTTTTAAAAAAAAAGAGAGAGAGAGAAATCTTTCCCGGGAGAAGTAGCTAGCTAGCGACTAGCGAGCATATATACGATCTCATCGACACATGTATATAGACAAATTTAATTCAGCGTGCTATATATAACATTGATAATTGATAAATGAGACCAAGAAATACGCATACGGGTGCATATGGAGAGGCCTATATATATACAGAGAGAGAGAGAGAGCTAGCTAGGATTAATTAGTTATTGCATGAGCTATACTAGCTAGATAGATATCTATCCCAAAGAGGCGGATACGAATTAGCTAAAATAATTGCACTGGAAATTATTCACCAGATGCAAGAACTAATCAACACTACACATGCATGCATAACCCTGGCCTCAACGTCATCTCTTAACTCAGAGCTTGAGCGACAAATCGATCTCCTCCCAATTACGGCTCACCACGGCGGCCGGCGCCGCCGCCTCGTCCTCCGGCGCTCGCGCGGCACGGTAAGTCCAGAAGTCCCCGACGTCCAACCCGTGGACGACCGGGGTCGACGGCTGGCCGCGCGGCGTCGGGGACGACGGGGTGGCGATGTCCCGGCTGCGCTTGGCGAGGGTGCGCTCGAGCTTGTGCGCGTTCTGGTGGCCGCCCAGCGCCTGCGAGCTGAAGAACCTGCGGTGGCAGTAGTTGCAGGAGAAGGCCTCCCGGTGGTCGATTACGGCCGGGGCGGCGGCGCCGGTGGCCTGCCGGCGGCGCGGCGACTTCTCGAGGCGCAGGTCGAGGTTGACGCCATGGACGTGCGCCGCGGGCTCGTTCTCCATCGATACAAGAATTATTTTCTTCTTCTTGTTCTTGGTACTTGGTAGTAGTGTGGGAAATTAAGCAGTAGGAGGGTAGAAGCAGCCATGGACGCGGTGGGCGAGGCGGTATATAAAGAGGGGTTTCGGGTCGGATCTGTACGCAATGTGCCGAACCCGCATACAGATGTCAATTGTGCTTGATCAATACCCTAACGGAGCCAGGCATAAGGTGTTTTCTTGCCTACGGGCATGAAAATGGTGGCAATCTTCTATCCATCGGGTAAACAGGCATGGATATGGATATGAGTGAGCTTCACTCGTGTCCATCTCGCCGATTTACCCGTCAACCCACACTGACAGGTGGGGCTGACGAAACCCTAATATCCATTCGGTCAACCATCACTCATTCACTCCATCAGCCCAGCTGCCACCAACCCCAAATCCCCAATCCTCACACCCGGCCGCTGCCCCCCTCCTCATGCCCCCGCCGCCGCCTCCCTCACGCTCGTCGCACTGCCTCCTGCCTCCCACCCGGCCGCGCTGCTCGGATCTCCCCGTCCTCCCACCCGCCTAGCTCACTGCCACCTGTCCACCCGCCCGGATCTCCCTCCTCACGCGGATCCATGGGCATGCCCGTGGGCGACGTTCTCTGCGAATCGCTCTTCCCGGGCATGCCTTTGGAGGACTTTTGGGCTAGCGGATATAGGTATGAACGAGCACTATCCGTACCCAATTGTCCTCCCTAGTCTAACTTGTCTTGTTATTACAGCTTACAACAACTATGTACTCCATGTATATAAAAGCAAGCCATTAACCGCCGAAAAAGAAATATACTAACATAGAAGCACGCAAGCCCAGCCGAACTCGAGCATGCATGCCCCAGCTAGCTGCAGAGGGATAGACGATCGAGGAGACAGGGAGAGGTTCACGCATGCAAATTGATTCAAGAAAGAAAGAGCGGCTCACGGTTTTGAAAACCGGTAACAAATTTTTAACGGTGGACCAATAGCAAATTTTGAATTAAAAAAATCAGCTGAAAAATCGCTGAAAATCGGTGATAATATCGGCCTAAATTTTTGAAAAATAAAATTTGGCACAAATTTCTTCTAAATTTAACAAAATTCATGCATATCGGAACCGGTTTAAAAAATTACCGAGTGGGGCATCCCATAGAACCGATTATCGGCCGAAATTTTTAACCATGGAACGGCTACGGGTAAAATTAAGAATTACTCATGAACACGGAAAGCACAATGGATTGAGCACGCTTGTGCATTATGATTCATGCACCTATCTAGTCACCAAAAGCGAACAGCAGCATCGATCCATCTCTCAGATATTCAGGTGTTCCTGAGAAAGAAACACCATGCATCTTCGCTAGCTTCCTGCCGATCTGATCCTAGCTATATGCATGCCAAGGTCTCCTACGCACGCAACCGATGTTTGGTTTGGAGCTACTCTCGTCAGTCTCAGGAGCACTCCAGCTATATCACATAGCAGGCCCGGCCAGCAGTCAGCAGAGATCTAGCTACTGTAGAAAGAACGGCATGCGATCGATAAAGAAGATAATTCATGTTTTCTTTTACATCCTATGCATGATGCATCTGCCATCTGCATCAGCAAGAGCTGTCAGCCTGTCACTACTCATGTCTGAAATACCCATCAACAGTTCATAGAATATAGCCTCATCGATCTGCGTTTGAACGAGTGCATGCATGGATCGATCCATCTGAGTCCGTACGTGGCCGACACAATCCATTCAGATATAAACAAGAACAAGCGTGCTCAACGCCTGCTAATTTGATCTGAATGTGCGTAGCCGTACGTAGGTGGAGATACTGTAATCGATGATGGTGCTGATGTGATTTCTCCATATGCAAAGCTAGTGCGAGTCACTTCTGGATATCGTTCACCGCTTCGATCTCATCTGTTCGACGTGCAAATATCTTTGACATATATAAGATTAGGGCAATTAACTTTACACAGCAACCTTTTGATTCAGCTCGCATTGTAGTTGATCGACACGTCGAAGGCGAAAATGACAATTCTTCCCTACATCAATCAACTAACGGAGCTATTGTCGGTCAATGTCGAGTTTCAAGTGGAGATGTTGCCAGCATCTGTCAACATCTCGTAATGGCCTGACGACAGTTGCATGCTTCATTGATCGATTACATTCAGTGTCACAAGATTGATCTTTGATGATATTCACATCTCAGGCTGGGGAACAACGCACATGAGGGAACTCAGAGCAAACAAACAAAATCACGCAGATTTATAAATTACTGCAACGTGTAAGCTGATAAGCAAATTAATGGACATTTTATTTAGATTTAACTTCAGAAATCACAACAATGACGATTTCTTGAACAAATAATAGCTAGGCTACAGTCCTATATGCGAACAATCCCACTATGCTTCATACGAATCTGAAAGAAAGAAAGAAAAATTCCTACGCCCCATGTGTATGTCCCACCAAGCATTTTGCAATCGGGGAATAACTTCTCTGATGTTTAAGCGTTTCACTAACTTCCTACAGAATGCATCCTTTTGTATTTTTGGCGGAACTCTTACAGCTAGGCAGAAACAACATTAAGGGTGAGTTTGTGAGTTTGGGTTTTGTCACCAAACATCTCTTAAGTATCTCCCTTCCATCTGGAGGCTCTTCACATAGCTTTCTGCCTTTGAGTTATCCAAAGAACCCTGAAAAGTACATCCAAGGTAGCATTCAGCAAACGAAAATGAAAGTACTTAATTGTAAAGCAAGAGCACCGGCAAAGATTTATTAAGTTGTTATATGCTAAGAAGTCAAGCAAGCAATTGTTGAACTCCAATAAGGTAACCCTGCCGCTACACAATATTAGAATAACTACCTAAAACGAGGCTAGGAGAGCTAAACTTAGTGGTCAATAGGAGGCAACAGGGTTGGCACCAGTCAAAGCCAATGGAAGTCCCAGGTTTGTTTTCACCAGTAATCAACCAGAAAATACAGCTCTCTAGAAGATGATTCGATCACCTTTGTTTTGGTTTCACTTTCTAGAGCAACAAATGATGGTTTTCACTAGATATGTCCCCAAATAATAAACTAAATCTAACAAGGGATGGTGATATAATAACAAACTTAGAGAAACTAGCAATACCCGTTCCTGAATGATGGTGTTTAGTGTGCGGTGCACATCTCTAGCCATGCCCTTCGCGTCACCACAAACATAAATATAACCACCCTGAGAAATGATGTTCCAAATCTCGGGAGCCTGGGAAGATTACACAAGAATGGTGAAAAATAAAATAAAGGCTTATATCTGATTAACAAATCAGGATTGAACAATGAGAATAAATTTACCTTCTCTGACATTTTGTGTTGAACATACTCTTTTGTAGGACCCTCACGAGAAAAGGCTACAATCAACTCAGACAGGCCACCAGTATCAACAAAGTTGTTGAGCTCATCCTCGTATATGAAGTCCTGGAGAAATAAAACATTGATCAGGCAAATTTTAAAGAGGCTAGAGGGTACATCCAATCACCTATAATATCTTTTACTAGATGTAGAACGCAATACACTATACAGAAATGTGTCCTGACCAAGGATCCAAAAACTGTTATCGGGACAAATCCCGCTCGGCGGCTAGTACTAGTAACCAGCCGTTACCAGAAATCCCGGAAAAAAACCGGCCATTTTTCAGAAACTGAATTTTGAACTGGGGTTTTTTTAAACCGGTAACCGGACCGGTTACCGCCCGAAAACCGGAAAAACCGGCCGGAATTTTGAATTGACGAATTTTGAATTAGAAAGTGTTTAATGAAGTGCATATTTAGCTCATACAATACGTAATCTAGCATATTTAGCTTATACAATACGTAATCTAACATATTTAGCTCATATGAAGTGCAGACCGGCCAAAAACAATAATTCAAGCCTATTTAGCTCATACAATACGTAATCTAGCACAAAATAGGCCTAAACCAATCTAGGAAATGCATTATGCAGTTAAAAATTCAAATTTGAAATTGAAATTTTCCGGCCGGTTACTGTTCACCCGGTCGCCACCGGTAAGACCGGTTACTGCCGGTAACCGGCCGAGATTTTTTCCCTTGGTCCTGACATATAACAGGGAGCTTCGATAAGAGGCATAACAACATAGAATCATATATATGACAGATAGGTATGAATTTTGCTATGCCATCAGAATTATAGGTGAGAGGCTAACAGGTTTCAGAAATCATGAACTTTCCTACATATCAACTGCAGATGAATCTGAATAAAGGAGAAAATATAGGTCATACCATCTTGCGGTTTCTGCACCCAAAGAAGAGGATGGCACGGCCTAGTTCCACCCCTGCCTCTTTTAAAGCTAATCTTTCCTGCCAGTGCCAAATGCATCAGATATGCACATGAAAATTATTAAAGAATTATAAAGCTTGAAGAACAATGTCAACCAAAAAAAATACAAACCTGTAAGAAGCCCCTGAAAGGTGCCAGACCAGTCCCGGGGCCTATCATTATAATAGGCGCAGTAGGATCAGCAGGCAGTTTGAAGTTTGACTGCCTCACAAAAATTGGAGCCCAGCTACATTTTTGGCTCTCTTCCAAGGGGGTTGAATTCTGTTTGCAGGATAATCAGACTAAAATGTTTACTAGATGACATGACGATCACTGACAAATACTTCGAAGGATTTTGTACTTGACTACATGTATAATCATTATGATTTTGAAATAACTATATTTACATGATGGAGGCAAGTACAAACAGTATGTGTCAAGAACTCTTGGAGATCTATCATACTGTTGACTAAAAGATCTAATATGTACTCCACAGGGGGTAATATATGGTTGCATCATTGAATGAAATGAGCTGTAGACAATATCATCTATTCCATTAACATAGCCACACAGGGGAAGTTCGCAGTGTGAACTATTAAAGAGAAGATAATCAGTCGAGCCCATCCTAATAAATTAAAGAAAGGTCAGAAATAGAAGTTTCATTCCTACATCAAGAAACTTGGGAAAATATGCACGATTTAACATGGAGTTCTTAAGGGAAAAAAAGAAAGTGGTTGCCTCAACCTTTTAAAGTTAGATTGAGCAAAATGTGGATTGAATACAAACATCAAAGCGAGCTAAAATTGTCGAATTAAATTGAACAAAGCATTAGAAACAAACTGCCTTCTAACCATGAAAGAATAGGCAACAGTATACCTTCATCCAAGTAGAACAAACTCCTTTATGGATCCTTCCAGTAGGGGTTGGCCCACAAACCAGTGCACATGTCACATGAATTCTTGTTGGTGCAATTCTGCAGCAATATAATAGCGTGAATCTTGACTGACTGATCAATTTGCTCAGGTTATATGGGTTATTATTTCAAAGACAAGGGTACCTTGGTGAGGAAGATATCGAGTAATATCTCGGCTGCAGGCGAGGAGCAATAGCTGCAAAGAAGACTCCAAGTGGAGGCTTTGCAGATGGGAACTCCGACATAACTTCCAAGAGACTTCTTTGACTTGCGACTATCCATTGAGAATACTCCTTCTGCCCAATGAAATTCATGTGAGAAACACAACACCAACATCATAAACTCAGAAAGTATCAACCCATATTACAAACCAACCTTTCCAGCAGGAGATGCCAGATGTCTTAGCCGCTTGGCCTCTTTGGGATTTGATGAATGAGCAGCCAAAGCGATTAAAGCACTCTGCAGCAACCCATCAATAAAATAAAATCAATACAAATAAAAATATAGAATGCAAATGAGTCAACAAATATGCAAAAAAAGATCACCTTCTTAGGTGGATTCAACAAGTCGGCATATCTGGTAAGTGCAGTCCTCACTGTACAGGGAGACGGGAAAGGAGGTGGCAAAGAGCCCCCGAAAAGTGGAGTGCCATCCTCTTGGTCAGCATAAATTGAGAAAAAGGTATCTGGTGAATAACCTAACAACTTTTCTGTCTCCTCTACAGTCTCAATGCAGTTTTCTGCACATACACCAACATGATCTCCAGTCTCATATCTGGTAAGGAAAATGAGTCATCAGCTGTCTCAAGACCAATGAAATAATCTTGTTTGTCTACTCTTATTTTCCAAAACTAACAAATCTATATCATTGAATATGCTTACGTGAGGCCAGTTCCTGCTATATCAAACTCTAAATGAATACAGGACCGGTCAGAAGCTGGTGTATGAAGCTCCTGCTGCACAGCCACATTTGCCCTAGAAGAAAAGCATGATCAGAGTTTGCTCGACCACAACCAAAGTCCCAGGCCAGGGAACATAAAAGCAAACATGTCCTACATGCAAGGATGTTGAATGTCATAGACAGCATGACCATTGGTGTGACTGAAAGACTTGTTGATATGTGCAGCGTCCTCGGGTTTGACAAAGACAATTCTATATTCCGGAATAGCAGCTGTGTAAGGAGTTGGTGCTGCTGAAGAATCATCTTCAAAACGCAGCAATTTATCCAATTCTGGCCATAGCAGTTCCTTCCTTTAGTTGAAGAAACAACACATTAGTTTTTGATGTATAAGTGTCAAAGTCTAAAGTTGAGATCAATGTTAAGGTATGTGCACAAATAAGAACACCGTACACAAGATAGGTCATATGAATCAACGTATACATCAATGCTTGAGTTCAAAAGTTGAGATCAAGGTTAAGCTCATTGCAGTACGTACCACGCGTTGAAGTCATCCTCAATGCATTGATCGTCATCTCCAAGACCAAGAGGAACAATGTGCTTGCCACCTAGAAGAACACAATGGACGAAAGTTAACCACCAGCAAATGATAAAGGACACAGCAAAACTGGGCAAAAAAACATGCAACAAGAAATACATGTTGCATAAGAGCCACAATATCTCACTGAAAATTATTAAGTGCTAAAAACATTGTTCAACTCTTTTCGCATTTGAGCACAGTTACCAAATAACCCTCGTAAAATTGTGATGTGTTTTCAGTGCACAGTGCTGAGTACATATACAAATTAGATAAGCTTTAGCCCTTATCTGTATTCTAAATTAGAATTTCTGCCTGTAACTTGAGGAGTGACATATAGTTCTTTTGAGCGGACAAACGCATACAGACTAAACACACAGTCAAAATTTTGGGACCTGCTGAACTGAGCTACAATCAATGAATTAGTCATTCTGCTTTTGTTACCTTGTTCGGCGAGGAGCTGATCAACCACCTTTCCAACCTTCAGTTGAGAAAAGATTTGAAAGGGGAAAAAAGCAACATAAGTGTACAAATTAGAGTGCATATATGCATCAGATCAATATAGAGGCGCAGACAAACCTTGTTAAAATGCTCGTACTGCCTATTTCCAAGGCCAAACACGGCAAACCAGATATTACTCAACCATTCACCTCTCTCATTCCCCTGTACTCCAACCAAACAAAGAGGCCATTAATACAAACCACGAAAAAAGAACAAACACACAAAAAGTAGGTCGAAAACAGTAGATTTTTAATCCAACCTCTGAGAACCATTTATAAAACCTCGCTGCATTGTCTGTTGGCTCCCCATCCCCATACCTACAACAAGAAGACATATTAGCAACTAGCTGAAACCAAAATTCATGCTTTCTCCTGGCTTAATCTATGTAATAGGGAATCCACTAGTAGAATACAAGTAGTAAAAGTGGAGATGGCACTGCCAATCAATCCTTACGTTGCCAGGAAGAACAATGAGACGGTCTCCTTCTTAAGCTTCTCCTCATACTCCTCATCCTCCGCAGCGTAATCATCCTAAACCACAATGATGCAGACACCAATCATGGCAGACAAGCAAACAGATATGAACTTTTAAGCATAAGGGTCAAATCACGGCAGCTTACCAGATCGGCCACCTTGAAGACGGCCTTGGCGTACCTCGCCTTGGCCTCTTCCGCAAGCGCCTACAAATCCACACGAAAAAAGCCATCAACTTCCATCCAATAAGAGCAAAGCGGGGAGCTTTGGTTGTACCATCACAGCACCTTGGCGAAGCCCTCGGCGGTGCCGGTCTGCGTGCCGAAGAAGACGGTGACCCTCTGCCTGCCGTCGTCGGGCTCGGGCTCGGTCCTCGGCTTCGCCGCCAGAGGCCGCGGCGGCGCCTGTGCCGCGGGGGGCGAGGCGGAGCGGCGGACGAGCAGGGCCACGCCGCAGCCGACGAGGACGGCGAGTGAGGTGGTGAGCAGCACGAGGAGGTGGCGGTTCTCGGCGAGCGACCAGGTCGCCCCCTCAGGGTCGTGGCCGGCGAGCAGCGCTGCGAGGAGGTCTTGCGTCGCGGAGTCCATCGCGGGTCAGCGGCGGCGGAGGCGGGCGTTTCTCGATGGGATGGAGGCGGAGATGGTGTGTAGCTGGCCGCGCGCGGTGTGTGTCGCCGTGTAGGTGGGACTTGAGATTTCTGCCGTCAAAACAGCGGCGGGCGGGCGGCGAGCGGCTTGCCGATTCGGGCCGAACGGAACGGAACCCAGCAAGTCGGGCAAAAGAGAGAAGGAACTTCCCAGGTCGAGTGCCGCGTGCGGGCGGTGTGGGCACATACGGAGGAAACGCATCCTATATATCGTGATATTAGGTAACAGCCGTCGGTTTAGAAAACAAATGATGATATCGTTTTTTTTTCCTGTAGCAAAATACTGTAGCATTAGTACTAATAACGAGCATTGTAATATCACTGTATCGGTTGATATAAGCCGTTCTTTCCGGATTGGACAGTTCAGATCTGTTGAATGTTACGGCACTATGCTCAGCATGATTTCTGTTAAGAAACCTGGGCTCAAGCCTCGCAGGTCTGACCTATAATGGGTTCCTCATCTGTCTCTAGACTATATATAGCAGAAAACTCCCTACCATTATACGTACCTTTGAGAAGAGAAATAAAGAGAAGAAAGAAGTTTCATCTATATCTCTCTCTGTGTTCAATCTACTATTCTATATTTGTATTCTTGTGTGCGATTCTACGCTTGTCTACGAGGAGATCGCTCGAACTAAACTCGCCAGCGACGGTTCCTCAATACGTTATCAGCACGATCGACTTTAGCCTACCTCTAGGCTTACTCTACTCGGATCGAAAGGTAATCATCGTAGCACGACGCTCGTAGATCGAATCGCTTTTCTAGATCGCTTGCAATTCCGCAAATTTTGCTTTCTAGATTATATCATACGGTGCAAATCCGCTCTAATCTACCGCGAGTCGACTTGAAGTCGTTGGCACAACGCCGATCGGTAGGTTGCATGAAAGAGTAGATAATGATTGCACTTTGGATTATAGATTGTAAATCCGCTCTAATCTACTGCAAGCCCACTTGAAGTCGTCAGCCAAGCTGAACGGTAGATTACATGAAAAGAGTAGATGATGATTGCCAATTCTTGCATGAACAGTAAAAGAAAAATCAGCACGTGGCCATCGGCCCGAAGCCGCACTACACGCCGCCGCCCACCCGCACGTGGTCAGGACACCATCGCTTCGTCGCCGCCTCGAGCCACGCCACGCCAACCTAGATCCGGCGGTTGACGCCTTGAGAAAGTGCAAGCAGCCTAAGCTAAATACGGTAACCCTAAATCCTAATTCCCTAACCATTCCCTTTCCCCATTCCTCGAGGCTCCGGTTCAATGGTGGGGGCTACTGGCATGGCGAGAGCGAGTGTTGCAAGACGCAAGACGGCCAAGAAGAAGCTACAACTGCAATACAGTCTGCGCTGGCGTCTGAAGACCGAGGCGCAACGCAGGGTCATGACGGGGACAAGTGAGACGCTGACTAGTCGATTACCGAGGCTTGGCGCGACAAGGCGTGGGGCACACTGAGTCAGCCTTCGAGGTAGGCACCGAGGTCAGCCTTGAGCCCTTGACTCATCTTGAAGTCTTGAATTTTGTTTTCCTAGATAAATTTTAGTAAAATTTGATTTCTTGTAGGAATTTTGTAAGAAAATGAAATCAATACAAACTTATTTTAGAACCGCAAAGGTAGATGACAATTCCCAAGTGCAAGCGATTGCAACATTTAATGCCATTGCTAACAACACCGCAACCGCAAGGAGAGTTCACGCTAGTGATGTCTTTAATCCAGACGACATTGTTGCAAATATTTACTCTGTGGGCTTTTCTCTACAAGATCGTCATCTGCTGAATGATTAACTCAACATAAACATTAATGTCAAGAAAAGAAGTCCTGATTTTTGAGTTGTGGTAGCCTTCCTGAGCTTCTTGTCACGTTGGTTGAAACTAGACAATATTTGATCTTCCCATTGGTTTATCGTCTTATCACACTTGTACTGATATTACATGTGGCAACAACATCAGTTGAGAGAGTTTTCTCAGCCATAAATATCATAAAGATAGATCTATGAAATAAGATAAATGATGAATGGTTGAATGACATGATGATATGATATGTTGAGCGAGAGATATTTGCGGCAATTGATGACAACAAGATTATGCGATGCTATCAAAGCCCTAAAGGAGCGTAGAAACTACTTACCTTGTGTAACTCGTATAACTTAATGGTGTATTTTTTTTCCTATCTTGAGTTTTCAGATTATTATTGCACTTGTGTTGAATTCAAGTTCTTATAAATTCTGTTGTGTTTACATGTTATAGGTAACTGTTGGAGTGTCGGTGTTCTATTTATTTTGTGCCAGCCATCGATGTGTACATGCATTAGGACTCCTTGTTAGTACTTTATATGAGCTCTTAATATTGTATTCTATGCTTGTTTGGTTGTATCAGTTAGATCTATGTTTGTCTGATTGTATCGGTTAGATCTTGACAATTTGAACGTATTTGACATCGTTAGTTATATTAACTATTGAATCACATTGTGACTCAGTATTTTTTACATTACAAATTTACTCCATATCTTTCAAATTCATGGTTCCGCCACTGGTAGATGGGTCACCGGTTGTGCCGCATCGCGTGCCGAACCATACCAGTGAGCACCACATTTGTTTGTCTTGGCCTGACGACGCTAGGCCGGAGTGTGGATCACAAGCACGACACGAACGCACAGGCCGTGCTGACCCGATCTAACTAAAATGTGGATCGTGCCGTGCCCGAAAAGGGCTAACGGTCCATGCTTCGAACCGGCCCGGGAGGTACAGCCCATCTGACTCTGGAGGCCACGCATCGCCCGGTACGCTGCCGCCGCCGCCGTGCCGGGTCTGGACAACGCGGCGGTGGTCCATCCAACGCTATGACGCAAACTCAAGATCATGGCCGAATCCAAATTCCCACGGGAACACGGCAACCAACTGGCGATACGATGCGTGGTGTATTGGTGTGCAATCTACAGAGGCCTCGATCGTATCGAGACCATCCATCTCGCCGATTCCAATGGTGTACAACGGCGGCAGCTTGTGTGATCAGCTGTTCACACGTACTAAACTCAAGTGAATTTCCGCCGGTCTGAGCCGTTTCTTGTGCAACTGTAACTAGGGCAATACACAACTCAACTTCTCCCCTCTAAGCAATTCTAACAGAGATGATACATGACTAGAGCTGGGACTTGGGTCGGGTTTTTCTGGTCGCCCGGCTTGCTAGCACGGCATGGTCTAAGCACTGATGCGACACGACACGCGTTGGATCGGGCCGCAGACAACATGAACGCCGCCGAGCTGGCTCGAGAATGCGCCTAGGCGGCACGACATGGCTATTTGGGCGGTGCTTGGTAAGACGCACTAAAAAGCCCAATCCTCCAATCCTCCTCCGGCCCGGAACAATCCTATCCTCCCCTTTGGTAGCTCGCCCAATCCGTTCTTCCCTGCGGCTGGCCCAACCCTAACTCCCATCCCGGCTAATCCATATCTCCAATCCCACACACCACCTCCACCCTTCACCTCGGTTCGTCCTCTCCCCAAGCACCGCTTTCCTCCTCCTCTCCGCTCTCTCTCCCCACGCCCTCCTCCTCTCCGCTCTCCTCGCCGAGAGGAATGAAGATGGCGATTCTTGCCGCCATCGCCGCCATCGCCGTCTCCGCTGTCTATAGTTATTTTGGGCTCGGCTTGGGTTGGCACGGCACGACCCCGGCACGACGGGCTTTGGGCCGTGCCTGGACCTGACCAGAGACGAGGTGAGCCGGCATGACACGGCACGGCGGGGTGACCAGACCGAGCCGGCACAGCACGGCCCAATGCCTAGCTCTATACATGACAGGTTTCAGAACATCAAATGCTCGATTCGGATGGGTTTCAGGACAAACGTAGATGTATGATATATGGTCCGTGGTCCAGTTCATGAATACTGTACTACACTATCTGGCATCCTGGGCCGTGTCTCTGTTTTTATTCTAGTTGTTCAACAACTTTGATGGTCAGCTGTCATACGCTTAACCAATCATAAGAAAAGCGTTGCTTTAATTGCACAAAAAGAAGGCCTTTCTGCCGGAACCTAGTACAAAGAAGGGAAAATTTTCGAATTTAAGATAAAAATGTAGTATCTAGTATATATTGCAACATTTTAGCCCGTATATGAGACCCCTTTTTTATGCAAAAGGTATGGAAATTAATTGTGTTGTCAACCCCCCTCCTATTACAATCTAAAACATAATTTGTAGGCCAATGTTCATTTTTTTATAGATAAATAATGTTCACAGTTAATTCTATTTTTATTATATTTTATTCATCAAATTCTAGTTCTTTCGATTTTTAAAATTAGTCCCCTTTTACTCTTTATAATTTGCTTCAAACAGGTCCCATTACTTTATATTTTTGAAACATAGATCATGGTCCTCTCACAAATTCTTACAACTGACCTCCACCAATCAAGTTTGCCCACGTACGGTTTGCTAAAAATTAACAAGTTTCAAGTAATTCTTAATGGTTACATGGAATCCCCCTTACATTACACATTTGTTTTCGCATATTCACTGATTTGTGACACTAGATAGAGCTTCACTAACATGAGAAAAAAATGGAATTTGACTAGAGATCCTAAATGAGATAATTGAACGGACCATTGTCGAAGTTGAAAGAAATGACGATCTACTACTTAGGACCCTTTGTGTGAGAGAGAGAGGTCAGTTTTTAGTTTTCTACTATTAAGATATGTTTTAAATGTATATTCAACATTTTTCTTCCGCGTACGGCCAAGCTAAAATTAAGCCAACCCACAATTCAAACCAACACAACCCCAATTCTGCATCACATTGATCTCTAGGCGAGCCGCAAATGTAACCCAGGTGGATCGCTTTTGCTTCAAGCCACATCAACCTAATCGAAAGTCAAATTGATCTCAGAGCATTTGTTATACACACTACACCTCCTTTAATCGTAACTCGTGCACAATTGCGTAATTTAGCTAAGCAGAAATCAATTTTGAAGTTGAAGCCAAACCAAACAAAAACCACGAAAAAACCCCGTTTTATCAAAAGGAAAAATGAAATGAGAGAGAGAGAGAGAATCAAACAGCATACACGAGTACTAGTACACGAGCTTTGGTCTCAGAACTCAGATCCAGCCGGCCCTTGCACTGCAAGGCCGCAACACACCGAAGACCAAACCAGATCTCATTCCCTCCTCTCTCAGATCAGATCCCAATTCCCTCATGCCCTCGTAGCTGCCCACGCCCCGCGCACTCGTCACACCCATGGGCGGCCTCAGGGCAGCGTCGCCGTCGCCGTCGTCGCGCGCGGGAGCGGGATCGGATCCCCCTCCGCCGCGCGTGGCGATGGCGTGCGTGGTGGCGTCGGAGGTCGCCACGGTGCTCGCCGTCATGCGCCGCAACGTCCGCTGGGCCGGCGTCCGCTACGGCGGGGACGACGGCGCCGAGGACGAGCACCTCGACCACCCCCTCATCGCGGGGCTCAAGTCCCTCCGCCGCCGCGCCGCCTCCTGGGACCCGCGCCGGTGGCGTGGGGTCGACCCGCTCCTCTACCTCCGCCCCTTCCTCGACGTCGTCCGCTCCGACGAGACCGGCGCGCCCATCACGGGCGCCGCGCTCTCGTCCCTGCACAAGATCCTCACCCTCGACCTCGTGGGCCCAGACGCGCCCAACGTCGCCGAGGCCATGGGCGCCGTCGTGGACGCCGTCACGGGCTGCCGCTTCGAGGTCACCGACCCAGCGTCCGAGGAGGCCGTCCTGGCTCGGGTCCTGCAGGTGCTACTCGTGTGCGTGCGTGGCCGCGCTGCCCCGGCGCTCGCCAACCGCCACGTCTGCGCCATCGTCAGCACATGCTTCCGCGTCGTGCAGCAGGCTGGCACCAAAGGAGAGCTGCTACAGCGCGTCTCCCGGCAGACCATGCAGGAGGTTGTCCGTTGTGTATTCGGCCGCCTGCCCGATGTTGATGCCACCGCGATCGCCGATGAGCAGGTGCGGTTACCTCTAAAGATTCGAGCCTGCTGTTACTTGCTTACTTTTGCATAGGAACATGAGAATGCTGCCTTGTTTGTTCCACTTAATATGGTAATTTAACTTGCAATGCTCGTGTAGGTTAGTGCAAACAAATGAATGTATACATGTGATTTTTTATTGTAGGGTTTATTGGATTCTTAGTTCTAAATGCTGGCATTCCAGCAATTTGACCTTGCACACCAGTGATACTGAGTTCAATTCTACTGGCCTTGCGTTATTACTTGTAACATATGTATCATTCTAGTTTGGAAAGAAGTGTTCTGGTAGTAAGAAGATTCATATGCCCCTATACTGAGTTTAATGTATTAATGTGGAGATGTAATTTGTTCTGCAGTTTGCTGTTAGCAAGAACCAAGGTTTGGGTGCTGAGGAGATGGGGAATGGGAAGAGTGATTATGTGTGTTTGAACAGTTCCGGGGATGAGGTTGGAGGCGGATTCAGTGTGTTGCAAGACAAGGCCATGATGGAGCCGTTTGGGGTTCTTTGCATGGTGGAGATTTTGCAATTCTTGTGCTCCCTCTTGAACGTAGCGGAAGACATTGAGGTGAACCCAAGGATGAATCCAATTGACTTTGATGAGGATGTGCCGCTCTTTGCTCTGGGTTTGATCAATTCTGCCATTGAGTTGTCGGCTTCATCGATACACAGACACCCAAAACTGCTGGCTTTTGTACAAGATGAACTGTTCCGCAATCTAATGCAGTTTGGCTTGTCAATGAGCCCCTTGATTCTGTCGACAGTGTGCAGCGTTGTTTTTACTCTCTTCTACCATTTACGCCAGGAGCTTAAGCTGCAACTCGAGGCTTTCTTCTCATGTGTGGTCCTAAGATTAGCCCAGAGTAGATATGGAACTAGTTATCAGCAGCAGGAAGTCGCCCTGGAGGCTCTAGTGGATTTCTGCCGGCAGAAAGAGTTTATGGCTGAGATGTATGCGAACATGGACTGTGATCTACAGTGTTCTAATGTTTTTGAAGACCTAGCTAACCTTCTATCTAAAAGTGCATTCCCTGTGAACAGTCCTTTATCTGCCTTGAATGTGCTTGCATTGGATGGGTTGGTTTCTGTCGTTCAGGCAATAGCTGAGAGGACTGATAATGCACCTCAGCATCATGAGCAAACAGTGCCAGAAATAAGTGAATATTTTCCTTTCTGGCAGTTGAAGTGTGAGAACAGTAATGATCCTGATCAATGGGTTAGATTTGTTCACCAGCAAAAAAGCATCAAGAGAAAGCTAATGGTCGGTGTTGAACATTTCAATAGGGACAAAAAGAAGGGCTTTGAGTACCTGCAAGGTGTTCATCTCTTGCCTGAAAAACTTGATCCACGCTGTGTTGCTCTGTTCTTCCGGTACACACCTGGGTTGGACAAGAATCTTCTTGGGGATTACCTTGGGAATCATGATGAGTTCTCTATTCAAGTCCTTCATGAATTTGCTAAAACCTTTGACTTTAAGGAGATGAACTTGGACGCTGCCCTAAGGCTCTTCTTGGAAACTTTCCGGCTGCCTGGTGAGTCACAGAAGATACAGAGGATTCTGGAGGCCTTTTCTGAGAGGTACTATGAACAGTCACCGCAAATGTTTGTTAACAGGGATGCTGCTCTGGTGCTGTCATATTCAGTAATCATGCTCAACACAGATCAACACAATATAAGGGTTAAGAAGAAGATGACTGAAGAAGATTTTATCAGGAACAACCGCCGTATCAATGGTGGGAATGATCTTCCAAGGGAGTTCTTGTCGGAGCTGTATTATTCTATTTGTCGGAATGAAATCAGAACCATTCCTGAGCAAGGATCTGGATGCTCTGAGATGTCTTATAGCCGCTGGGTTGATCTGATGTGGAAGTCAAAGAGGACATCGGCATATATTGCCTGTGAATCGTACCCTTTTCTTGATCATGGCATGTTTCCTATCATGGCCGGACCAACAGTTGCTGCTATCTCAGTGGTTTTTGATAATGTCGAGCATGAAGAGGTTCTTACAGGGTGTATTGATGGTTTTCTGTCAGTGGCAAAGCTGGCTGCATTCTATCATCTTGATGATGTATTGAATGACCTTGTTGTGGCTCTATGTAAGTTCACCACTTTGCTGAATACTTCTTATATTGATGATCCTGTAACAGCTTTCGGGGACGATACCAAAGCTAGAATGGCAACAGAGGTTGTTTTCACTGTAGCAACTACTTATGGTGATCGCATATGCAGCGGATGGAGGAACATAGTAGATTGCATCTTACGATTGCATAAGATAGGCCTTCTTCCGGATCGCCTTACTGGTGATACAGCTGATGATCAGGAGTCCTCTTCAGATTTGTTTCCTAGCAAGCTTGCCTCATCGTCAGCAGCTGCACCTCAAGTTGTACCAATCAACACTCCTAAAAAAACATATGGGCTGATGGGGAGGTTCAGCCAACTACTGTATTTAGATGCTGAAGAACCAAGGTCTCAGCCGACCGAGGAACAACTTGCTGCTCAGAGGAATGCTTCAGAGACTGTAAAGAAGTGCCAAATAGGTACCATCTTCACCGAGAGCAAATTCTTACAAGCTGACTCACTCTCAAATCTAGCAAGAGCCCTCATTGAGGCAGCAGGCCGACCTCAGAAGATTACCAGCTCACTTGATGACGAAGGTACAGCAGTTTTCTGCTTAGAGCTACTAATTACTGTCACATTAAACAACAGAGACAGGATTGTGCTTTTGTGGCAAGGTGTTTATGAGCACATAACCCATATTGTTCAGTCCAGTGTGATGCCCTGCAATCTCGTGGAGAAGGCTGTTTTTGGGCTCCTGCACATCTGTCAGAGGTTGCTTCCTTATAAGGAGAATCTGGTAGATGATTTACTGAGGTCACTGCAGCTAATTTTGAAACTTGATGCCCGTGTAGCTGATGCTTACTGTGAGAACATCACCTTGGAGGTCATGCGGCTTGTGAAGGCCAATGCAATCCATATAAAGTCCCAGATGGGTTGGCGAACTATCATTTCCTTACTCTGCATCACTGCTCGCCATCCTGATGCCTCTGATGCCGGTTTTGAAGCCCTGGTTTTTATCATGTCTGAGGGAGCACACCTCTCACCTGCCAACTTTATCCTTTCAGTAGAGGCCTCAAGGCAGTTTGCAGAATCTCGGCTTGGGTCTGCAGAAAGATCTATCCATGCTTTGAACCTAATGGCCGATTCAGTGAATTGCCTTACGCGCTGGTCACGTGAGGTTAAGGAAGCTGGTGGAGAGGCGGACAGGATATTGGAAGGAATTGCCGAGATGTGGCTGCGGCTAGTTCAGGCACTGCGAAAGGTGTGCACAGATCAGAGGGAGGAAGTGAGGAACCATGCGCTGTTATCTTTGCACAGATGCTTAGTAGTTGATGATATATCAGTTTCATCTTCAGCGTGGTTGATGTCATTTGATATTATTTTCCAGTTGCTTGATGAACTGTTGGAGATTGCTCAAAGTTACTCACCAAAGGATTTCAGAAACATGGAGGTGTCCCTCTTGCATGCTGTAAAACTGTTATGCAAGGTGTTCTTGCAGTCACTAAAAGACCTTTCAGCACAGAGCAGTTTCAGTAAGCTTTGGTTGGAAGTCCTTGACATGATAGAGAAGTTCATGAATGTCAAAGTGAGAGGAAGGAGGACTGATAAGCTACAAGAGGCTATCCCAGAGCTACTCAAGAACATACTGCTGGTGATGAAAGCAAGTGGGATCCTGTCAAATACAAGCACCAGTGGGGAGAACAGTTTGTGGGAAGCAACATGGCCTCAAGTTAACAAGATTGCACCGTCGCTGCAGTCAGAAGTTTTCCCTGTCAATGAGGGTGACGACGCCACAAAAGGTGGTGAACAAAACAAGTCGGATAGTCCAGCACAGTCTGAGGGCAAGAGTGCCGAGCAATAGAATGAGATACATTCTGCCTCTGATCAAGTTAGTTGGGCTGAAATTGAATCCTGCAAGGCAGGATGACCTCTCAGCCTTTTTGGCCGGAGTTACTCACAAATGCTTGGCACTGCTCTCGGTGGACATTAGGGAGAGTAAGCTGGTATATTGTAATTTTTTTTAGTTTATATATATTTTTGGTTATTGACAAGGTTGTTGCTGTTGGGCTTATTGTTGCAACACCAAAGTTGTATGATAGGTATATCGCAGTTACAGCATTTCCCCCCACAACACATTATTTGTCACATTTGTTACAGAGGTGATGAGGTAGCACCACAGCTTTATACTGTGGACGCATGTGAATTCATGTATCCATTAGAAGCTGTAATGACACAAGATACTGTACGATTCTTAGTGCACTACATTCTTGTGGGTGAATTGGATTGGTTTGGTACCGTACATAGTTTAGTCAAACATATTTAGGTCATAGAAGATTGTTAAGTTTTGATGGACGTGAGTTTGCTTACAAGATATACATGTCATCTGATGTTCTTTTATGGTAGTTAGCCCGACTTTGATTGCTCATTGCTGTAAAATTTTTGTAGAAGACTAGCCTATGTAATCTTGCTATCAGTTTTGGAAAGGTATGATGGCTAGCAAGTATTTTAATGCTTCCTATAAGAAAAATTTGGGAAATGGAAAAGGGTCACGATTTTGGGAGGATGCATGGAATCAGGGAGTTTTTGGCCTAAATGGCATTATTGTGCGTGTTTTTAATAGATCTAGCGTCTCTTGCATTGTATTGATAAAAATGGCAGCACAGACGTGCTGTTAGGCGATATGTGTGCATTTCTGTGCTTCTCGCATCCGGCATTAATCTTGGCCGCACGCGCATAGCCCGGACAAGAGGTGTGTCGACATGTGTTGCCTCTGCATGCCCACCGCCCGAACAGCGTCGCCTCTGCACGCACACCGTTCGGACCGCAGGCGTGTCGCCTATGCATGCATGCATATGCATGCGGAGACATGAATGGCGACAAGGAATAAAGCACGTAAGTGATGGATGGCGATGGAAAGGACAATGATGGATGGCGATGGGGAATAAAGCAGAGGCGGTGAAGACATCCGGGGCAGGGAGGACCGGACGTGGCTCACGTGGCGCGTCTGGGCGAGGAGGGACCAGCAGAGCCAGCCGGTCGGGCGACACGCGGCTAGTTTGGACATTGGGCGTGCAGAGGAGGCTAGTCTGGGGTGGGTGGGGGGACACGGCTTGTTTGGGCAGGGGGCGTGTGGACGTGGCTTCTCCGGGCGATACGCGTGCGGTCCGGGCAGTGGGTGTGCGGAGGCAACACGTGTCGGCACACCCATTGTCCGGGCTATGAGCGTGCGGCCGAGATTAAAGCCGGGCGCGGGAAGCACGGAAATGCACACATGTCGTCTAACGACACGTTCGTGCTGCCATTTTTTGGCAATATGGCACGAGAGACGCTACTTCTGTCCAAAACGCGCGCAACAGTACCATTTAGGCCAAAAACTCGGAATTAGGAGGTTTCTTTTGCTCAGAAATACTCCAGACTTTTCAGTTTAAACTCTAGCAAAATATAACAGTTGGTAAGGTTTTCAATGAAGGTTGGGGATCAATTGGATTTAGACGAGTGTTAAGAGGGGAAACCTCACAATTGTGGCATCAATTACAGAATGATTGTAAACATGTTAACTGAATGCTGAATGCTAATGGTATTTTTTTTCTTCAGTCAAATCCCTTTACAGGGTGCTGGAAATACAGAATATTGGCTATCCATATAACTTTGTCTGGAAGATCAAGGTTTTCCTTTGGTTGATATTACAAAAAAAAGAATATCAACCAAGGATGACTAAAAGCGATGGAAGGGGAATAAAAGCTGTTTGTTTTGTGGGGCTGAAGAAACAACTAATTATTAGTTTTTGAATTGCTCCATTGCCCAATCTGTGTGGAATGTGAGTTGCTGCTGCACCTTTGGTTTTGGTAGACTTCCTGAAAATGTTAACCAACTGTTGGGGAGTTGGTTGAACATGTTTCAGATGATGTCTAGAACGTCAATCCAGTGGCCCAAGACTATCTTTCTTTACGCTGCGGAACTGGCCTTGAGCCCCTCACGGCGCCTTGAGCCCCCCATCCTTTCCTCGCCGGTGCCGCCCGACCTGCCGCCACCTCCGCCATGTCCCCCCCCCACAAGCGCCCCCCCCCCTTCAAGATGCTCCATCCTCCCGCCGCCACCACCTTTCCTCCTCCGCCTTCTCCCCCCCCCCGCCACCCCTTTCCCTTTCCGAGCTCTGGGCTCATGGCCTCACGGAGCTTCACCACCACCTCCGCCCCACTATCGCTCCCATCGCCCGCCTTTACCACCTTCCGCCTCGTTCAAACCTCCTCCGTCCGCGCCACCCGAAGCCTCTGCCGGCCCCGGATCCAGATCTGGCTTGGCCCCGTTCTTCGGTCCCCTGCAGTCCCGGTGGTGACCTCTCCAACCCGGATCCTCTGGTATGCGGCGGTCCCTCAGCAGCTGAGTTTGCCCAGGCGCCCCCCGCTTCGGTCTCTCTGGATCTGCTCCCCAGTCGCTCGGCCCCAAGCCTGGGACATTGAAGACCCCCCCTCACCTTTGCGCAAGCTCTTCAACACCAGGCCCCACCGAGGGCGCCATCCATCGCCCCGACCAACCGAGCGCCCTCATGCAATTCTCGCTCTGGCACCCAAAGAAGCTTCCCAGTCTGCAGCTCCCCAAAGTTCAACAGCTCTCTCCACAGGCTAGTCAGAGTGGCTCGTGCAGCCCTCCCTCACCTCCCCCTGCGTCCCGTCGAAGCTTCTTCGAGCAACACGCAGATCCTCTGACCAAGGCCCCCAAAGCCGCGGATCCTGGCTTTGAAGGTGGCTGGCAAGCAGTAAAGAAACCTAGATGGTGGCGTGCTACAGGCCGTCGAGTCACCCCCAGGCCTTCCACCTCTCCTGCCGCCTCCTTCCTCTACAAAACAATGGCCAGATGCTTCATTGTCTCTCGCGAACCACAAAGTCTCCTTTGCGGGACCCCATCCGGTGCTTTCTCTGCTCTGCCTCACTGCCCGGCAAAGGAGTGCTTGGCCTTGTCGCAGCTTCCTGGCTCCTCCATCCCGACCGCTTGCTCCCCCGCTTCCCCCCACTAGGCCAAGCCTCCCCAAGCTTGCTGCTTCGGCCATGTCCTTTCTTGGTGCTCCAGACACTCACCCAGGGGAGGACTACTGCGTCGTCAATGGCTCCCCGCTCCTCGACAGAGCCCGCCAGGAGTGGGAGGCCACCACCCTCGTAGCTTGGTGCTTGGAGACGCCAGGCGACGACAACAGTCTGATGGCCGAGGCGGTCCGACGCCGCTTTGGCTCAAGGCCAGGAGGAAGTGGCGGTCTCCTCCACCACCCGGAAGCTTTCCTCCTCAAGTTCATCAGCAGGCACACCAGGGACAGAGTCCGGGAGGCGAAGAAGTTCCACCACGAAGCCCTGGAGATCCATGTGCGTCCTTGGAGGTCGGAGTGCCACGCGTTTGGAGCTGCGATGTTCTTCCGTCGCGCCTGTTCGAAGGTCTCCCGATGTTCGCCTGGACACCGGAAGTGGCAGAGCATCTTCTGGGGAAGAAATGCTCCCTGCAAGCCTTTGAAGACGTTTCGGCAAGCAAGGAGGACACACACACCCTTAATCTCTGGGCCTGGACGTCCAACCCTAGCTCGCTCCCCAAGGTTTCCTGGATCACCTTCATGCAGCGAGGTGAAGCATCCAGTCGGCCTGAAGCGAGCTCTCGTGCCATGGACAAATGGCGGCGGGGGCTCACCTACAGGGTCCTCGTTCACCTTGACTTCATTGAAGACCATACCGCTGCCCCACTTGACGACTTCCTGTCGACAGCGGACGTCGTCCCGTACGAGCCTACAACCACCAGCCTCCAGTGGAACCTGGGGGTCGTCGACGGCACGCCGGAAGCGAAGGATGGTCCGAGCCACACCTCCCACCTCCCTCTGCGGCAGCCTATGGTGGATGTTGAAGACCCCCCTGTGGAGGACAGCCGCCCCTCCCGCGGCCCTCGACAACCCTCCCACTGTTCGGCCCATGACGACCATCCCTCCATCTTCACCCGCAGACACAAGCACAATGAAGACAGCGATGAGGACCAGGGACGCCACAACCGCAACAACTGGGGAGGCTACAAGACCAACAACAAGGCGCCTTCGCACCGCCCCGGTTCGGACCGGATCCGGGAGCGCTCCCCCCGTCGGGGACACTATGGCGACAATTTGGAACAATGGGCGGCACCGGCCTTGTCGCCTTGTTCTGGTTGTCCCCTCGGCTCCACTTCGCTGAGCACCGCTAGCCTTGCCCCCCCTCCTTCTCAGCCTCTGGTGCAAGGTGCAGACTGTACTGATCAAGCCCTCCAGGAGCTTTTTTCTTCCTACGCCAAGTCCCTGCGGGCGGCACTTCATGATTTCTTCAAGGTCGGTCATTCCCAGACTGACGCCCCTACTCCTCCTTCTGAGGAGGCGAGGGAAACTTGGTTGCTCAAGGCGGAGGCCTACATCAAGGCGGCTACTGCGGCTGCCTCCCAGCTCGGCCTCGCCCCCGGTTCCATGATTGCCAAGAGGCCCAACCCATCTTGGGCGTCCTTCAAGCAAGCTGTGGACAGCCTCACTGTCCCCCCTCCCTGCAGGCCGGTCCAGTCCAAGACAATGTCCTCTCGCTCCAGGCTTACTCGGCGCTGGCCTCCCCCCTGCCCCCTCGCCTGGAGGGGCTCGGAGACCCCCCGCTCCAGGCTCCTTTGGAGCTCGGCTCCCCTTCAGCCCCAAGTCCGGGTGTCGGTGCTGAGATGCCGCCCTGTGCTCCTCCAGTTCCGGATGAGTCCCTCTCCTCGTCGGTCCTGGGGAGCGGGTCTGCTACACCCAGCTTGAAGGCTACTTCTCCCGCCTGCTCCGCTCAGCATCTCCCAGTTGCGCAAGGGTTTGCTGGAGAGAGGCCCCCTGCCCCGGGTCCCCAGCCTGCCCCTCCTTCACCAAGCCTCTGCCAGCTGGAGTCTCCCCCAGAAGAGCAGAGTTCTGGCGCGAGGACCACTGACTTGGGCAGGTCGCCGCTCAACTCTCCTCCAAGGCAAGCTACACCGCCCGGCCAGTTCGACGCCTCAACCGGTGTCTTTTCTCTCCCAGCCGCCACGCCGACATCAAGAGCCCCATCAGGCCACTTGTGCCGCCACTGAGTGTGCCGGTGGGAAGTGTCAAGCTCAGACGCAGCGCTCGCTTAGCGGCCAAGCGAAGGCCAGGCTCCATGCTGCACCGGGCCCAAGAGGCACTTGCACACAAACTCGGCACTCTTCCAAAGGACCAACCGCTTACGGACGCGGCGCTCAAAGATTACATGGACTCCTTCAAGGCCCCCTTCGCCAGACTCCGTCGCCGCCCTCTCGGACCTCTTCAGCTTGATCACATCTTCTCACAAGGCAGATGAAGCGCTTGCTAAACTGGGAGGGCAGTGCTCCTCTGAGAGCCTAGGCTCGGCTGCTTTGGCCCCTGTGAGCTCCCCTGGGGACTCGGCTCCTCCTCCGGGTGCTCTGGTGGAGGCGGCCAAGTGAAGGGTCCCCCTGTTGCTGTGGTTGGTTTCAGTCTGGAAATGCTTCACATCCACACTGCTCCGGCTTCTCCTTCAGCCCTCTTCTCTGTAAGTCTGTTGTTGTTCTGGACGTCCAGTCGGGATGTTGTTGTGTTGGCCAGAGGATGGACCTCTCCCCAGGCCCCCCTTGCTTTTGCTTCTCTGTCGCTGTGGATCTCGGGTCTGTATTTTGCTAGTTTTCGGTTCTTCATGGTTGTACGTCTACTGCTTGTTAGTCGGCTGTTTCTCTTGGATGTCCAATATGTCAAGGATGCCAGGGTGCTTTGCTCTCTTCTGGGTCTTGCTCTGGTGATTTGCTGGTTTTCTGCTCTGGGCCCGCCGCACTGCCCTCGCTTCTCTGCATTGATTCGCGTGCGCTGGTCCACCCGCTCCATTTTCGCCGCTCTCGTTCCCCGTCGTCACCGGTTTGTTTTCGTTGCTGCTACTGTTCCCCGTCGTCACCGGCGATTTTTCTATTTTCTGAATCGATCGTGCGGTCGCCTCCCTCTTCCTCTCGCTAGCGAGCCTTGGGTGCGATTCTGCGGCTTCACCTGTTTGTTGACTATGCAACCTTCCAGCGGATGTTGGTACTTGCCGCAGGTGGCTGCGGCTCACAGCTCGATGATGTCCAACCGTGGAGCTCCTCGGGTGGTCTCTAGAAATAGCCTTTCTCCCTTCCGTGCAGCTTACCTGGTGAGCAGGTGGCTGCTGCTCACTCCTCTAGCCACTTCCTGGAATGCTCAACTAATGCCACCGTGACGCCTGCCTCCCTTCGACACGCCTTGTCATGACGCCCCCTCTGTACTGTTAGCACTCAGAGTTTCTACTGGATCTCCCCTTCCTTGGTGGTTCTTACTTTCTATGGCTGGTCCTAACCTCAGCATTATTTGTTGGAACGTGTGCGGACTCAACGCCCAGGCCAGGAAAGACTCGGTGCGTGAGACCCTCATCTCCACAACTTGTCACCTCGCCTGCCTGCAGAAAACCAAGTTAAGTCAAGTTGACCAAGGCCTTGTTGATTCCCTCGGGGGACCCACCCTTCGGAGTTTCGCCTTTAAACCTGCGGCGAGCACCAGGGGTGGGATCCTTCTCCTTTGGAATGAAGACTTCATCGAGCTTACTAATGTGCACCAATCGACGTACAACCTCTCGGCGTCTGTGACGTTAAAAGAGTGTAACTCGGCTTTCTGTCTTACCACTGTGTACGGCCCCTCCCGAACCTCCGATAAGCAGGCCTTCCTTCAAGAAGTTGTCTCCTCGAAACCGCCCCTTGGATCTAATTGGTTGATCCTGGGAGATTTCAACCTCATTTATCGCGCTGCGGATAAAAGTAACACCAACTTCAATCCGCGACGCCTTGCTCAATTCCGCAACACCCTCAACACCTGCAAATTAAAAGAAATTCACCTTCAGAATAGAAAGTTCACGTGGAGCAATGAGCGCCAGCATCCTACTCTTGTCAGACTGGACAGAGTTTTTTGCAACGAAGGCTGGGATTCCCTCTTCGAGGATTTCTTCCTGCAGGCGTTGTCTTCCTCGATCTCCGATCACTGCCCCCTGTTGTTGTCAAACATCCGCAGCCCTCCTCGCCCCAGATCCTTCCGCTTTGAAAACTACTGGATTGCGATGCCTGGCTTCTTCGAGACAATCCAGAATTCTTGGGAGGCACATTGCGGTCACTGCGAGCCGATGCACCGGTTGCACCACAAGCTCTCTTCCACGGCTGCCGCTCTTAAATCTTGGAGCTGCCATCTCTTCCCTCGCTCTAAGCTCCTCCTCCACATGGCTTTAGAGCTGATCCTCCGCCTTGACGTGGCACAAGACTGCAGAGTCCTTTCACCCCACGAATCAGTCCTGAGAGCAAGTCTTAAGAAGAGAGTCAAGGGGTTGGCGGTGATCGAACGTTCCAGGAAGCGACAAAGCTCCCGTATCACCAACCTCAGAGAAAGTGACGCCAATACCAAGTATTTCCACCTTAAAGCTAATGGCCGGAGACACAAAAATCATATCAATAGGCTCCAAAACGGTCCGGGATGGGCGATTGCACACACAGAGAAAGAGTCCTTAATCCATCAGCACTTCCAAGGAATGTTGGCCCCGCCCGCCGCTCGCAGCTTGGACCTCAACTGGGAGTCCTTCAGCCCCCCTCCCTGATTGACCTCCACTGTCTTCAGGCTATTTTCTCTGAGGCAGAAGTTCTATCTGCCTTAAACCAACTGCTAGGGGACAAAGCCCCAGGTCCGGAGGGCTTCACCATCAACTTCTATAAGTCCTGCTGGCAGATTATCAAGGCGGATGTTATGGCTGTCTTCGATAGCTTTCACTCCCTCCATTCGTCACATCTCCACCTTCTTAACACTGCTAACATTGTGCTAGTCCCTAAAAAGGAAGGGGCGGACAAAGTGCAGAACTTCAGGCCAATCAGCCTCATCCACGGTCTCGGGAAATGGATTGCGAAAACGCTTGCACTTCGGGTCTCGCCTTTCCTCAACACCTTGGTCTCCCAAGCCCAGAGCGCCTTTATCAAGACCAGGAGTATCCACGATAACTTCATTTATGTCCGGAATTTGATCAGAAGACTTCATCACTCAAACACCCCCACGCTCTTCCTCAAGCTTGACATTGCTAAGGCTTTCGACTCGGTTCGTTGGGACTACCTCCTCGACCTTCTTCGGGAAAAAGGTTTCCCCCAAAGATGGACAAATTGGATTGCTGCCCTCCTTAGCTCGGCCTCGTCCCGAGTTCTCCTCAACGGAATCCCTGGCTTGGCGATCACCCACAGAAGAGGCTTGAGGTAGGGGGACCCTCTATCGCCTTTCCTATTCATACTGGCGATTGACCCCCTTCAACATTTGATGGAGTCTCATCGATTTGGGTTTCTGCTCGCCGAGGACCGCCGCCTCTCTTAGAACCTCCATTTATGCGGATGATGCGGCCATCTTCATCAACCCTATCGACTCGGAACTTCAAGCGACCACCCAGATTATCCGAAACTTTGGAGAAGCCTCAGGCCTCTGCACTAACCTTCAAAAAAGCACGATCCTCCCGATTCAGTGCGATCACTTAGACCTGAACTCCATCCTTCAAGATTTCCCGGCAATCCGAGCGTCCTTCCCGACCAAATACCTTGGCTTGCCGCTCACTCATAAAAGATCAGTAAACGGACTTTCAAATTTCTTCTCGACAAAGTGGCAAGCCGGCTAGCTGGCTGGCAGGGGCGCTTCTTGACCCCGGCAGGGAGAGTCACTCTGGTCAAATCTGTCCTCTCCTCCATCCCTATTTACTACCTTACGGTCTTCCAAATCCCCAAGTCAGTTCTTTGCGCCCTTGACCGTCTTAGACGCCGCTTCCTCTGGGCGGGACACGAAAGCTTCTCGGGGGCAAGTGCAAAATCAATTGGGCTTCGGTATGCCGCCCGACCAAGCTCGGTGGTCTTGGTATTCTCAATCTTTCCTTCTTCTCTGTGGCCTTACGCCTCAGATGGCTATGGCACCATTGAAGGCCCCTTCCAAACCACAGGTGGAACGGAATTACCTGTTCAAGGGGACCGCACCTCTTCTGCGTTAGCCACCGTGGTTTCTGGGATGGTCAAATAGCTTCCTTCCGTACTCGGCAGGCTCATGGGAGGCCCCAAAGCACTAGCCCCGTTGATTTTTGAAATCTCCAAAGGGAGAAACAGGACTGTGGCCTCAGGCCTCCAAGATGGACGTTGGGTGCAAGACATCAACATTCAGGGGGGGGGGGCTTTCTATCGACCATATTCGTCAGTACGTGGATCTCTGGGCCAAAATCAACCGCATCCATCCGGTCTTCGGCTCCCAGGACGATATTGTTTGGAAATTAACCCCGAATGGTTCCTACTCCTCTAAGTCAGCCTACGCTTTACTCTTCCTGGGCTCTATACGGACAAACTTCCAATCCCTCATTTGGAAATCCCACGCCCCCCCTAAGTGCAAATTCTTCGCTTGGCTAGCTATCCAAAACAAGCTTTGGACCGCAGACAGACTGGAAGTCCGTGGGTGGCCGAACCAACTTTTCTGCCCCCTCTGCAGACACACTCCGAATCGCCCTCCACCTTTTTGCGCCTGTCGCTTCTCCTCAGAGAATTTGGAAGCAGATGGCGATCGGCTTGGGTTTGAGAGCCTCGGCCTTCATCTTGGCGCCCTTGTACGAGCCTCTGGTGGTGGTCCAACGCGGCGGAGAGGGAAGGATCCCCTGCTAAGGCCACAAGAACGACCCTTATCCTGGTCTTGTGGGTGCTTTGGAAAGAACGTAATGCGAGAATTTTTAACAACAAGGCGGCAACTCCTCAGCAACTCATAGCCCAGATCAAGGAGGAGGGTAGATCTTGGTCCCTTGCGGGGACCAAGAGTTTGGAGCTTTTCATTCCTCTGTAATTTAGCCTTACTGTTTTCCTTGTCTCCTGCCGGTTTTTTTTTTTCAAAAAAGATGATGTCTAGAAAAAAAAATCTGTGGTGGTAGGCATTGCTGCCGGACATATGGAAGGCACGCACTTTGGCATGTTTGCAGCATAAATTATCCACTGACCGTGTATCAATCAATCAATCTGTGCTTGGTCACTGGCTCACTGCTGCAGAAGGAGGGAGAACGGGAAGCTGTGGGAGCGCCGACAGTTTGGAGGTTGTCCAATGAAGCTAGTGCATGAGGATGAGTTGATACTCGACAGTGTGTCTCTGGGCGATGCGATTGAGTTGATACTCGGCAGTGTGTCTCTGGGTGACGCAATTGAGTCACTGCTGCAGAAGGAGGGAGTACGGGAAGCTGTGGCAGCGCCGACAGTTTGGAGGTTGTCCAATGAAGCTAGTGCATGAGGATGAGTTGATACTCGACAGTGTGTCTCTGGGTGATGCGATTGAGCCGTTAAGATGATAGTAGAGGTCTTTTCTGGGTTAACGTTAGGTTTGGGTGTGATTAGTTTTCTGCTGTCGAAGTTAGCTCTGTGTTTTTTGTGTGGTTATGCGCAGTGGCAGTTTGCCATCTCTGTTTCTGCTACTGTTTGGAAACTAGCTTCTATTAATCTTGGGGTTTACCCTGTTTCAAGAAAAGTATAATCTTGCTACAGCTTTACAAAGCAGGTTAGAAGCATTATATGTCAATCATGTAAGAACTTTGGTTTCCTGATGTGTTGGAATTTTTGGAGTTGTTACAAATTGACAGGACCGAGCACAGACGTGTTGACGGAACAGCTTGAAATAATTTATATTGGTTACCAATAATCTGACGAGAAGCAGATAATTTGCACCAGCAATAGCTTGGCTGAATTCTTTTAAAAAAAAACTTAGCTTAGCTGAACCAATATCCTCATTAGAAACCAAAACTGCTTCAGGGAGTTCTTGATGAAAGATAAACACAAATCTAGGAACAGGAAGCAGAGAGCACTTGTATGGATTGGGATCCCATATATATATATATATATAGACACACACACACACGTATAGGAACAATATCTTCTACCCCTGGATTTAGTTACTCCCGCCTCTATACACCGCATAAACAAACTTGACATACTTTTTTTTTATCACTTTGGGTATACTCATATACTAATTATAAGATACTTTAATGTGAATCACATGGAAAATTTGCAAGAGAGTTCATAGTTTTTAACGTGTTTTGTAAATACCTTTATAGTCGCACATAAAAAAAGTGTCTAAAAATTTGTACATACCACCCCTGAAAACATGTAAATACCACCTAGGTGGTCTTATATACTCGTATACTATACGTATATACCTTTGGTTGTGCAAGATACTCCCTGCGCTGAGAGATACGGCACAGAGTAACTATTTCTAGGAGTAGAAAAAAAAAAAGCTTAGGAAGCTTTTTAAGATTCACTGTTGGTACTGCCAAGCCATATTTGCCTAGGCGCCGTGAGGCGCCACGCTTCCACATTTAGTAGGACTAAAGGGGTGGTGCAAAGGCTACAGGGTAATGGTGTTCCAAACACTCTTAATATCCTCCTGTTTTATCATTGTACGCGATAAACCTTATTTAGTTTTTATTTGTAAGTTGCCTACAAAAATTGATTTCCCTATCCAATAAATTAGCCCTGAGATATGTGTCTAATTTTGATTTTGATCAAATGGTCCAAAGATGTGACTTACATTTCATAAAACACTACCAGAATCTCCTACTTTCCCGAGTGCCCAAAACACTCGGGAAAGTCCCCAAAACACTCGGGAAATTAATCCCCGAAGGTCGACCATCGGGCAAAACCACTCGGGATAGTTTAGTCGGGATAATAACTGGTTTCCTGAGTGTTCCGAGATTTACACTCGAGAAAAATAACTTTCCCGAGTGTTTGATATTACACTCGAGAAACATAAAACACTCGGGGAGAAATAACTTTCCCGAGTGTTCAGATTTACACTCGGGAAATCTAGCCACGTGGCAACCCAACACACATGCAGATTCATGATTTTCCTGAGTGTTTCTCAACTAAAGACACTCGGGAAATACATGAACAGTATATACACCAATTTTGTACGTATAATACATTTCATTTTAAACCAAACTCACCAGATTCTGCTTATTTCCCGAGTGTCAGACAATGATGTATTCATTCATAGATTATCAAACAATGATGTATTCATTTTTCATAACAAACAATACAACACAAACTAACATGTACCACATCCATAAACCATATCATATATAGATTCGACAATAACATGTTCGAGTTCGTTACACAACACAAACCACTAGATAGCTCCTGACATTGATCTGCAACATGTTCGAGTTCAAATTGAAAACATCAAAACATCCAACAGTTACAACCTCCAAATTGAAAACTTAGCCTTGCTGGATCACAACAATCATGTTCACATTTCTTATAGTGGACAGACGGTGGGCAACAACTACTAGAACATTTATCTCTTTCTTGCTACTTTTTCTTGAGCTACTGTGTGCACGTAGTGCAGATTGAGCACGTTCCTAGAATCCAAAACCCAAATATAAATCAAATCATCAATTCGATATAGTAGCCAAAGTATACATGGTCATCATAATCGCATTAATAACAAAGAAGAACTCTCTTGCGCACTTTGATGATTAATATTCCAAAATAAAACAAACTCTCGATATGTGATACACATTAGTATAAATCAGTATGTGTAATTTGAGCTCGAAAATTTATACTGCAGTAGTAATGGGAGCATTTGGATTTGCTTCCTTGGGCATCAAATCCATTTCACAACCCTCACTAATCATTTTCACGCCAAATCTATCATTTCTGCTGTTTCTGGAAGAGTTGCTCTATACTCCCTGTCACTTACTGGGGCTTGAAGAGTAGATTATCATAGAAGTTACACCAAGATATCATTTAGATGTTAAATTAATTTCAACACATACAAGTAATTCTTATCAACAGGTTACAAAGTTGATCAATTAACTCTGTCATTTAGGGGGTGAGAAATTCCTAACATACTTCACATTTAAATAGTTTTTACTTCCCTACTCGAGCATTTAGAGAACAAGGATATGGACAGGGAGAAATACCTGCAAAATGACTCCAGAAACTGCTTTGGAACATGCAAAGTTTGTAAGCATGTAATGCACAATATCCTGGCATCCATTGAAGTGTTTACATTATCTTTTTTTAGACTGTAAAATAGTGCCATGATATTAGTAATAACATACTTGGCAACCAGTACTGTGAGCAAGTAATATTACTCCTTCAGAATTTTCTTTATTTATCAAGTAACTGATGAGCTGATCTAGTTCCAATGCATCCTTGCACAAGACAACATATGATCAATGCATAGACCAAGAACATAGAAGAGCTAACAAAGAACAAGACCAAGAAAAAACCCCAAAAATGATAAATTCGATCAAACATCCCTTAGTAAAACAACAAAATTGGTGATATCATTATTGCCACAAATTGTCCTCATTTATTCTTATTATACTGCATTGCACTAAACAAGCAAAAGGTAAAATCAGCAGGTTTGACGAAGAATGTAGTTGGTCACCAACATAACTGTCATATAAAGCTGAGTTTCCAAAAGGAGGTACTCCAGTCATCTCCCAATTCACTTCCAAGTTCCAACAACATGAAATACAAGGAAACTCAAATTCGGATTCAGGAAATTCTGGGTAAGTCCTTGACTCATTGAGCATGCAACTAAACAATACTTGCATGATTGAAGTTCTGGGTACCTTCCAGGCTGTATTATCTGAAATCAGTCGAATAATCCACATTTTATTCCATCCCCATTTTTTTTCCAAATGCAGGATTGAAGTTCTCCCAGTAGATCAAATATGAATTTGTTAACTACAGATAGATCAAACCAAAGTAGCTTGCAGAGAAGATGCAAGTTTAAAAGATGGTACAACCAGAAAAGTTTTCATGAATCATGATATATCTAGGCATGTACTAACAAAATAGAGAAGCTAAATAGAATTGCATTAAAAGTGTATATCTGTCAATTTCACATTGACACATTTACCATTTATTATCTTGTTTCAAATGAGACTCTGTAGAAACACACAAACTAGTCTCACTAGCCTGTTTTGCATGTACCTATCCTGCAATGTTCTATATAACAAAGACAGTAATGTGCATCACAGGAAATCAAATGATACAACTCAAGGCATAAAAAATGCAACATTTAAAAACTTAGGAGTATCAGGTTCCTTCAAATAGTAAACAGAGACAAAATTATTTAGCACATGCAAGGGAGGGAAAAAGTCAACAGAGACAAAGTATGCCATCAATTTATATCATGTTTCGCAAATAAATAAAACACAAAAAATGGATGCTGGGTCCATACTATGCGGTAGCAGTACTTTGATACACATAATGAAATAGATTACTCCTGTCCATAACACAATCAAAACTTGGTTGAGAAAAAATGTACTTCTTTATCATCAACTTGCATTAAGCAACTCATGTTATCAATCATGTTTACTATAATAATCCAAGATGATCACCTCTGAATTTCCCAAAAAAACAATGACATACAAGGTTACGAACAAACCTTGATGTTTTGACAGGATCGAATACAGTTTGAGATGTAGACTCATTTCCATGTGCACAAGAATATCAAAGTAACTGTCAAACAAAAAGAAAAGTGTGTAAAGTGTTATGCACAGAATAACACAATAGTTAAAAAAATAAAGAATAGAACAAATGAAACACATGTTATACATACGCATCCATGTCGGGAGAGTTGATCAGCTTTGAAGGAACTTCAACAGCAACAGGTGGATTATGTTCAACAAGGTCCTGAAACGCAAATTCATATTGTAGTCCTATCACTAACTTTCCTATCTAGCTGTTTTCAATTCTTCTTTTTTGCAATAGGCGTTTTCAATTCTTCTACAAGATTCTGATGCCATCACAAACCCAATAGTTGGGCTGGCCCGCTGCCGTTGTTCGACTTGCACTTGGTATAGGTGTGTCCCAAAAATGCATCTGTAATATTTATTCCTCCCACAGAAACAGCTTGAACTAACCAAGTAGCCCTTGTCATTGAGCAAAATTTACCAAGTTCCATGGTTCAGTTGAGAATGAAACACCTTAAATCAGGTAAATCAGTAACAGCCTTGCCAACATATGTACAAGCAGGAGTAGCTTATACATCTACTACTGGTAGCAAGAGGACCACAGAACATATCAGATAAACCTAATTTCTACCGTGACTCCATGATTGTAGGTATGGAGAGTAAATAAATGGCAGCACAGCAAATGAAAGGTCCCATCCAGCCATATGACAAGGTTAACAATACAACGTCTATGCAAACGAAGAGACATGCATATGACTGTAATGTAGAGAAATGATAATACCTTTAGTGCTTTCCCTTTTCTCCCACGATCCCTATTTGAATCAAAATGTAGGTCAAATCAAGCTTATACATCAATTATATATACCTTGGTGGAGCTAGAAGAATCATGTCTGCATCCACATTGTATAGCAGAATGGACCCAACAGCAGCAAGTATGCATTCATACTTCTTCTTCACCATGCATCAATACCATCAAATCCGAAAGTGAACCTTAAGCATCAAACATCGCAGATAATTAATCAAACTCATGCAAACCAAAGGCACCAGAGGAGAGAAAGTAAGGGTTAAAGAAGCCATTAGCCACCGTAGAGCCAAGAACGGCGATGGCGTGGGCACAGCCGGGCCGGCCGAGCCACCAGCACACTGGGGGGGGCTAGGGTGCGGATCTGAGCCGACACGCGTGGGCCGAGCCGGTGGCGGCAAGCCACGGCCGAGAGTTGAGGTCGAGGCGGTCTTGGCCACTGTGCAAGGCCGGGACCGGGTGGAGCAGACGGCGCGGCACGCCGATGTTGGATGGGCCGAGCCCAAACCAGGCTGGGCCACGCCGGAAAGCACGAGAGAGGGCAGGCGCGACAAGCGCAGAGAGAGGCGCGGACCGAGGGAGGCGAGCACGAGCGAGCCAAGGCGACCAGGAACTCGGGCCAGCTGGGAGTCGCAATGGGAGGAGGAGGCGGTACCCAGAGGAGCAGGGGAGGAGCCATGCGGGAGGACCGGGCGCAGGGAGCTGCAGGCGGTGCAGCCAGCGGTAGTGGTGGCAGAAGAGGAGGAGGCGGCGCGTCAGAGGAGGTAGCGCCGAGCCGGGGAGGCACCGGACCAACCGGAGGCGGCGGCGCTAGGAGGGAGAAGGCGCCAGGAGGAGGCGGCGCGCCATGGAGGAAGAAGGCACCAGGAGGAGGCGGCGGTGCTAGGAGGGAGGTTGAGGGAAGATTGGACTGAGGGGAGAAGAGCTAGGCACTGGGGGGGGCGGGATATAGGGTTAGCAGCGGAAAAAAAGAAGGCGCGGTTAGCGGAAAAAAAGGCGCAGTGGGAAAAAAAACTGGTGTGGTTTTCTCTCCCGAGTGTTTTCATTTTTGACACTCGGGATTATACTTTATCTCCCGAGTGTTATGGAAAACACTCGGGAACCTTCTTTCTACCAAGTGTTGACTTTTCTTCTCGAGTGTCCTATTAAACACTCGGGATCTGCACGAGTGTTTTCGTCCAGACACTCGGGAAACGTAGAGACACTCGAGAAATAAATGATTTCTGGTAGTGAAAGATAAGTCGCCTTATACAAATCCTCACCACTCCCCCTATAGGATGATTAGTGGATGTACGAAAAACAATTTCGGCCAAAATTCATTTATATCACCACTCCATATTTTGAATTTTTTTGGCCCACAGCCCAATCCGGCTATCCCTAACCCTAGCACTCTCTTTCCCGTCCTCATTCCCCATTCCCACTTCACACATTTATGATGGCGGTGAATGAAAGGGGAGGGTGCATAGCGGCTCCGGCAGGGGGAGGGGCTAGGATGGCGGTGGTGGCATGGGACGGGCCGGAGATGGTGTTGCCGGCAGCGGATGTAATTTTGAGCAATATGGAGATAAAACAATCGCACATGCTTCTGCGCACAAGAGAACTTCTTCCGCTACAATTGCCATTGTGTTCAGCAAACAAGAAGTTTTTATAGGGAGATATGTAACTTTCGGTTTTTGAATTTGAAGTGGAGTTTGAATCTTTTTGGATGAAAATTTCCAAAATATTGTAAAATTCGACTCTCTCAGAGGGGCCTGAATTTTTTACTACCGAGATTGTTGTAGCAGGGCACCAAGGGGTGCCTTGCACCCTAGGGTCGTCAAGAATACCGGTATGCCGTCGGAAATACTGTACATGCTTAGACCTAGTCTGTATGATATCTTTAGGCATATGTACCTAAGATACCCCCTCTCTCTCAGCACATTGTGAGGACAAGAAGGTAAATATCCCTTCTTGCCTTCCTATAAATAAAGCCCCAAGAGCATGTACCAAGGGGACGCTCCCCATTTTTCACACGAGCAATATACATATGTGATCCTTGGCTTCTCTCCCTTTGGTCCATTCTCAAGACAAAAGAGTACCATGTACCCACTGTCTGGTCTTTTTGTTACGACAGAGATTGTTTTCACTGAGTGGGTGGGCAGAAAGTTTATGTAAAGTTCATTAACTATACACACATGCATCATAGTCACTCTTATTTAGCAAAAAGAAAAAAAGAAAAGAAAAACCAGACGATCTGTTGTATTTATGCACTTTACATACAATTTTCCTACTCATTTTACAAGAGGGAAGTAAGGAGTGAGTTTTTTATATATATATATATATATATATATATATATATATATATATATATATATATATATATATATATATATATATATAAAACAAGATGTATCCACCGCAAACCAAACAAAAATAATGGATATGATCGATCAATGAGCTAGGAGTAGGCTGTGGGAGTATTTCTTTTCCACGTGGGGGCCAAAGCTTGCCGAGTTATTAGTTCAACAGATCGTGGGGGACCAAACAAAATTTTTGTTGCATGGTTATTAGTTCAGCACTGCAGACGTCCTATCGCGTCGACAGATTCAGAATGACCACTGGTGTCCCCTCTGTACAAACACTCCAGAAACTGCTATGCACCTCTTTGTAGAGTGCTCCTACGCTACTCAAGTTTGGCCCTTGGTTGCTGCCTGGGTCCAAAAAGATAACTTGAATCCGGCACATTGGACTCCGCGTTCAAAAATGGTGGATTGGTGGTTGGACATCTTCCACTCCGGGGAAGGAGTAAACAAAAAAGGTCAGGCGTCCCTAATTGTTCTCATCCTTTAGAACATCTGGAAAGAAAGAAATAGAACGATTTTTCAGCACCTCCGGCAGATACCTACAGGGCTGGTACTCTGCATCAAAGAAGAAGCCAATTTGTGGATGCTCAGTGGGGCGATCAAGTTGCAAACTTACACTCATGGATAGGAGGCGACGGTTGTGAGGGGTCAGTCATAGGAATGTCTGTGTGTAATCCTTTCCAGCGCTTGCAGGAAAGGACTGGGGCCTGTTTTTTCTGTTTTGTTTTTTGTTTTTGTTTCTTCTTGTTTTCTGCTCTGTCTTTTGCTCGGTTTTCCATTTTTCGGGTTTGTTAAACCTTCGGCTGTTCTTTTTGACTCTGCCTCTTTCTTAATGCACTAGCGGCTTTGGCCGTTTTCCTTCAAAAAAAGCTTGCCGAGAATCCCACGTGATGGAGCTTCGCCCTACTAGCAAACGTCGTATGTATAGCGACATAGTTTCGCCAACATATGTGCTGCAAAACGTGTTTTGATCCACGAGGAATTCAATTACTCCCTCAGGTGGTAAAACAAAGTCTTTTTAGTTACATGTAGTCAAATAAGTTTATATTATTAATATTTTCTAATATTTAGTGAACACGTGAAAACGATATTTGTCTCAAAAATACTTTCGTAATGGATTGTTTTCATTAGGTTTGAGTGGTAAAGTCGCATTTTAAAGACAATATCGATCCTAAAGCGACTTTCTTTTGTGATAGGAGTAATTCCTAGGTAAAAGTTCCTTCTTTGCGGCAGGTATCCTTTTGAGTAAATGTCAGAAAACCCTAGGTTTTGAGTACTAGTATCAAAAAACCCTAGGTTTTATGATTTTTTTAAAAGAAAATCTTAGGTTTTGGTCGCGTCACGGATCTTGACGTGGCAAACGTGTGCTGTCACACCACGGATCTTGGCGTGACAATGAGTGCTGTCACTTTGGTCACGCTGAGATCCGTGGCGTGACAACATACTTTTGTCACGTCACGCGTTATGGCGTGACCAAAACCTGGAGTTTTCTAAAAAAAATTCACAAAACCTGGAGTTTTCTGATACTAGTACCCCAAAACCTGGGGTTTTCTGATATTTACTCTATCCTTTTTGATTTCTCCCCCAAATCACGGAAATAGATCTTCTGCATTGAAAGTTTCAATACAGATGATCTACGGTGTATGCTATTAGAAAGCGATTTTCACCACCCGATAAAAAAATCAAAGATCCAGATCAATAACTACAGTAAAATTTCTATGGTCCGTATTTCACTGTTGTCGGTATTTGCTATAGTACCCATGTCTCTATTCACACCTCACAGAAACACTGTTTATAATAATCCTTACATCACAGCATCCGGATCCCAATCAATCGGCTTGCGGATTGGAATATCTACCGCCGGCTTCACCTCCGCCAGGTCGCCCTCAAAGGCTTTCACGAGGTTCCCAAAGCGGGTTCGCGTCATGTCCGTGAGACCCGCCAGCTTCTCCCTGTACGCCCGGTACCTCTCGGCGCCATCTTCCTCCTCGCAAAGTTTCCACCTCTCAGTCTCGGCGCAGTCGTGCAGCCGCTCCAGCCACCGCTCGGCGCCCGTGTTCAGCACCTCGAACAGCTCGTGCTTGAGCTTGTCGCGCTCCGGGTCCAGGTAGTAGCAGTAGGCGTGCGTCCACCTCAGCACCCGGCGGCAGTCGACGATCTGCGCGTACGCCTCGGTCAAGAAGTCGAACTCGGTCGGCTGCACGCCCACTGCGGCGGACAGCTTCTGGAACCCGCCGCTCTGCAGCTGGCCCATGTCCTCGAGCGCCTTCTGCCGCGACTTCTCCTTCGCCGCCCAGAGCTCGTAGCTTTTCAGGTACTTGTCGAGCGACGCAATGGCCTACACCCGCCGGGCCTCCACTTCGGTGAGAGTGCCCTCGGCCTTGGCCTTGTCGTAGATCTTGCAGTTGTAGTAGTCGTTGTTGCCGTGCTCGTCCCACGGGCCGAGGCAGAGCCAGCAGAACTCGTGGTGGCAGGGCGGCCGGCACGTCATGTGCATTCACCCCTGGTTCTTCTCGATCGCGCGCCGGCACTTGGGACAGTGCTTCGTGTTGATCAGCACCCATTTTACGGTCTCCGACTCGGAGCTGCTCTTCATCAGCCACTTGTGCACCGTGTCGCACGGCACCGGCCGGTGCGCCTCCTCGCCGCACCTCAGGCAGAAGCCGTGCTTACACTCGCAGAACACGTCGAGCGGCTCCTTGCATACTCGCAGAACACGTCGAGCGGCTCCTTGCATTGCTCGCCGCCGAGGAGCCCCGCGGCGAGGGTGCACCGCTGTGAGAACCAGAGAAGATTAAACTAATCTAATTAACGCTAAGCGGTATTTAGCCGTAAATAAAAATTCAGTGGAACAAGAACAAGACATGATTTTATATTAGTATCGGACGCATCGTCAAATAACTCTATGCAATATTTATGCCGTCAAGAATTAATCAACACAAATGGCACCATAGGGTATTACAACAAAATTAAATCATAATCTTGATCTCAAAGTCATTACAAAAGTCCTTTACAAGCAAAAACAAAATGTTACAATTTAAGTATTACTTACAAAAATGGTTTACAACCGATCAAAATATAAATTACAACATTCAATTTAATTACAATCTAAAGCCTTGCGTGCTTATCGCCAAGGCCTTCCCCGAATCAGCGTCCACCTATCACCAGCAGTTGGACCAACCCTCGATTCACATTTTCATCGCTCATCAAGAAACGCGGAAAACGATTAGCAAGCCAAATTGAGAGCAGTAAATAGAAATTAGAGTATAGAAGGTTGCCGTCAGATTCCACGAGGTACAACCGGATTCCCAAACTAACCTAAATCAGTCGGCACCATGATCATCAGGGTTCCCAAACCCACCTCAGTCAGTTGGCACCTTGATCATCAAAATACCAGGCCAACCTAAGTTAATTAGCACCGTATCACTTTCGTGGGTCTCCTCATTCGGCGTTTATTAAAATTCAACACCTACGTTTATGAGTATAGTAGCCGAAACACCCTTTGGACCATTAGATCGTGGCCTAATAGTGGCATGTGAGAGCTTAAGGGATAATGGCAATGGGCAGAGGCAAAAGTCACTACCCTTCATAGCCAAATGCACTTCTCCTTCATAAAGCCTTCTTTCCCTCACTGCTTCTCACAAGCCTCACAGCCGAAGCCTTCCCCAATAAACACTCCCTCTCAATACTCACACGGAACTAGTGTCCCAAATACTCCTATTGATCTCACCTTTTATCACAAGTACTTAGATAAATACATTTTCGCAAACAGCAATACATTACAAATAAAACTTAATTTATACACAATAAACCATACAAAAACAATGAATATGATTGATTAATTAATTTTGTACGAACTTAAGGAAACAAAGCGTTTCTAAAGTTCATTATTAGCAACATATGCAAATATCTACCTCTGCTGCCTGCTAACAATAACCCAATACCAATTGACCTTGCTTAGATACTCTTCAGCCACAATTCACTTCATCTTTCCTTTCCAGAGATGCCTCCATCAGCCCAATCATGGAGTCACCAATGGCGCCATACCCTTCCTTTGGGTCTGCCACCTGTATCTGGACCAGGACCACATGGACCATGCAGTCCGTACTGACCGCCGTCTCCTCAACGACGGTGGGCGTGGTGATGAAGTTAGTCGTTGTTGAGGCCATCTGGATCTTTAGGCTTTCCAGGACCAACCCTTCCATCTTGTCCATTGCTTTGAACAGGACAGACTCCAAGAAGTCGTCCCCTGAGTTGAGCCTCGCCGTCCTGCGTACGGTTTGGCCGGGCTTCTGCCGCCCGGCGATGTCCTTCATCGGCATCACGTTCATCAGGATCTTGCACAAGTCCTCCGCCTTGTTCATCGTTATCTTGTCAAGAACCTAGGGAAGACAATTAATGCTGTAGGCAGCCTGCTCGGGTTCGATCCTGGATCGAACTCGCGCGCCTTATTTTCGGGTAGCTTTAGAAATAGTACACGTACATGTGGATATATTCAGTGATCAAAGTGTGTGTCCGTGCTCCGTGGGGTTTAGTCCCTACTCTTATTTAGGTGTGTATTAAGGACGTACCTACGTGTCTGTGGACGTATATGTGACGTTTGTACGTGAGTGCGTTCGACGTGCACTCTAGAAAAAAAAAACCCAGCAGCGACTAGCCAGGAAAGGCTACCCCTCCGAAACAAGTGGAGGACAAGAGCACCCTCCGACCCGAAGCTTCCAAGAAGAGCTCGCCCCTGCCGCCCTGCGGAACAACCCCTCACAATGACAATAGCCGAGTGCACGGGAGGCCACCAGGAAGTCTACAGGGTATACCGTAGATCAAGGCTAGATAAGAGTGGTGAAATATCACACTAACCCCTACTTGTAGTCTCCTTTATAGGGGTATTCATGTAACTTCCTTCCCCTTCTCCTGGCCCCTATAGGCTGGCCTCTAGCCAGGCTGGGCATGAAGGGACTTACTGTAGATCATTCATCACCAATATTACTGCATATTCCACTCTCATTCACAATTGGCCAATAACTCTCATGCACAATTGGCCAATAAACACACATGCACGAGGCATCCACAGCCGCAGGGTGACGAAATCATATTAGTATATTTCACAATCCGTCGAGGCCAATTGTAGCAGCATACACTCAAAACAGAGCTCGAGGCCCATCTTATTAAGCCGCGAAATAACGCGCGCGCACACAACAACAAACAGCACGGAAGCAGACCAGCAATCAAGCAACACGACACAACAAGCTAGGCAAGGGCATGCGCGCAGCGGCAGCAAACAAACAGAGGTAGCATAGCACACCACACCAGAGTAGCAAGCAACACAAACAAACAAACAGGTAAATCGATCAAGCAGCTGCATGCAGGCCTGCAGGGCTGAACAGTGTCCTGGGACTAGGCTTGGTGCTGGGAGGTCGTCGATGCACCAGCTGCAGCCGGCATTCCCAGTTCCTCCTGCGCTTGCTCGTGAGGCTCCTGCACCTGAAGCTCCTCGACGGCCCAGGTCTGGGTAGGCTCCGGCATCTGAAGCTTGTCGGCCAAGGTCTTCACCCCCTTGAGCGACAGGAGGGCCCAGATAAGGGAGAGGAACTCCCCGCCTTCGCCCAAGCTCTTGGCATGCAGGTAGCCCCTGCACATGCTGGCGGAGTAGCAGAGCATGCCCACCAACACGCCCTCCATCACCTTCCACTTGTCATCCTGCAGACCCATCAGCGCTTGCGCAAGCCTGCATGCGTCGGGGATGATGTGGTATGCCTTGTCCTTGAGTGCTGCTGCTTCGGGAATAATCCGCTCCTCTAGGATTGTTGGGTCCAGCGGCTGCTTGGCATTTTTCAAGATCAAGTCGGCAGCTTCGTTGCAGGCTTCGTAGAACAAACGCTGCCTGGTGCCGGTCATGAGCATCTCGGGTCGAACATAGAGCAGGTAGGCCATGTAGTTGGATATTGCCTGTGTGCACTCTATACGATATCTGAGAAATGTAATTGGATATTCCGCGGGCGCAGGGCAGCAGCGGAAGCACAGGTCGGTGGCGACGTGCCAGAGAAGGACGCTCTTGTCGAATGGCACCTCCAGGCTCCTCTGTATCTCGCCGTCGCGTACCTTGTTCTGCAGCTCCGCCCGCAGAGCCCAGTTGTCCCCTTCGCGGTCGCTAAACCTCCTGTAACTGGCGACGTCGAGCTCCCTCACATTTTCCGTTCCAGCGGCCAGCAGATGTGCGAGAACCACTCCCACAATGTCCTGCGCATTCCCATGCTCGTTAACATGGTCATCCTTGCATCCGATGCGCACAGCACACCTCATCAACCAATCGATGGGCGGCCTTCTCTTGAGAACCTCCTCAATGAGGTTGTGTCCTGCAACCTTCTCACACAATGGTGGGACTCCTGCTTTGGACATCAGCTCGAACAGGTACAAACGGATGAGCAGCGCTACGAAATCCAGAGCAGCGGTGCAGCACAACAGGATGTATGTCACCTTCACATCGGCACCATCGTACCCATGCTTGTGGCTCCTTGCAAAGAGCATGATGACAACGCTGTGCAGGGACGTAAGCAGCAGGTGCAAAGCCATGTATGCAGGAGTGAGGACCACATTAGCTCTAGTGTAGAGGTGCGCAAATGCGCCACGCAGAAAGGAACTCAGCTCCGGGTGCGGGCGTCCATGTAGGCTTGGAGTTACAAGCTGCGGGACTCGCACTCCATCGTAGTCAGCAGCTGACAGTGACATGTCTGCGAGTATCATCTGGATTTTCTCTCTTTGTGACAAGATTGTTGTTGTCCCCTCCTCCTCCCTCAAGTCAGCGAAGCAAAATTCGCGGCACCTAGAGACGAACCCTTCAGGTGATTTTCTTGTTGCTGTCAGCTGGGACGACACGGCCACCAGGCTATTAAAGCTAGCCCTCTTGAGAGCCCATGGCTTCTCACAGAAACTGAGGACCCCAACGATGAAGAGCAGAATCGCTGCCGCCAACAACCTCTTCTCGCCGGAGCTGGGCCACGACTTGCAGAACGCGTACAGGGCAACCGTGACCTGAGACACCAGGGTGATGGCGTGCCGCCTCCACAGCTCGTTGTCTTCGATGTTGTAGGCGGTCATTTCCTCCTGCCCGCCGAGGTGGATGAGGAGGACAGGCGCCCATAGCACCTCCAGGACGCTTGCCGTGCTCCCACTCCTCCCAGAGTCGGTGGTGGTGGTCGCCTTGGCGTGGCGATTGAAGAGGGTGGCAAGTGCGTAGATCGCCAGAGCGTCGCTGGTGAGGTATGCCAGCCAGATACATCTTCTGAACCAGAGCGGGATAGCAAACTTGCGCATGGGGGCAGCCACGAGGAGGAACCACTGAAGACCAAGGCTGCCCAGCACGAGGATGCGCAGCTGCCATTCGTCCCACCATTGCACAGCACTCGACAGATCCATCATCTCTCTCCCTCTCTCTTTCTCTCTCTGTGTGTGTGTTTGTTACTGTATCAGTAGTTCGGTACTATCAATCAAGGTAGGTAGAAGAAGCTGAAGAGAAGCCCCTTTGTTGGCAGTGGCACAAGTTGAGCGATCGAGCGCCGGCGTACGGTTTAAATTTCCCCGACGTACGATTATTAGCTCCTAACGCGCGGAATGGCTTCTTCAATACACTCCGGCCAGGATGACTTTACTAAGTTCCCGCACTCTATAAAGTTTAAAATATGGGACTCTCTATTCATAAGGTAACATGAATTTTCTTAAGTATAAGTCACCTTTTTTATCCGTTGAATCAATATCTAATTATATGATACACCAATCTCTACACAAATCCAATGGTCACAACAAGTAACTTAAACTTAAGAAAATTTCAGATGGCTTAAAACTAGCAAGACTATTAAAATATATGTGTGTGTCAGTGTGTGTGTGAAAAGATCGATCGAGTAACACGGTTAGGTTTACATTAATTGGTGTTTATAACCTTCCTTACGTTAATCTGTATTGTTATATTATTGCATGCAACGCATTTCACTCTATTTGACAATTCGAACAAAATTGGTTTCAAGTGTTATCATTTTGATTAGGCCCATCTATTGCACAGTTGCCCGAAGTTTTCTTAAGCTTCGGTCAATTTCTCGTTCACTGGTTTAAAATCCAACTACCCATATCACTCCCACCCTTCATATATAACCTCACCCTAACCCTAACATCTACTCCCACCCACACCCACCCACCGCCGCTGTCCCCACCGCCTCTCCCCGCGCATTGCCTCCCACCGCCTCATCGGTGCCGGCTAGCTCCACCCCTCGCCGCTTCCACTGCCCGACGCGGTTGCCGGCGCCGGCACCACCTGCCTCCTCCTCCCCTGGGCCTCCTCTGCCCCTCCTCCACCTCCCCTCGCCGACCTCCTTCCTCATCTCCAGCAGTGTCGTTGCCAGATCCACCACCACCTCCCGCTGTCTCTCCTCCCTCCTTGGAGCTTGCCCTCGACCTGCATGCCGCCTACCGCCCTCCTTTGTCCTGCAGCGAAGGCGGTGCCGCCGCCGTCGCCGCTTTCCACTGTTATGCTTCCGCCGCCCCTCCCTCCCTCTAAGCTCAAGGATCCGGTGAGCCCAAACCCTAACCGGTGAGCCCGAGCCCTAACCCAGCGACGGTGGAGGAAGATGGTGGCACCGGAGAGGAAGAAGATGAGTGCATTGAAGCACGAATCTCAACGCAAGATCCAAATGTTAGAAAATCGACTGAAACCTAAGCAATTTTCAGATGACTGTGCGTTAGCAATGCCGTTCTGATCAACGTTCCTCGCCAAAAAAAAGAAGGAAGCATTCTATTATCGTCTGATTACCAAAGCAAAAAAACGAAAGGGTCAAATTAAAAGAAAAGGTCGTTCAGTATTGTCCCTTGCTGCCCTTTGCGTGTCCGTGGTAATATTCCAAGTCCTCACGTGTTGGCGATGATGTCTCTGTTCCGTGCTTTATTTCTGAGATAATTCTTGTCCCTAGCTTTGCATGCATGTGCAGTACTGCGCCCTTTGGTGATGATCAATATATTGATCGATCGCCGAGCCTCTACTTGAAGTGCGCTCAGAAATATATTACCATTTGACCAACAAAGCAACGAGATCGACTGACCTCGTGAGATACAAGAGACACAAGGAATTACCATGTACTTTTTTTTGTGTGCAAATGAATTACCATGTGCTAGCTGTTTGCTAGTCGAAAGATCTCTGCCCAAAAGAAAAGGAGTAACCAGACCCGACCCATGTATTACTTTTCTTCTTTCAAAAAGAAAAGAAATCCAAGGTAGACGTCCACACACTTGATCACACACGCGAGTGTACCTCGAAACACACGTATGGAATTGCGGATGCCACACACAAATCTACTACTCACGGAGCACGTACCACTCCACTACCCTGGCAAGGGATGATTCCCTAACACATACCTATATTCCTGACTAGCCTAATTGGAGTAATCCGGATGGTTCTCCCTCTCGATACAAGGCACACTGGGTTTTTCGTGTATTCTCCCGATTGTCTGGTATTGATTTTGATGAGACATTTAGTCCGATCGTCAAACTGGCCACCATCTGTATTGTTTTGAGTTTGGCTCTTTCTCGCTCCGGACCGATCCATCAAATAGACATCAAAAATGTTTTTCTTCACGATACACTTGATCAGGTTGTTTATTCACAACAACTGGCAGGGTTCGCCGATCCTTCTCATCCTCTTCATGTTTGCCACCTTAATAAACCTCTCTATGGATTAAAATAGGACCCTCGAGCATGGTTTCAACCCTTTGCGAGCTTCATTCGTTCCATCATATTTATTTCCAATAAATCCGATTCTTCCCTATTCATTTACAAATCCGGTTCTCACACGGCCTTCCATCCTTTACACGTTGATACTATTGTTCGCATGACGTCTTCCACCTCCTTTCTTAAACACATTATCTCTTCTCTCAGTCAAGAATTTTCCATGACTGATCTTGGACAGCTCCACCACTTTCTCGACATCACGTGCACTCTCAAAGCCAATCGCCTCTTCCTATCCCAAGCAAGCTACGTCGCCGGCCTGCTTGAGCGCGCGGGCATGACACACTGTAAACCGTGCGCCACACCTGCCGACACCCGCGCCAAACTCTCCTCTACCGCTGGCAAGCCCGTCCAGGATGCTGCTCATTACCAGAGTACTGTCATGTGTGTCACAATATTTCATGATTACCCACATGTACATCTCGTACGCTGTGTAGCAAGTTTGCTTGCATATCCATGCTCCTTGGGAACTCTATTTGCAACTAATTATGCATATTCTTCGCTACCTAAAAGGCACATTGCAGCATGGGTTCTCTCTTCATCGCTCCTCCGCCTCTCAACTCACCACCTACTACGATGCCGATTGGGCCGGGTGCCCGGACACCCATCGATCCACGTCTGGACACTGTTTGTTTCTTGAGGACAACCTTGTTTCTTGGTCCTCCAAGCGCTAGACGATGGTGTCACGCTCCAGAGCGAAGGCAAAATACCGTGCGGTTGCCAATGCTGTGGCCAAGGCGTGTTGGATCCGACAGCTCCTGGCTGAGCTTCACAACCCGGTGCAATGTGCCACCATTGTCTATTGCGACAATGTGTCGGTGGTCTACCTCTCCTCCAACCTGGTGCAACACAAACGGACAAAGCACATTGAGATCGATGTGCATTTTTTTCAGGAGAAGGTGGCACTTGGCCAGGTTTGTGTGTTACATGTTCCCTCTGTTAACGTTAATCACGTCGCTATCACGTCTCTCGTGTCGTGCGCACCTGGTGCGTGTCGTGCACGAGCTCTACATTGAGTTTGTTAGTCAGTTTGACTGCATGTAATCTATCTCTTTAAGCAGTTAGAACTGCACACGGTTAGTAGCATCGTGGAGTTGTAATCTATCTCTTTAAGCAGTTAGAACTGCACACGGTTAGTAGCATCGTGGGGTTGTTGGTTGTTAGCAGCGTGTACATAGCTGTCTTGCTGTTAGTCTGATAAAAAGGGGAGGATAGAATACAGAAAACTGCCGAGTTGTTTCGCAGCGCTAAAAATCCCGACTAATCTCTCTGCCGTGATCTCTCTGCCGTGTGTTTCTTCTTCGTGACTACAGAGCGCGTGTGTGTCCAGAAAGGTGTGCGTGCGTGCTTCATAGCCTGCTTGCGACAACAAGTGGTATCAGAGCCTCGTTGCTCCCGTGCCTGTGAGAATGTCGCAAGATGACTCAAGGTCGCAAGATGGCTCGAGGTCGCCGCGGAGGTCCAAGTCTCCGCCTTCCTCGGACCCACGATAACAAAGAGCGGTAGCATGGCGGCAATGGCCGCGATTGGGCTGTATCGCGGGTGGTGAGGGAGTCGGGGGGCTCGGCGCAGTACCCGATGCTGACGCGAACCAACTACGGAGACTGGGCTCTCATGATGAAAGTCATGATCTGCGCGAGGCTGTGGGATCGATCGTGTATGACGACGCTGACTTCCATGAGGATCGCATGGCGCTGGAGGCGATTCTTCGAGCAATGCCACTGGAGATGCTCTCCACGCTCGCCATCAAGGAGAGTGCCAAGGAGGCATGGGATGCCATCAAAACCATGCGCATGGGCGTGGCGCTGCGTCGCAAGGCCAAGGCTCGATAAACCGCAAGGAGTTTGATAACATTGCGTTCCACGACGACGAGTCGATTGACGACTTTGCCATGAGGCTCACCGGGCTCGTCAACAACCTCCACATCCTCGGTGACAAGCTCGACGAGGAGGAGGTCGTGCGGAAGTTTTTGCGCGTGGTACCACCCAGGTACTCCCAAATAGCATTGTCCATTGAAACTCTAATGGATCTGGACACACTGTCTGTGGAGGAACTGACTGGGCGACTCAAGGCCGCCGAGGATCGTCTCGACCTTGGCGACACGGGCGCTCTGGGAGCCGCTTTGCTCCTCAGGAGGAATGGCTTGCGCACATGAAGAAGCGCGAGCAAGCGAGAACTCCTCTGGCGGAAAGCGGTGGCAACAAGGCGGCGATGGCGGCGATAAGCGCCGCTTCTAAGCGCCACGGCAAGGGCGGCGGCAAGGACGCCGCGCATCCGGCCACGAAGGGCGCCGGAAGGGCAAGTGCTACAATTGCGGCATCTCGGGCACTTTGCTCGTGAGTGTCGTAAGCCACGCCAGCGGCGTAAGGAGGAGGCCAACCTGTCGCGTGCTCAGGAGGAGCAACCAGCGCTCCTCATGGCCGAGCACCATGTGCTCGTGCAAGCGACTGATGGCGCGCAGCAGGAAGCGGTATTCCTCAATGAGGAGAAAGTGTTCCCGGTGGACACTGGAAGCGACGTGTGGTACCTTGACACTGGCGCAAGTAACCACATGACCGGCAACCGGTCGTCGCTCACGTCGCTCGATGAAACGGTGAAGGGCACCGTGAAGTTCGGCGACGACTTCGATGGTAGAGATCTGCGGCAAAACACCGTGATGTACCGTGCAAGAACCAGAGCACGGGTGCTCACCGAGGTATATTACATACCACGGCTCGAAGCAACATCATCAACCTCGGACGGCTCGGCGAGGCGGCTACAAGATCGCTATCATCGGCGGGAGCTACGCATCTTCGATCGCGGCGGCGGTTCGCCGGCGCGAAGTGTTGCGGTCGAGAACGAGCTATACACATTGCCTGAACTGGCGCACCGGTGTGTCTGCCGGCAAAAGCGAGCGGCGTGGCGTGGCGGCGGCATGCGCGATATGGCCACCTTCACTTCGCGCGCCCACGATCTCACCGCTAAGAAGATGGTGGATGGCGTGCCCATGATCAATCGTGTGGAGAAATTCTGCGATGGCTGTGCACTTGGCAAGCAGCATCGGGCTCCGTTCCCTCGGGCTTCGTCTTATCGTGCCGAGCGCGGATTGGAGCTGGTGCATGGCGATCTATGTGGACCCATCACACCTGCTACACCGAGCGGTAATCAGTATTTTTTGCTAATCGTGGATGATCACAGCAGGTACATGTGGGTGGAGATGCTAAGGACAAAGGACGAAGCGTTCAGGTTCTTTCGCAAGATCAAGGCGCTTGCTGAGAACGAACGCGATGTCAAGCTCAAGGCGTTCCGCACAGATCGTGGTGGGGAGTTCAACTCCATCGAGTTCAGCGACTATTGCGATGAGCATGGGATCAAGCGGTACACCACCGCTCCCTACTCACCGCAGCGAACGGTGTCGTGGGCGCCGAACGAACGGCCGTCGAGATGGCGCGTAACTTGCTGAAAAGCATCGCGCGTGCGGCTATGTTCTGAGGCGGCGGTGAAAACCGCCGTGCACATCTTGAGCGGCGCCGACACGGAGCCTCGATGGCATGACGCCATATGGCGTGGCACAAGTGGCGCCCAATGTGCGCTACCTCCGGGCGTTTGGATGTGTTGCACCGTCAAGAAGGTTGGGCAGGATCACGGCTGTCGAACGAGTCCGCGCCAATGGTATTCGCCGCCTACGAGGAGGTGCCAAGGCTTACGCGTCTATGATCCCAAGACGCACAAGTACCACGTCACCGCGATGTCGTGTTCGAGGAGGAAAGCAATGGGGCGGGAGGCGATGTCCGTGTCGTGCTCTGGCGCCATGGACACGTTCATCATCGAGTACACCACCGAGCATGTGGAAGATGGCGCTCCTATGAACGATGATGAATCTACATCGAGCACAAGTCGATGGCACCGCAGACGGCGGAGCCACACATCGCCACTCCTCCGGTGTTTGCACCGACCGCCGTCGAGTGGGTTACCCACCCACCGATGCCGCGATGACTCGGAGGGTGCACGCTGCGGTACCGAATGGTGTCGAATATCTCGACACAACATCGATCCATGACGTCGACTCTGGCGGCCTCGCATCTTGGCGGCCGAGGAGCCTGGCGTCGAGCGAGCACTCGAGGAGGCATCTTTGGGCGCGCCATGATGGATGAGATCGTTCCATCCATGAAGCATGCGTGGGAGTTCGCTACACTCCCATGGGACACCGAGCCATCGGGCTCAAGTGGGTCTTCAAGGTAAAGAAAGATCCGAAGGTAACATTGTCAAGTACAAAGCTCGTTTGGTTGCAAAGGCTATGCTTTCGGCGACGGTGGATTTCAACGAGGTGTTCGCACGGTGGCGCGCATGGAGGCGGTGCGGCGTCTTTGATCGCCCTAGCGGCACACGGCGGATGGGAAATTCACCACATGGACGTCAAATCGGCGTTCCTCAATGGCGAACTTCGCCGAAGAGGTGTCGTCAGCAACCGCCCGGCCGTCGGCGACAAGCGTGGGCACATGGTGCTCAAGCTGCACAAAACCTTTATCGGTTGCGTGGTAGGCGCCGCGGCTTGGAACTCAAATTTGGACGACTTCTTTGGTGACACTCGGGTTGACGTAGCAAATCGAACCGCGATGTCTGCCGGAGAGCAAAGGCGGGACTTTCACGCTTTCGTCGGGGTGTCGTCGGCAGCGTGATCATCCGCAGGTCAGCGTCGGCGACATCACGAGTTCAGGACGGATGATGAGCATGTTCAACATGGCGACCTTGGCCTTCGAGTTACTACCTCGGGATCGAGGTGAAGCGGTGCTCTTGGCATGATCACTTTGTGCCAATGCGACTATGCCGCAAGATCTTTGAGTCGGCGGGCATGGCTGGGTGCAATCCATGTCGGCGCCGATGGAGAACCGGCGAAGATGACCAAGAAGGACAACAGCAGCTGCGGTCGATGCTGCGAGTATCGCGGCATTGTCGAGAACCTCGCTACTGGTGAACACCAGGCCTGACATTGCCTACGGTGTGGGCATTGTCAGCCGTTACATGGAAGCACCCACCTCCACGGCACATGGCGTAGTGAAGCACATCTGCGATCGTGGCGGCCACGATTGGCTATGGATCTTTGCTACAAGCGGCGTGGTGCATTGGGCCAGTTTGGTGGGCTATAGTGACAGCGATCTCGCCGGTGATCTGGACGATCGCAAGAGCACCTCGGGGATGGTGTTCTTCCTGGGTGCTAGCCTAATCACGTGGGCATCGCAGAAACAGAAGATAGTCGCGCTCTCGTCCTGTGAGGCGGAGTACATCGCGGCAGCCACGGCGGCGTGCCAGGGAATGTGGCTCAGCAGGCTACTCGATGACTGTGGTAGCGTCAAGAGGTCAAGCGATGGTGGATAACAAGTTTGCGATCGCGTTGTGCAGAATCCGGTGCACCACGACCGCGAAAGCAGATCGACCGAGGTACCATTTTATTCGTGAATGTGTAGAGGGCGGCAAGATTGGCGTTGAGCACGTGAATCTTGACGACCAGCTCGCCGACATCTTGACAAAAGCCCTTGGTCATATCAAGTTCATGGAGATGAGACAGAAGCTTGGCGTGGTAGAAGTAAAGTCCGGGTGCCGTGATTAAAGGGGTGATTTGTTAACGTTAATCACGTCGCTATCACGTCTCTCGTGTCGTGCGCACCTCGTGCGTGTCGTGCACGAGCTCTACATTGAGTTTGTTAGTCAGTTTGACTGCATGTAATCTATCTCTTTAAGCAGTTAGAACTGCACACGGTTAGTAGCATCGTGGAGTTGTAATCTATCTCTTTAAGCAGTTAGAACTGCACACGGTTAGTAGCATCGTGGAGTTGTTGGTTGTTAGCAGCGTGTACGTAGCTGTCTTGCTGTTAGTCTGATAAAAAGGGGAGGATAGAATACAGAAAATTGCCGAGTTGTTTCGCAGCGCTAAAAATCCCGACTAATCTCTCTGCCGTGTGTTTCTTCTTCGTGACTACAGAGCGCGTGTGTGTCCAGAAAGGTGTGCGTGCGTGCTCCATAGCCTGCTTGCGACAACACCCTCGACGTCTTAGTTTGCCGACATCTTCACGAAAGGGCTGCCGACCATGTTGTCATGGAGTTTCGGTCTAGCCACAACCCTCAACGTTATCAACAACGCCGCGTCTACGGGGGAATGTTATAACTTATAATACTATGGAAAGCAATGCAAATACACGGAGAGCAACCATGGATCAAGGCAATGCATGGACCCTGTCCTGGCTGATCCACACCTTCTATATGTGTGTGATCGTGTAGCACATTACTCCACCGTTGCCTTCCTAAACTGAGTTATACTCTTGCCATGCTTGCTCCCATCATTTCTTGTACCAAACGTGTAATTTTTTTTTGTACCTTCCATTGCATAGGTTCTCTTGTAAACCTTGTACACTTGTGTACTCTGTGTATTACGGCAATGCCAAAGTAATCGGTGTGGATTCACAACCAAACCAACTCTCCTTGTCTTTCTTCAGTCACCATTATGTAGACAGGCCTTGTAAGCACACAAAAGGTCGGGCCAGATGTTTGACGCCGATACGGCATACAGCAACACCGTGAGAGGAACAAGAAGCCCGCCCGTGGTATGCATGGCTGCGTCTGCATCGCTGCATGCACAACTTCGATTTTTAACGAAGGTCCTCTCTAAAACAAAGGTGCGAAAAGTAACTGGCCTGGGAGCAAAGCAAACTGAAACTGTGTGTTTTGTGTGGAGATCGAGGTGAAAGATAGTGAGCATATATATGCCGTGGATGATTGGCATGAAGCAAATCCTTCAGATTGATATGAAGCAAATCATACACTCTAGTGTGTCGTTCGATAAAGTAGACCGTGGTTCACCTGCACGTTTAGGATGAGCGGCCAAGGAAGCGAGCTAGCAAGCTGAATTGAGACATCAAGTTAGCTAACAAGGGACTCTGAAGAACACACACACACACACACACACACACACACACACACACACACACACACACACACACACACACACACACACACACACACATATATATATATATATATATATATATATATATATATATATATATATATATATATATATATATATATATATATATATATATATACGTGTGTGTGTGTGTGTGAACTTTTCCTACTCAGGAGTAGTTACTCCCTATTTCATATCTCGCAACGTAGGAAGTATCTTGCGCAACCGAGAGTATGTATGTATAGTATACGAGTATATAAAACCACCTAAGTGATATTCACACCTTTTCAGGGGTGGTATGTACAATTTTTTAGACATACTCCTTTTTATGTGCGAATATAAAGGTATTTACATAATATGCTAAAAACTATGGACTCTCTTGCAAATTTTTCGTGTGGTTCACATTGAAGTATCTTATAATTAGTATATGAGTATACCCAAAGTGATAAAGGAATATGTCAAGTTCTTTTAGGTGGTATATCAGAGGTGGGAGTAACTACACCCGAGAGTAGAAAGTATTAATCCTATATATATATGAAGCCGGTTTTAAAGGCAAAAGCAGCCACTGCTTGGAGATTTTATAGAGAAAAGGATATCACAGACGGTTCCATCTATAAACTATTTGTGATACGTAAGCTAGTATGCATCACAGACAGTTCGAAAACTGTCTGTGATGACCTCATGTCATCACTAACTCATAAACTCAGACGGCACACGAAACCGTCTGTGATCACATTTTTGAACCGTCTGTGAAGGTCTTTTCTGTAGTAGTGGTGTCCAACGTAGCCAAACCTTAGATCCAATCCCGAGTGGATCTGTTCCACTGTGAGCCAAGTCACTGACTCGTGGGCCCCACGTGTCAGTTGACTATTCCGTGAGCCCATGCACCCGTGGACCAGTAGCCATGTTCGTGGACCCGATCCATAGACCGAGGGCCCACCTGTCATACTCTGTAGTGTTTCTCTAGATTTATTTTAATTCAAAAAATCCCAGGGCTGACGTCAGCTTGCGTCATATTCTGATTTTTCAATAGAAAAATAATTCGGGTTAATTCCAGAAATCCAATGTAGGTATTTCTGTAGATTTAAATCTTCCAAAGGCTATATCTTCTTCATCCGAACTCCGATTGAGCCCATTCAAATTTCTAAATTCATCTAAATTCGAGCTCTATTTATCTGAGATTTTTATTTAATTTTTAGAGTTTTTTATTGCTGTTATTTATTTATTTATTTATTTATTTTATTTACTTCGTTTGCGAGTAGACGTTGATTCCTTGGGGAATTTTGAAGAAGAGGGAGTGCACCAAGATCAAGACCAGTACCAAGATCTATTCCAAGGTAAGTTGTACCTTTGATCACGTTGAACCTAATTTTTAAATTACTTTGATTCAAATTAATGCATTTACTTTAAGTATTTATTTAAATGTTTTTGTGTTTAGTTATTAATTCAATTTGTTTATATCCACCTTGTCTATTGTTATATCATAATCTTTTGTCACCCTATATTGGTTATTATTTAGTTGGTATTATCGTAGCACCAACGTGGGTTAGTTAGATACGAGTAGATTGCTTAGCCATGCAACGAGTCATCATTTCATGTAAGTTACAAATATGAATCTGACTAAGTGAATATGGAACTTCGTGATAAAAATGTGTACACTGTGTGCTATTACTCGTTGATGGCATGTGTTGTACTTAACCAACAGGGTGGGAAAAGATTTAGACCGGGGCAAATGGTGGAAACTCTGTGATATGGTGGAGCTCAGAGCGTGGGATTTGAATTGTGGTTACTTAGTTAGAAATTGGAAGTCTTGTCTTGGTCAATTAAGAACTTAACTTTGTGCGCCATTGAACTGAGCCACAACTGTACGACCACATGCCTGGTATGGAACATGCCTAACTTAGTAAGTTATGTAGTCTTGACATTGACTACTCAGGAAGTAGGTTAGGCTTTGTGCAAAGGAGGAGGTGTGTTTCTGTCTCCGTGGCGACTCACATCGTGGGACAGTTCGCTGCTGTCCAACGGTGTGCGTCGGACTAATTTTCTCCATGGGCGTTGGTGCTGGCAGTAAAACACATCGGGAGTGTCAATGTTTGAGATGAAGTTTCTGAAACATTTTGTTATGATTAGTGCTAACTACACTAGTTATATCGTGTGGGTAAAGTGTACAACCTCTGTAGAGTGTTAAACAAATCTATTCGAATAGCCGCGTCCATGGTCATGGACATGCTTGGGGATTTTACACGAGGGTTGGATTTTCATAAAACAATTGGGAAGGGAGCTGTGAGATCTAAGTCATATGGCGTAAGAGGGGGGTCTGGGTAAGAGTTGATGGGTCTATGTGAGTGTAACCCTTCTCAGGTGAAACCTTAGCGGGTGTAACAAATACTGAGGGATGCACTGTAAAGGCCTTATGGTAATCTCCCTTTATTCACATGTTTAAGGAAACGTGTGTACATATCAAGTCGATTATCTCTTGTGGGTAAAGATGTACAACCTCTGCAGAGTGTAAAACTGTTCGAACAGCCATGCCCACGGTCATGGGTAGACATGGGAACTTACGTGAGTTAGTTCTATTTATAAAACTTTATGGGTGGGATTGAAAACTTGTCGGGCTGATATAACCCTGAACTTGGATTTCTCTGGGTAGTCTTATCCAGTGTTGTTAATAGGTGGATATAACCACAACAAAAAATAAGCATAAAGTGGAGGTAACATTCGCTGTTATAAATATTGCACAATTCCTCTCTTCAATAAAATCGTAATTTGGTTAAAATGCTAAGTGATAGGACTTTCTAATTAATGTAATTACAACTATTGCTTTTTGCAAATAAAAGAACCCGAGCCTTCCTTGATAAAGCCTTGCATATACATATATATTGCATTCTTTGTGTGTTGGCTCGCAAGCACGGTTGTTTGTACTCACTCTCGCTCTCCCCCAAGACCCTTCAAAGCTCGTGGATCAAAGACACTATGCATACCACAAGGATCCAGACATCGATGGCCATGGTGGCAATGAAAAGTAATTTAGCTTGCAGTTGTTCTAGTCTTGCCCTAGTCTGGCTGACTCAGTCGATGCTCGTGTACGTTAGTATTATTCAAGTCCTAGAATAATATCGGTCGTACGCCGGTTTTCCCAGTCGCTTGTCTGTGGTAAGAAGTGCTCTACCCTTTTGCTTCCGTTGCCGCTTCCGCAGTTTATGTAGGAGCAGTGTGGATGACAGGATATCTACCTCTGGATATTGCATTTTTGTGGGAGGTAACCTTTTATCATGGAGGAGCAAAAAGCAGGAGGTGGCTCGATCTACTGCGGAGGTAGAGTACAGAGCAATGACGTTGAGCGTGAGTGAAATGATATGGATGAAGGGTTTAGTGTCCGAGCTTCGGGTTGGAGGAATAATCTCTTGGTGTTGCATCGTGACAACAAATTTGCCATCAACATTGCTAACAACCCAGTTTAGCATGATCGTATCAAGTACGTTGAGATTGAAAGGTTTTTCATCAAGGAAAAGCTCGATGTCAGGATGCTGAAGTTGGAGTGTGTCAAGTCTGGTAAACAGTTAGCTGACTGTTTCACTAGAGGGTTATGTCCTAGCGAGGATGCTACAATATGTAACAAGATGGGCATGATTAATATCTCTAGCCTATCTTAAGGGGGAGTGTGGGGATCCTACGAGATACAGACTATTTTTTCCAAAAACATCCATAGTATATTTTATTTTCATGCCATATTGCTGTGTTTTCTCTGGATCTCAATCAGTGAAATTCTAAGCTGGAATAAGATCCCATATTTAGTTTTATAGACTATGTAGGAACATGTGGATACAGGGAGGAGGGAGCTTACGATGCAAACCCACGATGCGGGCTATGTAGAGATCCGCTAAAAGACCTACCCGAAGGTCAGTTTTGACAGGAAGGAAATGGGTCACTTTGGTCAAACGATTGATGACAACCCAAATGGCATCATTTTCTTGATGACACAGGCGGACCGGTGATAAAATCCATCGATCGAATCCACTTCCACGAGCACCGGCAAAGGCTGAAGCGACCTTCTTTGACACCGATCTTAGCCTTTACATGACGGCACATGTCGCACTCAATAACGAACTTCGCAATCTCCCGCTTCATTTGGGTCCACCAAAATCTCTGCCGGAGATCTTGATACATCTTCATGGCCCCGGGATGAATGGACAAAGGAGAATCATGGGCTTCGCGGAGGATCAAATTCTACAATTCCATGTCCTTTGGAACCACAAGGCGTTGCCCGAACCTCACAACACCAAGTTCATCTTCTGAGAAGCACTTGGCTGTTCCGTTCTTGACATTCTGCCTGATTCGGTTCACTCCAACGTCCGATTGCTGAGGCGGACTTGATCCGATCCACCAAGGTTGGTTGCACAACCAAGGCAGCGAGGAATCCATGCTCAACCACTTCCAAGTTGAGACGCTCGAATTCTTCAAGAAGGGTGGGCTGATGCTCCTTGAGCAACAAGGCATTGCAATGCACCTTTCGACTAAGTGCATCGGCAACGACATTAGCCTTGCTCGGATGATAGTGAATACCCATGTTATAGTCTTTGATCAATTCCAACTACCTTCTTTGCCTGAGGTTCAGATCGGGTTGGGTGAACAAATACTTCAAGCTTTTGTGATCCGAGTACACTTCACAACGATTACCGATAAGGTAATATCGCCAAATCTTAAGCGCATGAATCACAGTAGCTAGCTCCAAGTCATGGGTAGGATAGTTGAGTTCATGAGGTCTCAATTGTCTTTATGCATAGGCCACTACCTTGTCTTCTTGCATAAGGACACAACCGAGCCCTCGACGAGAAGCATCACAAAAGATATCGAAGCTTCGATGGACATCGGGAAGAACGAGAACGGGAGCTGTGGTCAAACGCTTCTTGAGTTCTTGGGAACTTTCCTCACAAGCAGCGGACCACACAAACTTCTTGTCCTTCTTGAGCAACTCAGTCATCGGCTTCGCGATCTTGGAGAAGTTCTCGGTAAAGCGACGATAATATCCCGCTAAGCAAGAAAACTCCGCGCCGGTTCTGCGCTGGGCGACTCCAGGAGAGCACATCGCTGACCTTGCTAGGATCCACAGTTACACCTCCTGTTGAAAGAACATGGCCCAAGAATGCCACTTCCTTCAACCAGAACGCGCACTTACTGAACATCGCATACAGCTGGTGCTCACGAAGCTTTCCCAACACAAGCCTCAGATGCTCAGCGTGTTCTTCATCGTTCTTGGAGTAGATAAGAATATCATCGATGAAGACCACCATAAACTTATCCAAATACTCCATGAACATCGAATTCATGAGATTCATGAACAAGGCAGGAGTATTTGTCAAGCCGAAAGATATGACGGTATACTCGTACAAACCGTAACGAGTAGAGAAAGCTGTCTTTGGAATATCTTCAGGTCGAATCTGGACTTGATGATATCCCACTCTTAGATCAATCTTGGAGAAAACTCGAGCTCCAATTAACTGATCGAAGAGGTCATCGATGCGGGGCAAAGGATACTTATTCTTTACCGTTACTTCATTAAGCGGACGGTAAGTGACGCACATGCGTAAAGTATTATCCTTCTTCTTCACAAAGATTGCTGGACAACCCCACAGAGATGAGCTAGGGCGGATGAAACCCTTCTCTTGCAGCTCACCAAGTTGCTTCTTCAACTCCACCAACTCATTCGGTTGCATCCGGTAAGGCCTCTTTGAAATCGGGGCAGTACCGGGCGCCAACTCGACAACGAACTCGAGGTCACGAACTAGTGGCATCCGGGAAGATCTTCGGGAAGACATCGATGAAGTCACACACGCTGGGACTTCATGAATATCGAGCCGCTTCAACTTCAACACGAAGAGATCGGTCCTTGCATCTTGGTAGCGAACACGCTCACCGGAGGGAGTGGTCAAAGAGACGAACTTCTTGGCGCAATCGATTTGTCCCAAATGCTGGAAAAACCAATCCATGCCAAGAATCACATCCAAACTCACTGAATTGAGGATGATAAGATTTGCCAAAAATCCTACTCCCTCGATCTCAACAGGAACACCCCGATACTCAGATTCAGCTCTCAACTCCAAACCGGGAGAGCGAATGAGCAACGGGACCAACAAAGGAGCAAAAAGAATATCATCAACAGCAGCAAAAGATTAAGATACAAAAGAATGAGAAGCTCCTGAATCAAACAAAACAGTAGCAGGATGAGAGTTGACAAGAAGCGTACCCAACATGACGTCAGGCGCCTCCTGTGCTTCCTCGGCTGAGATGTGGTTGACGCGGCCACTTCCCACACCTTGGGTCGCAGGGACAACCTTTTGATCCAGAGGATGTCCACTTCCTTGCCCGCGTCTTCCATTAGGACGAGGGGCCGCTCCAGTCTTCTTAGGGCAATTATTAGCATAATGGCCCATACAGTTCTGAAGAAACAAGTGACCGGCGGCATTTGGATTGCGGAGGCCACCTTCGACTCGCAGTGCGTGGTTGAGACATAGCCTCTGAAGGGCGAGGCGAGTCTTGGCGACCTCGAAGTCTTTGGCTTCGAGGGCAGGGCACTGAGCTTGCCCGAAATGAGGACGGGGAAAGTTGGCCCTTGACGACTTTTGGGCGTCCCACTTGCGCTTGCAGGACTCTCCCAGTGCTCTCCCCTTGTGCTCTGCGACAATGGCCTTGTCGACCAAGGTCTGGAAGTTGGGGAAGTCAACGATAGATAGCTTGTCCTGCAGCTCCTCGGACAAACCATCCATGAACTTCTCCTGCTTGGCTTCATCTGTGGCCACCTCTTCAGGAGCATAACGAGCTAAGTGGTTAAACTCGTACAAATACTCCGCCACTGACCTCTGCCCTTGCTTGAGCGAAAGGAACTCCTTCTTCTTGAGCTTCATCAAACCGGCGGGCATGTGAGCTCGACGAAAAGCAGAACGGAACTCCTCCCAAGAGATGACTTGGCCTGCGGGCTGCATGGCTAGGAAGCTTTCCCACCACGAAAGCGCTGCACCTTCCAGCTGATGGGAGGCGAAAAGTGTCTTCTCGTGATCGACATCGAGCAGCGTTGAGCTCCGCTCAGCGGGCGTAACCCGATCGTGCGCATCCATGGATCCTCGGACACGGAGAAAGTGGGCGGTGAGTCTTGAAGGAACTCTGCAAGTCCCCCTCGCGGTTGATGTCCACTTCCTCCCCCTGATCCGGAGGCACCGGAAAGAGTGGAGGTATTGCGCGCGGTAACCTCCAAAATCCTTGTCTGATCCATTCGGTTTTGCTCGATCGAGCAAGAAGCTGAAACCATGGTCGGAGGAGGCGGGGCTCCTCATCCGGACCGGTGATTGGCCTTGACCACTCTGAGTCCTTCCGACCATCTGTTCGAGAGAGATGGGTTAGCAACACAACCGAAAACTAGAAGCTAAAGAAAGCGAAAGAAAAGCCATCGACTAGGGGAATGGAACATCACCCTAACCGAAAGCCAACAAGACAGCAACGAAAGAACTCTAAAAGCTTACAAAAAGCTCAAGAAACAGCAAGGAAACACAAGACTTAAGAGCAACTTCCCGGCACGACTAACCCGTATTGAATGAACGAGCAATCGGTTGAGAAGACAAAATTTCAGAACACAACTTAAGGTCTAACACACCTAAAGAGCAAGGTAAAACCAGCAAAAGAGGTGTTAGATACTTAGCCAACTAGTATCACATCTTACCCTTTTATTCCCACAAGTTTTAGTTGAATTAACCTCTCATTATCTGCCCTATTTACTAACTAGCAGCTTGCTGTCCAGAACTGCTACTTGCTATCTAGATTTGATCCAAGCTCCAAGCACTTCCATTCTTCACCAAAAGGCAGTGAAAACTTCAAATTTACAACTCTCATTGGTTCCCCAAAACCGAGATTAAATGATAACAACTATATTTTGAAAGAAGGAGAGGAAAACAACTTTTTAAACTCAATCAAGAGTAAGGTGAGATGAGCAGTCTAAGATAGATAGGGAGTAAAATCTGAGAATTTACTTAAGCTTTCAAAAATCATTTGATACTTTGAAACTATGTTTTTCAAAACATCCTAAAGACGACCAAGCTAGGGTTTCTACGGCCAGTACGGCTCTGATACCAAACTTTGTGAGACCCCGGGGTATTTAGCATGTAATGCTTAGTCTTCCAATTGACCCTAGCATCACAAACAAAATATCCCGTGCCTCGGAAAAATGTGTACCTCCCAGAATTGCTGTACACACACCCTTTTACAAAATCATGCATCAATTCCGTACAAGCACAGAACCGAAGCAAGAACTAATTAAACAAAAGACATACATAATAGAGTTATTACAATAAGGGCCAACCGGCCACAAAAGCTAAAGAACTTAAATAACAGCGGAAGCAAAATGCTATAAGATGGCGATAAACAAAAGCCATACGGTTTGCCTTTAAGCCCACAAGGCAACCGATCGGGCCGCCAGCTAGTCGTCGAAGGCGAAGTCCGTCTCACAAAAGTCAATCCCTTGGGGATCAACCTCCTTTGCAACAATTAATTAAGCAAAGCAAATGAGTACAAAGATGTACTCGCAAGACTTACGTGTAGTGTAACAACCTATACATAGCTACATGCAAGCTTAATCAATGGAGAAGGCTCTAGGTTTATTTTCAGCATAAAGCAAGTTTTCATTTGCAATAATGTAATACATTTAAAGCAATTTGACAATCTATTTTTAATGTTCAAATAACAGCGAGATACATAATAATAACAACAAGACAACCTAGAGGTGACTAACCCAATATCCACCACAACAATAGCACGAATTATCCATTCGTACCACCCACAAGTTTTAATTAAAAGGTTATAGTCTAGTTCTTGCACGACCTTACCAAGCATGTCCATAACCTAGGATGAGGCTATTCGAATAGTTTGAACCCTGCAGGAGTGTACCAATGTACCTACACGTCAGACCGCCTTTTTGTCACATAATGAAGCACACTACCTTTGGTATGCCGGCACAGCTAAGTCCTACGAGACATTTCCAATGGAATGTGCTAATTAAGAGTCGTATGTATGGGGGTTAACCCTTAGTGAAATGCCTACCCGGCTCTCACCAAGGACCCATACAAAGAGTAGGATACACCGGCCCAACTCAAGCCGTTGAGGATGCTCCCCTCCTGTCCCATGTTACTACTAGGAGGTACCTTAGTGCTGAAGAAGCTCAGGGGTGGCCGGAGTAGCTCTGGCGACGAAGGAGATTGCCGGCACTGAAGAAGAAGAAGTGGAGAGGACAACCTGAGCAAAAAGAGAAGGACCGGGTCATTGGGTTAGCTCCATTATAGCTCATAGATGGTCCATGAGCAAGGAATTGAAGAATGAAGCCCTTACCGAAGTTGAGGAAGAAAGGGGATGAACTCGGCCGAATTTGAACAAACCCCAAATTTGACAATCTCTGTGAATGTCAAACAAAATTAAGTTAGGGGAAATGCTTAAGGTAAAGAGAGGCTCAAAATGACGCAGCAGGATTTGCAATTGAACCACTAGAGCACTAGTGGCAAAGAAGGAGCTCCACGGCCGACAATGGAGTTTTAGGGTTCTTAGGTGCTTGAGCTTACTTAAGCAGAGAGGAAGCTAGGGTTTGCAAGGAGGTGTTTAAAGGAGGCAGAGGAGGAGCTCAATGGCTTCTTATAGCCGAAGGAGCAAGGAGTTGCGCAACGGTGACTCCACGGTGGTCAAGCCTGCCATGGATGCGCCGAGAGGATGGGAGCAGGTAGAAGGAGGACTTTAGGGCAAAGCCACTAGCAAGCATTAATTAGCTGAGCAAAGAGCCGTTGCTGAGGACACCCAAGAGAATGGACAAGGCACTGCCTCTCCCTGTCATGGCGCGCTGGCGCTCGTGCTTGAGCCAGAGGAGAGGGGAAGAAGATGACCATGTTCAAAGGGGGCCCCACCAGTCAGTGAGCCAAGCCAAAGTGGCTCGAGCCCAAAGTGACGAGTGGGTTGAACCAAGTCAAAAGGCTCGGGTCAAAGCTCTTGACCGTTAGATTAAAAAGGGATGGCTCAGATTGAATTGAAACTCGGGTGGTTCGAACGTCCCTCAAATCTGGAGCATTCAAACGAAAACAAATGGCACACAAGCCCCGCACCTTTCAGACTAGCTCGGGTGCACTTAAGTGGGTTGGGTCGCACCAAGAAGGCCGAGTCGGGCTCGGGTCTGACCCAAGTCCAAAAGGACAATGACTAGGGTTTTGAAATGAGCTGAAACTTGGAAGAATTATTAGAGGTAGCAAACTAACTCCAAAAAATTCTGAAATTTTGACTGGAGGTTCCTAGCTCTAGGATAAACCTTGTATAAATTTTTCAGAGGTTTTTATGGAAAGCATTTTTCTCCAAAAATTCTTCAAGGTTTGTTCTAGGGTTTGACCAAGAGTCAAACTGGTTTGACTGGCCTCCAAAATTATCAAATAATTTCTAAAAATTATGAAATTTTTCAGAGGAGTCACACAGCATCCCTAGAACCAAGGAAAATTATTTCCAGAGGTTGAACACAAGATTCTCAACAAGGAGGCCATAACTTTAGTCAATTGGAGGTTTAGGTTTTTGATTTCCCACAATTCCTTTACAAGAATTACAGAAAAGTTCAAAAACTTCATGATGCAAGAAAAGTTTTAATTTCTTCTCATTTTCTTACATTTGAAACACAAACCCATATTTGGGATGTTACATAGGACTAAGAGGGGAAGGGATTCAGTTTTTGTAGTTGTGGATAGCTTCTCTAAAATGGCACATTTTATTCCCTGTCGCAAAAGCGACGATACGTCGCATGTAGCTGACTTGTTTTTCAGGGAAATTATAAGATTGCATGCCATGCCAAAGACGATTGTTTCAGATCGTGACGTCAAGTTCATGAGCTACTTTTGGAAGACTTTGTGGGCCAAGCTTGGGACAAAGTTGTTATTCTCAACAACTTGTCACCCACAAATGGATGGACAAATGGAGGTGGTGAATAGAACACTTTCAATGCTACTACGAACGATGATCAAGATGAATCTAAAAGAGTGGGAAGATTGTTTGACATATGCGGAGTTTGCGTACAATAGGGCGGTACATTCTACTACTCAATTATGCCCGTTCGAGGTGGTGTATGGTTTTAAACCAATTACGCCACTTGACTTGCTGCCACTCCCGCTACATGAACATACTAATATGGAGGCGTCAAAGCGTGCTGAATATGTGAAGCAAATTCATGTCAAAACTAAAGAAGAAATTGAAAAGAAGACGCGTTACTATGCTGAGAAGGCGAACACGTCAAGAAAGAAGAAGCTATTTGAACCGGGTGACTTAGTTTGGGTGCATGACTTAGTTTGGGTGCATCTACGCAAAGAACGCTTTCCGGACAAGCGTAAGTCCAAGTTGATGCCTCGAGGAGATGGTCCATTCAAAGTACTTGAGAAGATCAACGACAATGCATATAAGATAGAGCTTTCGGGTGATGATTATGCTGTAAGTTCTACATTCAATGTTGCTGATTTGTCACCATTCTTTGGACCGGAAGAATCAGAGCCGAGGACGACTCCTTTTCAAGAGGGGGAGGATGATGAGGATATCCCGATTGGACCGATTACACGGGCACGAGCCAAAAAGATTAATCAATAGGTGAACTCGCTCCTAGTTGATTTTGGTTTTAATTTATATGAGAACTGGTTACTACCTAATGCTAGTATTTTAATTGTTCTCAGGTTTGTGCGTGAGGAGACTTTGGGACCCGAGAAGATTATTTGTTGTCTAGGAGTACGTGCCCGGCAGAAGGTGTGGGACGGGAATGCCCAAGAAGAGCCATGCAGACCAGCGGCTCATTATGCATGCATGCATGCACAAGATGAAATAGAGAACATGGGTGCCTGGTTGTTTTTCCATGGAACAAAGGAATAAGAAGAAAATCATGCATGCATGTGTTACGTGAGTGCTTAGAAGGAAAGTGCACAGCATGCATGCGCATGGAAGGAAAACTTGGTTTCTATTTTTTTTATTCAAGCACAACATGCATGCATAGTCAAGCTACCAAATCGAGGCGAAACAGGACTTTGCTTCCTGCTTGACACCATGCAATCGACCATGTAATCTGGAACACATCATAGTTTCTATTTTTTATTCGGCCATGTAATCGGCTTCCACCAACCGAACCGAACAGGACTTGGAGTCAGTTGCCTTTTGTTCCGTCGGCCAGCTATTAAAGTCAGGCTGCGCCTCCATGCGAAAAGGGGACGACATATTTTCAAATTTTCAATATACTCTTGATTTTAGGGTTTGAGCAATATTGCCCCCACTAGAATAGTGAGTTCCAATCTGTTGTGCCGTTCTGTTGTTCTTGTGATTCCTTGTGTTTTGCAGGAGTAGCGACACGTCTACTTGGTGTGATCAAGTAGACGGGATCACGAGCGTATGGTTGGGCGAATTCTTTTGTCGTAGGTTACTATTTTGATAGTGGTTGGTGCCATCGGTTCATCAGGTTGCACAGATCCAAAGTTATCATCGATCCTACATCATGAAGATCGGGCATTCCCCGTGTCAGGGTTGGTGGACGGCGAACGGCGGTCGAAGACGGCACGGGTGCTCCGGTGAATTCTTCGGTGGCGTAGGCTTTAGCAGATTCCTTGGCGACAAGGAGGCGACGGCGTAGGCCCCAGCCGGTGGTGGCAAAACTCAAAGCACGGTGAAACTGGGTGAGAGCAAGAGAGTTGGGTGCGGAAAAAGGCGATGAAGGAGGGCTGCTCAGGATTTTATAGCCAGGGGAGACAGGGAGAGTCATTGAAAGACTTGGAGGTGCACGCGTTCAAGGGTAGGTGTGCGACAGGATAGAAACCTGATCTGAGTCTTGAGAAGGCTACCGGGGATAAGGCAGGCGGGAGTTCTTTGGTGGAGGCGACAACATTTAATGCGACACAACGACATTTAATACGACACATCAACATTTAATGCGACAAAGTAGCATTTAATGTGCAAGAACTTTCGCGGCAGCCAAGACACGACGGGAGGAAAGAGAAGGTGAGCAGGGACTCACCGAAGGGTGGTTGTGACCGGTCCTCTAGGATGTGAGAACCCACGTAATTAGATTTAATCGTGAAGCAGTAATCGTTAGTTAGCGTTAATTAACCCTCGTATTAGCGGTGCGCTGTTGATAGTTTGTCGATCGTTGTTAAGTCGTTAATCAGTAGTCAGCATGTTGGGTTAGTGGGTTTCGTTTCGCGAGCGTTATCACCTCTAGTCGCAGAGCAGATAATCCATTATCGCATCATTCATTCATTGCAATCACCCATTCAATCTCAGCAATCAATCACAAGTAGTCATTTGCATTCATCAGTCAACATTTGCAACAATAGTACCAATTCAGAAACAAGTTTGCATTTCTATTTTTCTTTTGATCAACACATCATGCATACATCAGTCTGCAGTCAAGTGTGCATCCATCAACAGTACATATCATTTACAATAGGATCTTTGCATCCAACAATTTAGAAAATAGTAGTAATCCCCTTTAGGGCAGCATTGCTTAGCCACCGCATTCAACAGCAGCCATACATTGCTTCCTTACCTATTCCTCTGGTCAAAGTGACAACTCCAAGGACCATATCCCCTGAACATTTCTCTGTTTCCCTCACCCCCTCAAAAGCCTCACCTTCAGGACTGAGCATAGTAGCTCGCAGCACCATAGCCGCAGCAGCCCTGCAGCAACTCCATTGTACGAGTTCAGCTCCCCTCAGCATCACAAGCCAAACAGCATGCATCTCCCAGCTCCTCAAATTAGCATTCATCTCCTCTGGGCATCACAAATATTCACACCCCCCTAAACCATTTCACAGCAACCGGCCGAAAGTTCAGCTCCCCCAGCATCGTAGCCACATCCATCAACCCCAGCCTATCATTCGTTCCCATCCAAGCCATTCCACAATTCACAGTCCCACTCACCTTCCATTTCCTCACCATTACAGTATGTGACTTATGATAGCAAGCAAGGAGGCGGGGATCGTGGCGGCGACCAGTGCCAGGAGGCGGAGGATCGTGGCGGCACCAGCTCCATCCCGATCATCCCCACCATCCTCGCAAGGCACTCACCCAAATCCATTTCAGTCTCCAAGAGCAGGTAAAGGAGATTGTATAGTGGGCTTGAGTTCAGTGCGAACCTGGGAGCAGCCGAGCCAGACGAAGGGTGGCGCTGGCCTTCGGCTGCGCTAGTAGGGCCGAGGTCGCCGAGGACCAGAGACGGCGTGGCCAGGGCGGCTTGGGGCCGGATCTGGAGCGAGAGGAGGCATCAGGCCGTAGAGGGAACCCGGGGTCGGCGTCGGGTTTAGGCCGAGCCGAGTAGAGGCCGTGGGCCTAAGCGAGCCATGGCCAGCTCTGTGGCGTGGGCGTGGAGGCGCCGGGCGCGGTGGCACGGGAGGAGCCGGTGGCGTGGAAACTGCACGGCCGTGGAGGGCCGAGAGGAAGGCCGGGTGGAGGTCTTTGGGGAGGCAGGCAGCGAGCCATGGCGGCGGAGCGAGGCGAGACGTGGCGGCAGCCTGGCCGAGGTAGGGCGGCAGGCGGCGCAGCCTTGGCAAGCAAGGCAGCAGCCGGCAGCAGGGCCAAAGCCAGCCAGGCCGAGCTAGGGACCTCCCCCCTTGGCGGCGGTGGTTTGGAGAGAGAGAGAAATCTGTGGAGAGGGTGAGGTTTGAGAGAGTTGGGGGTAGAAGAAGAGTAGCAGTGGGGTTAAGTGTGGGTTGGTTTTGTGCGTGTGTGCGTATGTTGTGTTTTGGCCGAGGGGTAGGAAATAGAGAGAGAGAGAGAGAGAGTTTAGGGGCTAGATTAGAGATTAGAATTTTTGTTGAGGAAGGAATTAGGATTTGTGTAGCCTTTAAATTAATTGTGGCATTAATGCGTTTAATCAGTAGCTTTGGTAAATTAATTAACTGTTAGCTATGTAATTGTTGCTGCTAAACAATTCAACTTGAGTCTTGCCAAATTAGCTAATTTGCAATTAACCTGTGAATCAAAATTTCTAGATAGATCGAATAGTCGTTAATTCTGGTATTAATAAAATAACTAGCTTGTGTAGCAATCTTGTGCATCACCAGTATTCATTCACGTAGCTTGAGCTATTTAATTATGTTAGGTTAATCAGTTAGGCGTGAACCTCGCATTGTCGACCGTAGTGCGCGTTTTCAGTAGAGCGGTTATTTTGTGGAGTGCTAACTTAGTGTAGATCTCGAAAAATGTTTATTTAAATTAAATCGTGCTGACAATTAGGAGTCGCTAACTTAGATAATTATTATATCACCCAAAAATCCACTACGTATTTACTTATACCTTTATTAAGTATTACGTATTGCTACAAGCGGCGTTAAACGCACCGCGGAAGCAGTTGACCGTGTTTAAATCGACCGACTGTCCCTCGCATCTGAAGGCAACCGACCCTCTTGAACATGAATATAGTTACTTTAAATGTAAACCGTATATTGCACTAATTATGTTTATTGCATCAAATTTTTTTCCAAAACTTAAATTGGATGAATGGGATAAAGATGACTAAGATGAACTTGAATGAATGAGAATGATAAATGAGAATGATGAATGAGATAAGAATGAGGAAAGAAAGTAATATGAGATTATTATGGCTGGTAAAGGGGGCCCTTGGCAGGTAAGATATGAGGCAAGGCAGTGGGACCCCTTTACAGATGGTTAAAATATAAGGACCAATCAACTCTTGCTCGGTCAGATGCCGTAAAATCCGTACCAACCATTTTCCCGTTTCGGCGGGCAGAAAATGTTACCTTGTTACGTGACTATGCTCTCCACAATGGGTATGTTATATATGTGTGAGTGTGATGGAGGAACCCAGAACCGGTAGGGGAAGTCCGGAAGTGAGGGATCCAAGGCGCTATAGCGCTAAGGTGGAGTGTTGAGTGAAGGAATGACTGCCTCAACCAACATTGCGAACTTCGGTGGGTGGCGAGTCAACAAGCGAAAAGGTAGTGGGTGGAGAAATTAATTCACGTAACCTGGAAAATGTTCTGTATTCTGATCTCGGAACCACATCAAAGGAAATGTGGTGGACCCAGTTCACAGAGAGCTCGAAATAGCTATGGGTAAAGTGGTACAAAGCTGCTGTGATGCTATACAAATCATGAATTCATGCAGGTCTCGAGTTGGAGTCTCTGAGGAACCAGGGGGTCTTTCTTCTCTCCGAGTGACTATTAGTGTTTTCAGAATTAAAATCTGCCACCTAAATGTTTTAATGATTATTTTCTAAATGAGATGATTTAGAAACTGTGATAACAATTAGAGATAGTGCATCCTGTGCATTCTTTGCTATTAATGCTTGCTGAGTACACTCGTGTACTCAACCTTGTTAGTATTCTCCTTTGTAGACCCTGGTCTAGCCGGGAACTATCCCGAGTGGGACGAAGGACATGCAGGTACTGAAGTAACTGCAGGAGGAGAAGTTTCAGACTACGAGGACCAAGGTGAATGGGCGCCATGTTTGACGCGTGGGACGAATAGGCGACCAGTACTTCAAGGTTGGCGAAAGAAGCGGAGAGGTTCCGTTTGTAGTTGTATATTGCTTGTACTAAAAACCATAGCCTTGCGTGGCTAATTACTGGAATAAAAGGTACAATTTCTATCTTGTTGTTCTGCTACATAACCCAGATAAAGGCTTACTATTCGTTGGAGCAGTGTTCTACTGAGCAAACGAATAGTAATCCGTATGCCTAAGTGTGATTACCCTTGGGGTAATCACACGGGGTGTCACACAGGACCACCCGGGTGGTCTTCCATGAAGGGATATGGGTAGGCTATGATAGCAACAATTCAAAATTTCTACCATATAAACCAGGAAGCTAGGCAAGTAGATGATCACAGATCGTTACCATCAAATGCGCAGTGCAGCGGAAGAAGAGTTGGAGTAGCCCGGTCCAATGTAGAACGCGTCGATGTAGTGGTCGTTGTCGATCGTCCAACGCTCATGATGTCGATCGACTCCTCTAGCAACCAATCACTTTCCTTGAGAAGTCGTGGATCGTCCTCAGCGCAACAGCAACCGCGGTAGTGCCTCTACGGTATTCACACATCCAGGGAGGGAACACCATACGCCGATGTGCTAGTACCAAGTTGCACGGGAAGGCTCTCTCAAGAAGATGGCGGCTAGGGTTTCAGTGGAACAACTCACGTGTCTTGCATTACCTCCCTCCCAATAGCCTCAAGCATCTCCTTATATAGTGCCCCCGTGACGGATCCTATCTGAACATGTTTGATGAATCGTATTCGTACTGGTTTGTTCCATCCTGTTAAGTGTGTGGCCCGTTAGGTTCATGCGTATTCGGTTGTGACTCAGAAACACCTTTCCGATCATGAGTCGTTAGCGGCACCTAGTAGGACATAACGATTCCCGAATACACACGAATTATATCGGACGAACCTTAATGCAATATGATCTACAACCAGGTCCTCCTCACTTACAACCAGGTCATATCTCTATACGACCAGTTCGTATTTGGTCACGACCAGTTCGTAACTCCTTGCGACCTGTTTTTTGACCACTCTGTGATTACGTTCGACTAGTCTACGACCAGCTCATATCTCCGTACGACCAATCCGTAACTGATCGAACTGAGTGACCTACTCGTGTATTCTCCTTTTGCCTCACGATATCTGGTTGAACTCCAGGTGAGAAATTATGTCTTCCATGGACTGTTCAATACTTTCTCGATCAAGTGTCGGATAACCTTATGTGGTCGAACACTTCGACCACCAGTGGCATGGCTATGCACTTTTCTTATCCGATCACCTCGAGGGGCCCAGAGATATCTCTCGTGTTATGTTAGAAGGGGCAAATCCCATATCCGACCAGTCACATTCTTCTGCATGTTTCATAGCATACCTGAAAGCCACCTTTATAACTAACCAGTTACGGAGTAGCGTTTGGCAATCCCAAAGTGTACTTTTACGCATGTAGAAAACCATGCTGATCTCAGGTCTAAGGATTATACATCATCATTGCTTGAGACCAACTAACGACACATAGAATCATAACAATCTCAGCAATGTCTCAAGGTGGGTCGATCCAACCCCATGTTCTCTAACAAGTGTTCACATTATTGATTCGATATCCCTATATCCATGACCAGTGAAATATAGTCATCAATCAATACATGTGCTAGTCATAGAGTCACTGGTGTTCCGACCAGGGATACATTTAGAATGACATCATATAAGTTAAAAGAGCTTCACCAACAAGTCACATACTTGTTAATCTTATACCAAATGATTCATTCAAGGAACAGAATAACATTTATTCAATAACTCATAAACATAGACGTGATACAATTATCTCTATGATTGCCTCTAGGGCATATCACCAACATTCCAAGACCACCCGGAGGTCTTTCAGGACCACACAGGAGGTCTTCCAAGACCACCCGGAGGTCTTGGACTGAGAGGGTGGTCCAAACAAGAGGGAGGTTTAGACTGAGGGGGAGGTCCAAATGAGAGGGATGTCTAGACCGAGGGGGAGGTCCAAACAAAAGGGAGGTCTAGACTGAGGGGGAGGTCCAAACGAGAGGAAGGTCAAAGGAGGGCACACCTGGTCGTAGGAGGTACAACCACAGATAGGTGGGGCTAGCCGAAATAGAGAGGGTGGTCGTGACCGAGAGGGGTGGTCGAAAGGAAAAAGAGCTGGGCCGAGGGAAGAACGAGACGAACAGAGAAAGGGAATTGCAAATTGCAAACTCCAGAGAACTCCAACAAAATAAAAATAAACCAAACTTTTGGATTAGTTGAAGTTTGATTTAGTCATTTAAATCACTTTTAATTTCTAAAATCTCAAGTTAAGCTTTAGAACTTCAACAAAATCGAATGGTTATTTTTACTTTGAAAATTTTCAAAAGGCTCAGAAAATCAGGATGTTACATCAACTCATCAAGCTCTTGAACCCGATTCCACCACACCTTTTCGAGACGCTCGTCATCGAACATATTCTCCCTGTTAGGAATGTCCTTGGGGTGGGGAACTCGGTTGCGAGACTTGAAAGAAGAAGTCCCCACAACTCAGAAAAGAAGTTGTTGTATTCTTCGTCTTCTGATTCAGTGACGGTGACTCCCTCTTGAGGACTGGGAGGAACATCTACAGCGACTTCCTTCCCGGTGCGGTGGACCAACGATCCATCGCCTTGGCCTGATGCCTCCGCTGCATCATGCGCCATTTCCGCCTCAGCCTCTACGACCACTCTTGTGGTCGCGGTTGCTTTGGCAGCAACAACTTCTTCCACCACTTGGACGGCGGATGATCCTTCGACAACTGCCACAGTTATTTCTCCAACTCCCGAAGAAATAACGGTGGATGCCTCGATAGGAACGTCCTTGAGGGTTGGAGGAGTCGCGCTAAGATCACAAAAAGGAAAACACGTCAAATGGTGAGAAGCAAAAGGTAAATGATGTTCTTACACTTTTGTCTTTCTACATACCTTCGTGTGCCGGATTTGATCTTGAATTTAGAAGAAACCTTCCCTAAAGAATATTTCTTTGACTTCTTTTCTTCGACCACATTTGGTCGAAACTCAAGCTGAGGAATGGGACTAGCCACGACCACGTCTGGTCGTCAGCCTTGAGCGAGTACTACCGCTCCTTGAGCCTCCTCGCTCTCCAGATGGCCGAGACCTGTCTCGACCAGCCTAGTGGTAGCACTGCCCTCGACCACAGGCGCTGCTGGTGCAGCGATTTTCTTCACAAAAGACATAAAACTCTTCCAGTTCTCCTTTTCTAGCTGCTTGACAAAGCCACAGGAGGCAGAAACTGCGAAAGTATTATTGTCGTAGTAGAAAGGTACCTTGGTCTTGGGGGCTTTATGTTTGAGCGCTCCAGTTGCCTTGGTTGCCCTTGCCTTCTCTGCAGCAGCCATGTCTGCAGCAAATTTTGCAAAGGGGTCGGTCAGAGCAGCAGAGAACGAGCTTGCACCTCCCTTGTCGGCGACTTTCACGAGCCGATGCTTTTTGGCTGGAGGAGTCACAACTTGTTCTGCCACTGCGCCGACGACCATCAGTTCGACCTCTCCGTCGTCCCGACGGTTTTCCATGCCTACTTTCTGCAGAAGTCAAAAAAAGAAGTATTACTAAGCGGTCGTAAGTTCTTTTACTCTAGTTGTAAGTTTTTCTACGACTACAGGATCTTGAAGATGAAATCAACTCTGATTACCTTTAGGCGTGCGTTTCAGCTTGTCCTCAGCGGACAAGACTGTCAGGATTTGAGGTGCCACCACATTGGGTGGCAGGAATTTCTCGCAAATGAGCTTGACTCGAGCGTCAATCTCCGCTTGTGAGAGATCTAGAGGAGTAAGTAAATTTTCAATATACAAGTTTGAAATCAACAGAAGGAAAGCTAAGATTGGAAATTTACTTACCCTTCTCGTAATCCCTGGTCGGGTCTTCTAGCCCTGAGTACCTCCACATGGGATCAGCCCTCTTCTTCAGAGGGTAATGCGGCGCGTGATGAAATCTTTCACCACGTGCTAGCCAGTAAGCCCCTCCTCCTTCAAGTCCTTGATGGCTTGAATATAGGGGGCGATCCTGCCAAGTTCCTTGGGAGTCGAATCCCAGGAAGGCATCTTCTCAGCGGCATTCCCGGCGAAGGAGAGGCTGTCCTCACTGGTCGTCTCCCAGTAGAACCACCTCTTCTTCCAACCCAGCCAAGACGACCAGGTAAACATCTGAATGTACTCCTTTGACTTCCCGTTGTGGAGCTTCAGACTGCAGCTACCAGCAATCCCAACTAGCCTGGTCATCCCGTAGAAATACTAGAACAACTCCAGGTCGGCTGGAATCCCCAAGTAGGCCTCACACAAGTAAACGAACACACCCAACATTGTGATGGAATTGGGAACGAGGTTCACCAACTCCACCCCGAAGTGTTCGAGTACAAGCGTGAGGAAAGGGTGAGCAGGCAAATGAAGGCCACACTCACAGTACGCCTGGAAGATGGGGATTTGCCTAAGCTCCCCCGATGGACAATGCTGCCCAAAAGCCTCGATCCACTTCACGAACTCATCCTTTGGGATCCTCTTGGCGGTGACCAAAGCCTTCATCTTGGTCGTGTCCATCTCCGATTCGATCCATTGGGAAGCGACTCCAGCGATCTCTCTCAAAGGAAGAAGATTTGGGTTGGGAAAGGTCTCAAGGAGGTGTACGATTTGGTTGGCGGTGGTAGAGAATGCAAGAGCTCGATGAACAGAAGAAGTGATTTAGGGAAAGGTAAAAAACCGTAAGTCTCACCCATAGTAAGTTTTTATAACCGTGCACCTGAGTTAAAGACGTGGCGACCCAACAGTTGCCACTTCTTCGGGAACCGCTCCAATAGACAGGTCTATGAGAGTTAATTGAAATTCTTTAATTTGTCTGCTTGAGAAAACTGAGTCTGTCTTTACACCTCAAGCGAAATTACCATCTTGACCAAGTATATTTCTGGTCAAATGAAATAGCAATCGAAAAGATTTTTCTTCCGAGTACTGAGACCACCTTGTGGTCGTAAGATCTTCTATGACCACCTTATAAGTCATAAAATTTTCAACACCTTTTCTTAACCAAGTTTATTTCTGGTCAAATGAAATATCGGTCGAAGAGCTTTTCCTTCGACCACCATTCTACGACCACCTGCTGGTCGTAAGACCATCTACAGCTCCTTTTCCAAGTAAGTTATTTTCACTTGAAGCCGGGGGGCTAGATGCCGAGGATCTAATAATCCACATTTAATTATTTATCTATGATTCTTATTATGGATAATAATGATGTCATACCCATTAAAACCATAAGGGAGAAGCTGGAGGTCGTAAGTTCTTCTACGACCACCCCGTAGTCGTAAGTCATCCTATGACTACCCCATAGTCCTAAGTCTTTCTACGACTAGCTCATGATCATAAGTTATTCTACGACCAGTTTGTGGTCGTAAGCTTTACTGCGACCATCACCTGGTCGTAAGCTCTTCTACGACCAGTTCCTAGTCGATGTGGCCTACAAATATGTGGGCCGAGTCGATTAAGGAATCTTCTACATCATATCTAACGATATGGGTAGTCAATTACGCTGTTATTCTCTACAATAATGGCATGATTCAACTCTCTATCCTGGTGATAACTGCCTAGTGACATGGGAATGTAACTACTCTCATAATAATCTCCAGTAACGGCTCTATTATCTGCAGCATTAAGGCGCCCTTTGGACTGGAGAAATGGCAGTCCTCCTCGAGTACTGTATAAAAAGGCAGGATCATCAGAAAGAAGGGAGGGAGGCGAATCAAGAGCACAAGGCTAGACACTCGAGTCTTTCCCTTGATTTGTAATCAGCATATACTCAATACATCTACATAGGAGTAGGGTTGTTATTCTCTTTGGAGAAGGGCTGAACCTGTATAAAAATCCCCGTGTCATCCTCTCTGCGTGATTTGAGTCTTAGAGACCCCTCGAATCAAACAATCTTTACGTAAGATCGGTTCTAAAACACCGATAAGGACCATGGCAATTCGATCTTTGTTCTAGCTAGGCTATGCTATAGTTGGCTTTAGTTACAGTTAGGCTCTCATTGATGTTGTTGTTCCTTGCGTGTTTGTGGTAATATTCATGGTGTGTACTCAGTGTTCGAGATGATGCTCCTCTTCTTTACTTTTTTTAGCATTTCTGGCCCATTGCTTTTTATTGGAGCAATTCTGGTTTCTTTGTTTTACATTCAGGGTCCACTTAATGCAAGAAAGACTAAAATGTCTCTCATCCCAGTTTGCCACACACCAAATCTTGATAGTAAAAGTGACATTAATAGAGAGGTCGATTGAGCTTAGTGATCTTTGTTTTTTTTCAAAGCAGGACCTTGACAATTCGACCTTTTGTTCTAGCTGGGCTATGCTATAGTTGGACTTGGCCCTGATTACCTTTAGCCAGGGTGGAGGGAAGGGGGGTAGCAGGGGCCAAACCCCCCTATCGATCAAAATTTGTTTTAGTACCTACCTAAAGGCTCATTAGTAATCACTAGAGTTCTACACATTATGTCCCAACAAATGAAAGTTCCTTCACAACAGATGAACCACGGAGGTCCTGATTTGGCCCGATCTTTCGATGAGAAGATAAGTTCGGTAGTAGTCACTCAACTCTCACGATCCTGGCTATGAACTCGCAAGGCCCGAAACCACGCAATCGCTGAACTGCTCGACAAGTCGTTATCAACCTTGTACGAATACACGGTTGACCTGATCATGAAGATCGATTTCTGCATACACCGAAGAAGCACGTAAGAATAAGATAAATAGCAATCTGAAATTGCAAATAAGATTGAAATATTTGATAGATTGGGATTCTGAAGCGGTATTATGGTTGGTCTAGTCGACACAAGCCAATACACAAAGTTGCGTTGTAGCTAACTTTTAACTCAACAAAATCCGAAGAAAACTAAAGGGGTACGACCTCCTTATATAGGGGAGGGGGAGCCGCACATATCTAAGAGCTAAGGGGGTAGTACTATTCACGTGAACAGTACGGCCATGAATAGTGTGGCCCAGGGGGGGGGCAAGGAGGTGGCCAGCCCAGATAACCTAGAGTGGTGGCTGTCCTTTGGACCCAATAATTGATACAAGGCCCTCGGCCCAATGTGAGGTGGTGCAGCACCAGATATAAGTGAAGTAAATTCATCAGCACGTTGGAGTAGCGTTTGACGCAGCCGAATCGATGGCAGTAGAGTAACCCGGTTGGAGGTGGAGTAGCGGTCGTATCTGGCGGGTTAATGTCCTCATCAACAACTCCTAGCTAGCAAGCCCAATAAGGCCCATATATTCACTACCAAAGTAATTCTTTTCAAACTTTCTTTCTAATTAAAGATAAAATAAACTATTAATTCCTTATAAATTGTGGGGCCAGGTGTATTTGCTCTCTGCCTTGTTATTCAAGGAAACAAAAAGTGTCGTCATAGTTAGGTTATGAAGGTTGAAGGTAGTGAATAAGCGAAGGGGCAATAGTTTAGGCAAAACCAAGGTATCTTTAATGATGATCAACATCGATCCTTGCTTAATTCTTATTAGCTTTATCATTGATATGCAGCTTTAGGCTTTGGTGCTTTACTCTCTCCAATTTGTGATACAGCATGATGCTCCAGAAAAATCTTTTCTTATCCATTTTTATGTGCTTTGGTAGTCCAGTCATGAGAGGGAGAAACAACATATTTTTATGCAAGAAAAATTTAGCAGTTTCGTTATTATTTTTGTTCTTGGCCAACCCAAGCTGTGATGCATGGCGTGACGCCCCCCTTACGTCACTCCAGATATATTAGAGCTGCAACCCCATGCATGCAGCTACATGTGTTTCTTTATCTTCCTAATGCGTCAATGGTCTGTGTTGGACTCCCATCATGCACCACGTGTACTTTAATTTGATGTCGTTGTTCTTTGCGTGTTCATGGTAATATTCCTGGTACGTGTTCCTGATGATTGATGCTCCTCTCTTCCTTACTTTTTTTAGGATTCCTGACCCTCTACCTTTTTTCTAGAGCAATTCGATAGCTAGCTTTTACTTCCCTTACTGGTTACTACCCTACATTCATTTCTCTTACTTCGCTTCTCTCTACCCCTCTCCCCCTCCCCCTCTCTCGCTCTACGGGATAGAGGGTTTTGATTACCGGCCGAAAACCGACCAATTTTTTGGCAAAATCGGTTCTACCGATACCCCTAGTAAAAGTCCAAAAACCGGCCAAAATTGACCCGAAAAAATCGGATTTACTTGATAAGGAGACTCCACCACTCTAAATCCCCCTTGCTCTTCCTAAAACTAGACATCACAAAGGCTTTCGATACAGTCCGCTAGGATTACCTCCTCGACCTTCTTCGTAAAAGAGGTTTCCCCCCAGATGGACAAACTGGGTGGCGGCCTTACTAAGATCAGCCTTGTCTAGAGTCCTCCTCAACGATATTCCTGGTAACACGATTATCCATGGGAGGGGGCTGCGGCAAGGAGACCCGCTCTCACCTTTCCTCTTCATTATGGCCATCGACCCCATTCAATGCCTCCTCGAGGTAGCAATGGACAGAGGTTCCCTTGGCCACACGCGAGACCGTTTTGCCATACTCAGAACCTCCATCTATGCGGACGACACGGCCATTTTCATCAACCCAAGCGTAAGCGAGATCTACACAACCACTCAGATCTTCCTGAATTTCGAGAATGCCACTGGCCTTCATACCAACTTCCAAAAAAGCAAAGTGCTTCCAATAAGCTGCGACCACATAGACCTAGACATGGTACTCCGAGACTACCCTGCAATCCGATCGATATTTTCGATCAAATACCTCGGATTACCGTTCACCTTCAAAAGGTTATGCAGGGTGGATTACTAACCGCTCCTAGATAAAGTGGCAGGAAGGTTGGCAGGTTGGCAGGGTCGCCTCGTGTCCAAAGCGGGCAATTCTGGTTAAATCGATACTCACCTCGATTCCAATTTACTACCTTACTATTTTCAAAACTCCCAAGACGATACTCTGCGCCCTGGACAGAATCAGGTATCGTTTCCTTTGTGCCGGCCACGAAAATATCACGGGTGGTAAGTGTAAGATTAATTGGGACAGAGTATGTTGCCCAACCAAGTTAGGCGGACTAGGCATCCTCAGCCTTCCGCAATTCTCCTCGGCAATCAGACTACGTTGGCTCTGGCAAAGCTGGAAGAATCAATCTTGTTGTGGGTGTAAAAACCGAACACAAGTAAGAGGGCGGACGTCGGCCGTGCTACGGGCCTTCGTCCACGAGAGCGAGCGTAATACAAGGATTTATACAAGTTCGGGGGTCCGAGAGGACCACCCTACTCCTGTCGGTGGCCTGCGGGGTTCGAGGGTTCCTCCCGGAGGCTCACCTAGAGTCTTCCTTTCATGTATTGCATAAGAGAGTCCCCCTTGAAAGGAGGGATACATGGGGTATTTATAGGCTCCCAAGCCTGTACAAATGACCAAAATACCCCTTGGGGGTTGGCTATACTATGAGTACAAGCAAGGGGTATTACAGTCTTTTATGAGCACAATAGCATTTCTCGGGTATGTATGCGTGTCTTCTGAGAGGCGGGCCCCATCAGTATGATAGATGAATTATTCCTACAACAAATCTAAACCTTGGGTCGGTATGGAAGTCCCTTGCGACGATGCAGATCAAAAACTTTTTGCTGCGGCAACGAGGATATCCCTTGGGGATGGTAAGACGGCAAAATTCTAGTACTCAGCTTGGTTGGATGGAGAAGCACCCAAAGATCTAACACCCAAGATCTTCGAAATCTCAAAACAAAAAAACCAGACAGTGGACTCGGCTTTACAAAATTGACGATGGGTGCAGGACATAAACTTGACGAGGGGACTGTTAATCCAACACATCCAACAATTCGTGGGAATCTGGACCAAAATCAACCAAACCCACTTCTTACAAGGCACACCGGATGAGATTTCTTGGAAGCAAACCACTAAAGGAACCTACTCGTCAAAATCAGCCTACGCCTTACTCTTCCTGGGGTCCATTGAGATAAACTTCCAAATAGTAATTTGGAAAGCACACGACACCCCAAAATGCAAATTCTTCGCCTGGCTGACAATCCAAAACAGGCTTTGGACCTCAGATAGACTGGAAGCTAGGGGATGGCGAAACTAACGTTTTTGCCCCCTATGCAGACACACTCTGGAAACGGCCATCCATCTTTTCGCCCAGTGCTGTTTCTCTAGAAGAATTTGTAAGCATCTGGCGGACTGCCTCGGAATTGATAGCCTAGAGCCATCCCTTTGGTCTCTGAGCACAAACATCTTGGCCTGGTGGTCTACTATAGCGGAGACGGAAAGCTCACCCAGGAAAGTCATGACCACGACCCTGATCCTAATTATCTGGGAGATCTAGAAGGAACGAAATGCAAGAATCTTCAACAACAAAGCCACTGCACCACTAGATCTGCTAGCGAAGATTAAGGAGGAGGGTAGAACATGGTACCGTGTGGGGGCAGGTGTCTGGAGCTCTTCAATTCCCAGTAATTAAGACCGTTTTTTAATTTTTATTTTAGCTGTACTTTGCGGATCTCCTCTGCCCCTTCTCTATTAATATAACGAGCAGCCCTCCTGCTGGTGGGCAGGTGTCTGGAGCTCTTTAATTCCCAGTAATTAAGACCGTTTTTTAATTTTTATTTTACCTGTACTTTGCGGATCTCCTCCGCCCCTTCTCTATTAATATAACGGGCAGCCCTCCTGTTGGTTTCATTCAAAAAATTTGTCGAATATAAGAGAAATTTGACTCTTTTTCTCATTTTAACTTTGAAATTTTCAAATTTTGATTTGAAAATTTTGGTCGAATATTTTCCGATAATCGGCAGAATCGGTTCTACCGGTGACCCTGGTAAAAATAAAAAAAAAGTAATCAAAACCCAGACGCGATACATATTAAGATAATTAAACTAAGAATTCATAAGTTCTTGGGGAGTTCTAGAGTTGTTCACTAACTAACGTGCAAGTACAATGTTTCTTTAGAGTTTATCAAGTATACTTAGGCCCTGTTTGGTAGAGCTCCAGATTCTTATTTTCCAGATTCTGCTCCTGATTCTCTGAGAATCTACTTCTCTGAGAATCTAGAGCTGTGTGTTAAAAGCGTTTGGCTGGTAGGTTGGCTCCCAAATCCATATGAGGGGGATTAGAGGCAAATAGACCATGTTACCCCTGGTTGTAATAATTCAATTGTATTTGTATCTTTCTTCTATGTATTTGTACACAAATTATAGAATTTTTTCCCTAAATTTGTTTAGGCCATGTGAATGTATATACGTTGTATCTTTACACAATGCCAGGTTATATTGCATTTACACTTCATGATGGATTACAATTGTGTATAATCAAATTTTGTACTATTGTCGCTGCGATAGATGAGTGTAAATGGTTGAATTTCTCTTTCTCACCACTAGGAGCAACACCTCTCCGAAATTCTGAATTATGATACCTTTGGCCCTTGTATGGCGCTAAATACCTAGGCCTGTTCGGATAACCGACATTGACAAGATAATATTTACTTGCAACATAAGACTACAGGCAAGTTACAGCAAACTCCGTAAGATTGGCACAAAAGCAACTCAGTCACCAGACATGGAAACATGAGAACGGCAACAAAATGATTGGACTGAAACTCATAGTAGTAGTATATATAATATGCCAAAGGATAGCTCATACAACTGTTTTGTCGGTAGATAATTACAGATACTTGGAAACTATACTACTGATTGGCAACACGAAATCGGGTATGATTACACAGAAGCGTATCTCATCACCAACGTGTATCTCACCACCAAGGCAGGTTGAGACTGCCACCTTATTACTCAGATCAGAAACCAGATGGGAAAAACCTAGTTCTCCATGCGGATGATGCAATGATGCCTTCCCCTTGTGCATCGGATCGAATGCCTTGTTGATCTCCGAGAACGGCACGCTGTGTGTGGTGAACTTCTCCACCTCCAGCTCCTGAGGACAGCAGCAAGTTGAAGCATGAACATCTAGTTCTTGAGGAGTTAAACATTTTAACGTATCATCATTTTGAAAAAAGGACATTTCAACATATCTCAAGTCGTCACAACCATTAACCAAGCTACAGCAGTTAACACTTTCTATTTACCTTCTTCATGTACATCTCCACGACATTGGGCAGATCGGTGCGCGGTTTGAAGTTACCAAAGAAGGTGCCCTTCAGAGTCCTCTCATTCAGGAAGTTCATTGGATGAGTCTTGAACTCTGCATCCTTGTGTGGCACACCCACCAGCACAGCAACACCCTAGCCCTGGATTTAGACGTAAAGCACACTATTATCATTGCATTATGTGTAAGAAACAAACCTCCTGAACTGGCTTGCTGTGATCTTTCGGGTTCACAAATTCGGTGCAACCAAATTTTCTAGCTGAACATTCTGCGGCCTAATCATGTAAATATGTACGGTGATCAAATGCAAGAGGAACACGCATACTCATCATGATTGAAGGACATGCGACAAGAGAATAATTTGGACACTTACAAAGAAGGCCTCTGCTCCTAGGCGAATATCGCCACTGTCGAACCCTTTGGCGGCTTCGCAACATTGATTGATGCACCAAGACCTACAAAGAGAAATGATAACTCAGCATCTAAAGATATATCCTAACAAGCATACCAAAACAGTACAAATCAACTTACCAAGAGAAATACCATAGCTAAGAACGCAAACTTTATCTAGGGGAGCCTCGGGGTTGATCTTTGCGGCGCAACCAACATGCATGACGATGTACTCGCTGAAGGTGGAAGTCCCAACGAAATGGTAAATCGGCTTCCGTTGATAGAAAACCGTGATTTGCCATCACGATCATCACACCTGCCGGTGTTGATCTGAGCAGGTCACACATGTTGCTATCTGCCGACTTGCAATGCGGACATTCCTTGCACTCCCAAAGAACACAGGCGGGACATGGTCACCAGGCAACGCGTCGGTCACACCCTCTCCAACACTTTCCACAATATCTGCAGACATAAATACATTTCAAAGCGATAGAATAAAGAAATTTGACTCAGGAGGAAATAATAAAATGCTCCTTAATCCTTAGTCTGTCAAGGTCCAACTGCAGAAATATGCGATTACGGCTCGAACATTCATTTAAAATGTTTGACACAATCAACACAATTTCTTATAGTTTTGTTTCACATGTTTTCCAGATCACATCAACTGGTTGTTCTGCTTGTAACGAGTCAATAAACAATGACCACCAATGACAATTAGAGATTCCACCATGAAACACAAAATTATATGTATTAACAACATGCAACATAACCAAGTAAAAGAATCAAGGAAGATGCACATACCCTCCAGCTTCATGGCCGAAGATCCGAGGGAACACGGGAGTCTGCCCCTAAGACATTTGTAGCCACGGAGGCGCAAGTCAACAACACAATTGCGGCATCATGGATTTGGCAAGATAACTGTGATGTGTGAGTATATACCTTAGCTTCCCAGAAGTAGACGTCGGTGTGGCAGAGGGAGGTGAAGAGGATCTTGACGCGCACCTCCATGGCTCGCGAGCTCCGGAGATCACGCGAGGCTCCGACACCAAGACACGGTCGGCGACATGCTCACGGCGTGGGGCAGCAGCGAGCAGGCCGTGGAGCCTTGGGAAGGACGGCGGGAGGTGCAGGGGCTCGGAGGGCGGCCCAGGGCGAGTTCTTGGAGGCGTTTGAGGGCGAGGTTGAGCCGAGTCGAGGTCGGCGGGGTAGGGGCGCGTGAGGAGGAGGTGGAAACGGGCGGCGTTGCCGCGGTGGGAGGCGAGGATGTGGGAGATGGCGGAGGCGGAAGGGGAGCGGAGGTGGGAGTTGAGGGGGTGGAGCGGGGCGGAAAGCCAGAGGCGGCGCGCTCGAGGCCGAGGCCGACGCGATGCGGGAGGAGGCGGCTCGCTCGCATCGCTCGTTAGAGGAGGAGAAAGAACGAAGGAATGAAAAAACGATTCGGCGCTGGGAGTTTACGGGGTAATTGGATGGCAAATGGTGGGTAAATAATTAGAACTTCAATGGGTATTTTTGTTCTATCAAGTTGGATTCTCACGAGAATCTCCCGCGCGAGTTTTTCTTCATTGTCAAGCCGTGCCCCCCTGCTATCCTTGAAGATGAACTCGAGATCATAGATGGCGTTAGTGAAAAGACCCGGTCTGGTGCCGGGCATTAGCATCTCAGGATGGGTGAAGAGCAGGTAGACCATGTAGTTGGATATCTCCCGAGCGGCCTTCAGTTCTTGGAGATGTTGAGGGGACATCGTAGAGAAAGCTGGTTGGTAAAAGCAGAGGTCCGTGGCGATGTGCCAGACAAGGACGCTCTCGTCGAACAGCAGATCCGTCAAGCTCCACCGCAGCTGAGGGTGCCTCCTCAGGGTCAACTGGCCCCTGATATCGTTGAATGCTCTGTAACTGGCTGGGTCGGTGATGTACTTGTTCCACCCATCTTTCACATGTTGGTGAACCAGCTTCGTAATCCGGAGGGCTGCAGGTACCTGCGAAATGTACCAATGCTTGTTAACGTACCTCCTGAGACAGCCGAAGGTAGCAAGCTTCATCAGAGGGGTGGGCTTCTTCTCGCGAGCACAGCAGGACATGAGGCTGTGCTGGGAAACAATGCCAACAGAACGGCATGTGCACGGAAGGCAAACTTCGTAACAGCATGTCAACCAGGGAAGGAACGACTGCACAGCAGTGCAACAGAACAGGATGTACGTCACCCTGACGTCGTTCTCATTGTAACCATCCTTGTGGCTCGTGGCGAAGAGCACCACAGAAGCTAAGGCCAGGAACCCAGGCACCACCAAGGTTAACCACAAGCTAAGACGACTGCCCAGGGATCTACGCCTGGTGTACAGGAGAGTAAATATATGGTCGACTAAGTTCTGCGATTTATCGTATGCAACCTCCTCATCAACCTCCAGGAAAGATAGCAGATCTTCAAGCCGATCAGAGTATAGAGTAGACAGGTCGACAAACTTCTTATAGATGTCACTGGTCGTTCCCATCCTTCTGGCTCCTCCCTCCAGGGCGTACGCCTTTGCTTTTTGTACATATTCTTTAAGCGAAAGGGCGCGTCCTCCTCCTCCTCCCTGTTTTTTCTTCAATGCTGAAGTGCACCATATCCACCACACAGCAATGCATCCTTCTTCTCCTCGCGGGGACACAGTGGTGGAGGCCAGCATGCTATTAAAGCTAGCGTTCCTGAGGGCCCATGGCTTCTCGCTGAATTTGAGGATGCCAAGGACGAAGAGCAAGACTGCCGCCACCAGCAGCCCCTTCTCGCCGGACCACCACTTCACGAAGGCGTACAAGGCGACCGTGACCTGAGACACCAGGGTTATGGCGTGCCGCCGCCACAGCTCATTGTCTTCGAGGCTGTAGGCAGTTATCGTGATCTGGCCGCCGAGGTGGATGAGGAGGACAGGCGCCCATAGCACCTCCAGGGCGCTGCTCCCCCCATCCGCTGTGATCCACTGCTTCTGGCGGTTGAAGAGGGTGGCGAGGGCGTATATCGCCAGGGCGTCGCCGCCTATGTACGCGACCCACAACAGCAATCTCAGCCTACGCATGGTAGGCTGCCTACGCAGCCATGCAGCGAAGTAGAGGAAGAGCTGGACGGAGAGGCTGGCGAGCACGAGAATGCGCAGCTGCCACTCCTCCCACCATTGCACAGCACTTGAGATTCCCATGCATGCATGCAGCAGTGCTCTTGCTTCCCCTCCCTCTTTTTTTTATCTTTCCTTTTTGTTCTAGCTACCCGTCCTAGGCCAACCCAAGATGTGATGGCCCTTGCGACAGATCAGTGCTGCAACCTGCAACTGCCTGTATTACCTAATTTAGAAGCGCGCCTCCTCGCGCGGGCCACGTCTCCCCGGGGATATCGTGTCCAAAGCGTGGGACATGTGCGCTGCTTCGCTCGCCTGCACGTCTGCAGACGTCCACGCTAGTTGGCACGGGTTAGTTTTTAGTATATATAATACTCCCTCCCTATTTCTTTAGTTGACGTTGTTTATTCACACTGCGTATATATTCACGGCCGGAGGTAGTAGTAAGCAAGCGTGCACGTGGAAATCAGACCCTCTGCCTTACTGATGCAATGGCAGAGACGTACAGTAAAATCTGTGGGAGGAATGTACAAACACAGCGCAAACACTGTAGCAGTCAGTGCAGAAACAGTGTACGGATGTGCCGTCGAAAACCTGACAATTTCAATCACCTAAAGGAACGTGTTTGCCCACGATGGAAACGTGTGCATATCATTCTACCACAGACAAAGAGCACGGTAGAGGATACGTGTTGTCTACCTATCCTATCGCGATGTTAATTTTATTATTTCAGACGCAAAGGACTGCATTTGCTATTTAGTTTCAAAATGATACTAAATGAGCCAAAAACTCATCCATATAGTACACTAGAAATTTTTATGTTAATTGATGTCCCTTGCGTGCTCGGCGTAATGCTCGTGATGATCTTCCTCTTCTTTACCTTTTTAGCACTTCTGACCTTTTTGCATTTTATTAGAGCAATTCCTGCTCCTTTGTTTTACATTCAAAGACCACTTAATATATATAATGCAAGCAAGACCGAAATGTCTTTTATCCCAGTTTGGTAGCAAATGTGACATTAATGGAGAGCCCAATCGAGCTTAGTGATCTTTGTTTTTTTTTCTTCAAAGCAGGACCTTGACAATTCTATCTTTGTTCTAGCTAGGCTATGCTACAGCTGGCTTTGGTCACAGTTAGGCCAACCCAATATGTGATCGCCCTTGCAACAGAGGCTGCATATCTAGTGCACAAGCACCATTTGGTGCACATATGAAAAAACTTTTAGTTTGGGTATCAAATTAGCATAAAAAATTCTGAAAAAAATTCTAGATGTAATTTATGGTGTTTTGTTCCACCCTTTAAAATTTGAAGTTCAAACTCAAAGTATGTTAGAAGAAATAAAAAAGATAAGTTTACTATGAATAGTAACATTTGCCTTTTTTTCCCTTTGCTTTTGATCTGTCATATGTCAGAAATTTCTCATTTTTGTAACTCTCAAAGTGGAATGAGTTTGAACTTGGAATTTCGTATATAAGTAGAGTAGTTTCAGAAGCACATCTAGAATTTTTTTCAGAATTTTTTATGCTAATTCGATACTCAAACTAAAAGTTTTTTCATATGTGCACCAAATAGTGCTTGTGCACTAGATATGCAGCCTGCAAGAGATCAGTGCTGCAACTGCAAGGAGCTAGCCATGGTTTAACAACAACTAGTTAGGATTAATTAAATCCGTGTAATTAATTAGTTGTAAGTATTTAATCATAATTATTTAGTTGTAATTAATTTAGTCGTAATTAATTAGTCCTAATCTATTTAGTCGTGGTTAATTAGCCATAATTAATTTAGTCATAACTAATTATTCATAATTAATTAGTCATAGTTAGTTAGTCGTAATTACTTAGTCCTAATTATTTAGTCATAATCAATTTAATTGTAACTAGTTAGCAGTATGAGGGAAGTCCCCTCGCCCGGCGCATGAACGAGGGAAGTCCCCTCCCCAAAAGAGGAGACGGGGGACCCTCTCCAAGAGAGGGGACGAGGACACGTGTAGGAAGTACCCTCTCCAAGAGAGGGGGACGAGGCGTCCGTGCACCCCTGGCACAGACGAGGACACGTGTCGCCTGCCGGCGAGTCCACGGTACCATTTTTGGTTTTGATCTCCAAATGGGGCTAGATTTGGTATTTCCACTTAACACAAGCAAGACTAAAATGTCTTTCATCCTAGTTTGCCACACACCAAATCTTGACAGTAAACGTGACACTCGTAGAGAGGCCGATCGAACTTAGTAATATTTTTTTTTCAAAGCAGGACCTTGACAATTCCATCTTTGTTCTAGCTAGGCTATGCTACAGTTGGCTTTGGTTACAATTAGGCTCGCATTGATGTTGTTCCTTGCATGTTTGTGGTAATATTCATGGTGCGTACTCACGTGTTTGAGATGGTGCTCCTCTTCTTTACTTTTTTATAGCATTTCTAACCCTTTGCTTTTTATTAGAGCAATTTATGTCTCTTTTTTTTTTTTACATTCTGGGACAACTTAATGCAAGCAAGGCTAAAATGTCTTTCATCCTAGTTTGCCAGACACCAAATCTTGATAGTAAAAGTGACATTCATAGAGAGGCCGGCCGATTGAACTTAGTGATCTTTGTTTTTTTTTTCAAAGCAGGACCTTGGCAATTCAATCTTTGTTCTAGCTAGGCTATGCTATAGTTGGCTTTAGTTACAGTTAGTTAAGCGTTCTTCTTTACTTTTTTTTAGCATTTCTGACCCACTGCTTTTTATTAGAACAATTCCGGTCTCTTTGCTTTTGTTTTACATTTAGGGACCACTAAGCCTTGAATTGGGACTAAAGAATAGTGTCACATGTGGATTTTTCCAGATACAACATCGAATTGGCAAGAATTATCGGTCTTGTTTTCACTCCTAACCCTTAACTAACCTGAATTTAAAATTTTCAGCCATTTCAAAATATTGGTGAGCTTTTCTAGTGCTGCTAAGCCTTGAACACCCAGGACTTGCTACGGTATGCGGCTTTGAACTCGGTCCACAGAATGACAACTGTATTTCATTTTTAAACATATAGGAGACTAGCGGCCGGACGGTGGACAGAATAGGTAAGGCTCAAAGCGTGTTTTTGGCCTTGTAGCTAAATATGGGTGTGCACCTGGAGTGGAGCCGACAAGGGACGCATGGCCGGACTTTAGTTGGGTCGTCGATAGCTATAGAAACAAAGAGTAAAACCAGCAGTCCACCTAGCATTCCCTCTGATTAACTGCTTTTGATGGTGTTGTTCCTTGCGTACGTGTTACGTACAACCATGCTCCTAATGATCTATGTTCGTCTTCTTTACCCTTTTTTAAAGATGTCTGATCCTTTACTTTTCTTCGAGCAATTCAAGTTACTCTCTTTTTTTCGTTTTTTCTTTTTCTTTTTTTGAAATGGAGATCTAACAATTCATCCTGTCTCTTGTTTCGTGACGATCACTACAATTTCTCGCACGAGCTAATCCAATAGGTCGATCCAGCAATTCATGTATGACGAGTAGTAATGGATGGCACACTAGTCTTATAAGAGAGATAAGAGAGAAAACTTATGTTTGGATAATGTTAATAGGGGAAGCCGAGACGAGGTTTTATATCAATGAAACGGTGGTGACGAGGATTTAGTAATTCTCAATTAATGAAACTATTTATTTATAATACTTATGATGAATAATGGTATCATTAACAACCATTAGAGATATCCCTTGTCGTTAGAGTTTACAACGACAATGAAAGATTACGACCACTTCACAGTTGTAAGATCTATTCCGACCACCTTTTCGTTGTAAGATCTACTATGACCATTTTATGGTCATAAGGTTTGCTACGTCCAGATCAACTACGACCACCCTATAGTCGATCAAACCCACAGATATGTGAGCCCGATCAATTAAGAACTCTGTACGCTACGCTCATTCATACGTGGTAATTCTGTTGGACGCCCATCATGCACCACGTGTACTTTAATTTGATGTGGTTGTTCTTTGCGTGTTCATGGTAATATTCCTGGCACGTGCTCCTAATGATTGATGCTCCTCTCTTCCTTACTTTTTTTAGGATTCCGGACCGTTTACCTTTTTTTCTAGAGCAATTCGATAGCTAGCTTTTACGTATTTTTTAAAATAATATTTTTAAAAGATAATTACAAAAATAAATAGCCACTCCAAAAAATGACAAAAATATGTCTCTGGCAACAGGGTCCCTGTCGCCAGTTCAACTAACGACAGGGACCCTGCCGCCACCCTGTCGCCGGTCCACGTACCTGTCAACTAGTGACAGGTACCTAGCGTCATTTGAAACGGCAACAAATATCTGTCGCCAGTTGAAATGGCGACAGGTACCTCAAACCCTATTCTGATTTGTCTACTTGTGATTTTTATAAATTTTGAACGGTATGAAATCTATTAGACTCGAAATAATATTTTGTGATCGTCGTATGTTGTTCTAGTGCAGTGAATTTCTGAATAATTTTGTGAGGATGATTGAGGTATCAATGATTCATAAGTAGAAAGGTAAGTGCTATTGCGATGTGCTAGAGAATTCATACACTTGCTCATGTACATGCACGACATATTATTGCTACCTGTTGCCATTTCAACTGGCGATAGGGAGATGTCGCTAGTTGAACTAGCGATAGGACCCTATGCTGGTTGGTGTGTTTGGTGTTTTCATAGTTTCGGAACGGTACGAAATATGTTAGTGACGCGTCAGCTGGAAGGTAAGTTATATTGTTATTCTCTAGAGAATTTTGTGAGGACGATTGAGGTATTAATGATTCGTAAGTAGGAAGGTACGTTATATTGCGATGCACTAGAGAATTCACACACGGTGCACAATATTAGAGAAATGGTGTAACGATAACAACACGACAGTTGATCCGACAAGAGAGGTTACATGGCATGCGGGCTAACGAACAAAGGACGATACATGGGACATATGGACGAACATGATCGGACTACTACGTGGACCGGGGCCATTTGCCCTTCCTTGCGAGCTCAGCGTTGTACTCCTCGTCGCCCACCTTGGCCTCGACCACCATTTCCCTCTTTCTCCCGCGCTCCTAGCGCCTGCACGCCTCAAGATAGGCATGTGTCTCCCACCGGATATGCTGGTTGTGCTCTCTGGTGCAGCGCTCCTCCTCCCTCCTCTCGTGGTCCCTGTCGGCATCCCACTCCTTGCAGTCGAGCGTCCACTGGTCATGTGGGTGGATCTCTAGGTCGATCCACTTGCGGTAGCCACATAGCAGATGCGGGGACTACGAGTAGACAGGAGATGTTGTTAGTGCAGATTTTCAAAGCGAAATGGTAGGGGAGGATACTGCTACCTGTCCTTACCGGCTGCCGATAGCATCTCGTGTCCCAACGGCGGTCGGGATAGTTGCTAGAGTAGTTCGCGCAGACCCAATAATGCATGCCTAGGCTTAGCCAGTGCTTGTACTTGAAGAACTTGCATTTGTCCCTGCACCAATAGAGGGGCGGTGTCTCCCCCTCGGGCGGGTGTTACGGCAAACGCTCGGTAGGGATGTTCTAGTAGGGGTGCTGCTATGGGGGGCAGCGTCATTGCAGGGAGGTGGCCTCCTGGCACGCTCCCTTTGTTCCTCCTAGGCCGCATACTCTCTTTGCCTTTCGCGGATCTCCTCCCAATGCTTGTCCATCTGAGCGAGATTGTGTTGAAATTTGGATGTAGGAGAACCCAGCGTGGAAGGGGTAGTACTTATATGCCGAGCCGTTGCTGCGTACACGACTGAATTGTAATTCAGTTCAAGGAAATTCGCGTCCGCGAGCCAGCGGCCCTTAAAAGCTGGCTCGTTGGGTCACGTCGTCCTAAAAAGTTGACTCGTCAGGTCACGTCGTCCTCAAAAGCTGACTCGTCGGGTCTCGTCATCCTGAAAAGCTGACTCGTCGGGTCACGTCGTCCTCAAAAGCTGATTCGTTGGGTCTCGTTGTCCTGAAAAGCTGACTCATCGGGTCACGTCGCTGCGCAAAGCTGACTCGTCGGGTCACGTCGTCCTAAAAAACTAACTCGTCGAGTCACGTCGCTGCGTAAAGCTGACTCGTCGGGTCACATTGCTGCGCAAAGTAAGGGCGACTGAAGGTGTAGAAAGAGGATGCTATGGGATGTCCCGATGCAGAATCTTACATGTGGTCTCGGTTTTCAAGCAAAAAAGAGATATCAAAACATGAGACTAGCATAATAATAGCTGTACAGAAATTAATATTTACATGGCATGACTCATATTTCGAGGAACAAATATCTACTGGCGGACCTTCTTGGGGCGCACCCCACGTGTCGCCTCTGGCCTTGCCCGATGATGGTCTGAGTACGTCAGAGGATCAGGCTACCTGACTACCCGACCAGCGCAAGTAGCCTGAGGTGGTGTCAAGAAGGGGGGGGTCCTACGTCGATTGGGTCGGTCCCGGTGCACTGTGCAGCTGAGAAGCCTCCAAGGAGAACGGGTTGTCACGCGGGTCCATAAAGAAGTCCTCGAGGGGTGCCGATAGGTGTGCCTCGTCGTGAGACAATGAATTATCCTCCCAAGACGTTCCTGTGAAGCATTATGTTACAAACGCAATCATGGCAAAAACCATGAAAAAGAACGTTACGCAAGCAAGCAAGGAAGATGGTCATACCTGCTGGCCTAAAGACATGCCCCGACGACTCCGCGTACCCTTGCCCCGCATATGGGTGGACGTCAGGACCTGTAAGAGAAGATTGCTGTTAGTAACTATCGGGGTTCGAAATAAAGAAGCATTACGTTACGCACGTAATCATGGTGAAAACCATGAAAAATGACGTTACGCAAGCAAACAGGGTGGTCATACCTAGTGGCACAAAGCCATACCCTGATGACTCCGCGTACTCCTGCTCTGCGTGCCAGTGGAGCACTGGACCTGCAAGAGAATATTGCTGTTAGTAACTTGTGCGATTCGAAATAAAGAAGCGGAGGTGAATGTCTCATGCTCACCTGCAAAATGTCCCGAGGTGCTCCCACCACAGTGCCACGACGACACGCCTGCCATGTTTGGGGCAGGAGCCCATGGCCGTGAACCACCTCGGCTGACCCCTTGTCCTCGCACTGCTCGGTCCACTGGGTCCCTCGGCGTGCGGCAAGTCGTGATCTGGATGCCTTGTCTCGAGGCCTCCATGATTCGCTGCAGGACCCCTCTGGTGTCCCCCAGTGTCATGTGCTGCGCGGAGACTGCCAACTCGAGAACCGCTCGGTGTAGATCCATCTGCACAAGTAATGAACAAGTTGAAAACCTAAATCTGGCAAATTAAATATGAATTAATGATCGTTCAATACGTACGAATTGGTGGAAAGAGGAGTCTGGCTGGGTGGGGTACGTGTCGAATGTCACAGCCTCATGTCGTGTTGGGTCAACCATGACCCAGACACGGTGAAGCCTCGTCCGACTAGCGTACCACTCCATGTACTCCTCATACGTCTTGGGGTCGTAGGGATCATCACCACACTGGGTGGGGTCCTCGTGCGCGCCACTCCAAGCCTCAACCCAAGGCCTCATCCTATCCAACCAGGACATCGTGTCACGTATTACCTTCCTAGTGTACCTATGGACGGCAAGACAATTATTTGGTCGGCACGTAACACACATTGTATGAAAGAAGTAAAGAGGGAACTTACGCGTGGGCGCCTTGCACACCGCGTCCCCCAAGGGGGGACCTCTGTCATAGACCGAATCGGCGCAGACCCAGCCGCACTGTACTTCTCCACGAAGACATCATGCACCAAGGCCTTCCGTGTGTACTAGTACACATAGTCTCGCATGCACAGGATCGATAGTCCTTCGGGCGCGCGCGCGTTCACCCTCTCCTGAGTGTACGGTGTCCAGATGACGCGGTCATCAATCAGCTGATCGAATATCACTACGTACTTCGGGTAGGACCCCTGCAAAGTGATCGGCGTGTAGGTGACCTGTGCAATAGAACACCGCAAACTTAGCACACGAAATTGTGATTACAATACAAAAAATAATAAATGATCATGAAACTAACCCGTCGGCGGCACCACACTGTGCCCATGGTCGGCCGGTCCACGTCGTCGCCGTTAGCGTACAAGTTGACTGCGTACGCTTCCAAGTCCAGCTGTGGTCGTCCGATCTGGAAGCACTCGAAGGACCACAGCTGCAGAAGTAGCATGCATCCGGAGAGGAGGGAGCTGTCCCTGGCACGATGTACGTGTCGCCAAAGGCACAAGACGTCAGGCACAAGACGGCTGCACCCGAGCGTGGGAGGATCTCGTCCACTGGCAAGTCCGCCACCTCATGTGCATACCGGACATAGTGCTTGTCGACGCTGTCACCGTGGGACCCCAAGAACATGATCCACCCAAACAGCCATAGCAGGTAGGCCTCGAAGTGCCTCCTAACAACGACGCCCCCTGCGTTCTGCGCCATACGCTCGGGCTGCAAGAAGACATGTACACATTAGCAATGTTCACATATGAATTGAAGCGAGATGACAATAGTTACAAATACTTACATAGAACTGGCAGATTCACCTCAACGTCGGCCCGTGCGGGCTGCTAAACTCGGTGTACCCGCTTCCCAACGGCAGCACATCGTGGAACCTCGCTAGGAGGTCCGTGTGCCACGTGGCCGAGATGTCGTACGCCACCAGGGGGAGCCTGTGCATGGCAACCCGGTCAGGAAGATCATGTCCTAGAGCGTCGGCGCCATCTCCCCGCACGGAAGGTGGAACATGTGCATCTCTAGCCTCCAGCGGTCAACCAGCCTCGTCAGCAGGGCCCGGTCATATGGAAAACGCCTAGACGTATGACCAGCACCGCAGTCCTGGTCGTCCTCCCACGTCGCCTCCACCATCCTCGCTAGTGGAAGGAGGCTTGTTGCTCTCAACCTGCGTCGAAACGATTAAGAACAAATGTGACTGCAAGCAAACTAGTCAGACCGCGATTGCGTGCATTAAGGTCAGAACTATACATACCTCGGAACCCAGGCTGGGTGCAGCCTCCATGCCCTAATGGGCATGCGCCTCGCCCTCCGGGGGGAGCACGGTACTGAGGCGGCTACGCTGACGTGCGTCAATCACCAGGTCAAGCAACTCGTACTAGCCTGCATCCACCGTACCTATAAATTAAGTGCATACATTGTAAAGACTACGAAACATGTACAAAAACCAAAATTCCTACTTTAAAAATCATTTTTGGCATTAACGGAATAATTCTCACACAAAAATGTAAACCTAGTTTAGGCTACTCAGCAATTTAAACAGATTTGTAATAGGGTCTTCCAATTTCAAGGATATTGTTAAATATTTTTCAAGTGCAAACATAAACAATAAACAAAGTTCTTCCTATTTTACTTGTTTCGTAGTTTAAAGTTAATTTTTGACATTACCAACATAATTACCACGCACAAATGAAAAGCTCAATAAAGCTGACATTATTTTTTACATATTTATAATAGTCATCTTCCTATTTCTGCTCATTTATCCTAAATCGTTCGACTGCTGTAACATTCATAACATGTGTACGACGAACTACACTATACACATCTCAAATAATGTAGTACATAATTTGACTACAATTATCTAATCTACCTAATTCTATGTCGCTATTCTACTTAATTATATTCGCTATTCTACTTAATTCTAGTCGCTATTCTACTTAATTCTATGTCGCTATTCTATTTAATTCTATGTACTTAATTCTACTTGCTATTCTACTCGCTACATCCCAAATGATGTACTTAATTCTACATAATTTGACATAATATACAAGGTTGCAAAAAAAATGTACCTGCAAGATGGCCAAATTTCAATCGATCCTCTGCTCAATCTCTCTCTCTCTGCGATTTAACTAGTAGAACTTCGCTACCTTTCTTCTCTTCCTCTCCTCCTATCTTTTGTTTTTTTTCTGGAATTAAAATGAGTTTTGGAGGAATTTTTTGGGGCTTTTATAGATGGCATCCTATCGCCAGTTGAACTGGCGATACGAAGCTATCACCGGTTCAACTGGCGACAGGTACCTGTCGCCAGTTCAACTGGCGACAGGAAGATTGTTCAATTCCTGTTACCAGTTGAACTGGCGACAAGTAGTTGAACCGGCGACAGGAGGGGAAGAGGGTCCCTATCGCTTATCTTTTTTTAAAAAAATTCTAGCTTTTTACATCCCTTACTCGTTACTGCCCTACATTCATCTCTCTTAATTACTTACCTTCTCTCTACCCCTCTCCGTTTCTCTTTCGCTCTACGAGACACAGGGTTTTAATTACCGGCCGAAAATCGACCGATTTTTGGCAAAATCGGTTCTACTCGCATCCCTAGTAAAAGTCCAAGCCAAAACCGACAAAAAAAAATCGGATTTGCTTGAATTTTGTCGAATATAAGAGAAAATTTGACTCTTTTTTATTTGCACTTCGAAAAATTCAAATTTTGTTTTGAAAAATTCGGCTGAATTTTTTCCGATAATCGGCAAAATCGGTTCTATCGGTAACACCGGTAAAAATAAAAACCGGTAAACAAAACCCAAACAGGATACATATTAAGGTAATATAAACTAAGAATTCATAAGCTCTTCGGGAGTTCTAGAGTTGTTCGCTAATTAATATGCAAGTACAATGTTTCTTAAGAGTTTAGCAAGTGTACTTAATCACTTTAACTAACAATATTGACTATTTATAGATAACTGTGTCTATGAAGCTAGCCGTACCTATCCACACCTCAATTCGGTGGGCTAGATTTAATTACAGTTAAACCATTGGATGTTATATCTGCACGCTATGTGAATAAAAATACAAGAAAATTACCCTTAAAAATGCCATGAATTTCAGTGTTGAAAGATTAGAATTGAATACCAGGCTGCAATTTGGGGCGCAAGGCACAAAAATAGCTCAGGTAAAGGTAACAAGAAACGAACAGGTGGAGTACATGTCATGACTGCAATCACACTGAAGCAGTAGTTTTGTTAGACTAGGAGGTCTTGGTCATGATCTTTGCTGATGAATACATTGACATTTGGGTTGTTTTGGTATGAGCTTGTTAAACCATGGTGCTTGGTCGTGGTGTGTTGCTATTGATTAAATGGCTTTTGGGTTGCATTGGTATGATTTGTGCTTTTGTTGAGGGGTTATTTGAAGTCTTTCATGTTCCGCTCACCTCTCGCGCCAACCCCTCTTGTGGACCGTTCGATCTCATTTGGACAGCCGGATTAAGAAGGAGGGTCCGCATGGTCCGAACGTCACATCATTTTGGACCACCCGATCTAAATCGGATGGCTTTTCTTCGCCGAGCTTTTCCCTTCCTCACGATCTGTTGTTCTACAAAGACCACCCATTTGGACCTCTTTGATCGTTTTACAAAGACCACCTTTTTGCTGTTTTGCAAAGACCACCCTTTTGGGTCATGTTTTTCTATTTTACAAAGACCACCCTCCACCTCAGAGGTTTTTCAGGTCCACCGGAGGTCTTCAAGGTCCACTCAGGAGCAACCACATGGACTCAAACTCGTCCATCCAGGACCTCCCCAGAGCATCAACGTGGATCAATCTCGACCACATAGGACCTCCCCATGGAGAGATCTAGACCGTACAGGACCTCCCTCAGAAGATCAACGTGGATCAATCTCAACCGCACAGGACCTCCCCATGGAGAGATCTAGACCGCACAGGACCTCCCTCAGAAGCTCAACACGGATCAATCTCGACCGCACAGGACCTCCCCATGGAGAGATCTAGACCGCACAGGACCTCCCCATGGAAAGATCTAGACCTTCCAAGACCTCCCTCAGAAGCATATATGTGGCTTAATCTGGACTGTCCAGGACCTCCCTAGGCGCGATCTGGACCGTCCAGGACCTCCCCCAGGAGGTCTTTCGATTACTTAGCGAGGAGGTCTTCGAAGTCTTGTAGCTCTGATACTGTTCATCGCGAGTACTATAGCGAGGAGGTCTTCAGGACCTCCTAGGAGGTCTTTGAGGAGGTCCCCCAAGACCTCTTAGGAGGACTTTAAGGAGGTCTTTGAGGAGGTCCTCTAGGACCTCCCAGGAGGACTTTAAAGAGGTCTTTAAGGAGGCCCTCCAGAACCTCCCAGGAGGACTTTAAGGAGAACTTTAAGGAGGTCTTTGAGGAGGTCTTCAAGGTCTTTAAGGAGGTCCTTAAGGACCTCTCAGGAGGACATTAAGGAGGACTTTGAAGAGGTCTTTGAGGTCTTCAGGACCTCCCAGGAGGTCGTCCAGGACCTCTCAGGAGGCCTTGTCGTGACCATTCAAGAGGTCTTTTGCGGACTTCTCAGGAGGTCTTCACGGACCTTCCTGAGGTCTTTTCAAGGACCTCCTAAGAGGTCTTCCAGGACCTTCCAGGAGGTCTTCCCGGACCTTCTAGGAGGTCTGAGCATTATATTTTTTCATGGACTTTGTTTGAAGTGGTCGTAGACTTCATGAAACTGGTCGTGGACATCGTGGTTGATCTGGATAGTATTTGGGGGGGGGTGTGTTATGCGTGTGTGAACTGATGTTGGTCAAGTTGGAGAACTTGTGCCGGATATATGTTCTTTGATCTTTCTATGTGCAGGTTGAGCGTGAAGGCAATCATGGTCGATGACGAGGAGGACCCGAACTAGGATGGAGAAATCTGAGGTCTAGGAGGTCGTGGATGTCATGAGGTGGTCGGGCTTGCACTGGAGCATGTGGAGATCAAAGGTGGTTGCTTGGTACACGGAGGAGCTTCAGGAGGTGGAATCCTGGAGACTTACGATGTGTGAGGAGATATAGAAGGTGTCTATATCTGGAAGGTGTTAGAGATATTAGAAAACCCGTGTTTGGAAGGATCTGGGGTCCCTTAAAAGATAGGGTTGTGTCCGTGTTGTTGAGGACACGGGTTGGATCCTAGGGTATAAATAGAGATGGGGTTAGGTGCTAACCCCGTGGTTTTTAGACGTGGCTTTTTAGCAGTAGATTTTGAGAGAGCTTTGAGCGTAGCTTTCCCGTGGCTTTCATGTAGGGCTGTTACGTGGCTTTTGTGGTGGAGCTAGAGAGGTCTTCTAGTTGAAGGCTTTGAGGGGTGCTTGAAGAGCACTTTGTAGATAGAACAAGATTGAGAAATAAGAGATCTATTCAAGAAGTTCTTGTTCTGTTTAGCAACGTGGTTCTCTGAGCATTGTCTCAGGATTGTTTGTTCAAGCTTTGAAGAGGTCCTCAAGAGGTCTTCGAAGAGGTCCTTGAGAAGGTCGTGAGAGGTCCAGCGCACGGGAGAACAGTTGAATTCTGGGAGGTCAAATCGGTACAATCATTCAACCCCCCCTAATTGTGTCATACGATCCTACAAGTGGTATCAGAGCAGGTTGCTATGGCATCAGAGAGGTATGTGAATCGTCCTCCCTTGCTTGATGGTACTGATTTTGCCTTTTGGAAGTGTCGTATACAAGCTTACATTGAGGCTCAAGGTAATGATGATTGGAATAAAGTTTCTAGCCCTTATGTGGTTCCTGCTACTGTTACTAATCTAAATAAAACAGATGTTGATCTGAATGCTCAAGCTCGTAACTTGTTGTTTCAAGGGATTTCTCGTAAAGAATTTGATCGCGTAGCTCATATTAATTCTGCCCACTTAATATGGAAAACTCTTTACGATTATCATGAGGGAACCACCAAAATTAAGAAAGTACATAAAAACCTTTATCAAAAAGAATATTCTGATTTTGCTATGAAGCTTGGTGAAGCTATTGATGATCTCTTTGCTCGGTTTGAAAAAATATTGAGTTCTGCGTGGTGTTGATGTTATTCCTTCTGATGAAGATAATACAACTAAAATATTGAGATCTTTAGGTTCTGAGTGGTTGATGGTTGTCACAACTATCAATCAAACTGTCGATCTAGATACTTTAACCATGGATGACCTTTTCTCTAGATTGAAAACTTATAAGATGGAAGCTTTGCCATCTAGGATCGATATATCTTCACCTTTAGCACTTGTGACTAAGCCCATGCAGGCTGCCTCTTCAAGCTCTTCTCTTGTGTCTGCTTTGTCTTCTTCTTCAGATGAACAACTCGAACAGCTGAGGACTTGGTATTGCTCTCCTCACGAGCATACAAGGCACTCAACAATATGAGGATGAGGAAGCGAGGTGGCGTCTCGAGTTCAATCAAGTGCTATGAATGTGGCGAGCCAGGTCACATTAAGGTGGGGTGTCCAAAGCTCAAATGACAAAAGGTCAAGGAAGACAAAAAATTATTGTCGTCAGCCATCCAAAAACAACAACACCAAGAAGGTAATTTTCGTCGCAAGTTTGCTGAAAAGATCATATCAGCTATCGAGCACCTTGATTCGAGTGATGTGGAATATGAGAGTTGCGACGACATCGATGATGATTCTAAAGGCAAAAAGAGAACGGCGACTTCACGGCCATGTGCTTCATGGCAAGCAACAACGACGACAGTGATTCCGATGAGTTGAGACCATCATATGATGAACTTGAAGATGGTTTGATTAAACTTGCTATTGAATTGAAAAGGACAAAAAAGAAACTGAAAGAAAATAATTGTTTTGTTAAAAGCTTAACTTCTGAAATTAATAGACTTAGAGCTTATATTCCTAATGATGAATCATGTGAATCTTGTCAAGTTTTACATTCTGAGTTAGAGACTACTAGGTCAATAAATGCTAAATTTGATGAGTTAAGACTAACACATGACTCTTGTGATGAAAAGTTAAAACTTGCTAATGATGAAATTGAAAAGCTCAAGTTTAGTGCTTCTACATGTTTAGAGTCAAGTATTTCAAATACTCAATTTAAAGCTTGCTCTAATTGTAAATTACTAGAAGCTAGACTAAATTCATCTCAGGAATCAATTCAATAGATGCTTTATCATGAGATAGCTTCTTGCTCTAACTGTCCTAAACTTACAATTGAAATAGAAGCTTTGACTAGACAACTAAATGAGTTTGCTGAAAAAGAAAGATTGGCTCAGTCTAGTGCTTCTAAGAAAACTATGAATGAATCTGTCAAATGCGCAACTTGTCCTACTCTAGCTAAAGAAAATGAATATCTTAAGGACACTTTAGAGAGATTTGCTTTTGGCAAGAAAAATTTGAACATGATCCTAGACAAGTCAAAAGTGAGTGTTAAAAGTCAAGGTCTAGGATTTAATTTTATTGAGCATGCCAAGAATAATCCTCCTAAGATTGTTAAGCTTCTTGAACCTGAAAAATTTGAAGTAGAATCTAAACCAAAGCAAATTATTTTTAAATCTGCTGGTATTGCAACAAACTCATCTACCAAAGTGAGTGCTGTGAAGGCAATAGATACAACTTCTCATAAATTCAAGTATCATTGCACTCATTGTGGTAGAGAGGGTCATCTGGTTCAGTTTTGCTTTCGAAAAGCCAAGAAAGAAAAGAAAGACAGGTTAAGAAAGATCTCTCGTTCTGGAGTGAAGTTTGGTCAAACTCCTTTTCATTGCTTTGCTCCCTCTAAACAATCTTCTGCAGGTTTAGGAGTTTTTACAGAATCGGTCAGACCTGCACCTCAACAGCGGTCTGACCAGCAGTGCCCAGAAATTAGAAGTGCTTTTGTTACTCCTGTTCATCGTGTATCTCAATACTAGATTCCTAAATCTTATCTCACTAACCCTAGTACTGTGAGACCGATGTTTCCTGTGATGTAAGATCAGTTGACGAGTTTGAAGAACATGAGCTTGATTTGGTTCTAGTCTTTTGCTTCTTTGCTTGATTGGAACACTTGATGGTTCTTCACTTTCTTTGATGGCTTTCAAGAGATGTATTTTTCTGACAAACAATGTGGAAAGGATGATGTTTCTCTTCACCTTGCTGAGTTTAATTTTTAGATTGCTGATTTTTTTTTCAAAACTCTTTGATTCTGCTTGATCTGCTCTTCTGCGAAGTGAATTAGGTGTGTCGCATCCTATGGGCTTATTTTGAGGGGGTGTTTGTGTTTAAAAGTCCAGAAGCTTTGTTCATTGTACTTGTCAAACAAATCATCAAGTCCAAGTCATTGAAATCGAATGAGTTGTCAAGCTTTCCTTATCATATTTATTCATGTGCTGTGTAGCTTAGGTCATGACTGGTTATAATTAATTTGTTACATTAGAACTAAAGCATGACATGGCTGAAAACTTTGACTAGATTGATTATTGTTATCACTTTGCGATGTCCGTCGAAAAGGATGAGCATGTTTGTGAGTCTTATTTTAAATCTTGGATTTGAAGCAAGTATGTCTCTCATTGCAATCTGTTATGCTTACTCAATTTGGCATGTTATAAAAAAAAGGGGGTTGAGAAAAAGAAATTTGAAAAGATGTATGCTTCAAGCATGCCATACATAGCTATGTATATTCAAAAGAAAAAAAATACACACAAAAGTGTTAAAATGAAAAGAAGTATGCTTCAAGCATGCCACCCTTGAAAACAAGTATGCTGCAAGCTTGCCACATGCAAATAAGAATTGAAAGTGAAACAATAGGTTGTTTCATAAGACTGCTAGCTCATCTGGATTTAAAGTTTGTCTCACTGTTAGGCTTCAACTTTTCATGGTGATATCTCTTTGTGGTGTTTATAATTTGTTTAGTCCTTGTTGAGATGCCTGTCATGAATTTAATTTGCTTAATCATTCTAAAAGACCTGTCTTGACTTTGCTATAGGGTATATGTTTTTATATGATCTAGATAGCTCTACTCAACAAGATGGCGTGGTTAATCTCTTAAAATAGTGCGAAGTGCCTTGAATAATCTACAAAGCTTCTTGTTTTTTTTACTCTTCTTGCTCCTTTATTTTCAGAATTATTCTCTTTTTGAAGTTCTTGCTGAAATACATTGCCAAAGGGGGAGAATGTAACATCCCAAATATGGGTGTGTGTTTCAAATGTAAGAAAATGAGTAGAAATTAAAACTTTTCTTGCATCTTGAAGTTTTTGAACAATTCTGTAATTTTTGTAAAGGAATTATGGGAAATCAAAAACCCAAATTCCCAATGGACTAAAGTCATCACCTTCATGTTAAAAATCTTGTGTGCAACTCTTAGAAATAATTTTCCTTGGTTCTAGGGATGCTGTGTGACACCTCTGAAAAATTTCATAATTTTTAGAAATTATTTGATAGTTTTTAAGAGGCAGTCAAACCAGTTTGAACCTTGCTCAAACCCTAGAACAAGCTTTGTTAAATTTCTGGAGAAAAATGATGTGCATAAAAATCTCTAGAAAATTTATACAAGGTTAATCCTGGAGCTAGAAATCTCCAGTCAAAATTTTAAAATTTTTGGAGTTAGTTTGCTATCTCTAAATATTCTTCAAAGTTCTCAGCTCAATTTTTGAATCTCAGTCAAACCCCTGTCTTTGGCTCAACCATTCTCCACCGTTGGATCTCCATCGGGTGATTCTCAGCTCAACCCAACCCTTTTCTCACGCACGTTCGTTCTCCACCGTTGGATTCTAATCCAACGCTGCTTAAAGCGTACCCCTTCGCGCCGGTCGTTTTCAAAGTGGTGCGTGCCTGTGGACCACTGGATTCTGATCTAACGGTCAATAGCCTTGAACCTAGTCATGCGGTCTGGCTCAACCATTTCTTCCACTCGACCCGAGCCACTCTTTCTTTCTCTCTGACTGGTGGCCCCACTCGCCTTCGCTGGTCATCTTCTTCTTCTCCCCGCACGTACGCCATGGCAGAGGGGAGAGCAGTGCCTTGTCACCTCTCAACAGCTCTTTTGCCGCTGCTAATTAATGCTTGTCAGTTGCTTTCGGCCCCAAAGTCGTGTACAGAGCTGCCCCCATCCCCTCCGCGTCCTTGGCCGAGCTGTGAACCGAGCATGGGCCGAGCTCACCATGGGTGTTTGCCCTAGCTCCATGCCTTGCTCCTCTAACTATTTAAGCCCCCCTTGTTCCTCCTTAGCTTCCTTTAAATACTCTCTCCACCCTCTCGGCTTGTGGAGCTCCAATCACCCCAAAGCACCTTGGCCGCCATTGTTGTCAGAGGATCGTAATGGCAATCGAGAAGGGGGGTTGAATGATTGCACAAATTTGACAACCGAATTCAATTTCAAAGAAGAACCTCTTCTCACCAAGACAAAGAAGATGACCAAATCAAAACAAAGATTAAACGAACCGATCTTTATATCTCAAGATTGATTTGTGTCTACAAAGTACTCAAAGAAGCACCCTCAAAGCCTCAATTCAAGAACATCTAAAACGCAAAGAATCGCAAAGAAGCTACGATCTAAAAAAAAACTAGTCTCAGCACGTAACTCCCCAAAATCCCCTATACAAGCCATACCCTACTGCCTTCTCTTATAGCCTAGAGTCCTATCCATGTCCAACACGACACCAATACGAACTCTATCTTAAAACACTCAGATTTGAAACTCCTTCCAAAACTGTCTTTCCAAAAACTCCACGCCGTAAGCTTCCAGGACTCCATCCCGTAGCTTCCAGCGTGCACCCTTTGTAATGCCTGAGCTGGTTGGTGTATTTGCCTACTATGAAACTGGTATTGTACACATTTCTTAACCAATTCTTTGGCATCGTAGAGGGCTGTTGGCCAGTAAAATCCTTGTCGAAAGGCTTTTCCAACCAACGTTCTGTAGGAAGCATAAGTTCCACAGATGCCCCCGTAAATCTCGTGAAGGAGGTTTAGTCCTTCTCTCTGCGGTATGCATCGCATGAGTACCTCGTTTATAGAGGACTCTTTCGACCAAAGTATACATTTTGGCCTTTTCGATAAACGACCGCTTCGAGATCGCCATCTGCACGAACCCGTCTAAAGATACTTGTAGATGGGATCCATCCAAGTGTCCTCGTAATCTAGAGAGGTTGTCTCAATAGGAGGTGTCTCTGGTGTGTCCACCAGAGACTGTTTTTGGAGTTGCTCCAAGAAAACCCTTTTTGGTACTTGTGATCAGGAAGAAGTTATCTGAGCAAGCTGGTCTGCGAGGAAATTATCCTTTCGAGGGATAAATTGTACCTCGAAACCGAAAAAATGCTTTTCAAGCTTTTGAACTTCCGATAAGTACCGAGACATGGTCGAATTAGAGCACTGGTACTCTTTTCCGACCTGATTCACGACTAGTTGAGAGTCTCCTCTCACGAGTAGTCGTCGAACCGCGAGCGCTTTCGCAGCTCGTATGCCGGCTAGTAAACCTTCGTATTCTGCCACGTTGTTAGTGCCCTAAAAGTTTAACTGTATGGCATACTTTAAGGTCTCTCCATTAGGAGATTCTAGGACCACCCCAGCCCCCGAGCCACTTGAAGTAAGTGACCCGTCAAAGTACATCGTCCACTTATTGTGGGTATCATACTGGGGATCCTGAACAGGTTCAGGATTTATCCATTCGGCAACAAAGTCTGCGAAGATCTGTGATTTAACGGCCGTTCGAGACACGAAATGGAGGTCGAACTCCCCAAGTTCTACTGACCATTTAGACATGCGTCCCGCTGCTTCCCTATTCTGGAGGATTACTCCTAAGGGAATCTCAGACGTCACAATTATCTTGTGCATCTGAAAATAATACCGCAGTTTCCTCGAAGACATGAGGAGGGCATAGAGAAGCTTTTGGACCTGAGGGTAACGCTCCTTAGGCCGTGCAAAACTTCGCTTACGTAGTACACTGGTCGTTGAACGTTTTCACGTTCTACGACTAGTACTGCGCTCACTGCCTGTGGCATGGCAGCTAGATAAATTAAGAGTGTTTCTTCTGGCTTCAGGGAAACCAGAACAGGAGCACTCATAAGATATCTCTTGACATCCTCGAAGGCAGCGTTCGCCTCTTCCGACTACTCGAAACCCTCATGTTTCCTTAGAAGTTTGAAGAAAGGTAGTCCTTTTTCTCCCAGGCGTGCTATGAAACAACTTCAAGCCGCAATGCACCCTGTGAGCTTTTGGACTTCTTTGTTTGTGGTTGGAGAGCGTATTTGAACAATGGCTTTTATCTTTTCAGGATTTGCTTCGATTCCTCGTACGGAGACCAAGAATCCAAGTAATTTTCCCGAAGAGACTCCAAACACACACTTCTCAGGATTGAGTTTCAAGCGGTGTTTTCTGAGGTTGTCGAACGTCTCCTGCAAGTCTGAAACATGATCAAGCCGTTTGATGCTTTTTACAACTAGATCGTCAACATAAGCTTCCAAATTTCGGCCTAGCTGAGGTGAAAAAGTCGATTGCATCAAACGTTGAAAAGAAGCGCCAGTATTTTTTAGACCAAATGGCATTTTGACATAGCAAAATATACCAAATGGAGTAATAAATGCGGTCTTCTCTTCATCTTCTAGACACATATTTATCTGGTGGTAACCAGAATATGAATCTAAAAAACTTAATGTTTCGCAACGAGCAGTAGAGTCAACCAACTGATCGATACGAGGTAAAGGAAAATCATCTTTTGGACAAGCTTTATTAAGATCAATGAAGTCTACTTACATTCGCCACTTGCCGTTAGAATGTGAGAACCCGCGTAATTAACTTAAACTAAAACAACAGTAATATGTAATTAGCGTTAATTAAAAATCCATCAAATAGTGATCAACGCATAATTAACACGCTGGATTGTATAAATTTTACTATCAACATTTCAAAACAACCAAGAACATACAAAAAGTTCAACCTCCAAGATTTTATAACAGTCCGTTTACAAAGCGGAATTAAAATTTTACAAACCAAATCCTTGTTACAAATTTACTTTACAACCAATTACAATGTTTAATAGCAACAATTAATTAATCTGCAATGCATTCATTTCATTCATGTAGCAGCAACCATCCTTGCTCTGTTAACGCCAGTCCATAGAGCCATCTCGTGATCCATTTCCCTCGCACGTTAGAAAAATAGTTAGCCAAGCAAAAAGAAGGCAGTAATAGCTAGTTAGAAGAGAGAGAGCTTGCCGTCAGAATTTTTCGAAGTACAATAGGAGCCCCATATCAACCTAGGTCAACCGGTCCCTCGATCACTAAGGTACCCTGACCAACCTGAGTTAGTCGGCTCCTTTAGTAATCAAGATATCCAGATCAACTAGAGTCAATAGGCACCATTTACTTCCACGGGTCTCCTCATCCGGCATCAGTAGAATCCAGCACCCACTATTTGCAGCTGTAGCAACCGCAATCTAATCCCACAATGCACATCCCTTTACACCCCACCCTCAGCCATAGCAACACTGGGCATATCGAAAATGGCATCATCAGCACCTTTGCAGCCCAAGCCAATGTTGAGCAGCAACACATTCATTCCCCCAGCGCAGAGCAAGCCATAAGGTTCATCCCCACCAACACAAAGAATACATTCCCCCTCCCACTTTTTCCCACCAGAGCCATCCCCCCTCCCATTTCCTTACAACCGAAGGCAAGCAAAGCCACAAAGCCATTCCACTGCCTCTGCACGGCAAGGCCAAAAGCAAGAGCAAGCCATCAGCCTCACCACCAATATATGGACCACCTCAACAGCAACCCTTCAACTCACCTCTACATATACCCGACTCATTTAGAGTTCAGAATGATTATGGGTAAAGTGGTGCAAGCCCGCGCAGTGCTATACAAAATCATGAATTCATGCCAGTCTCCTAGATCGAAGTCTACGGGAACCGTCGGGGGTCTTTCTTCTCTCCGAGTGACAAGTAGTGTTTTTAGTATTAAAATTTGCCACCTAATGTTTTAATAAATTATTTTCAGAAATGAGATAACTTAGAAAATATAATAACAACCAGAGATAGTCATCCAGTGCATTCTTTGCTATTAATGCTTGCTGAGTACATTCGTGTACTCAACCTTGTTAGTATTCTCCTTTGTAGATCCTAGTCCGGCTGGGAACTTTCCCGAGTGGGACGACAGAAATGCAGGTACCGAAGTAACTACAGGAGAAGGCGTTAACTACAAGGATCAGGGCGAGGTGGACGCCATATTTGACTCGTAGGACGAATAGAAGGCCGAGACCTCAGTGTTGGCGAGAGAAGCGGAGCAGTTCCTTTTGTAGCTGTGTAATACTTGTACTAAGAATCATAGCCTTGCGTGGCTATTACTGGAATAAAATGTACAGTTTCTATCTTATTGTTTTGTTCCGTGACTCTGGTAAAGGCTTACTATTCGTTGGAGCAGTGTTCTACGAAGCAAACGAATAGTAATCCGTATGTCTAAGTGTGATTACCCCTGGGGTAATGACACGGGGCGTCACAGGTGGTATCAGAGTAATAAGATACCACCAATAAGATCGTGCCATGCTAATAAAATAGAAATGGTAGCAAGAACCTAGGTGTGCTTTTCTCGCTTGCTATATTGCACTAATTACCTTATTAACTCTTACCTCTATATCAATTTCATTTCTCATCCCGGTTCAAAAATAACTATGTTAAAAAGCTTACCTCTTCTTAATGTGACAGCCTGCTAACGTAGAACCATTTCTTCGCGAGAGGTTAAGTTCAGTCTTCCGTCCGAGAGAGTACGGGGAAAATGTGTGCCTTGTCATAGGACTCGTGTTAATTAACCTGTTAGGCTAGCAATTCGACCTAGGATAGAAGGTTTGAGATTATAGGCGATGGGGTTTCAATATAAGGACATAAGTTGCATGTCGGCGCTAGAGGCATGTAGTAGAATTCTGGTATGGACCTGCTCTTCCAATTTCTGGATAAGTCTGGATAATACCCGTTAGCTTCCTTATCTTTTCATCTTTATAACCAAGATGACCCGTCAGCAATCAAAGTAATCAGTAACTACTTAAAGAGAGCAAACAAAATGGCTGACGGTGTAAAAATATGCCTTATCCCACTTCTGCACATCAGTTTTCCTGGACGAGTGGTCCGTGGCACTCCGAGCGTGTAGCTCTGGCGTACCCATGAGCGAAGTCCTGGGCGTACTCAGGAATGAGCCCTGAGCGTTTCCCAACATGTAGTTGGGCGGTTTCGAGAACAGGATCTCGAGCGTACCTGGGCACGTGGATCCAGGGTAGTGTAGGTTCGCACTCAGAGGCAAGCTCTGAATGGTCCCAAACAGGTGGTTTGGGCGGTCTTGAGAACGGGATCTCAAGCATGACTGAGCACGAGAGACTCGGCTAGAATAGGATTTGGGTCTTTTTGCATCTCTATGTTTCTTGGTGTTATTTGACTATCTGTGTATGGCATAATACAACGCACCCGCGAGTTAACTCTGTTAGACAAATACGATAACTCCTTCCCTACCATAAGTTACTGCTGAATTGTTAACAACTAATGTAACCAGCAACAGAATCACCTAAAAATATGAAGTGCTATAATTACAACAATTAATGCAACCATCTCTAAGCCTCTCCCCTACAGGATGGAAGGTCAAGGAAGTGAAGGACGTGGATTAGGATTGACATTGGAACTCATGCCACAAGATCAGCCAACAGGATGGGGGTGGCTGTGAAGTTGGTTGCCCTTGCTCACCCTCAACTCCTCTATTCTGATTGCTCCATACAGCTGGGTTCTCGGCCTCTTCCTCAGCTTGACGGCTGTGATGGCTTGAGCTGCCACTGCCATTTCTAGAGGTGGCCATAATGTCCAAGCACCAGGGTTGAGAAAAGAGAAGAGAAAGGCTAAGGAACAACTATCCAAACCAACCACTCGGCAAAAGAAATCCAATGCAAAGAAAACAGCAGCGAGGAGCTTTTTCAAAGTCTATAATGACCAAACATCGTTCTACTCGTGTCTTACCATTTTGAAGGAGGTCTGAAGAACCAGCCTACCCTAAAAGACTTCTAACAGAATGTTGCTAGGGTAAGGAGGTCCACTTAATGTTGTAAACAGGTGCATAGGAAGAAACAAGATAAGGTGAGGTTAAGGTAAGGAAAAGCACCAGAAGAAAGGTAAGAGTGAAAAGATGACCTAGGTAAGAAAGAACATTTTATTCTTCTTTTGTTATAAAATAATTTTGAAATTCTACAACCATGCTACTAGGTTGCGACTTACAACAGAGGCTCGATACCACTTTTGTAACGACTCCAACTCTAGGGTACCCGAGAGGTCCTCCAAGAATCTTCTGAAAGTCCATCAGACCTCCCAGAGGTCCACAAGGACCTCTCGACAGCCCACTCAAGACCTCCCAGAGGTCTAGCAGACCTCCCGAAGTCCAGAGAACATGACCCGAGAGGGTCTTGGAGCCAGTGAGCACCCGAGGACTCGCCATCGCCCAACCAGGGAAAAACGAGGAGGTCTGGGCACCCCAAGACCACCGCGACCCTCCAGAGGAGGTCGTGGAGGTCTGAGACCACCCGTAACCTCACGCTGCTCATTCCATCGTGGGACATGGAGGTCCAAGTTTACTCTAAGGTTCCTCAGTGAAACCCGAGCTAGTCCCAAGGATCATGGCTAGCTCTTCACAAGAATAATACAATGGTTGTAACATCCAACGCATCTTTATTAAAGCAAAATATCTACAGAGTTGTTTACAAGGTGGCCTTGGGCCAAGCACATATATACAAAAGAGCAAAAGAACAAAAGGATCCATCAGCACGCCACAGGCAACTGACTGGAAGGCACAACCTATTCGCTTTGATCTTCATCACTGCCAAGGTCCTCTCCTGGCAAAAATTGTAATGAGCAAGAGTGAGCACACAACCGGCCGCAAGTTACACCGTGGGTTAGCAAAATGACATGCATATATGGATAATCAATGGATGGCATAATATGGTTAATTTGCACAAAGCCAATTTTCTTTCAAATACCATTACTAAGTTCCAAAGCAGTCTTTATAATTAAAATTCATTTTAGCAAAGCAATTTTTCAGCTTGATAACATTCATCAACAAGTTGGTGAAGGATACCTCCCGACACCGTGCTCCTCGCCCAAACCCATGGGATAGCAATCCCAAAACAGATTTGAAAACATTTCGAAATCCCAAAATCAACATCTAACTCGAGTAGCCTTTGCCAAGACGCCCATGACCGTGGACACGGCTATTCAATAGATTTAACTCGCAGAGGTTGTACACTTTACCCACATGACATGATTTCTCTAGTTTATCCCAAGATCCGTCAATGCCACCTCTCACTACCAAAGGTAAGAGGTCTAGAGCTCATGACAAGGCCTTTACAATGTATTGCCCCACCACAGCCTTTCCTTGCTAAGGTTTCACTTTCCTGTGGATCGCAATCCGGCGGAAAGCCCCCTCTTGCACCAGTGGGAACAGTAGGTCATAAAAGACCATTAGCCCTACAAGACCTCCCACACCTCCAATGGAGCAGCATATGGTGGAGTTTTGCAAATTACTCAGCCAGGTCCCACGCCCCATTCTAGAGACATGTGGTTGCACGATTGTGGCATAGCCCATTATAGGCATGGCATTGGTCGCTCAAAGACCGGTCCTCACATGACTAGGGCGACTTTCACAAACCCTTGGACCTCCACCTTAGCCAGGATAGAGTCCGTGCACAAACATTGCACCTACCAAGCAAACCATTTCGCCTAGTCCAATTCCAATTTCATTTTCTTTGCTTCCCAAAGAACACTTTCATAATCCCATGACAACCCAATGTCATGGTCAAAACATTTTAAGCAATATTTGGTCATGTTGGTAAAGATTTCCCCAAATCAATACTTTTGGTCTAAGCTTGACTAAGCACAAGTTTTTCAAATGGTCTTGGCTCACACTCATCGCATGACCCAAGTTTGATCTAAAGGTGACAACGAAGTTCAATCCAAAGTCAACAAAGGGCCATACAAAGGAAGTAGGCATAACTATGAATTTAAAACAGGTATTGAAATAACTTGGTAGAAATAGGCATGCATTATACTTTGAAACTGAACATAAATAAATTGAATTATTGGGTGCAATATAATCAAGAGTGTAACTTGCCTTGCTCACTATCCTGAGAATCTTCCTCTTCAGAATCCTCAGACTCCCTGGAGTCTTCGCAATCTACACGCGAAAGAGAGCAAATTCAAAGAAGACTCAAATAAAGATCCAACTAAGATCAACAAGAAAACCAAATGAACCCCAGAGGGAGTCCAGAACTCAACCAACAGAAGAGGTCCATATTTTAGAATAGGTTCTTATAGGAGAGGCCTAAGCTTACTAGGAGGAGGTGGTCTTTCGCAAAAGACCCCAAAGGAGTGATTTAAACAATAAAACAGAGAGGTCCTAAGAAATGGTTCTTGCGTAAAGTCCAGAGAGGAGGTCTTCACACAAAGGCCATAGAAATCCGTAAGGGAGTCCACCAGGGGAGGTCCTGAGATGGACACAACCAGCTCAGTGCAGTGGCAAAAACAAGAGCGGAGGAGATCGCCAAGGGACTTACCAGGGACAAGAAGGAACCAAAGGATGGAGGGGAGGTCGTGAGCGACAAGGTCTTCCCTGGGAGCTACTGAATGAGAGCCAAGATAACAGAATGTGGAGAAAGGTGATGTGGTAGAATTTCTTGGTCTAATTGTAGTCAAGGTGGTGAAGAAAACTAGAAATATACGTGTCAAGGATAAGTATAGAAATTGGTCAAAGGTAGTTGAGTGGCAGAGCAGGTGTCACTACCACCCTGGTTAAAAGGTACGAGAAAGGACAACGTATGTTGCTATGGGAAGGAACAAGGAAGGATGTCAGGGTACGGCTAAGTGACCCGATTCAGAGTAAACACCACGATGTGGATGCATTTAATGTGACAAGACATGCATTAAATGCCCAAGATATTAACGTATGAGAGAAATGAGAATGACTAAGTCCGCAAGTGGGGCGGATAACTTAGAAACAGTCGGGTCAAGAGGGGAGGTCTTGCCCCGCAGAGGAGGTCTTTGAGGAGGTCCGAGGGGCTTAGGAGGTCCTAGGCCCAAAGGACCGGGAGGTCTAAAAGTTGAGGAGGTCTAGACATACAGAGGAGTTTTGGACATGCGGAGGTCTCGACGGTCAGGATCAGCAAAAGGAGGTCCTGACGGTTGGGATCTCATCAAGGGAGGTCGGGTGAGGAGGTCTAGAGCCAAATGTAGAAGGCCACGGAGAGGTCTTGGACAAGAGGTCCAAAGAATTACAACAAGGTCCTGCGGTTGAGATTAAAGGCAAGTTGAGGTCCGGGCGGTTGGATCTCCAAGAGGGAGGTCCAACAGCCAAGATCGAACGTGCAGGGGAGGTCTGGGCCTTTGGATCCAGAATGAGGAGAGGTCCAAACCGTTAGATTCGGAACAAGGAGAGGTCCAGGCGGAGGGGTTCCCTGAAAAAGAGGAACTCCACGGGGAGATTCACAAAAGGTAGTCCAACAGAAGTTCGTAAGTCAAGGCAACTCAAAAGTGACTCCCAACCGCTCAGGTGAGATCAAGGCCTTGGCGGTTAGGATTGAACCCTACAGAGGTCCTTTCGGCCAAGAGGAAATGTCAAGGAGGTTCAAATGAACCCAGGAGGTTCGAAGGCATATAAGAAGTCCACTGGAATACAAGGAGGTCCCGACCAAATAGAGGTCTGGGCATAAAAGAGTGCCCAGGCAGCAAGGGGTCTAGACTTAAGAGAAGTCTGAACAGAAAAGAGGTCTGAGCCCAAGAGATTCGAACCAACAAAGAGGTCCAAGGTGACCAAACTCAAAGGGAACGGCCTGGACATACGGGCACGTCCAGGTGAGAAATGGTCCAAGCCTCAAGGGAGGTCTAACCTCATGAACCACTGGGGAGGTCTAGGCCACAGAGAAGGTCTAAACCTACATAATCCAAAAGGAATAGGTTAAAGGAGGATTGCTGAGCTTACCAGCAAGGGAGTATAAACAACTCAAACCCTTCCAATGTAACCAAACTTTGAATTCTCATCAAAACAAAATATTTTTAATTCATTTTACACATTTAAAAAGGATTTAGAAAATCAGGATGTTACACCGATGATCCCCCAAAGATGTGCTCGATGGTGTGCTCGGGGTCCTGAAACGGCATGTCCTCGTTGTCGTCCGACTGTGTACGACCACTGGCTTGCCCTACTTTTTCGAGGGTAGGAAGTGGTCCTTTACCGTTGTAGTAGTCTTCGAGTTTTCGTTGGAAAACTCGACAGTTGCGAAGGTCATGTCTTTCCTTTTTATGAAAAGGGCACCACCTAGGCTTGTCGTTCTTCCGTTCGAGGCGCTTACCTTTGCCTCGATCGGGGTATTGCTTGGTAGTTCGTGGTTCCTTATCACTTACGGCCAGGATCTCCTTAGAAACATTGGCTTGAGGTTTTTGTCCCTTTACCTTGTTCTTGGATTTCTTGGCCTTCTTATCCTTCTTTTTGCTACCCTCGCTAGTCTCCTGAGGGTGCTGGTCATCTCGATTGATGATTTTGGTCCACTCAACTACTTCATCAGCAGTAGCGTACCGATCAGCTATCTCGAAGAGATCAACTATAGTAGTGGGAGGGTTCAAAGCGATGTCCTCCGTGATCCTTCTGCTACGGACTCCCTGCTTGAAGGCTCCGATAACAGATGCGTCAGAAACCTTAGGAATACAATTGCGAACCTGACTGAAACGCCTGATGAATTGGCATAGTGTTTCGTGGTCGTTTTGTCGCATCCTATGTAGGTCACCTCCTTTCCAGGGCGATGGTAGGTGCCCTGGAAATTAGCCAGCAACAGATCACAGAAGTGTTGCCATGAGTAGATCGACTCGACTGGTTGGTTTAATAACCACGATCGAGCAGACCCTTCGAGCACAGTCGGAAGGTAATTTGCCATGACGCGCTTCCTCCTCCTGTCGTTCGGACAACGGTTATGTAGATCTGAAGGAATTCGATGGGATTTTGAGACCCATCAAACTTCTCCATGTTCCCTGGTCGAAATCGCGGCGGCCAGTGAACTACTCGGAGGTCAGGCGAGAATGCCCGACATCCGGTAATCACATCGTAACGCCTCTTTTGTAGAAAAGAGGGGTTGACGTCGCTAGGTGATTGTACTCGACGATATCCAAAGAAGGGTGAATCGACTTATAGTAAGTCTCGATCCCACGAGGGTAATACTCCTCATATCTTGTCTGCTTGCTGCAGACCTCTCGTCCGGAGTGGTGAGTGATCACCTCTTCTAGGAGTTTTATGATCGCCGAATTCGAGGAACAATTTTCTAGATTGGGGAGCGATGCACATTGCGGTGATCTACATGCGGCGAGTTATTCGATTGACTGGAAGCTGATGGAGTCGTACTGCCACGACTTCCGAATGTTGTCGGCGGGTCGTTCGAGCTTGTTCATCGTACCAGAGCCTTCGTGCGATCTCTTCAAATAAGAGGTCGTAGCTGTGTTTCTCGCAAGTTCTCGAGATGGGTTCTCGAGCGATCGCTGATATGCCAAGTTCTGAGCTTCTTCCGACCGGTATTGAGCGCGCCAGCAATTTTCTCGAGCCGCGACTTCGCTTCCGCTCGGTTTGTTTCAGAATCATTCATACCTGATCCTTGAGCTTGCCTTAATGGAGTGCGATGATCTCGAGAATTTCCCTCACGCTCATCAGAGTATTGACTCGGGTCGTCGTCGGAGGTGTCTTTGTCATTGCCACGAGCGGTTGTAGGAGGATCTTCGAGAGCATCTGCACCTTTGTTTCGGGAGAGTTATGGCTACCGAGGGCGTGATTTAAGACCTCCGCTGATGATCTCCACTTGCGCTTAGAGGCCTCCTCGCTTGAGGAGTCGTCGAATGACACCATCTCGCGACTTGGAGCAAACCCCTCTAGGAAGGGGAATTCCGGGTTATAACCGTCTCCGTCGGCAAGCGAGTCCTGCGCTGGGATGGTCGAATTCGCAGAAGAGCATGTTCGATCGCATCCTTCACTTGGGCTAACCAGAGAGAGAATCACCGATGCCGATGAAGATTTGGAATTGTGACTTCCAGAGTTGTCGCGCCAAGTCGGATCTGTCTTAGGCGGACTTGGACTGTGGAGAGGAACCTCACCGTGTCTGAGTTTGCCTTGGGACAGCCCTCATTGTGGTCGGATTGACCCTTGTTCTCTGAGAAAGCCGGTTTCCCATCCGACATATAGTTGTGGGGATAAGGATCCTCCTCAACTCCATCGATGGTAAGGTCTCCGGAGAAAGATCTCCTGATGCGACATCACCGCCGATGATGCATCACTCGGCCATAATCGGCCGGCATCCATGTCGATATCTGCATAATCGGCCAAGTCGAACCAGTTCTCCTCGTTCCACTCTCCTGCCATGAGAGCATGAGAATCGGAAAGACAAAGGAAAGCTGATGACTTGAAGATCCCCACGGTCGGCACCAACTATCGGTGTTTTAGAACCGAACTTACGTAAAGATTGTTTGATTCGGGGGTTCCTCTAGGCTCAAAATCACATAGAGATGGAGACACGGGAATTTTTATATAGGTTCGGGCCTTCTCCTGGGAGAATAACAACCCTACTCCTGTGTGTATGTATTGAGCATGCTGGATTACAAGATGGAATCAAAGACTAGAGTATTGTGCTTCTAATCTTTTGTTGCCCGTCCTAATGTTCTGCCTCTGTCGCCCTGTTGATCCTTGCCTTTTATATCATCTCCGGAGTGCACCGTTGGATCTTCGGAATAAAAGTCTCCTTAACGCGCAAGATCGTGGAGCTGTTTCTGGGAGTTATTACGGGGGTTTTAATGTCCCCACGTCGCTAGGCAATTATCATCATAACAAGGGGTTAAGTCGTGCTGTTATCTCAGGGAATAACAGCGTAATTGATTACTCATATACTGGGATACGCACATGATATTCCTTTATCGACTAGGCCCACATGTCTGTGAATCTTGTTGACTGAGGACTAGTCGTAGAAAGTCTTACGACCAGTTGGTGGTCGTAGGAGAGCCTACGACCACGGACCAATCGTAGTAGAGCTTACGATTACGGATGGTCGAGGAGGGCTTACGACTATAGGGTAGTCGTAGGAAGACTCATGACTACAGGGTAGTCGTAGGAGGACTTACGACCTCCAGCTTCCCCCTTAAGAATATTAAGGGGTATACACAAGAGTTATATGACGTCATTAATACCTATAATATGAATTATAGATATGTAATAAAATAAGGATTATTATATCCTTGTCAGGCTCGATTTCCACTCCTATTTACAGCCCAGCAAACAATTCAGCCCAGAAACACAACCAAACTAACACACACGCACATGTCCATCCTCCGCCCTCCCCCATGCGCCTCGCCAGAAGACCTCCCCCTCCACATTCGGCTCGAACCCCCCCCCCGTCCGACCTCCTCCCATGGTCCCAAGCCAAAATGATCCAGCTCACGAGTTTAGGCCGAACCGAGCCGATGAGACATTTTTGCTCATTTGCTTAATGAGCCGAGCCGTGTTCACAAACGAGTTTGACCGAGCCGCGCTAGTTTGTTATCCATCCCTAGGTGTGCATATATATTAATTTCATTAGCTTCAAGTACAGTTAATAATACGAGTACCACGTAATGCCAGCAAGACTAAAAAGTGTCTTTCATCCGAGTTTGTCACACACGAAATCTTGACAGTAGAAATAAATCTCAACAAGAGGCCGAGCTAATCGAAATTAATTGATTTTGTGTTCAAAGCAGGGCCTTGAGAATTGGATCTTTGTTCCAGCTAGCTAGCCCTTCTCCTAGCCTTCAGCACGTACGTCTGATTAGTGCTGCAAGCAGCTGTGTAGGCGCGCATCCTCTGTTGGACATATATAATATTAAATGGTGTGGCAATCAGGTTATTGCAATCAAACTTTCCACGGGTACAGTAATAAATTGCTTACTTGTGAGTACTAGAGACTTAATTTGTTGCAGGACACGTAATATATATCACTTGGAAACTGGATGAAAGCAAGGTCGGACAAATAATTTAGTAATATAGGTAAGGCTCAAAGCGTGTTTTTGGCCTTGTAGCTAAATATGGTGTGCACCTGGAGCCGCCAAGGACACATGGCCGGACTTTGGTGAACTTTTTTTAATTAACACTTTTAAAATTTTATTTTAAAGTGAACCCTCCACCTGGAGCCGCCAAGGGACGCATGGCCGGATTTTATTTACTTAGGTCGTCTATAGCTAGAGAAACCAAGAGTAAAACCAGCAGTCCAGCTAGCATTCTCTCTGATTAACGTGCTTTTGATGGTGTTGTTCCTTGCGTGTTTCGTGGTAATATTCCTGTTATATATGTACGTACTGTTAGAAAACTATGAGTTTAGCTCATGAGCCGGTCCATATGTAGATATTCCATACAAAATCCTAACAGAGTCTGTAGTCTATAAATAAGGGTGCTAATCATTATAACAGGCAGATCATGAGAAGAGAAATAAAGAGAAGAAAGAAGTCTCTCTATATCTCTGTGCTCAATCTACTATTCCGTACTTCTGTTTTTGTGTGCGATTCTACGCTTGTCTACGAGGTGATCGCTCAGACTGGACTCGCCAGCGACGGTTTCTCAACACATTATCAGCACAATCGATTCCGGTCTACCTCTAGGCATACTCTACTCAGATCGAAAGGTAACCGTCGTAGCACGACGCTCGTAGATCGAATCGCATTTTCTAAATCGCTTTCAATTATAGAAATTTGGCTTTCTAGAGTTTTTTCTACGGTGCAAATCCACTCTAATATACCGCAAGCCGACTTGAAGTCGCCACCAAGCCGATCGGTGGGTTGCATGATAGAGCGATGATGATTGCAATCAGATTGTAGATTGTAACTGCTCTAACCTACCGTGAGCCAACTTGAAATCGTCTACCAAGCTGATTGGTAGATTACATGAAAAGAGCAGATGATGATTGCACAATTCATGAAGGAACAGTAAAAAGAAAAAAAAAACAGCCGACACAGCCCCGTACGGCCACGCCGCCGCTGGTCTGCCACCGGCCACCCGCACGTGGCTGTGCTGCGCACGCTTGAAGCCGGCTTAGAGCCGTGCCGCCACACCTCGCCCTGTGCGACACATGTGCCACCACCGCTGTCCTGGAGCCGCGCCACCGCCGCCTGGTGTGGAGCCGCCCTAGCCCCGGCCTGTAGCCAGCCCCTGGCCCATCCCGCACAAGCCAGCACGTGTCGACAGGAGCCCGCACTGGCCTGGAACCGCATCACCACGCCGGCCTGCCGACGGCCCGCCGCCTCCGCATAGGCTCCACGCCGCGTGCCCGCTCGCCGCCGGCTGCGCCCCCGTGCTCGCTCACCGCCGCCCGTCCGCACGCGGCACCGAGCTGCGCCGCCCGAAGCCACTAGCCGCCGCACGGCCACCGTGTCACAGCCCTGCCAGTCGCGCGCGCGTATCCAGCACTCGATTCTGTGGGCTAGATTTAATTACAGTTAAACCATTGGATGTTATATCTGCAACTCATGTGAATAAAAATACAAGAAGAAATCTCATTAAAAAATGCCATGAATTTCAGTTTTAGGAGATTAGAACTGAATATAGTATAACAGCTGCAATTCAGCGCGCAAGGCACAAAAATAGCTCAGGTAAAGATAACAAGAAACAAACAGGTGAGTACTGCTATCACACTGGAGCAGTAGTTTATTAAGCCGCACACCAAGAACACGCTCGGCTCACCTCAAAAAAAGGAAAACATAAAATCACACACCATGAGAAGCAGCAAACGATTAAAACACACCGATTAATCTAAACAAGCAATCATGGAACAATGCAACGGAGGTAATTAACGCGGTAATGCATGGGCAAATGAAACAGACACGCGTGGCATCACATTAATTCTTCTGCAGGATGATCGGCTCTGCCTACGACTGCTGCTCCTGCTGCTGCTTCTTCTTTTTCTTCTTCTGGAGGAGGCTCCAGCCTTTGAAGCCTGTCCGCCAAGGTCTCCATCCCCATGTACGACCAGATGAGCCAGACGTTGGTGAGGTACTCCCCACCTTCACCCAGGCTCTTGGCATGCAGGTAGCCCCTGCATCTGCTAGCAGAATAGCAGAGCATCTCCACCCACACCCCCTGGATCACCTGCCACCTCTCTGCCACCTCGCCCAGCAGCATCAGTGCTTTAGCGAGCCTGCATGCTTGGGTAATCAGAGTATTAGTACCTGTGGCGTTGTCTGTGGGCGGTGTCGGTTTCCGCTCGAGCGCTTCTTCATTGCCAAGCGGTGCCCCCCTGATATAAATCTCCCGCGCGAGTGTTTCTTCATTGTCTGTGGGCGGTGTCGGTTTCCGCTCGAGCGCTTCTTCATTGTCAAGCCGTGCCCCCCTGCTATCCTTGAAGATGAACTCGAGATCATAGATGGCGTTGCTGAAAAGACCCGGTCTGGTGCCGGGCATTAGCATCTCAGGATGGATGAAGAGCAGGTACACCATATAGTTGGATATCTCCCTGCCGCACTGCCGAGCGGCCTTCAGTTCTTGGAGATGTTGAGGGGACATCGTAGAGAAAGCTGGTTGGTAAAAGCAGAGGTCCGTGGCGATGTGCCAGACAAGGACGCTCTCGTCGAACAGCAGATCCGTCAAGCTCCACCGCAGCTGAGGGTGCCTCCTCAGGGTCAACTGGCCCCTGAGATTGTTGAATGCTCTGTAACTGGCTGGGTCGGTGATGTACTTGTTCCACCCATCTTTCACATGTCGGTGAACCAGCTCCGTAATCCGGAGGGCTGCAGGTACCTGCGAAATGTACCAATGCTTGTTAACGTACCTCCTGAGACGGCTGAAGGCAGCAAGCTTCATTAGAGGGGTGGGCTTCTTCTCGCGAGCACAGCAGGACATGAGGCTGTGCTGGGAAACAATGCCAACAGAACGGGACCTCCAAACCAGGGAAGGACATGTGCACGGAAGGCAAACTTCGTAACAGCATGTCAACCAGGAAGGAACGACTGCACAGCAGTGCAACAGAACAGGATGTACGTCACCCTGACGTCGTTCTCATTGTAACCATCCTTGTGGCTCTTGGCGAAGAGCACCACAGAAGCTAAGGCAATGAACCCAGGCACCATCATGGTTAAGCATAAGCCAAGAGGACTGATCACTGATCTCTGCCTGGTGTACAGGAGATTAAATATATGTTCGACGAACTGCTGCGATAAATTGTATGCAGTCCCCTCATCAAGCTCCAGGAAACATCGCAGATCGCTAAGCCGACCAGAGTATGGAGTAGACAGGTCGACAAACTTCTTATAGATGCCACTGCAGATACGCTCATATTCTTCTGGAGATATTCTTTCGCATTGGTACGCTACCACCTTTTCTGCCTCTTTTGCTTGTTGTACATATTCTTCAAGCGAAAAGGCGTGTTCTTCTTCTCTTCGCGGTTTTTTCCTCAATATGTAGGAAGTGCACCGTGTCCACCACACAGCAATGCATCCTTCTTCTCTTCGCGGGGACACAGTGGTGGAGGCCAGCATGCGATTATAGCTAGCGTTCCTGAGGGCCCATGGCTTCTCACTGAATTTGAGGATGCCAAGGACGAAGAGCGAGACTGCCGCCATCAGCAGCCTCTTCTCGCCGGACCACCACTTCACGAAGACGTACAAGGCGACCGTGACCTGAGACACCAGGGTTATGGCGTGCCGCCTCCACATCTCGTTGTCTTCCAGGCTGTAGGCACTTATCCACATCTGGCCGCCGAGGTGGATGAGGAGGACAGGCGCCCATAGCACCTCCAGGGCGCTGCTCCCCCCATCCGCTGTCCACTGCTTCTGGCGGTTGAAGAGGGTGGCGAGGGCGTATATCGCCAGGGCGTCGCCGCCTATGTACGCGACCCACAACAGCAATCTCAACCTACGCATGGTAGGCTGCCTACGCAGCCATGCAGCGAAGTAGATGAAGAGCTGGACGGAGAGGCTGCCGAGCACGAGAATGCGCAGCTGCCACTCCTGCCACCATTGCACAGCACTTGAGAGACCCATGCATGCAGCACAGCAGCAGTGCTCTTGCTTCCCTCCCTCTTTTGTTTTCTTTCTTTTTGTTCTAGCTACCCTTCCTAGGCCAACCCAAGATGTGATGGCCCTTGCGACGTATCAGTGCTGCAACTGCCTGTATTACCTAATTTAAAGGCCGGAGGAAGCGCGCCTCCTCCCGGGATGTCGTGCCCAAAGCGTGGGCGTGTGCGCTGCTTCGCTCGCCTCCACGTCGTCGGCTCTCCTCGATCACTGTTCCGCTGTAGACGCCCGCGCTAGCCGGCATGGGTTAGCTTTTAGTATATACTAGAAGATCACCAGTGCCATATGACACGGTCGTAATGGATTAGTAGTGATTGAAAATTGAGTTATATTAGATAGATCATATAATCTGTAACGTAGCTACATAGCTAAGTGTAGCATTTGTTGAACTAAAAAAATAGCTATTATTTGCAGTATCGACATGAACAGGAAGGGATTGACGAAAGGGTCTGCATATATAAAATGAGCTGTAAACGTTTACAAAATAGTTCCATCAACACTCAGTCAATGGCATAAAACAAATTTATTAGTTTCACATGTCGGAACTGCTATAAGGTAGGAAGGATTATCAAGTCTAAGCTACGATCAGAATTAGAGAAACCACAAGAAAATTTATTCCAAAAAACTGCAACTAAAAGGTTTCACCCTCTCCATATAAAAAAGTTAAATTTTTACTAAAACAGCCATTCAACCATCTTAAAACCGGAAGTGCTATGTTCCTGGTTCTGCAGCTTGTAGGGTCGATGGTCTCCACATTCCCAGATCTCAGTGAGGAGATACTCCTCCGTTTTTTTACTTGACGTTTTGACTTTTTATGTCTTCGAGATGCGGCTTTGACCGTTACTTTTTATAATTTTACATTAAGATGTAGTAATAAAATTATAATAGTATGATAGTATTTTTAACGACAAATCTAATGATATAATTTTTATACAATCAATCTCGATAGTTTTAAATCTATTGGTGGTCAAACTTTAGAAAGTTTGCACGGATTCTAGGAAGTCAAGTAAAAAATAACAGAGGGAGTATGTAAGAAGCTATGGATAATTCAAAAAATCGAATTTCTCTCAATTGTGAACATGATAAGGGCTTCAAATATTTCTTTAATCGAACCTTTTCATTTTCTTTAATTACACCTTATATTCTGTTGGTACATAGCCCTCATAACGTTTTACAATTCCTCAGCAAAAAAAAAACAGGTTAGTGTTTCAAAGATAGTTGCATATCTATTAATTATATGAGTAGTAATGTATTTAATGCTAGAAGAAGTCCATGGCTAAGGCAAGAAAACTACCTGTTTCATAATTGCTTTTCTAACATGTCTGTGATAGTCGATTAAAAACATTTCATCCGACAAAGCTCAAAAGCTGTAATAATATGGTAAAGGGAATGCATTAAGCGCTAGACTCTAGACGAAGAAAGATGTAAACTTTTTTTTTCCTAAAATGGTATAAAAGGAACGAATAAATATCAATAGTGTGATCGTTTAATTGTCAAGGCAAAGGTCTGTTTGGGGACGATAAGAGGCAATCTTGTATATTGTCAAGAGCAAAGCTTCTACAAACATGAGTTTAGAGGTTAATGCATGCAAAAGCGGATGTAAATATGAAATCTTATAGTCTAATAACAAGATGAATCAAAGATATCATGTAGTTTTACCTTCTTGTCCATAATCTGATCTGAGATGTTTGATCAGAAAGAGGGCTCGCGAATAGATCATGGTGTTGGGACGCCTTTTATACCAAGATCGAATAATGGATTTACATGTCTTGTAATGACAAAAAAAGGTTGTTGGCAAAGATAGATTTTTGCTAGAACTAAATATCGTTTTTTTTTTAAGGAATAAAAGTACCTGTAGGAAGCGTTAACCGGTGACTTTAGCTTATCAGTTGGAAACGGGGTTGTATTGGGATGATAAGCGGAAATCCAGAATGATGTCAATGAACATAGTGTTTATGGAAGTTCAGAAGATAAATCGAATGGTTTATATCACAAAGCAGCATAATCTATGAGGTAAAAATAGGCTAGAGGATGGCGAATAAATGTAAGCTGTGTATTATTGCTGGAAGGCTGGCTATTGTAGAAAAGGGCAATAAAAATGTTATTTTCGGTGCGGCGTTAGGAAAAGCATGTATTTAAATAGGTAATACAAATAGTCATGTAGAGTTAATGTGTAAATTAAATGACGGCGCCAATGACAAAGGTAGCATTAGGTGTCCGAGTAGCAAAGAGAATCTATGAGGTAAAAATAGGCTAGAGGATGGTGAATAAATGTAAGTCGTGTACTATTGTCGAAGGTCATTATTGTAGAAATGGGCTAAAAAATATGTGATTTTCGGTTAGGCGTTAGGAAAAGCATGTATTTAAATAGGTAATACAAACAAGAATGTAGAGTTAATGTGTAAATTAAATGACGGCATCAATGACAGTGTAGCATCAGGTGTTCGAGAATAGCAGCATATATATGGTAAAGCTTGGGGAAGAAATTGATTAGTCAATAGCCATGACACCTGTGTTAAACAATTGATGGGAAATAAAATCGTATTTCTATTACATGACAGATATAACAGCTATGATATTTAAGTCTAGTTGGTGTAAAATTTTATGTCTCATACAGAATCCATATAACGGAAATCTGTAGGATTTTCCTAGGAATTTTATGTATTCTAGAATACATGTAGCATTAAAAGATACGGTGCAAGCAATACCTAATAACTATTGAATATAAGATCGTAAAAAAAAGCCTTGATGTTACCTAAAAAGTAGTATCAATCGAGAGATGGCCCGAGAAGTTGCAAAGGCAAGAAGGTAATTGCTATAGGAACAAACTTTAGTCGAGAAAAGCACAAGGCAAGAAAATAGTGTATCATATGTAGAATAAATGTGCATGTCTCTGTGAGCAACAAAGATAGCGTATATTTATATATTGGGTACAAAAACAAAGTGCAAGGGGATCATCAAACAACGGACTAAACACACCGTGAGGCAAGTGAGGTTACAGAACTAATGAAATCAAATGAGCCTTTGCTCATGTCTAGCATAGGAAAACTTCATGAGGCAACTATAATAGCGTAAATATACATCGATTCAAGACAAACTGAGGCGTAAAATCTAAAATCTGTAATAGTGAAGCGGTGCGTGTTGAATCCTATAACTTACTACTGCAATCTGCGAAGGGCGCAGGTTAAGCAAAGTGCACGCTAGTGACTGTGGTCCATACGACCTAATATTTCCCATGTCTGAAGGTAATGCTCTGAACCAGATTTTTAGATCATTTCATTGCCCCTGGAAATGGAAGCAGATATATAGTAAGATAATCTAAAGATGTATAATAAAATGAGAAGAACAAATGTAGGAATCACCCCAAGCTAAAAACGTAGCACATATAACTCTATTTTTCTCAAACAATCTTAAAATGCAGGCAATATTAAGCAACCAAGATGCACACTGCAACTGAAGAGATATAAATACCAATAATGAAATCATGTGATTTGTAGATGCAAGTTTTTATTTAGGACTCATGATGAAAGGATTTTTCTTTGGCTCCTTATGTATGCATCTATGTGCACCTACAAAATGTAGCACAAGCGGGCAAAAGGAATGAGCTGAGTATTCGTCTAAAGCGTGATCATGCTGAGAGAATGAAAAACATCGTTAGCGACAAAAAAAAGGGCCAAAAAAATTAAAGGAAAGTTTCAAGTGATAAATTTTCCATTCTGTATGAGAACAAATTAATCATAATTGCCAAGGATGTTACCATACTCTAAAGTTTGATTACCTGTCTACACCTACTCTCAAGCAAACTTTACGAAGAACTATAGAGTAAGTTTGACTACCCACCTACGCCTACTCTCTAAAGGATCACATTTAGCTCTAATATCTGTAAACTAAAATGAAGCTACAAACAAATCAAAGAAGAGCCTAGTATTGCTTCAAGATGTCTCTCTCTTGCTCGCGCAGCTTCATTTTAGCGTATCCTCAGATGCAAACCTTTTATAAAAATGGGCGCATCACATGTAGCTCAAATATCTATAAACAGAATAACAACTAATAAAACGGCAAAAGGAAATGCTCGTGCTCTCTTCAAAAGGAGGTAAAATATGGTAATAAACACCCCAAAAAACATATCCCTATCATAGTGAGCAAAGTTGTAGGACATCACAAAGTTTCTTGGAGGTAGCGCGTTGTGTTCAATGGTTCATGGGAAGCTTTCATGAGAAATTAGGATTGTCGGATTAAGAATAAGTAAGACGAATTATTATAGCAGCAGGGCGCAAAGACGACAGTGATATGATATAGTATCTTGTGCATACTATAGCACATGGAAGCAGATGGAAGACGATCCATGTTGTGCCCTCCAATTGGAGCTCAGGTACAGATTGTCACAAACTTAAATAGCATGCAACGTTCGGTTGGAGTAAATCTTCTGACAACCTGCACATTTCAATACCCAACAAATAGAAAAGTAAACAGTGTAATCGATTCATGTAAATAACTATATCAACCATGATGCTTTAAAAAAATAACAGTTTGTGTAAGCAAACCTTATGAACTGTGAAAGAAGGCTGCAAGTATCTGAATCCAGGTAATGGAGCTCAAGCACAGATTGTCACAAACTTAAATAGCATGCAACGTTCAGTTGGAGTAAATCTCCTGATAACCTGCACATTTCAATACCCAACATGTTACTACGACCATTTCACTTCAGCCCACATAACCAATGCTTTGAAAACAATCGGATCTGCAAGAACAATCGGACTATTAGTTAGCAACAACGCTAAAATTGTCAAGAAAAACATAGGCGGAGAAGGGAGAAGGAGGGGGAGGGGAGCTGGATTGGGAGACGTGGCCGCGCGACGCTGGAGGCATGACTGGCAGTGGAGGCAGGGACAGGAGGCGAACGGGAAAAGGAAGAGGGAGACGGAGGGAGGTTGAGGGGGCGACGGGGGAGGAAGGGGACAGCGCAAGGGGGGAGAGGAACAGAGAGGGAAGGAGGGAGTGCAGCGGCTGGGAAGGAGGTGGAGGGAGCGGGAGGCAGCGGCGGTGGAAGCAGCTAGGGGAGGTGCGGCGGCACGCGGGACGAAGCGGGAGAGGAAGAGGGAGGGCCAGGAGGTGGCATCATGGGCGCAGGACGGAGCTGTATATGGACGGAGCAGGGGGCGGCGGCAGCAACAAGGGACGGACGGGGGAGGAAGAGGAAGTGAGCGATGGTGATGGAGCGGAACGAAGGGCGGCACAGGAGGGAGACGGAGGGAAGAGGAGGCGGCAGGGAGCGACAGCGAGATCTAGCGGCGCTGGCGGAGAAGCGCGGCGCAGGAGGGAGACGGAGGAAAGGGCGGCGCAAGAGGGAGATGGAGGAAAGGGAGGCGCAGGAGGGAGACGGAGGGGAGAGGAGGCGGCAGGGAGCGAGAGCGAGAGCGAGATAGGAGACACGAGAAGAAAGGGGAACGGACACGCTTAGCAGCTTCATGAGAGAGAACGCGTCCTGTCGCTTAAACCGCAGCAAGTGCAGGAGCGCACGAGCTCGCTCATCTCGCACGCCATCCTGTCCGTCCGTTGAGCATCCGACAGGTGACAGCTATCGTGTCGACGTGGCCAGGCCGGCTGGAGCCCCTTTCTTCCAAGATTAAAGTTGAGTAATAATAGTAAGCAGGGCGTGTGCATGGAAATCGGATCCTCTGCCTTACGGATGCAATGGCAGAGACATATAGTAAAATCTGCGGGAGGAACGGTACAAACACAGCGCAAACACTGTAGCAGTCAGTGCAGAAATGGTGTACGGATGTGCCGTCGAAAAACTGACAATTTCAATCACCTAGAGGAACGTGTTTGCCCACGATGAAACGTGCACATGTCATCCTACCGTGGACGGAGAGCGTGGTAGGGGATAGGTGTTGTCTACCTAACTATCCTGAATTTAAAATTTTCAGCTGTTTCAAAATATTGGTGAGCTTTTCTAGTGCTTCTAAGCCTTACACCCAGGACTTGCTATGGTATGCGGGCTTTGAAATCAGCCCACAGAATGACAACTGTATTTTATTTTTAAACACATAGGTGACTAGCGGCCGGAGGTACTACGTACGAGACGCTCCCTCCATCGTGTTTTTGGTCACGGTGGACAGAATAGGTAAGGCTCAAAGCGTGTTTTTTTTGCCGTGTAGCTAAATATGTGTGTGCACGTGGAGCCGCCATGGGACGCATGGCCGGGCTTTAGTTGGGCCCTCGATAGGTAGAGAAACAAAGAGTGAAATTAACCTGCAGTCCAGCTAGCATTCTCTCTGATTAACGTGCTTTTAGGCTCCCAAATCGTGGCTCCGCCCCTGCCTTTAGGCTCCCACTGATGTTGTTGTTTCCTTGCATGTTAGTGGTAATATTCCTGACGCGTACTCACATGTCCGTGATGATGTTACTCTTCTTTACTTTTTTTTAGCAATTCCCGTGTCTTGTCCATGGTGAAGTAGGAACACTACATTTAAGACAAGGGTGTGCATAGGGGTTTAAAAAAAAGCTCGGAGCTCGTGAACCGGCTCGGCTCGAAATCGTGCCATAAACGAGCCAAGCCAAGCAGTCATTTCTGCTCGTGTGCTTATCAAGCCGAGCCCAAGCTAGCTCACGAGCTGCTCATTTGGTTTGTTAGGCTCGATTTCTACCTCTATTTATAGCCCAACAAACAATTCGGCCTACAAACATAACCAAGCCAACACACACACGTGTCCATCCTTCGCCCTCCCCCATGTGCCTAGCCTCCGCTTGAAGCCCTCCCCCTCCGCGTCCGACCTCCTCCCACGGTCTCGAGCCAAACAAGCCAGCTCGCGAGTTCAGGCCGAGCCGAGGAGATATTTTTGCTCGTTTGCTTAACAAGCCGAGCTATGTTCACTAACGAGCTTCGAGCCGTGTTCACTAAGGAGCTTGATCGAGCCGAGCCGAGCTAGTTTGTTATCCACCCCTAGGTGTGCATATATATTAATTTCATTAACTTCAAGTACAGTTAATAATACGAGTACAACATAATGCCAGCAAGACTAAAATGTGTCTTTCATCCCATTTTGTCACACATGAAATCTTGACAGTAGAAATAAATCTCGTCAAGAGGCCGAACTAATCGAAATTAATTGATTTTGTGTTCAAAGAAGGACCACGAGAATTCGATCTTTGTTCTAGCTAGCTAGACCTTCTCCTAGCCTTCAGCACGTAAGTCTGATTAGGGCATGTACAATGGTATAGATAACTATTGTCTATAGTACCCCTCCATATCATCTACAGCACTAAAGACAGTTCCTACAATATGTTGTCTTTTTACATGTCTCTATAGACAATTTCTTCATGTATAATGTATCTTGTTTCTCGTGTTACAGTCGACTACTATATGAAAGACGGTCTAATTTTCTATGCTCTCTCTTTCATCCACATCATCTAATGTCCCACGTGGCAAGTCTTAGAGACACCGACGTCACACTATTGTACATGCTCAAAGTGCTGCGAGCAGGTGTACGGCGTGCATGCTCTGTTGGACGCCCACGTTCGTAGATTCATTGGATTTCATATTGTTATTTAATATAATATTAAATGATGTGGCAATCAGGTTGTTGCAATCAAACTTTCCAGGGTGCAGTAATAAATTGCTTACTTGTGAGTACTAGAGACTTAATTTGTTGCAGGACATGTAATATATATCACTTGGAAATTGGATGAAAGCAAGGTCGGACAAAAATTTAGTATACCCATCAAAATAGAGAAAAGGTAAGTAAAACAAGCTATACTAATAGTCAAGAGTTTTGATCAACGTTATTACGTTCTCAATTACGCTGGAACTTTTGATGTCCTTTTCGCTATGCGTGTTCATCGAAATATCTATACAGATATCCGATACGAATACAGATTTTCGAGATACAAATGGATTCAAATCGGCCACGAATAATTTGACGGATAGTACGCACATAAAGAAAATATGTAACTTCACCGACGAATGACCGGACTTCAGTTGGGTCGTCTTTCTTTTGATAGCTAGAGAAACAAAAGAGTAAAACCAACTAGCACTCTCGGATTAACGTGCTTTTGATGGTGTTGTTCCTTGCGTGTTTCGTGCAAATATTCCTGGTATGTCCAACCGTGCTTCCAATCTTCTTTACCCTTTTCTTTAAGGATGCCTGACCCTTTACTTTTTTTAGAGCAATTCATGTCTCTTTTTTTTTAAAAAAAAAATGGAGATCTAGCAATTCATCATGCCTCTTGTTTCGCGATGATCACTGCATTCTGCAGGGGTAAGGGTGTGGATGTAAATTTCAGTACCTGTTACTTCCTATAGTGCACTACATTATTCCTGCCTCTTAGTTACTTATTTACTTCGTCCCTTCTCTCTATCTCTTTCGCTCGATCAGGGAGTAGTAAAAAATTTTGGCCTTGTAGCTAAATATGGGTGTGCAACCTGGAGTGGAGCCGCCAAGGGACGCATGGTCGGACTTTAGTTGTGTCGTCGATAGCTAGAGAAACAAACAGCAGACCAGCTAGCATTCCCTCTGATTAACGTGCTTTTGATGGTGTTGTTCCTTCCGTTGTTACGTACAACCATGCTCCTAATGATCCATGTTCGTCTTCTTTACCTTTTTTTTAAGGATGTCTGACCCTTCACTTTTTTTCGAGCAATTCATGTCTCTCTTTTTTTTCCGTTTTTTCTTTTTCCTTTTTTTTAAATGGAGATCTAACAATTCATCCTGTCTCTTGTTTCGTGATGATCACTACGATTTCTCGCACGAGCTAATCCATTAGGTCGATCCAACAATTCATGTACGATGAGTAGTAATGGATGGCACACTAGTCTTATAAGAGAGAGTAGAGAGAAAACTTATGTTTGGATAATATTAATAGGGAAGCCGAGACGAGGTTTTATAGGAAGGAAAGGGTGGTGACAAGGATCTAATAATCCTTAATTAATGAAACTATTTATCTATAATATTTATTATGAATAATGGTGTCATTAACAACCATTAGAGGTACCCCTTGTCGTTAGAATTTACAATGACAAAGGAAGATTACAACCACTTTATGGTTGTAAGGTCTATCCCGACCACCTTTTGGTTGTAATATCTACTACGACCATTTTATGGTCGTAAAGTTTGCTACGACTAGGTCAATTACGACCACGCTATAGTCGATGAAATCCAAAGACATGTGAACCCGATCGACTAGAGACTTTGTACGCCACGCTCATTCACGTGTGGTAGTTAATGCATGTGTTGTTTGTCTCTGACATAACTGCACGTATTTCTCTTTGTCTCTAGCATAACTGCATCGAACGTGCAGGAGAGTGTTTCTCTGACAATAATTGCTGCCAACGCAAGCATCACCAACCGTCAAGACATCTCTTGACGACAACAACCGCCACCTCTTCAAGAGATATATAAGTGGTGACGCAGGATAGAGGAAGAGAGGACTAGAGAGGGTAGAAATTACGAAGCCATTTGTATTAGTTTCAATGGCTTGTTTCACTTTGTAAACACATTCAATACAAGAACACGTATATGGTTGTTATTCTCTCCAGAGAAGGCTTGAACATGTCTAAAAAAGTCCCATGTCTCCTTTTGCATGATCTCGATTTCATTGTCCCAAGTATTTATTTCATAAGATCGATATTAAAACATTGACACATGGATTTTGACCGTTGGGGTGGCTTTGTGACCATTGGGGATAAAGGAAGAGGGAGCGTATCTTCTAGCAAAATCTAAAACATTTTGGGTGAAGATATTCTTACATTAATTGTGGACACGGAATGGAGATGATCAAATCTTTTTACGCGATTTTTAGAAGTGACATCACATTTTTTTTCACGTTCTAATATAGAACTAGTATACAAGGATCCAAGCGTGGGACACGACTAGTGTACTCTGGAAGCCCAATTTCTTGGGCCCCGTTGGTATCGGTACGGCACTGGGCGTGTCTGTTGTTAGTTTGGGCTTGACTGTACCCCGGTGATAGAAGCCGACCTAACCATTCGCCTCCCAAGTCCCCACGCAAAATTTTCCTGATCATTCTCTGCCGGATGCGCCGAAACTGAATAGGATTGATGTTAGGCGTTAACCACCTATACGGTGTAGTATAAATTAAATTTGATCGTTGATTTGTTAAGAATATAGTAGACTTTTCTTTGTATTTTTTTCGTGAAGGTATTTAGACTTTTTTAATTAAAAGGTATTATAGATTTTTTCAATTAGAGTTAAAAATATTATTCTTGTGACATGTGATATCTACACGGGCAATTATAATTTTACCCCTCTCGGAATTATGATACTTATACTATCAGGTGTAGTATAATTAAACCCTAACTAATATGAATTATTGGATCTTAAAGAATGGACAACTCGCATTAAATTAAGTGTATTGTAAAAGAGGTTTATTTTTACAGATAGTCGTGGAATAACATCATTGGTAAGCGCGTATAAAAGGGCACAGCAAATTTCCTGATCATACTATCAGGTTTTTTTTATCTTTGTAAGAAGCGACTGGCCACATTGTTTGGCCATATAATAATGTAAATACAAAAACAAAAAAAAACGGTTGAATTTGTATTTATTGTCTTCTATATATGTAAACGGTCTTGGTATAACGACATGACGGCATTACTGACCAGTGAAAAACAAGTAATACATATTTATATGTCATATGTTCTAAATTTGCATTTATGTATATGAAAATGGGTCATATGTGAATTTGTATTTATGTATGTATATTATCACGCACGGTTATTTATTGAACTATCTATGATGTATATTTATCACGACGGTTCTACTTTAGAACCGTCTGTGATGTCTAACCCTATTTATATATACTTAGACTCTAGGGTTTGTCGCAAACGATTAAGTTTCTCTAACTCGATCTCCTTGGTCCTCGAGCCTGTCGCCGTCGTCCTCGACGCCTCCTCCTCGAGCCTCGGCACACCTCCTCCTGAGCACGAGCCACCGCCTCCTGAACCCGGTGCCTCCTCCTCCCCCAAGCACGTGTCGCCTCCTCCTCGAGCCTGCGCTACTGCCCCCGAGCGCCTCCCAAGCGTTTCTGTGGGTTCGTTTCATTAGCACATCTCTGTAATCCACTTTGCAGTTCAGTTCGCATATATATGATGTACTTGTCAAAATCTTAAATTGGTTTGATTTAGTATCAGGAGATATAGCAAGTCTTTGGATTTCATATTAAATTGCAATTATTTTCTTAATCGCGTCAGTCGAGTCTTAAATTCAAGACCTCTTAACTCTGATACCATATTAAATTGCATGAACCAACTAGTTCACCAAAAAACTTAAGTTCATGATGAAAGACGAACAATTCACTTATACTTCAATATAAATACAGAGATATATGTGACAAAAACATTTATTTTTTGAACCCCAAGCTAGTTCTTGGTGTGCAGGGTACCCGTACCCCATCCCATGCATGTGATGTGCCTCCATCGCGGTGAAGGAGCAAGTAGCGGACGAATTGAAGAGGGTACCGAGCACGAGAATGCGTAGCTGCCACTCATTTCACCATTGCACAACACTTGACAACGAGAGAGGAGAGGAGAGGACCCATCTCCGTCCCCTCTTATTTGCTTTCCTTTTTCTTAAGGATTCCTGTCCCGCCCCTAATCTAAAAAAAAACAATTTCTGTCCCTTGCTTGTTAACCGTTGCTTCTTTTGTTAAAGATCTTGTTCGTTGTTTGCTTCGCCCTGGAACGTGCATATATATATTCAGTAACTTGAAGTAACACTTTTAACAATCAACCCTCACAAAAAAGAAAGTACACTTAACAAGATTACGTACCACTTAATGACAGCGTTTAATCTTCCATCCCCGTAAGGCTGCTCCCAATGGGCAATATCTTAGTACAGTTTCTTAGTGCATGAGGGGTGTTCGGATACTATCTTCTCAATGCATAGTTTCTTATGGTGTAGTATCTTAGGCTGTTTTATTTAATTACATGTATGAGAGGAAACAACGATCACAATAAATTTTATGAGTTGGATTTGAGACCGAACCGGATCCAGATTAGATACTAGAGTACCATCTATCTTCATTAACTATGGTGCCACATCATCATTTTGACTACATGACAAAGCTTAAGATACCAAATATTGTTTGTGACACACCTAAATTTTGATATAGTAAAACTAGCGTTGACTAATGAGCCAAGTAAAATTAGCAATTTGATTTCCATACTAATTTCAAAATAAAATCTCTAAATAATTATAATTCAAATAAAAAATAAGAAAAATGAAAATTAGATATGTATATGAAACCCAAACAAAAAATAAAATAAAATTAGGAATAAAAAATATTTTTTTATCGTTTTGGACATCGACACGGTCACCAGTACACACCTTTTACCATTAGTTTTTCTAATTATATGTTAGCAAAAATTATTCAAATTATAATGTTATGTAAATATTTTTGGTGACAAATCTAGTAATATCATTTCCACATGATAAATCCAAATAATTTTGTGTATACTAGAGGTCAAAGTTATAGAAGCTTGACTCGACACATTCTAAAACAACATGTAAAAAAGAACCGAGGGAGTATCTCCCAAGTCTTGACAGTCATTAGACTGACTTGCATTTATTGAAACAAAATCGTGTACATCATATGGTATGATCATTGCAATCACTGGACAATTGCACGAGTTGGCTCATCTTTACCCTTGTAAATCTTAAAAGAAATGTTTTTGTTACTGCAATGGACTTGAGAAATCGTTAAGTAGGATAGTCTGATTACCTAGGTTTGTTACTTGCATGGTTGATATTATTGGTGTCAGAAACTGGCTAGTCCCAGACAAATTTGGCAAATACCACTGATGATTGGTGGGCTTGGGCAATAAGTGAAGTGCTCATGTAGGCAGCGGGTTGGACCAGCAACTGAAATGGTTCATTAATTCTCGTGCACCTTTCATGTTGATAGCGTCCTGCATGGACACAGTTTCCTGATAAACCAAGAAGCAGCATGACATGAAGAATGCATAATTTGTTCCTTTTTCGTGTTTTTTCCGCGATGTCTTGTATAATTCTTCCCACATATGAAATTCTTTCTTGTATTTGCAATATTGTTTTGATGATCATTAATCAGTTTGGTTTGACTGGTGGGCATCCTCAGAGGAGTCATCCGTCCCAAATGCTGAGTGACCAAAGTACGTACTGTTTCCTTTCGATTTTTTTTCAAATAATCTATTTTTATTATTAATTACAACATTATATCTGCGATAATATTTTTACAGAAATATACTCCATCGCCAACCGCGGTATCGTCTCATAGAGCTCAACCGTTAGCGATCGACACTTGTCGCTCAACGGTTGGTCCTAATATGCAACTCACTTATCTAGCCGGGCATGCATTGTGCCCGTTGGGGTCTCAGTCGCCCAACCGTTGAGTTATCGGGACCATCGCCAATGATCGGGTCCAATACCCAACGGCCGAACGACGAGAGTATATTCTCGTAAAAATATTATCGCAGGTATAATATTGTAATTAATAATAAAAAATGGATTATTTGAAAAAAAAATTCGTTTCCTTTCCTCTTAAGCTTCTGTCGTTGTTAAATGGATGGGAAATGTACTTGTACAAATCATGCTGTTGAAATACGGTGGCATTTGCTGTAAGACTCTAAAATTGTGGTTTGGCTAGAAGACACAAGGTATGGGTCTGGACTACTGACGTACTGATAGGGAAAATATTTGGTGTTACATAATACCACATACTGATTATCGGACCCGGATTCTCGAGAATCCAAATCCTCTGTGAATCATCGTGCTATTTCTGGATCAAGAGCTAGCACTTCACAGACACATTGTTGAATCATTCATACAAGGCGTGAACTAAAACAAATATATTACAACACAGGGTAACATAGACCTCATCGGGTCGAGTTTTACAAAAGGGCCGCACAAGGCCAAATAAATTACATTACAAAAGAACGACCAAGTCTACAGCGGAAGCAAAAAGGGGAAGGTAGGGCTCATCTCACACAGGCAAGCGACTGGGGTGTCCTGTGTACGACAGATATTAACCAAGGGCTGGATAATATTGGTTGTACGCGGGTACCAACGAGTCTACTTAGACTGGGCGAGATCTAAACTACAGAACTATCCTACTCCTCGTCATATCCTTGTCCATCGTCTTCTGGTCCATCGTAGTAGGCATAGTCTCCTTCATCTTCATTATCTGAAGGGTGGGGGAGAGAAGCGAGAATGAGCACTACTGCCGTGCTCGCGAGCCAACACACAAATGCAATTATATACATGCAAGGCTTAACAAGGATGGCTCGGGTTCTTTTATTTGCGAAAGCAAGTTTTGCAATACTATAATTACAAAGCCTCGACTTAGCATTTTAACAAATTGCAATTTTATAAAGAGAGTAATGTGCAATAATTATTTCAGAGAGGTTACCTCCACCTTCATGCTTATTTTGATCATGGTTACATCCACCATATTAACAAAGACTGGGTACATCCACCCAGGAAAAACAAATTCGTGGCTAGGTGAGCCCGCCACGCTTTTTATACCACCCACAAGGTTTTGAAATAGAACTAACTCAAGTTAAGTTCCCATGTCCGCCTTTGACCGTAGGCACGGCTGTTTAAACAGTTTAATACTCTGCAGAGATAGCACACTTTACCCACAAGAGACAATTAACTCATTGCCCTACACAATTCCTTAGATGTGTAGTCGAGAGGTTGTCACAATAACGTTTCGACTTATCTCGCCCCTTCTGTCATTTCGCACATATAGGGTTACGCCCATGATGTTGAGCGGGATGTTTTACTCAGCGACTGGCATAGCGGTGCTATACCTCGGACCGGCAAAACGTCACCCTCCTCTCGGTGTCCCATTCAAGCGAATAAATCCACTTGGCTCCCCATTTATCCGCCCAAATGAAATGGCATCCAAGGTTCAATAAACCTACTAAGCTAAGTCGCAAGTTTTTCGCAACTTGTGGTTGTACTTGTTTAACACGGAGGTCGTGACCCGATTAAGTCCTTAGGGTTATCTCGGCGGTTCATTCCACAACCCAATCATTCTCGTGCTCCTTGAGCACCAATCCGCCTCACCATCCGCCCAGATAGAGCTAGCATTTTTAGGGTTTTGAGGAGTAAACCAAACTATTTTTTCGCCTTAGTCATTGGACCACCAATGACTACCCAAAACATTTTATTTTTGAAGACATGATGATTTGGGGTATTTAATACCCAGCATTTTGAGCAAGGCTAGCATGTCGCCTAAGCACGACCTATAACTAGTATTACCATAGTATTACTAGGGTGACAAAGGATATTGGATTCAAGTTGACATGGATGGCATATTAATTATTTAAACAACAAGTAGGTAATTAACTACCTTAAGCTTTAACATATCTTTGATTAAAAACTAAAGCATGCAATTTATTAATTTAAAAGAAATTAATTTACATAAAATGTAGGAGCAACATGGTCAAAGTATTGACTCGCCTTGGTTAGAGGCAAGATGATCATGATATTCTTGGTCTTGATCGACTTGAGGATCTCCGGCGTCTTCGAATCCTAAACGGGCGATTTACCGGAAAAAGCACAACGGCAAAGAGAGCAAGTAAATACAAATGAATACACAAATAAACTCCAAATTAATCAAGGCCTATGCCATTAGCAAGGTCTCGGCTTAACGAATTTTTAGAAATTTAGTTTGCAATTTTTGGAGCTATAACGGAGGAGATACGAATTTACGAAGCTTAAAAGGAAAAAGAAAAGAGAGAGAGAGGGTCACGGTTCACTTAAAATGTAGAGACCCACCACAAAGACAGAAGCGGCTCGGGTTCACGCAACAAGACGCTGGGCCCACCGGGCAAGGAGGAGGGGGAGCTGGCTTTGCTCACAGGCTCGGGGGCCCACGGGTCACCCTAACAAGGGAGAAGACCCTATGACAAAGGGCCCACGCCAAAAAAATAAAATAAAACCCCAAATCACTTCCTCTCCCATTTTTCAGAGCAGGAGGCGAGGGGAGGGTCGGCCGATCCGGCGCGGGCGGCGACGGCGTGAGGGCGGCGGGAGGCCGGCGAGAGGCGGCCGGGTCGCCAGAGGGAGGCGGCCTGGGAGGTGGCGGCGGGCCGGGAGAGGTGGCGCGGCGAGAGGAAGAAAGAGGCGGCGGCTTTTCTCGAGCTCGTCTGGGTTCGGCGATCTTGGCGCCAGGGGAGGAGGCGGCGACGCACTGCAGCCAGTAGGGCGAGGGGTGGGAGGAGCGGTCCGGAGGAATGGGGAGACCGTGCGGCTCGGCGACGCAATGCCGGAGCGGAGAAGAAGGGGCGCGTGGGTGGAGGTCTACGGCGACGGGGGCGGAGACGGGAGGTGGGGGACGGACTCCTCGTGCTACGGGGCTCATGGTGACGCGGCGCGCGCGGGCGGGGGCTCACCGAGGCGACCACACGTTGGCGAGGCGCGGCGGCCAGAGGAGGAGTTCACGGTTTTGGAGGTATGTTTTCTTACCGCTTGCAATGGGGCGACGTGGGGAGCTCTGGGGCGAAGGGGCTTAAAGGGGAGAAGGAGGAGCGGGAGGGAGCTCGGGGTCGTTGGCGAGGACGAGCGGGCGCCGCGGCCCCGAGGCGGAGGCATGGGCACGCCATGAGCGCGGTAACGAGGTCGACGAGGACGGGTGGTTGAGTGCAGCGAGGACGAGCAAGGACGAAGCGGTGATGACCGAAAAGGCCTCGGTGTCAGAAGGCCGACGCAGCGCACGGACGGGCTGAAGTCGGCAGAGGACGTGGCAAAGTCTTGTGAGGCAGCGGGCGGTCAAAGCGGCATGGGGCAAGTGGCGAGCAAGCGAGATGGGCGCTCCGGAGGAGGGCCAAGGCGGCTCAGCGGGGGCAAAGGGTTGGCATTGCTGTCATGCTACAGGGAGCAAAGCAAAGACAGGGAGCCGGTGGGCTGCTTCTTTGCCACGACCAAACATCGTTCTACTCGTGTCTTACCATTTTGAAGGAGGTCTGAAGAACCAGCCTACCCTAAAAGACTTCTAACAGAATGTTGCTAGGGTAAGGAGGTCCACTTAATGTTGTAAACAGGTGCATAGGAAGAAACAAGATAAGGTGAGGTTAAGGTAAGGAAAAGCACCAGAAGAAAGGTAAGAGTGAAAAGATGACCTAGGTAAGAAAGAACATTTTATTCTTCTTTTGTTATAAAATAATTTTGAAATTCTACAACCATGCTACTAGGTTGCGACTTACAGTCAGGAGGCTCTGATACCACTTTTGTAACGACCCAACTCTAGGGTACCCGAGAGGTCCTCCAAGAATCTTCTGGAAAGTCCATCAGGACCTCCCAGGAGGTCCACAAAGGACCTCTCGGACAGTCCACCAAGACCTCCCAGGAGGTCTAGCAGGACCTCCTGGAAGTCCAGGAGAACATGACCCGAGAGGGTCTTGGAGCCAGTGAGCACCCGAGGACCTGCCACTGCCCAACCAGGGAAAAACGAGGAGGTCTGGGGCACCCCAAGACCACCCGCGACCCTCCAGAGGAGGTCGTGGAGGTCTGAGACCACCCAGAACCTCACGCGTTCATTCCATCGTGTGGACATGGAGGTCCAAGTTTACTCTAAGGTTCCCTGTGAAACCCGAGCTAGTCCCAAGGATCATGGCTAGCTCTTCACAGTAATAATACAATGGTTGTAACATCCAGAACGCATCTTTATTAAAGCAAAATATCTACAGAGTTGTTTACAAGGTGGCCTTGGGCCAAGCACATATACACAAAAGAGCAAAAAGAACAAAAGGATCCATCAGCACGCCACAGGGAACTAACTGGAAGGCACAACCTATTCGCTTTGATCTTCATCACTGCCAAGGTCCTCTCCTGGCAAAAATTGTAATGAGCAAGAGTGAGCACACAACCGCGCTCGCAAGTTACACCCGTGGGTTAGCAAAATGACATGCATATATGGATAATCAATGGATGGCATAATATGGTTAATTTGCACAAAGCCAATTTTCTTTCAAATACCATTACTAAGTTCCAAAGCAGGTCTTTATAATTAAAATTCATTTTAGCAAAGCAATTTTTCAGTTGGATAACATTCATCAACAAGTTGGTGAAGGATACCTCTCGACACCGGGCTCCTGCCCAAACCCATGGGATAGCAATCCCAAAACAGATTTGAAAACATTTCGAAATCCCAAAATCAACATCTAACTCGAGTAGCCTTTGCCAAGACGCCCATGACCGTGGACACGGCTATTCAATAGATTTAACTCTGCAGAGGTTGTACACTTTACCCACATGACATGATTTCTCTAGTTTATCCCAGATCCGTCAATGCCACCTCTCACTACCAAAGGTAAGAGGTCTAGAGCTCATGACAAGGCCTTTACAATGTATTGCCCCACCACGCCTTTCCTTGCTAAGGTTTCACTTTCTGTGGATCGCAATCCGCTGAAAGCCCCTCTTGCACCAAGGGGAACAGAGGTCATAAAAGACCATTAGCCCTACAAGACCTCCCACACCTCCAATGGAGCAGCATATGGTGGAGTTTTGCAAATTACTCAGCCAGGTCCCACGCCCCATTCTAGAGACATGTGGTTGCACGATTGTGGCATAGCCCATTATAGGCATGGCATTGGTCGCTCAAAGACCGGTCCTCACATGACTAGGGCGACTTTCACAAACCCTTGGACCTCCACCTTAGCCAGGATAGAGTCCGTGCACAAACATTGCACCTACCAAGCAAACCATTTCGCCCTAGTCCAATTCCAATTTCATTTTCTTTGCTTCCCCAGCAACACTTTCATAATCCCATGACAACCCAATGTCATGGTCAAAACATTTTAAGCAATATTTGGTCATGTTGGTAAAGATTTCCCCAAATCAATACTTTTGGTCTAAGCTTGACTAAGCACAAGTTTTTCAAATGGTCTTGGCTCACACTACTGCATGACCCAAGTTTGATCTAAAGGTGACAACGAGGTTCATCCAAAGTCAACAGTGGCCCATACAAAGGAAGTAGGCATAACTATGAATTTAAAACAGTATTGAAATAACTTGGTAGAAATAGGCATGCATTATACTTTGAAACTGAACATAAATAAATTGAATTATTGGGTGCAATATAATCAAGAGTGTAACTTGCCTTGCTCACTATCCTGAGAATCTTCCTCTTCAGAATCCTCAGACTCCTTGGAGTCTTCGCAATCTACACGCGAAAGAGAGCAAATTCAAAGAAGACTCAAATAAAGATCCAACTAAGATCAACAAGAAAACCAAATGAACCCCAGAGGGAGTCCAGAACTCAACCAACAGAAGAGGTCCATATTTTAGAATAGGTTCTTATAGGAGAGGCCTAAGCTTACTAGGAGGTGGTGGTCTTTATAAAAGACCCCAAAGGAGTGATTTAAACAATAAAACAGAGAGGTCCTAAGAAATGGTTCTTGCGTAAAGTCCAGAGAGGAGGTCTTCACACAAAGGCCATAGAAATCCGTAAGGGAGTCCACCAGGGGAGGTCCTGAGATGGACACAACCAGCTCAGTGCAGTGGCAAAAACAAGAGCGGAGGAGATCGCCAAGGGACTTACCAGGGACAAGAAGGAACCAAAGGATGGAGGGGAGGTCGTGAGCGACAAGGTCTTCCCTGGGAGCTACTGAATGAGAGCCAAGATAACAGAATGTGGAGAAAGGTGATGTGGTAGAATTTCTTGGTCTAATTGTAGTCAAGGTGGTGAAGAAAACTAGAAATATACGTGTCAAGGATAAGTATAGAAATTGGTCAAAGGTAGTTGAGTGGCAGAGCAGGTGTCACTACCACCCTGGTTAAAAGGTACGAGAAAGGACAACGTATGTTGCTATGGGAAGGAACAAGGAAGGATGTCAGGGTACGGCTAAGTGACCCGATTCAGAGTAAACACCACGTATGTGGATGCATTTAATGTGACAAGACATGCATTAAATGCCCAAGATATTAACGTGGCGGAGGAAATGAGAATGACTAAGTCTGGCAAGTGGGGCCAGACAACTTAGAAACAATCGGGTCAAGAGGGGAGGTCTTGCCCCGCAGAGGAGGTCTTTGAGGAGGTTCGAGGGGCTTAGGAGGTCCTAGGCCCAAAGGACCGGGAGGTCTAAAAGTTGAGGAGGTCTAGACATACAGAGGAGTTTTGGACATGCGGAGGTCTCGGCAGGTCGGATCAAGAAAAGGAGGTCCTGACGGTTGGGATCTCATCAAGGGAGGTCGGGTGAGGAGGTCTAGAGCCAAATGTAGAAGGCCACGGAGAGGTCTTGGACAAGAGGTCCAAAGAATTACAACAAGGTCCTGCGGTTGAGATTAAAGGCAAGTTGAGGTCCGGGCGGTTGGATCTCCAAGAGGGAGGTCCAACAGCCAAGATCGAACGTGCAGGGGAGGTCTGGGCCTTTGGATCCAGAATGAGGAGAGGTCCAAACCGTTAGATTCGAACAAGGAGAGGTCCAAAGGAGGGTTCCTCGAAAAGAGGAACTCCACGGGAGATTCACAAAAGGTAGTCCAACAGAAGTTCGTAAGTCAAGGCAACTCAAAAGTGACTCCCAACCGCTCAGGTGAGATCAAGGCCTTGGCGGTTAGGATTGAACCCTCACAGAGGTCCTTTCGCCAAGAGGAAATGTCAAGGAGGTTCAAATGAACCCGGGAGGTTCAAGGCATATAAGAAGTCCATCGAATACAAGGAGGTCCCGACCAAATAGAGGTCTGGCATAAAAGAGTGCCCAGGCAGCAAGGGGTCTAGACTTAAGAGAAGTCTGAACAGAAAAGAGGTCTGAGCCCAAGAGATTCGAACCAACAAAGAGGTCCAAGGTGACCAAACTCAAAGGGAACGGCCTGGACATACGGGCACGTCCAGGTGAGAAATGGTCCAAGCCTCAAGGGAGGTCTAACCTCATGAACCACTGGGGAGGTCTAGGCCACAGAGAAGGTCTAAACCTACATAATCCAAAAGGAATAGGTTAAAGGAGGATTGCTGAGCTTACCAGCAAGGGAGTATAAACAACTCAAACCCTTCCAACAGAACCAAACTTTGAATTCTCATCAAAACAAAATATTTTTAATTCATTTTACACATTTAAAAAGGATTTAGAAAATCAGGATGTTACACCGATGATCCCCCAAAGATGTGCTCGATGGTGTGCTCGGGGTCCTGAAACGGCATGTCCTCGTTGTCGTCCGACTGTGTACGACCACTGGCTTGCCCTACTTTTTCGAGGGTAGGAAGTGGTCCTTTACCGTTGTAGTAGTCTTCGAGTTTTCGTTGGAAAACTCGACAGTTGCGAAGGTCATGTCTTTCCTTTTTATGAAAAGGGCACCACCTAGGCTTGTCGTTCTTCCGTTCGAGGCGCTTACCTTTGCCTCGATCGGGGTATTGCTTGGTAGTTCGTGGTTCCTTATCACTTACGGCGAGGATCTCCTTAGAAACATTGGCTTGAGGTTTTTGTCCCTTTACCTTGTTCTTGGATTTCTTGGCCTTCTTATCCTTCTTTTTGCTACCCTCGCTAGTCTCCTGAGGGTTCTGGTCATCTCGATTGATGATTTTGGTCCACTCAACTACTTCATCAGCAGTAGCGTACCGATCAGCTATCTCGAAGAGATCAACTATAGTAGTGGGAGGGTTCAAAGCGATGTCCTCCGTGATCCTTCTGCTCCACGGACTCCGCTTGAAGGCTCCGATATGATGCGCCGAAACCTTAGGAATACAATTGCGAACCTGACTGAAACGCCTGATGAATTGGCATAGTGTTTCGTGGTCGTTTTGTCGCATCCTATGTAGGTCACCTCCTTTCCAGGGCGATGGTAGGTGCCCTGGAAATTAGCCAGCAACAGATCACAGAAGTGTTGCCATGAGTAGATCGACTCGACTGGTTGGTTTAATAACCACGATCGAGCAGACCCTTCGAGCACAGTCGGAAGGTAATTTGCCATGACGCGCTTCCTCCTCCTGTCGTTCGGACAACGGTTATGTAGATCTGAAGGAATTCGATGGGATTTTGAGACCCATCAAACTTCTCCATGTTCCCTGGTCGAAATCGCGGCGGCCAGTGAACTACTCGGAGGTCAGGCGAGAATGCCCGACATCCGGTAATCACATCGTAACGCCTCTTTTGTAGAAAAGAGGGGTTGACGTCGCTAGGTGATTGTACTCGACGATATCCAGCAAGGGGTGAATCTGACTTATAGTAAGTCTCGATCCTACGAGGGTAATACTCCTCATATCTTGTCTGCTGTTGCAGACCTCTCGGTCGGAGTGGTGAGTGATCACCTCTTCTAGGAGTTTTATGATCGTCAGGAATTCGAGGAACAATTTTCTAGATTGGGGAGCGATGCACATTGCGGTGATCTACATGCGGCGAGTTATTCGATTGACTGGAAGCTGATGGAGTCGTACTGCCACGACTTCCAGAATGTTGTCGGCGGGGTCGTTCGAGCTTGTTCATCGTACTCCGTAGCCTTCGTGCGATCTCTTCAGCGAAGAGGTCGTAGCCAGGTGCTCGGGCAAGTTCTCGAGATGGGTTCTCGAGCAGATCGTTGATATGCTGAAGTTCCTGAGCTTCTTCCGACTGGTATTGAGCGCGCCCAGGCAATTTTCTCTGAGCCGCGACTCGTTTCCGTCGGTTTGTTTCAGAATCATTCATACCTGATCCTTGAGCTTGCCTTAATGGAGTGCGATGATCTCGAGAATTTCCCTCACGCTCATCAGAGTATTGACTCGGGTCGTCGTCGGAGGTGTCTTTGTCATTGCCACGAGCGGTTGTAGGGAGTGATCTTCGGAGAGCATCTGCAGCCTTGTTTCTGGGAGAGTTATGGCTACCGAGGGCGTGATTTAAGACCTCCGCTGATGATCTCCACTTGCGCTAGAGGCCTCCTCGCTTGAGGAGTCGTCGAATGACACCATCTCGCGACTTGGAGCAAACCCCTCTAGGAAGGGGAATTCCGGGTTATAACCGTCTCCGTCGGCAAGCGAGTCCTGCGTTGGGATGGTCGAATTCGCAGTAAGAGCATGTTCGATCGCATCCTTCGCTGGGCTAACCAGAGAGAGAGAATCACCTGATGCTGATGAAGATTTGGAATTGTGACTTCCAGGAGTTGTCGCGCCAAGTCGGACTGTCTTAGGCGGACTTGGACCTGTGGAGAGGGAACCCTCACCGTGTCCTGAGTTTGCCTTGGGACAGCCCTCATTGTGGTCGGATTGACCCTTGTTCTCTGAGAAAGCTGGTTTCCCATCTGGACATATAGTTGTGGGGGATAAGGATCCCTCCTCAACTCCATCGATGGTAAGGTCTCCTGGAGAAAGATCTCCGGATGCGACATCACCGTCAGATGATGCATCACTCGGCTCATAATCGAAGCCGGCATCCATGTCGATATCTGCATAATCGGCCAAGTCGAACCAGTTCTCCTCGTTCCACTCTCCTGCCATGAGAGCATGAGAATCGGAAAGACAAAGGAAAGCTGATGACTTGAAGATCCCCACGGTCGGCACCAACTATCGGTGTTTTAGAACCGAACTTACGTAAAGATTGTTTGATTCGGGGGTTCCTCTAGGCTCAAAATCACATAGAGATGGAGACACGGGGATTTTTATATAGGTTCGGGCCTTCTCCTGGGAGAATAACAACCCTACTCCTGTGTGTATGTATTGAGCATGCTGGATTACAAGATGGAATCAAAGACTAGAGTATTGTGCTTCTAATCTTTTGTTGCCCGTCCTAATGTTCTGCCTCTGTCGCCCTGTTGATCCTTGCCTTTTATATCATCTCCGGAGTGCACCGTTGGATCTTCGGAATAAAAGTCTCCTTAACGCGCAAGATCGTGGAGCTGTTTCTGGGAGTTATTACGGGGGTTTTAATGTCCCCACGTCGCTAGGCAATTATCATCATAACAAGGGGTTAAGTCGTGCTGTTATCTCAGGGAATAACAGCGTAATTGATTACTCATATACTGGGATACGGCACATGATATTCCTTTATCGACTAGGCCCACATGTCTGTGAATCTTGTTGACTGAGGACTAGTCGTAGAAAGTCTTACGACCAGTTGGTGGTCGTAGGAGAGCCTACGACCACGGACCAATCGTAGTAGAGCTTACGATTACGGGATGGTCGTAGGAGGGCTTACGACTATAGGGTAGTCGTAGGAAGACTCATGACTACAGGGTAGTCGTAGGAGGACTTACGACCTCCAGCTTCCCCCTTAAGAATATTAAGGGGTATACACAAGAGTTATATGACGTCATTAATACCTATAATATGAATTATAGATATGTAATAAAATAAGGATTATTATATCCTTGTCAGGCTCGATTTCCACTCCTATTTACAGCCCAGCAAACAATTCAGCCTAGAAACACAACCAAACTAACACACACGCACATGTCCATCCTCCGCCTCCCCATGCGCCGCCAAGACCTCCCCTCCACATTCGGCTCGAACCCCCCCCCTCCGCGTCCGACCTCCTCCCATGGTCCCAAGCCAAAATGATCCAGCTCACGAGTTTAGGCCGAACCGAGCCGATGAGACATTTTTGCTCATTTGCTTAATGAGCCGAGCCGTGTTCACAAACGAGTTTGACCGAGCCGCGCTAGTTTGTTATCCATCCCTAGGTGTGCATATATATTAATTTCATTAGCTTCAAGTACAGTTAATAATACGAGTACCACGTAATGCCAGCAAGACTAAAAAGTGTCTTTCATCCGAGTTTGTCACACACGAAATCTTGACAGTAGAAATAAATCTCAACAAGAGGCCGAGCTAATCGAAATTAATTGATTTTGTGTTCAAAGCAGGGCCTTGAGAATTGGATCTTTGTTCTAGCTAGCTAGCCCTTCTCCTAGCCTTCAGCACGTACGTCTGATTAGTGCTGCAAGCAGCTGTGTAGGCGCGCATCCTCTGTTGGACATATATAATATTAAATGGTGTGGCAATCAGGTTATTGCAATCAAACTTTCCACGGGTACAGTAATAAATTGCTTACTTGTGAGTACTAGAGACTTAATTTGTTGCAGGACACGTAATATATATCACTTGGAAACTGGATGAAAGCAAGGTCGGACAAATAATTTAGTAATATAGGTAAGGCTCAAAGCGTGTTTTTGGCCTTGTAGCTAAATATGGGTGTGCACCTGGAGCCGCCAAGGACACATGGCCGGACTTTGGTGAACTTTTTTTTTAATTAACACTTTTTAAAATTTTATTTTAAAGTGAACCCTCCACCTGGAGCCGCCAAGGGACGCATGGCCGGATTTTATTTACTTAGGTCGTCTATAGCTAGAGAAACCAAGAGTAAAACCAGCAGTCCAGCTAGCATTCTCTCTGATTAACGTGCTTTTGATGGTGTTGTTCCTTGCGTGTTTCGTGGTAATATTCCTGTTATATATGTACGTACTGTTAGAAAACTATGAGTTTAGCTCATGAGCCGGTCCATATGTAGATATTCCATACAAAATCCTAACAGAGTCTGTAGTCTATAAATAAGGGTGCTAATCATTATAACAGGCAGATTATGAGAAGAGAAATAAAGAGAAGAAAGAAGTCTCTCTATATCTCTGTGCTCAATCTACTATTCCGTACTTCTGTTTTTGTGTGCGATTCTACGCTTGTCTACGAGGTGATCGCTCAGACTGGACTCGCCAGCGACGGTTTCTCAACACATTATCAGCACAATCGATTCCGGTCTACCTCTAGGCATACTCTACTCAGATCGAAAGGTAACCGTCGTAGCACGACGCTCGTAGATCGAATCGCATTTTCTAAATCGCTTTCAATTATAGAAATTTGGCTTTCTAGAGTTTTTTCTACGGTGCAAATCCACTCTAATATACCGCAAGCCGACTTGAAGTCGCCGACCAAGCCGATCGGTGGGTTGCATGATAGAGCAGATGATGATTGCACTGTAGATTGTAGATTGTAAATCTGCTCTAACCTACCGTGAGCCAACTTGAAATCGTCAGCCAAGCTGATTGGTAGATTACATGAAAAGAGCAGATGATGATTGCACAATTCATGGAGGAACAGTAAAAAGAAAAAAAAAACAGCCGACACAGCCCCGTACGGCCACGCCGCCGCTGGTCTGCCACCGGCCACCCGCACGTGGCTGTGCTGCGCACGCTTGAAGCCGGCTTAGAGCCGTGCCGCCACACCTCGCCCTGTGCGACACATGTGCCACCACCGCTGTCCTGGAGCCGCGCCACCGCCGGCCTGGTGTGGAGCCGCCCTAGCCCCCGGCCTGTAGCCAGCCCCTGGCCCATCCCGCACAAGCCAGCACGTGTCGACAGGAGCCCGCACTGGCCTGGAACCGCATCACCACGCCGGCCTGCCGACGGCCCGCCGCCTCCGCATAGGCTCCACGCCGCGTGCCCGCTCGCCGCCGGCTGCGCCCCCGTGCTCGCTCACCGCCGCCCGTCCGCACGCGGCACCGAGCTGCGCCGCCCGAAGCCACTAGCCGCCGCACGGCCACCGTGTCACAGCCCTGCCAGTCGCGCGCGCGTATCCAGCACTCGATTCTGTGGGCTAGATTTAATTACAGTTAAACCATTGGATGTTATATCTGCAACTCATGTGAATAAAAATACAAGAAGAAATCTCATTAAAAAATGCCATGAATTTCAGTTTTAGGAGATTAGAACTGAATATAGTATAACAGCTGCAATTCAGCGCGCAAGGCACAAAAATAGCTCAGGTAAAGATAACAAGAAACAAACAGGTGAGTACTGCTATCACACTGGAGCAGTAGTTTATTAAGCCGCACACCAAGAACACGCTCGGCTCACCTCAAAAAAAGGAAAACATAAAATCACACACCATGAGAAGCAGCAAACGATTAAAACACACCGATTAATCTAAACAAGCAATCATGGAACAATGCAACGGAGGTAATTAACGCGGTAATGCATGGGCAAATGAAACAGACACGCGTGGCATCACATTAATTCTTCTGCAGGATGATCGGCTCTGCCTACGACTGCTGCTCCTGCTGCTGCTTCTTCTTTTTCTTCTTCTGGAGGAGGCTCCAGCCTTTGAAGCCTGTCCGCCAAGGTCTCCATCCCCATGTACGACCAGATGAGCCAGACGTTGGTGAGGTACTCCCCACCTTCACCCAGGCTCTTGGCATGCAGGTAGCCCCTGCATCTGCTAGCAGAATAGCAGAGCATCTCCACCCACACCCCCTGGATCACCTGCCACCTCTCTGCCACCTCGCCCAGCAGCATCAGTGCTTTAGCGAGCCTGCATGCTTGGGTAATCAGAGTATTAGTACCTGTGGCGTTGTCTGTGGGCGGTGTCGGTTTCCGCTCGAGCGCTTCTTCATTGCCAAGCGGTGCCCCCCTGATATAAATCTCCCGCGCGAGTGTTTCTTCATTGTCTGTGGGCGGTGTCGGTTTCCGCTCGAGCGCTTCTTCATTGTCAAGCCGTGCCCCCCTGCTATCCTTGAAGATGAACTCGAGATCATAGATGGCGTTGCTGAAAAGACCCGGTCTGGTGCCGGGCATTAGCATCTCAGGATGGATGAAGAGCAGGTACACCATATAGTTGGATATCTCCCTGCCGCACTGCCGAGCGGCCTTCAGTTCTTGGAGATGTTGAGGGGACATCGTAGAGAAAGCTGGTTGGTAAAAGCAGAGGTCCGTGGCGATGTGCCAGACAAGGACGCTCTCGTCGAACAGCAGATCCGTCAAGCTCCACCGCAGCTGAGGGTGCCTCCTCAGGGTCAACTGGCCCCTGAGATTGTTGAATGCTCTGTAACTGGCTGGGTCGGTGATGTACTTGTTCCACCCATCTTTCACATGTCGGTGAACCAGCTCCGTAATCCGGAGGGCTGCAGGTACCTGCGAAATGTACCAATGCTTGTTAACGTACCTCCTGAGACGGCTGAAGGCAGCAAGCTTCATTAGAGGGGTGGGCTTCTTCTCGCGAGCACAGCAGGACATGAGGCTGTGCTGGGAAACAATGCCAACAGAACGGGACCTCCAAACCAGGGAAGGACATGTGCACGGAAGGCAAACTTCGTAACAGCATGTCAACCAGGGAAGGAACGACTGCACAGCAGTGCAACAGAACAGGATGTACGTCACCCTGACGTCGTTCTCATTGTAACCATCCTTGTGGCTCTTGGCGAAGAGCACCACAGAAGCTAAGGCAATGAACCCAGGCACCATCATGGTTAAGCATAAGCCAAGAGGACTGATCACTGATCTCTGCCTGGTGTACAGGAGATTAAATATATGTTCGACGAACTGCTGCGATAAATTGTATGCAGTCCCCTCATCAAGCTCCAGGAAACATCGCAGATCGCTAAGCCGACCAGAGTATGGAGTAGACAGGTCGACAAACTTCTTATAGATGCCACTGCAGATACGCTCATATTCTTCTGGAGATATTCTTTCGCATTGGTACGCTACCACCTTTTCTGCCTCTTTTGCTTGTTGTACATATTCTTCAAGCGAAAAGGCGTGTTCTTCTTCTCTTCGCGGTTTTTTCCTCAATATGTAGGAAGTGCACCGTGTCCACCACACAGCAATGCATCCTTCTTCTCTTCGCGGGGACACAGTGGTGGAGGCCAGCATGCGATTATAGCTAGCGTTCCTGAGGGCCCATGGCTTCTCACTGAATTTGAGGATGCCAAGGACGAAGAGCGAGACTGCCGCCATCAGCAGCCTCTTCTCGCCGGACCACCACTTCACGAAGACGTACAAGGCGACCGTGACCTGAGACACCAGGGTTATGGCGTGCCGCCTCCACATCTCGTTGTCTTCCAGGCTGTAGGCACTTATCCACATCTGGCCGCCGAGGTGGATGAGGAGGACAGGCGCCCATAGCACCTCCAGGGCGCTGCTCCCCCCATCCGCTGTCCACTGCTTCTGGCGGTTGAAGAGGGTGGCGAGGGCGTATATCGCCAGGGCGTCGCCGCCTATGTACGCGACCCACAACAGCAATCTCAACCTACGCATGGTAGGCTGCCTACGCAGCCATGCAGCGAAGTAGATGAAGAGCTGGACGGAGAGGCTGCCGAGCACGAGAATGCGCAGCTGCCACTCCTGCCACCATTGCACAGCACTTGAGAGACCCATGCATGCAGCACAGCAGCAGTGCTCTTGCTTCCCCTCCCTCTTTTGTTTTCTCTTTCTTTTTTGTTCTAGCTACCCTTCCTAGGCCAACCCAAGATGTGATGGCCCTTGCGACGTATCAGTGCTGCAACTGCCTGTATTACCTAATTTAAAGGCCGGAGGGAAGCGCGCCTCCTCCCCGGGATGTCGTGCCCAAAGCGTGGGGCGTGTGCGCTGCTTCGCTCGCCTCCACGTCGTCGGCTCTCCTCGATCACTGTTCCGCTGTAGACGCCCGCGCTAGCCGGCATGGGTTAGCTTTTAGTATATACTAGAAGATCACCAGTGCCATATGACACGGTCGTAATGGATTAGTAGTGATTGAAAATTGAGTTATATTAGATAGATCATATAATCTGTAACGTAGCTACATAGCTAAGTGTAGCATTTGTTGAACTAAAAAAATAGCTATTATTTGCAGTATCGACATGAACAGGAAGGGATTGACGAAAGGGTCTGCATATATAAAATGAGCTGTAAACGTTTACAAAATAGTTCCATCAACACTCAGTCAATGGCATAAAACAAATTTATTAGTTTCACATGTCGGAACTGCTATAAGGTAGGAAGGATTATCAAGTCTAAGCTACGATCAGAATTAGAGAAACCACAAGAAAATTTATTCCAAAAAACTGCAACTAAAAGGTTTCACCCTCTCCATATAAAAAAGTTAAATTTTTACTAAAAACAGCCATTCAACCATCTTAAAACTGGAAGTGCTATGTTCCCTGGTCTGCAGCCGCTTGTAGGGTCAGATGGTCTCCACATTCCCCAGATCTGTAGGGAGATACTCCCTCCGTTCTTTTTTACTTGACGTTTTTGACTTTTTGCGGTCTTCGAGATGCGGCTTTGACCGTTACTTTTTATAATTTTACATTAAGATGTAGTAATAAAATTATAATAGTATGATAGTATTTTTAACGACAAATCTAATGATATAATTTTTATACAGTCAATCTCGATAGTTTTAAATCTATTGGTGGTCAAACTTTAGAAAGTTTGCACGGATTCTAGGAAGTCAAGTAAAAAATAACAGAGGGAGTATGTAAGAAGCTATGGATAATTCAAAAAAAATCGAATTTCTCTCTGAATTGTGAACATGATAAGCAGTTCAAATATTTCTTTAATCGGAACCTTTTCATTTTCTTTAATTACACCTTATATTCTGTTGGTACATAGCCCTCATAACGTTTTCTGAATTCCTGTAGCAAAAAAAAAACAGGTTAGTGTTTCAGCATAGTTGCATATCTATTAATTATATGAGTAGTAATGTATTTAATGCTAGAAGAAGTCCATGGCTAAGGCAAGAAAACTACCTGTTTCATAATTGCTTTTCTAACATGTCTGTGATAGTCAGGATTAAAAAACATTTCATCTGACAAAGCTCAAAACTGTAACAATATGGTAAAGGGAATGCATTAAGCGCTAGACTCTAGACGAAGAAAGATGTAAACTTTTTTTTTCCTAAAATGGTATAAAAGGAACGAATAAATATCAATAGTGTGACTGTTTAATTGCCGAAGGCAGTGCTGTTTGGGGACGATAAGAGGCAATCTTGTATATTGCCGAAGAGCAAAGCTTCTACAAACATGAGTTTAGAGGTTAATGCATGCAGGTGCGGATGTAAATATGAAATCTTATAGTCTAATAACAGTATGAATCAAAGATATCATGTAGTTTTACCTTCTTGTCCATAATCTGATCTGTAGATGTTTGATCAGGAAAGAGGGCTCTGCGAATAGACTGCGGTGTTGGGACGTCTTTTGCGCTGCATCGAATAATGGATTTACATGTCTTGTAATGACAAAAAAAGGTTGTTGGCAAAGATAGATTTTTGCTAGAACTAAATATCGTTTTTTTTTAAGGAATAAAAGTACCTGTAGGAAGCGTTAACCGGTGACTTTAGCTTATCAGTTGGAAACGGGGTTGTATTGGGATGATAAGCGGAAATCCAGAATGATGTCAATGAACATAGTGTTTATGGAAGTTCAGAAGATAAATCGAATGGTTTATATCACAAAGCAAAGATAATCTATGAGGTAAAAATAGGCTAGAGGATGGCGAATAAATGTAAGTCGTGTATATTATTGCCGAAGGTCGCTATTGTAGAAAAGGGCAATAAAAATGTTATTTTCAAGGTGCGGCGTTAGGAAAAGCATGTATTTAAATAGGTAATACAAATAGTCATGTAGAGTTAATGTGTAAATTAAATGACGGCGCCAATGACAGTGTAGCATTAGGTGTCTGAGTAGCAGCAGAATCTATGAGGTAAAAATAGGCTAGAGGATGGTGAATAAATGTAAGCTGTGTACTATTGCTGGAAGGCTGGCTATTGTAGAAATGGGCGAAAAAATATGTGATTTTCGGTGCGGCGTTAGGAAAAGCATGTATTTAAATAGGTAATACAAACAGTAATGTAGAGTTAATGTGTAAATTAAATGACGGCATCAATGACAGTGTAGCATCAGGTGTTCGAGAATAGCAGCATATATATGGTAAAGCTTGGGGAAGAAATTGATTAGTCAATAGCCATGACACCTGTGTTAAATAATTGATGGGAAATAAAATCGTATTTCTATTACATGACAGATATAACAGCTATGATATTTAAGTCTAGTTGGTGTAAAATTTTATGTCTGCGCGTAATCCATATAACGGAAATCTGGTAGGATTTTCCTAGGAATTTTATGTATTCTAGAATACATGTAGCACAAAAGATACGGTGCAAGCACACGAATAACTATTGAATATAAGATCAGGTAAAAAAGAAGCCTTGATGTTACCTAAAAAGTAGTATCAATCTGAGAGATGGCCTGAGAAGTTGCAGTGCAAGAAGGTAATTGCTATAGGAACAAACTTTAGTCGTAGAAAAGCACAAGGCAGTAAAATAGTGTATCATATGTAGAATAAATGTGCATGTCTCTGTGAGCACCAAAGATAGCGTATATTTATATATTGGGTACAAAAAACAAAGTGCAAGCAGGGGATCATCAAACAACGGGACTAAACACACCGTGAGGCAAGTGAGGTTACAGGAACTAATGAAATCAAATGAGCCTTTGCTCATGTCTAGCATAGGAAAACTTCATGAGGCAACTATAATAGCGTAAATATACATCGATTCAAGACAAACCTGAGGCGAAAATCTAAAACTGTAATAGTGAAGCGGTGCGTGTTGAATCCTATAACTTACTACTGCAATCTGCGAAGGGCGCAGGTTAAGCAAAGTGCACGCTAGTGACTGTGATCCATACGACCTAATATTTCCCATGTCTGAAGGTAATGCTCTGAACCAGATTTTTAGATCATTTCATTGCCCCTGGAAATGGAAGCAGATATATAGTAAGATAATCTAAAGATGTATAATAAAATGAGAAGAACAAATGTAGGAATCACCCCAAGCTAAAAACGTAGCACATATAACTCTATTTTTCTCAAACAATCTTAAAATGCGTGCAATATTAAGCAACCAAGATGCACACCGCAATCAAGAGATATAAATACCAATAATGAAATCATGTGATTTGTAGATGCAAGTTTTATTTAGGACTCATGATGAAAGGATTTTTCTTTGGCTCCTTATGTATGCATCTATGTGCACCTACAAAATGTAGCACAAGCGGGCAAAAGGAATGAGCTGAGTATTCGTCTAAAGCGTGATCATGCTGAGAGAATGAAAAACATCGTTAGCGACAAAAAAAAGGGCCAAAAAAATTAAAGGAAAGTTTCAAGTGATAAATTTTCCATTCTGTATGAGAACAAATTAATCATAATTGCCAAGGATGTTACCATACTCTAAAGTTTGATTACCTGTCTACACCTACTCTCTGAAGCAAACTTTACGAAGAACTATAGAGTAAGTTTGACTACCCACCTACGCCTACTCTCTAAAGGATCACATTTAGCTCTAATATCTGTAAACTAAAATGAAGCTACAAACAAATCAAAGAAGAGCCTAGTATTGCTTCAAGATGTCTCTCTCTTGCTCGCGCAGCTTCATTTTAGCGTATCCTCAGATGCAAACCTTTTATAAAAATGGGCGCATCACATGTAGCTCAAATATCTATAAACAGAATAACAACTAATAAAACGGCAAAAGGAAATGCTCGTGCTCTCTTCAAAAGGAGGTAAAATATGGTAATAAACACCCCAAAAAACATATCCCTATCATAGTGAGCAAAGTTGTAGGACATCACAAAGTTTCTTGGAGGTAGCGTTGTGTTCAATGGTTCATGGGAAGCTTTCATGAGAAATTAGGATTGTCGGATTAAGAATAAGTAAGACGAATTATTATAGCAGCAGGGCGCAAAGACGACAGTGATATGATATAGTATCTTGTGCATACTATAGCACATGGAAGCAGATGGAAGACGATCCATGTTGTGCCCTCCAATTGGAGCTCAGGTACAGATTGTCACAAACTTAAATAGCATGCAACGTTCGGTTGGAGTAAATCTTCTGACAACCTGCACATTTCAATACCCAACAAATAGAAAAGTAAACAGTGTAATCGATTCATGTAAATAACTATATCAACCATGATGCTTTAAAAAAATAACAGTTTGTGTAAGCAAACCTTATGAACTGTGAAAGAAGGCTGCAAGTATCTGAATCCAGGTAATGGAGCTCAAGCACAGATTGTCACAAACTTAAATAGCATGCAACGTTCAGTTGGAGTAAATCTCCTGATAACCTGCACATTTCAATACCCAACATGTTACTACGACCATTTCACTTCAGCCCACATAACCAATGCTTTGAAAACAATCGGATCTGCAAGAACAATCGGACTATTAGTTAGCAACAACGCTAAAATTGTCAAGAAAAACATAGGCGGAGAAGGGAGAAGGAGGGGGAGGGGAGCTGGATTGGGAGACGTGGCCGCGCGACGCTGGAGGCATGACTGGCAGTGGAGGCAGGGACAGGAGGCGAACGGGAAAAGGAAGAGGAAGACGGAGGGAGGTCGAGGGGGCGACGGGGGAGGAAGGGGACAGCGCAAGGGGGAGAGGAACAGAGAGGGAAGGAGGGATCTGCAGCGGCAGGGAAGGAGGTGGAGGGAGCGGGAGGCACAAGGTGGAAGCAGCTAGGGAGGTGCAAGGCGGCACGGGGACGAAGGGAGAGGAAGAGGGAGGGCAGGAGGTGGCATCATGGCGCGGGACGGAGCTGTATAGGCGGACGGAGCGGGAGGCGGGCCGCAGCAAGGGACGGACGGGGGAGGAAGAGGAAGTGAGCGATGGTGATGGAGCGGAACGAAGGGCGGCACAGGAGGGAGACGGAGGGAAGAGGAGGCGGCAGGGAGCGACAGCGAGATCTAGCGGCGCTGGCGGAGAAGCGCGGCGCAGGAGGGAGACGGAGGAAAGGGCGGCGCAAGAGGGAGATGGAGGAAAGGGAGGCGCAGGAGGGAGACGGAGGGGAGAGGAGGCGGCAGGGAGCGAGAGCGAGAGCGAGATAGGAGACACGAGAAGAAAGGGGAACGGGACACAGCTAGCAGCTTCGCGAGAGAGAAACGTGTCCCGGTTCGCTTCGCAGCAAGTGCAGGAGCGCACGAGCTCGCTCATCTCGCACGCCATCCTGTCCGTCCGTTGAGCATCCGACAGTGATGTTTATCGTGTCGACGTGGCTGCCGGGCCGAGCCCCTTTCTTCCAAGATTAAAGTTGAGTAATAATAGTAAGCGTATGCGTGCATGGAATCGGATCCTCGCGCTTACGGATGCAATGGCGAGACATATAGTAAAATCTGCGGAGGAACGGTACAAACACAAGCAAAACACCAGAAAGCGCCAAGGCGAAATGGTGTACGGATGTGCCGTCGAAAAACTGACAATTTCAATCACCTAGAGGAACGTGTTTGCCCACGATGAAACGTGCACATGTCATCCTACCGTGGACGGAGAGCGTGGTAGGGGATAGGTGTTGTCTACCTAACTATCCTGAATTTAAAATTTTCAGCTGTTTCAAAATATTGGTGAGCTTTTCTAGTGCTTCTAAGCCTTACACCCAGGACTTGCTATGGTATGCGGGCTTTGAAATCAGCCCACAGAATGACAACTGTATTTTATTTTTAAACACATAGGTGACTAGCGGCCGGAGGTACTACGTACGAGACGCTCCCTCCATCGTGTTTTTGGTCACGGTGGACAGAATAGGTAAGGCTCAAAGCGTGTTTTTTTTGCCGTGTAGCTAAATATGTGTGTGCACGTGGAGCCGCCATGGGACGCATGGCCGGGCTTTAGTTGGGCCCTCGATAGGTAGAGAAACAAAGAGTGAAATTAACCTGCAGTCCAGCTAGCATTCTCTCTGATTAACGTGCTTTTAGGCTCCCAAATCGTGGCTCCGCCCCTGCCTTTAGGCTCCCACTGATGTTGTTGTTTCCTTGCATGTTAGTGGTAATATTCCTGACGCGTACTCACATGTCCGTGATGATGTTACTCTTCTTTACTTTTTTTTAGCAATTCCCGTGTCTTGTCCATGGTGAAGTAGGAACACTACATTTAAGACAAGGGTGTGCATAGGGGTTTAAAAAAGCTCGAGCTCGGAACTGCTCGGCTCAAATCGTGCCATAAACGAGCCAAGCCAAGCAGTCATTTCTGCTCGTGTGCTTATCAAGCCGAGCCCAAGCTAGCTCACGAGCTGCTCATTTGGTTTGTTAGGCTCGATTTCTACCTCTATTTATAGCCCAACAAACAATTCGGCCTACAAACATAACCAAGCCAACACACACACGTGTCCATCCTTCGCCCTCCCCCATGTGCCTAGCCTCCGCTTGAAGCCCTCCCCCTCCGCGTCCGACCTCCTCCCACGGTCTCGAGCCAAACAAGCCAGCTCGCGAGTTCAGGCCGAGCCGAGGAGATATTTTTGCTCGTTTGCTTAACAAGCCGAGCTATGTTCACTAACGAGCTTCGAGCCGTGTTCACTAAGGAGCTTGATCGAGCCGAGCCGAGCTAGTTTGTTATCCACCCCTAGGTGTGCATATATATTAATTTCATTAACTCAAGTACAGTTAATAATACGAGTACAACATAATGCCAGCAAGACTAAAATGTGTCTTTCATCCCATTTTGTCACACATGAAATCTTGACAGTAGAAATAAATCTCGCAAGAGGCCGAACTAATCGAAATTAATTGATTTTGTGTTCAAAGAAGGACCACGAGAATTCGATCTTTGTTCTAGCTAGCTAGACCTTCTCCTAGCCTTCAGCACGTAAGTCTGATTAGGGCATGTACAATGGTATAGATAACTATTGTCTATAGTACCCCTCCATATCATCTACAGCACTAAAGACAGTTCCTACAATATGTTGTCTTTTTACATGTCTCTATAGACAATTTCTTCATGTATAATGTATCTTGTTTCTCGTGTTACAGTCGACTACTATATGAAAGACGGTCTAATTTTCTATGCTCTCTCTTTCATCCACATCATCTAATGTCCTACGTGGCAAGTCTTAGAGACAGCTGACGTCACACTATTGTACATGCTCAAAGTGCTGCGAGCAGGTGTACGGCGTGCATGCTCTGTTGGACGCCCACGTTCGTAGATTCATTGGATTTCATATTGTTATTTAATATAATATTAAATGATGTGGCAATCAGGTTGTTGCAATCAAACTTTCCAGGGTGCAGTAATAAATTGCTTACTTGTGAGTACTAGAGACTTAATTTGTTGCAGGACATGTAATATATATCACTTGGAAATTGGATGAAAGCAAGGTCGGACAAAAAATTTAGTATACCCATCAAAATAGAGAAAAAGGTAAGTAAAACAAGCTATACTAATAGTCAAGAGTTTTGATCAACGTTATTACGTTCTCAATTACGCTGGAACTTTTGATGTCCCTTTTCGTTGCGTGTTCATCGAAATATCTATACAGATATCCAGATACGAATACAGATTTTCGAGATACAAATGGATTCAAATCGGCCACGAATAATTTGACGGATAGTACGCACATAAAGAAAATATGTAACTTCACCGACGAATGACCGGACTTCAGTTGGGTCGTCTTTCTTTTGATAGCTAGAGAAACAAAAGAGTAAAACCAACTAGCACTCTCGGATTAACGTGCTTTTGATGGTGTTGTTCCTTGCGTGTTTCGTGCAAATATTCCTGGTATGTCCAACCGTGCTTCCAATCTTCTTTACCCTTTTCTTTAAGGATGCCTGACCCTTTACTTTTTTTAGAGCAATTCATGTCTCTTTTTTTTTTAAAAAAAAATGGAGATCTAGCAATTCATCATGCCTCTTGTTTCGCGATGATCACTGCATTCTGCAGGGGTAAGGGTGTGGATGTAAATTTCAGTACCTGTTACTTCCCATACTGCACTACATTATTCCTGCCTCTTAGTTACTTATTTAATTACTTCGTCCCTTCTCTCTATCTCCTTCGCTTGATCAGGGAGTAGTAAAAAATGTTGGCCTTGTAGCTAAATATGGGTGTGCACCTGGAGTGGAGCCGCCAAGGGACGCATGGTCGGACTTTAGTGCTGCTAGCATTCCCTCTGATTAACGTGCTTTTGATGGTGTTGTTCCTTCCGTTGTTACGTACAACCATGCTCCTAATGATCCATGTTCGTCTTCTTTACCTTTTTTTTAAGGATGTCTGACCCTTCACTTTTTTTCGAGCAATTCATGTCTCTCTTTTTTTTTCCGTTTTTTCTTTTTCCTTTTTTTTAAATGGAGATCTAACAATTCATCCTGTCTCTTGTTTCGTGATGATCACTACGATTTCTCGCACGAGCTAATCCATTAGGTCGATCCAACAATTCATGTACGATGAGTAGTAATGGATGGCACACTAGTCTTATAAGAGAGAGTAGAGAGAAAACTTATGTTTGGATAATATTAATAGGAAGCCGAGACGAGGTTTTATAGGAAGGAAAGGGTGGTGACAAGGATCTAATAATCCTTAATTAATGAAACTATTTATCTATAATATTTATTATGAATAATGGTGTCATTAACAACCATTAGAGGTACCCCTTGTCGTTAGAATTTACAATGACAAAGGAAGATTACAACCACTTTATGGTTGTAAGGTCTATCCCGACCACCTTTTGGTTGTAATATCTACTACGACCATTTTATGGTCGTAAAGTTTGCTACGACTAGGTCAATTACGACCACGCTATAGTCGATGAAATCCAAAGACATGTGAACCCGATCGACTAGAGACTTTGTACGCCACGCTCATTCACGTGTGGTAGTTAATGCATGTGTTGTTTGTCTCTGACATAACTGCACGTATTTCTCTTTGTCTCTAGCATAACTGCATCGAACGTGCAGGAGAGTGTTTCTCTGACAATAATCGCTGCCAACGTGCGCAATCAGCCAACCGTCAAGACATCTCTTGACGCACAACAACTGCCACCTCTTCAAGAGATATATAAGTGGTGACGCAGGTGGATAGAGGAAGAGAGGACTAGAGAGGGTAGAAATTACAGAAGCCATTTGTATTAGTTTCAGTGGCTTGTTTCACTTTGTAAACACATTCAATACAAGAACACAGAAGTATGGTTGTTATTCTCTCCAGAGAAGGCTTGAACATGTCTAAAAAAGTCCCATGTCTCCTTTTGCATGATCTCGATTTCATTGTCCCAAGTATTTATTTCATAAGATCGATATTAAAATATTGACACATGGATTTTGACCGTTGGGGTGGCTTTGTGACCATTGGGGATAAAGGAAGAGGGAGCGTATCTTCTAGCAAAATCTAAAACATTTTGGGTGAAGATATTCTTACATTAATTGTGGACACGGAATGGAGATGATCAAATCTTTTTACGCGATTTTTAGAAGTGACATCACATTTTTTTTCACGTTCTAATATAGAACTAGTATACAAGGATCCAAGCGTGGGACACGACTAGTGTACTCTGGAAGCCCAATTTCTTGGGCCCCGTTGGTATCGGTACGGCACTGGGCGTGTCTGTTGTTAGTTTGGGCTTGACTGTACCCCGGTGATAGAAGCCGACCTAACCATTCGCCTCCCAAGTCCCCACGCAAAATTTTCCTGATCATTCTCTGCCGGATGCGCCGAAACTGAATAGGATTGATGTTAGGCGTTAACCACCTATACGGTGTAGTATAAATTAAATTTGATCGTTGATTTGTTAAGAATATAGTAGACTTTTCTTTGTATTTTTTTCGTGAAGGTATTTAGACTTTTTAATTAAAAGGTATTATAGATTTTTTCAATTAGAGTTAAAAATATTATTCTTGTGACATGTGATATCTACACGGGTAATTATAATTTTACCCCTCTCGGAATTATGATACTTATACTATCAGGTGTAGTATAATTAAACCCTAACTAATATGAATTATTGGATCTTAAAGAATGGACAACTCGCATTAAATTAAGTGTATTGTAAAAGAGGTTTATTTTTACAGATAGTCGTGGAATAACATCATTGGTAAGCGCAGATAAAAGGGCATAAAAGAAATTTCCGATCATACTATCAGGTTTTTTTTATCTTTGTAAGAAGCGACTGGCCACGTTGTTTGGCCATATAATAATGTAAATACAAAAACAAAAAAAAAACGGTTGAATTTGTATTTATTGTCTTCTATATATGTAAATGGTCTTGGTATAACGACATGACGGCATTACTGACCAGTGAAAAACAAGTAATACATATTTATATGTCATATGTTCTAAATTTGCATTTATGTATATGAAAATGGGTCATATGTGAATTTGTATTTATGTATGTATATTATCACAGACGGTCATTTATTGGAACTATCTATGATGTATATTTATCACGGACGGTTCTACTTTAGAACCGTCTGTGATGTCTAACCCTATTTATATATACTTAGACTCTAGGGTTTGTCGCAAACGATTAAGTTTCTCTAACTCGATCTCCTTGGTCCCCCGAGCCCGTCGCCGTCGTCCTCGACGCCGCCTCCTCCTCGAGCCTGGCACACCTCCTCCTTGAGCACGAGCCACCGCCTCCCTGAACCCGGTGCCCCTCCTCCCCTCCCCCAAGCACGTGTCGCCTCCTCCTCGAGCCCGGCGCGCCTGCTCCCCCGAGCGCCTCCCAAGCGTTTCTGTGGGTTCGTTTCATTAGCACATCTCTGTAATCCACTTTGCAGTTCAGTTCGCATATATATGATGTACTTGTCAAAATCTTAAATTGGTTTGATTTAGTATCAGGAGATATAGCAAGTCTTTGGATTTCATATTAAATTGCAATTATTTTCTTAATCGCGTCAGTCGAGTCTTAAATTCAAGACCTCTTAACTCTGATACCATATTAAATTGCATGAACCAACTAGTTCACCAAAAAACTTAAGTTCATGATGAAAGACGAACAATTCACTTATACTTCAATATAAATACAGAGATATATGTGACAAAAACATTTATTTTTTGAACCCCAAGCTAGTTCTTGGTGTGCAGGGTACCCGTACCCCATCCCATGCATGTGATGTGCCTCCATCGCGGTGAAGGAGCAAGTAGCGGACGAATTGAAGAGGGTACCGAGCACGAGAATGCGTAGCTGCCACTCATTTCACCATTGCACAACACTTGACAACGAGAGAGGAGAGGAGAGGACCCATCTCCGTCCCCTCTTATTTGCTTTCCTTTTTCTTAAGGATTCCTGTCCCGCCCCTAATCTAAAAAAAAAACAATTTCTGTCCCTTGCTTGTTAACCGTTGCTTCTTTTGTTAAAGATCTTGTTCGTTGTTTGCTTCGCCCTGGAACGTGCATATATATATTCAGTAACTTGAAGTAACACTTTTAACAATCAACCCTCACAAAAAAGAAAGTACACTTAACAAGATTACGTACCACTTAATGACAGCGTTTAATCTTCCATCCCCGTAAGGCTGCTCCCAATGGGCAATATCTTAGTACAGTTTCTTAGTGCATGAGGGGTGTTCGGATACTATCTTCTCAATGCATAGTTTCTTATGGTGTAGTATCTTAGGCTGTTTTATTTAATTACATGTATGAGAGGAAACAACGATCACAATAAATTTTATGAGTTGGATTTCGAGACCGAACCGGTATCCAGATTAGATACTAGAGTACCATCTATCTTCATTAACTATGGTGCCACATCATCATTTTGACTACATGACAGGCTTAAGATACCAGCGCTGTTTGTGACACACGAAATTTTGATATAGTAAAACTAGCGTTGACTAATGAGCCAAGTAAAATTAGCAATTTGATTTCCATACGAATTTCAAAATAAAATCTCTAAATAATTATAATTCGAAATAAAAAATAAGAAAAATGAAAATTAGATATGTATATGAAACCCAAACAAAAAATAAAATAAAATTAGGAATAAAAAATATTTTTTTATCGTTTTGGACATCGACACGGTCACCAAGACACACCTTTTACCATTAGTTTTTCTAATTATATGTTAGCAAAAATTATTCAAATTATAATGTTATGTAAATATTTTGGTGACAAATCTAGTAATATCATTTCCACATGATAAATCCAAATAATTTTGTGTATACTAGAGGTCAAAGTTATAGAAGCTTGACTCGACACATTCTAAAACAACATGTAAAAAGAACCGAGGGAGTATCTCCCAAGTCTTGACAGTCATTAGACTGACTTGCATTTATTGAAACAAAATCGTGTACATCATATGGTATGATCATTGCAATCACTGGACAATTGCACGAGTTGGCTCATCTTTACCCTTGTAAATCTTAAAAGAAATGTTTTTGTTACTGCAATGGACTTGAGAAATCGTTAAGTAGGATAGTCTGATTACCTAGGTTTGTTACTTGCATGGTTGATATTATTGGTGTCAGAAACTGGCTAGTCCCAGACAAATTTGGCAAATACCACTGATGATTGGTGGGCTTGGGCAATAAGTGAAGTGCTCATGTAGGCAGCGGGTTGGACCAGCAACTGAAATGGTTCATTAATTCTCGTGCACCTTTCATGTTGATAGCGTCCTGCATGGACACAGTTTCCTGATAAACCAAGAAGCAGCATGACATGAAGAATGCATAATTTGTTCCTTTTTTCGTGTTTTTTCCGCGATGTCTTGTATAATTCTTCCCACATATGAAATTCTTTCTTGTATTTGCAATATTGTTTTGATGATCATTAATCAGTTTGGTTTGACTGGTGGGCATCCTCAGAGGAGTCATCCGTCCCAAATGCTGAGTGACCAAAGTACGTACTGTTTCCTTTCGAATTTTTTTTTTCAAATAATCTATTTTTTATTATTAATTACAACATTATACCTGCGATAATATTTTTTACAGAAATATACTCCTGTCGCTCAACCGTTGGGCGACTGGTCCCAGTAGCTCAACCGTTAAGCGACTGGGACACTTGTCGCTCAACGGTTGGTCCTAATATGCAACTCACTTATCTAGCCGGGCATGCATTGTGCCCGTTGGGGTCTCAGTCGCCCAACCGTTGAGCTACTGGGACCAGTCGCTCAGCGACTGGGTCCAGTCGCCCAACGGCTGAACGACAGGAGTATATTTCTGTAAAAAATATTATCGCAGGTATAATATTGTAATTAATAATAAAAAATGGATTATTTGAAAAAAAAATTCGTTTCCTTTCCTCTTAAGCTTCTGTCGTTGTTAAATGGATGGGAAATGTACTTGTACAAATCATGCTGTTGAAATACGGTGGCATTTGCTGTAAGACTCTAAAATTGTGGTTTGGCTAGAAGACACAAGGTATGGGTCTGGACTACTGACGTACTGATAGGGAAAATATTTGGTGTTACATAATACCACATACTGATCATAATTCAGAAGAACAAATTATATTGGAATTTAGTCTTTATTGTAGGCTGAAGTTTTTTTAAAAAAATTAAAAATAAAAGTAGCAGCTGGGCTGCTAGATTTCATTAAAGGAGCATTGTGGGGTGAAGTTAGGAGAAGAATTCAGCATGTAATTACAAAAACACCAATAGTACCAAGAAAGAGTCAGGGGCACTATCCTCATAAGATTTTATCACGCCGCTATTCTTGATCCGTTTGGTGTCTCCAAGATGTATGCCTTTTCCAGTGCCACTCACTACTCACTAGCTCTGTAGTGTTGTAAGTAGTGCCGGGCAAAAGTCTTTAAATGCACATGATTTAAGATTGCTCATTTGTATGCTTTTTTTTTGTCATCCTACTTAATTTGTGACAAAATCATCCTCAACCCCACTAGTATATCATAAGTTTCTTTTCTTTCTTTTTTTTTTTTGGAGCAATTCTCTCCTATCTCCATTGCTTCCTGCTGTAGTGTTTGGTATGGGAGCCACAAATTACTACTAAGCATGATAGGAATGCAGCAGCAGCAGCAAGGAGTATTTGCAAACATGTAAGCAGGTGCTCAGAACATGCGACAGGGCTTGGTGGGCCTTCAGAATCAGACTCAGAATCCAAACTTCCCCCAGCAGAGGCAACAAAACCAGCAATGATGGAAACGACTGACAGCAATTTGTAGTAGGGAGAAAAAACATATATGGATCATCAGAAGATGCAGGCATCAGAAGATTGGAGTGCAAACAGCTGTTCGGTTATACTGTGCGCGTGATATGAGTGCGTCCGTCGTGTACTATAAAAAAACTGCCGACCACTGACTTGTCATGTGTAAGCTAATTGCCGACCATTAACCAACGTCTCCTCTCTCATGGTCACGGCTGCCCAAGCTAAAGCTAGAGATATCTACCATGCGATCTTGGCTTGCACACACTGACACACCCAACTAGATCTGGGAATTGGGCTGTGTCATGTCGGCATGGTCTGGGTCTATCGTGCTTCAGACCGCGTCGTGCCGTGCCAGCTTGGCTCGGTCACTCCACCGTGCCGTGCCGTGCCGGCCTGCCTCGCATTCGGTCAGGCCTAGGCACGGCCCAAAGCCCGTCGTGTCGGGATCGTGCCGTGCCAGTCTAAGCCTAACCCTAAATAACTATAGACAGTGGAGGCGGAGGCAGCGATGGCGGCGGCGACCGTCATCTTCGTTCCTCTCATACGGTCGTGCCCGCCTTATTAAAAATTTAGTTAAAATTTCCTTGATATTTAACCACCTAAAAGTCCTAGCACTAGCAGTACTAGCAGTAGCTATGTATCTCTCCGACTGGTTCAGTTGTTCAGCCGAGAGAGCTCCCAGGCCTCTTTTCCTTAACTCTATTCCCCATTCTCCTTCTCCCTTCTCACTTCTATCTCCATGGCTCCAGCCTCCAACGCCTCCTCGCAGCCCCTCTACCCAGGCGAGCTCCACCCCGTGCCTGGCTCCCTCCGGCCCGCGCCTCCGGGCTCCTCCCCCTTCCCACTACCCCAACCCAATCCCCCATCCCCACCAGGCCATGAGGCCATGAGCCCCAGTCCCCCACTCACCCCAATCCCCCATCCCCACCCAGCCACCACATGGCTGAGCGGCGCGGGACGCGCGGCGGAGGAGGCCGAGCAGCGTGGGAGACGAGGCGGAAGGCAGAGCGGAGGAGGCGGAGCGGCGGGAGGCAAGGAGGCGCAGCGGAGCGGCAAAGCGGAGGAGGCGAGGTGGAGGAAGCGAGGCACCTTCTGCCCGCCCGCCGCCCTCGACCTGCTGCCGCTGCCGTCGCCGCCCGGTCGGCCCGCTCCACGAAGGCTGGCCGCCACCACCAGCCTCGGTCCCTCTCGGCTTGGTCGTGGCCCGGTCACCGCCTGGCCTGCTCGCCCACCATGGCACTCTGCCGCCTCGACTCGGCCGCTCCTCCCGGCCGCCGCCTCCCTCCAAGGTCGGGCGGGCTGGCCGCGTCAAGTTGGTCGAACAGCACGGCATCGCCCCATCGGGCCGCGCCGTCGCCCATCGTCTTGTCTTTCCAGTCCACTGGCCCGTCGTCTGCGCCATGCCACCCGCCCGCCACGTGGTGTGCTTGAGCCGTACCGAACCGGCCGGGCCTCGAGCGGGCACGGAATGGCCCGGCCTGACTCCCACCTCTATACACAACACCACACAAGCATATTCCTGTGGAATTAAACTTTTTTTTTATGGAATTGAATTGAATTGAAGTATTGAGTATATATCTCGTGTGGAATTTGCTAGCAAGAAACTTTAGTTTCCACACGCAACTAGTACACCTTAATTGAATGCAACGATCGAGTGACAAGGCAACAGCACATGGACAATGGCTTCTCGTCTCGTGTCCTCGATCTAGGTAATGGACTAGATCCAATCGAGTTCTATCTTAACCAGCGGCGGATCCCGGATTTTCGGAATAGGTGTTCAGAGTTATAAATATATTGTTCAATGTAAAATATAAATATCTGTAGTTTTTGATTGCTCTACAGTCTACATATGAGGCATAGAGTAGTGGATCAAAATGTTGTTGAACCAATGTTAAGAATTACCAGGTATGAAAAACAAACTCAGCAATCCATGATGAAGCACAACAGTGCCGGCCTTCCCTATCGCAGCGGCGGTGGGCCGGTGGCGACGAAGGAGTGCCTTCCCCATCAAGCCTCATGGAGTTCATCGGATCATTGGCTGTGCTAGTAGTCTAAAACAAGTGAACTGCAAATGTGGCATGCACTGGCTTTGAGATGTACTAGATGATAAGCAGGTTGCATGCATCGGTTGATTTTTTTTTTAAAGGTGAAAGGATAGTTGAGTATCTGTTGCATGGATGGATTAAACAATCGAGAAAGCACAGTGGCCGTTGCAACGTTCCCACGAGTGTCACTGGTTGACGCTCTCAGCAAAACGGAAATTGGCGACGCCCTCACGAGGAGTCTCGGTGAATTGCTTGTCCTAGGTGCTAGCTATATAAAAGGCCACCGTCTCATCTCCTCCCGGGGTGTTTTTTTTCCTGGGCATACCAGAGGCACAACAACACGTTTACACCGCTAGCTGGCCATGACCTGAGAAGCCACACCGCACACCAGGAGATTGGCACCACATCACAACACATCGGGCCATCGCGCACGAGTGGCGAGTGCGGAGTGTCGGCTGCGGCTTGGCCGCACTCGCGAGACGCGACCTTGGACCTTGGAGTTAGGCTGCATGGGCCGCGCGCCTGCACCTGCGCGAACGGGAGTGCCAGGCTCGATCGGGATGCAATATGGCCACTCCTGGGTCGCTCTCTTCTTTCTTCCCCATTCTTCTTCCTCTCCATTTCTTCTTCCTATTCTCTCATCTCCTTCCTCTGCCCTCTGGTGCTTGGCTCCGGCGCCGCCTCTCCTTCTCCCGGATCGGCCCGGACCTTCGGCCGCCCTCGGCGCCCTGCGCCGCCGCCGGCTCCCCTTGCGCGCCCGGCCCCGTGCGCTCGCCTGCGCCATCGTGGCTCTACCGCGCCGCCCATCACCCGTCCGGGGCCGGCTGTGCCCACGCCGCCTGCGCCTCTGCCTTCCCGGTTGCGGCTTGGCTGCCGTGCGCCGCCGCCCAGCTCGGCTCGCTGGTGCCTGGTCCGCTCGGCCCCGGGCTGTCGCCACTACTATTTTGCAAGGGAGATGGTCGAGTGTTTGGCCGATCATCACAGTGGCTAAAGGAGATCGTCGATCGTACAAAACATTCCATCGGGTTGGCGTCAGATGACCAGCCTGAAGCCCTGAAGGAGGAGGGGAGATCGATCGAGCATACTGCCTTTGTGTAGAGGCTCTATCCTCCTCCTCCTCGAGTCGACACGGTCAAGTTCGTCTTGGCTGCCAACCCTGCACTGCATGCTTCTATAAATCCCTTTTGCCTCCTCTCTGCATATCACAACTACACCACTAGTGCTAGCTAGTAGCTACAAGCTGAGAACAGCAATATACAATGGCCACCTCTTCCGGATCCATCTTGCTCCTCCTCGCCGTCTCCGCCGCCGACGCGGCCACCATCACCGTCGTCAACCGGTGCTCCTACACGATGTGGCCGGGCGCACTCCCGGGGGGCGGCGCGCGGCTCGACCCAGGTCAGTCGTGGACCCTCAACGTGGCCGCTGGCACCCCGGCCGCCAGGATCTGGCCGCGCATGGGCTGCACCTTCGACGGCAGCGGCCGCGGGTGCTGCATCACGGGCGACTGCGACGGCGCGCTGGCCTGCGCCGTCTCCGGGCATCTGCCGACCACGCTCGCCGAGTACACCCTCGGCCGCCAGGGCGGCAGCGCCGACTTCTTCGACCTGTCCGTCATCGACGGGTTCAACGTGCCGGTGAGCTTCTAGCCGACCAACGGCGGCGCCGGGTGCAGCAGGGGCCGCGGGCCGAGCTGCGCCGTCGACATCACAGCGGAGTGCCTCTCGGAGCTCCGCGTGCCGGGGGGCTGCACCAGCGCCTGCCTCAAGTTCGGCGGCGACATCTATTGCTGCAGGGGGCAGTACGAGCACGACTGCCCGCCGACGAGCTACTCGCGGTTCTTCAAGGAGAAGTGCCCCGACGCGTACAGCTACGCCAAGGACGATCAGAGCAGCACCTTCACCTTTCCGAGCGGGACCAACTACGATTTTTTTATTAAAATAATCTATTTTTTTATCCGAAATTACAAAAATATTCCGGTGATATTTTTTTTAACAGAAATATACGTTTGTCGCCCAATGGTTGAGCGACTGGAGTCTATCGCCCAACGGTTGGGCGACTCAAAGCTTATCGCCCAACCATTCGGCTTTAAAACTGCACAGAAGCCGGACCGTTGGCGTCATCATTACAGTCGCCGCACCGTTGGGCGATAGGCTCCAGTCGCCCAACCGCATAAATGATCGTGTTTCAGCCGCCTAACGGTGCGGCGACTGGATTGCCTATATAAGCGACCACGCGGTCCTCGCGGATCTGCTCGGATCGGCGCAAAAGCCTGCTTCACGTTGGAAGGAGAAGAAAGAAAGGGAGGAGAGAAAAAAGAGAGAGAGAGGAGAAGAGGAGGAAAATTTCATCATGAGGTAAGTTTGTTTTATTTTGTAGTGCATTCTTTTAGTAAGTAAATAGTTTAGTTAGATAAAATAATAGTGTAAGTAACGCTCATAGGAAACTGTAGTTAGAGAAAACAGAGTAGATCTGCAGCCTGCATTCGCCGCCGAAATTGTAAGTAGCGCTATAGGAAATCAGTAGTTAGAGAAAACAGTAGAAAATCGAAATGTTGTTGATTTGTATGTAAATAGCAAATGATAAAAAACTTTAGTTAGAGAAAAATAGTTTATTTTGTAGTGTATTTTTTGATAGGTAAATAGTTTATTTAGTTAAATGAGTAGTATAGTAGCACCAGAGGAAATTGTAGTTAGAGAAAAAAATAGAAAATCTAAATGTTGTTAATTTGTATGTAAGTAGTAGCGATAAAAATCGTAGTTAGAGAAAAAATAGTTTATTTTGTAGTGTATTTTTTAAGGTGTAAATAGTTTATTTAGTTAAATGAGTAGTATAGTAGCACCCGTAGGAAATTGTAGTTAGAGAAAAAAAATAGAAAATCGAAATGTTGTTTCAGATAAAAGCGTGGTCGACTATTATTGGGTGAATAATGCGTGACCGAGCGCATAAGGAGGATGAATTATTTGTATAAACTAATTAGTAGAAGTAAATTAGTATGAACTAACCGACTTACGTAATTGGTAGAAGACCGAATACCACTTGTAGCATTTCGATTGCAAGTTAGCGTCCGAATCGGTTTTAGGTTGAATCAATATCGTATTACACGCTCATTGTGGCCTCTGCCTTAGGGAATGAATGACGTCTTGATCATGCTGTCGTGTAGTTGTCGATGATAGGCGAAGGGCCTTACAAATGTAAATTACAATGTAGCAAGATTTGCATGTCGTATGCGTATGAAATGACTAATTGCAATGTTGAAAATATTTGCAGCCATACAATAAGTCATGCCTGTACCCACTACATTGAAAGTGCATTACGGTGTTGGCACCGTTCGTGAAGGTCCGTGGGGTGTTGACTTGAGTAGTTTTCAGCAAGCCACTCTGGTACACCCCGACGACGAGAATGCACGAATCGAAGATGTGAAGCACTGGCTGACCCGTAGCTTCTCTTTGAACCCTGAGGTGTGCAGCGTTGACATACAAGGGCTTTGGAGCCGGTCTCCCACGAACATCAGCTGGGAGTTGAGAAGACTGATGCGCACGGCAGTGTGGAAGGGCTTTATAGAAGGATGTCGGCGCCGTGGATATGAGTGTGTGATACTTGTGCAACCATGCCCAAAAGAAGTCAGGCAGTTCCCCGGCGGATATCATCCGGTGGTGCGAAAGCAGCGGTGCCCAAAGATGTTGTCAAGAAGAGGACTCGGAGGGCTGTGTTACGAAGAGTTCAGAGAATGTTGCTTGTGATGAGCCCGACGCGGTACATACAGGAGAGGAAGATCGGCCACCGCATGGTGAGCCTACAGGACAGGCTGATGAAGGAGAGCATAGGGATTACATATTGCATCAAATGGAAAGCGATGACCGGATAGCCTTGGCTGAAGAGGAAGCTTTAGAAGAAGACGACGAGAACGGTTCCGATGAGGACGGAGCTCCCATCCCCCGGGAATGGAACAGATTTGACGTTGAGGGTCTATGTACGCACGACGAGCACGAATCGCCGTGGGAGTACCATGCCACGGAGGTTCGGTTGCACTCAATGTTTGCTGATAAGACATCCTTGCAGGATGCCATTAAGCTGTGGGCTATGTCTATGCAAATAACGCTTGGTCGTCAAATCTAGCTAAGAGCAAGACAATCAAATGCGAAGCAGCCGCTTGTCCTGGCGAGTGCACGCAAGATAGACCGAAATATGAGACTCACTGGATTGTCTCGAAAGTGGAGCCGCACTCCTGCATGCTCAGTAGTGTTTTGTGCAGACATCGTAACCTAACGTCGACATCATAGCTAATTTGATGTTTGGAGAGATAGTGGAGAAGAAGGATATGGAGGCCAAGCACATTATGGTGGCTATTGAGAAGAAATTCAAGTACAAGATCAGCTATACGAAGGCGTGGCGTGCGAAGCAGAAGGCTTTGGAAAGACGGTTTGGATCTTTTGAGGCAGCGTACGACAACATTCCTCGTATGCTTGAGGTGCTGCAGGAGAGAAACCCGGGCACGTACACTGCTGTGAAGGACATGCCATCTAAAAAGCCGCGAGGTTTTTTCATATTGCGAGGGCTCAGAGCCTTCGTCCCTCGTGATCGAGGCTTTTAGGCATATGCTGCCCGTGATCTCAGTTGGCGGGACCTTTTTGACCGGGAAATACAAGGGACAAATCCTTACCGCCATAGGCATTGACGGGAACAATCAAATTCTGCCATTGGCCATCGCATTTGTCGAAGGTAAGAATGTCGACAGCTGGTTGTGGTTCCTTCGACATCTGAGGGTGGGAGTTGTTGGAGCTCGCCCTGGTGTGTGCGTGATCCATGATCGCCACGCCGGGATGCTGAAGGCTATAAAAACACTTCAGGAAGACCCAGAGGAGCCGTTCCTTTGGCCGGATATGAGGAGTAGATGGTGTATTCGCCACTTGGGGCCAACTTCTTCAAGAAGTTCCCGAAGCAACCCTTGGTGAAGCTATTCAAGAGGTGGCTATGCGTAACCAAGATGCAAATTTGACGCTTATGGGCGCCGCCGATGAACACAGCAAGAAACACGTGGACGCGAGAAACCAGGGACCAGAGTCTGAACCTGCTGGTCCGAGGCGGAGGACCTCGAGGAACATCGAGTGCTTCTCCCACTGGATCGATGCCCAGCCATTGGACAAGTGGTCTCTGCTGCATGACACGGACGGGGCAAGGTACGACATAATGACCACTAACCTTGCGGAGGTGTACAACTGGGTTCTTAGGGGCCTTCGTTCTCAGCCTCTCGTCGCCATCGTGGAAGGTGTTCTGCACAGCACAATCGGGTATTTCAGGGAGAGGCATGCAAATGTCGCACTTCATGCCACCAACCCTCAAACACCGTATTGCTTGAAGATTACGGTATACATGCAGGCGAAGACAGAGAAGGGCCAGTCGCACACGGTGTACGTGATGGGCAATATGGAGCATCGTTTCGACGTGCTCCTGCGGGATAGAGCCGGATTTGGGACGGCTCGTTCTCTTGTCACCCACGAGGTATGCCTTGGAGATCATGTCAACGAGCCTAGCTGTACGTGCAACAAACCGAAGCTCTTACACAAGCCATGCTCTCATGTGCTTGCCGCATGTGGGACTGTGCGTATGGACCCTTTGAACTTTGTGGCCGAGTACTTCTTGAAGGAGAGGGTGGTGCAGGCGTGGACTGGCGAGCTTAGGGGCTTCAGGGTTGTGGGTAACTTCGCCACCTACGATATTGCAAATAGGATCTGGATTCTGAATATTGACATGCTGAAGGGTAGCAAGGATTGTCGGCAGAGTCGTCGTATTACCAATGATATGGACGAAGCACAAGCCGGGGCGTTGGGTACACGCTATGCATCGCGCCGAGAGGGCACACTGACCCGACGATGCAAGGCACCAGCTGAGGAGTAGGCACTGCTCTGGTTTGCGTTAGCACTTCTTCCGGTGTGCAAAGTGGGACCAAAATTGCAAATCAGTGTACATGGTCATTTATATTTTGTATTGTTTATGTAACTGTTCTGCTACTACCCAATTTTCATTTGATGTACGTAATGCCGTAAGACATGTATCGTATGTTGCACGTAATGTTTATTTAAGTGTTGTAGTACTATAACTTTTTTATTAGTTTTAGAAAGACTGTCCTGGTAGACTAGTACTCTTTGATTTCTTTGTTTGCAAGTTAAATTTACCCATTCGTTACACTCGATGTTTTATTTCCGCGTGTTTGCTAACTTCAAGTTGTTTTGCAGGTATGGCTCACGGATTGGACTGGAGTTTCGGCCTGCTGGAGGAGCGCATCGACCGGCTACATCGCGCGTCGCGTCGTGTCCCTCATCTGCGGGGCCGCCGACGCGATCGTGTTAGGGTGATCCGCGACGCGACACCTCGGGTGGCTGGAGGCTAGACCCACGCCGACGACAGAGTTAGTATACGCCGACACTATCTTCTCGCCATACGCACCTTTCAGATCGACCTTTTGTTCCTTTGCGTCGAAGGCCGGTTTGTCACTACCTATCGCCCGGATGGTGCAGGCCACGGACGAGGACGAGCCGGCAACACCTGCGGTCGGTAACGACGGAGACGTCCATGCCGGAGACATCCTTCATACGATTTTCACTATACGGTGCCCTTACATCATGAAATCACAGGACATGGACGACTTCGATATACCAGCCCGACGTGGACAGTCCCGCGACAAGGGCAAGGGAAAGGCTCATACGGCTGAGCCCGGCCGCTACAGCGTATCCGATCGCCCGGCCGTAATCCGTATCCACGACGTGAGTTATGAAGAAGTTAAATCCTTCTTACGATTCTCACTATACAGTGCACTTACATCATTGAATCGCAGGATATGGACGACTTCGACATACCAGCCCGACGTGGACAGTCCCGCGACAAGGGGAAGGGGAAGGCCGGCGAGGAGTTCAACGCCGAGCTAGCAAGGAAGGGAAAATGGCCCCGATCCACGCAGTAGGTCAGGTCATTACGTAGTAGTCCCCCGTCCTACCCCCCATGTTTTTTATTATCGCCTAAAGGCGCGTATACTTACATGGTCTGGATACTTGTGTCACAATGTACCGTAGTAGTAGCGAGGTTGACTAAAGCCATTAGTTGAACCATCATGCCATGTGACTACGTAACGTGCTTCAGACGCGGACTCTAATGTAGTTCGCTCCGCGGTTCCGCTAAGCCATCAAAGCAAGACTATATTGCAAGTATGCCTCTTCTAGTGGAATCCCAGAAAGAACCATTCGCACCGACATTGAATCCTCTATGTTTTAGGGCATGTTCATAATCATAACGAGCGTTCTCAGCCCCTTCACTCATATTCTGTATAAGCTCCATAAAGTACGACATCGACTACGTGCCTATATACGCATATACGTTCAGACGACTTCATCGAGGAGAGACTCCCACGCATCGTAATATCACTTACCTTTGTACTTACAACTCATTACTGTCTCAATCGCCCTCACAAAATTCAACTGAAATTTAGCGACTACAACAATATACCACGATCACAAAATGTTATTATGAGTCCGACAAATTTCAGACGTATGATATTCTACTTAAAATAACAAATGACCAACTAACAAATCACAACACTATTATTTTCAAAATAAATATCATGACACAATCAGATTTGCTAAATTTAGTTCACCTAGAAAATGTAATATTCATTACAACTCAATTAAATAATAATTAACAACAACAAAATAGTTGGGGGCTCCTGTCGCCTTATGGTTGGGCGATCGAACTCGTCATTTTATGGTTGGGCGATCGAACCTCAATCGTCTTGATTGTTCATGACAGATCCAGCCGCCAAATGACGTGATTCAAGAACCCAATGGTTCGGTGATAGAACCAATGCCAATGACGAGATTCATCGCTCAATGGTTCGGCGACGGGAGTATATTTTTGTAAAAAAAATTTATCGTCGGAATATATTTGTAATTTTTAATAAAAAAATAGACTATTTAAAAAAAAATTCGACCAACTACAGGATCGGTATAAGTAAGAAGAAGAAGAATGTGGATACCAGTGTGATCGCCTCTGCGTAGGTCGACGAATTCTATTCTATATGTTTGTCTAGTGCAATAATATAAGGCCTCGACCTTGTGGTAATGATCAATATATATCGCCGGATCATTACCTGTATTGAGTACGTAGTACGGTGTGATGCATGCTTACCTTGCTATGCTTCCATGAATAAATCAATCAACTTTAATTTATTAAGCTCTTCCACGCATGCATAATATATACTAGTACTAGGAACCGATCGATAATCATGGTTTTGCTGTAAATTGTGAGGGCTGCTCAGTCTAGGAGGGTGTATTTTCACTTGAGATAAAATGACATGTACCTGTTTTAAATCCTCAGATATGTACCTGTTTCGATGGTGTGGTGTAGCATGCATTCCCGTCTCTGTTCGTTCACAAATATAACCTGTTAACTCAAATCATAGCTTTCAGGCATTGGCAAAATTTTCTACTCTCGCAGTTCAATTAAATCGGGTCTTTGGCTGCATATCAAATTGTCGCTGTTGGTTATCTTGTGTAAGCGGAGGGCAGCGGATCGGTCGGACTTGCATGAGTAGCATGACAATGTAGCCTGGTCTTACTAAGATAAGAAGACGATCGAGACCCTGTCCATCGATTGCATAGACAGGCTCGTTGTAGAGATTAAAGAAGACGTCCAAAATGCAGAAATAAAAGATGACTAGTAGCATTGCCACCGTTGGAAAACAGATCCTCTGTATTGAAGAGAAAAATACAAATGATCTACAGTGATTAGCATTAGAGCATTATCTTCACCGTACAATTCAAAAGAAACGATTAAGATCGAGCGCTTCAGCACAAAAGGATACAGCAAAAACTGACGCTTTCAATAGTGTTGTGCTGCAGTATTACTGTATAGTACTGATTACACGGCTTAAACCACTGTTCACACAGCAGAGAATACGCATCCACCGCCATTGATCAGCAACACATTAACAAGGTGATGAAATCATAACCTTCATTCATGCAAACAGTTGGGCGCAGTAAGGCACACAAATCAATAAATAGCTCAGATAATTGCAGCAGCAAACGAACAGATGGAGTACCTGTCATGACGACCGCTGTCACACCGGAGCAGTTTATTAGGCCGCGCGCATAGCAAGAGCAACGCACTCACCTCAAAATGATTAAAGAGAACGCACCAGAGATCAATCCAAATAAGCAATCAGGAAATAATGCGACGGAATTAAAGCTAGGGTTGTTCTAGGCCAACACTTTATGCAGCTGCATGTGTTTTTTCTTCCTAATGCGTCAATGGTTAACGTGTACTTTAATTTGATGTCGTTGTTCTTTGCGTCTTCATGGTAATATTCGTGGTACGTGCTCCTAATGATCGATGCTCCTCTCTTCGTTACTTTTTTTAGGATTCATGATCCTTCACCTTTTTTTTCTAGAGCAAGCAATTTGATAACAAGAAACAAACAGGTCTGAGTATATGTTATGACTGCTATCACACTGGAGCAGTAGTTTATTAAGGCGCACACCAAGAACACGCTCGGCTCACCTCAAAAAAAGGAAAACATAAAATAACACACCATGAGAAGCAGCAAACGATTAAAACACGCCGATTAATCTAAACAAGCAATCACGGAATGATGCAACGGAGGTAACTCGGTAATGCACGGGCAAATGAAGCAGACACGCGAGAATCACACTAATTCTTCTGCAGGATGATCGGCTCTGCCTACGGTTGCTGCTCCTGCTTCTTCTTCTTCTTCGTCTTCTTCTGGAGGAGGAGGCCTTTGAAGCCTGTCCGCCAAGGTCTCCATCCCCATGTACGACCAGAGGATCCAGACGACGGTGAGGTACTCCCCACCTTCACCCAGGCTCTTGGCATGAAGGTAGCCCCTGCATCTGCTGGCAGAATAGCAGAGCATCTCCACCCACACCCCCTGGATCACCTGCCACCTCTCTGCCTCGTCGCCCAGCTGCATCAGTGCTTTAGCGAGCCAGCATGCATGGGTAATCAGAGTACTAGTAACTGTGGGCGGTGCGCCCCCACTGCTATTCTTCACCCTGCCGATAATCTCCCGCGCGAGTGTTTCTTCATTGTCATGCGGTGCGCCCCAGCTATAAATCTCCCGCGCGAGCGTTTTTTCATTGTCATCCTTCAAGATGAGCTCGAGAAAATAGATAGCGTTGGTGAAAAGACCCGGTCTGGTGCCGGGCATTAGCATCTCAGGATGGATGAAGAGCAGGTACACCATGTAGTTGGATATCTCCCTGCCGCACTGCCGAGCGGCCTCCAGTTCTTGGAGATGTTGAGGGGACATCGTAGAGAAAGCTGGTTGGTAAAAGCAGAGGTCCGTGGCGATGTGCCAGACAAGGACGCTCTCGTCGAACAGCAGATCCGTCAGGCTCCACCGCAGCTGTCGCAGCTGACGGTGCCTCCTCAGGGTCAACTGGCCCCTGAGATTGTTGAATGCTATGTATCTGGCAGGGTCGGTGATGTACGTGTTCCACCCATATTTCACATGTCCGTGAACCAGCTTCGTAATCTGGAGAGCTGCAGGTACCTGCGAAATGTACCAATGCTTGTTAACGTACCCCCTGAGACCGCCGAAGGCAGCAAGCTTCATCAGAGGGGTGGGCTTCTTCTCGCGAGCACACAAGGACATGAGGCTGTGCTGGGAAACCGGCCTGTTGAGCCGGGAAATCCAGGCTGCGCTGGTACCTTTCCGTGAGCACAGAAGGACAAAACATATTGGTACCCATGGAAGGAAGGACTGCACAGCAGTGCAACAGAACAGGATGTATGTCACCCTGACGTCGTTCTCATTGTAACCATCCTTGTGGCTCTTAGCGAAGAGCACCACAGAAGCTAAGGCCAGGAACCCAGGCACGAACCAGGTTAAGCAGCGGCCAAGAGGACTGCGCATTGATCTAACCCTGGTGTACAGGAGGAAAAATATATCTTCCACGACCCGCTGCGATGTATAGTATGCCTTCTCCTCATCAAGCTTCAGGAAAGATTGCAGATCGCTAAGCCGACCAGAGTATGGAGTAGACAGGTCGACAAACTTCTTATAGATGTCACGCCTGTTACAGCGATAAAACTCTTCTGCCTCTTTTGCTTGATCACTACCCAGTGGTACGCACACCTTTTTTGCTTCCTCTACATATTCTTTAAGCGAAAGGGCACGTTCTCCTCCTCCTCCTTTTCCCAGTTCTTTCTTCACAATTGAACTCTTTTTTTCCAGGTAATTGGAAGTGCACCATGCCCAGCAGCCAGCAATGCATGAGTCTTCTCTTCGCGGGGACACAGTGGTGGAGGCCAGCATGCTATTAAAGCTAGCGTTCCTGAGGGCCCATGGCTTCTCGCTGAATTTGAGGATGCCATGGACGAAGAGCAAGACTGCCGCCACCAGCAGCCTCTTCTCGCCGGACCACCACTTCACGAAGACGTACAAGGCGACCGTGACCTGAGACACCAGGGTTATGGCGTGCCGCCTCCACAGCTCATTGTCTTCGAGGCTGTAGGCAGTTATCGTGAACTGACCGCCGAGGTGGATGAGGAGGACAGGCGCCCATACCACCTCCAGGGCGCTGCTCCCTCCATCCGCTGTCCACTGCTTCTGGCGGTTGAAGAGGGTGGCGAGGGCGTATACCGCCAGGGCGTCGCCGCCTATGTACGCGACCCACACCAGCCATCTCAGCCTACGCAGGATACGCACCCCTGAAGCGAAGAGGAGGAAGAGCTGGACGGAGAGGCTGGCGAGCACGAGAATGCGCAGCTGCCACTCCTGCCACCATTGCAGAGCACTTGAGAGACCCATGTATGCATGCAGCAGTGCTCTTGCTTCCTCTCCCTCTTTTTTTCTTTCCTTTTTGTTCTAGCTACCCTTCCTAGGCCAACCCAAGATGTGATGGCCCTTGCGACAGATCAGCGCTGCAATTGCCTTTATATATATAATGGGGTTGTTTATTAGTAAGGTAACTGATTTTTTTTATTAAGTATAAGGCATATTTTTCATCTATTATATCAATATCCAATCATATAGTGCATTAATCTCTATGCAAATCTAATGATTACAAAAATTGATTTAGACTTTTGAAAATTTCAAACTACTTATAAATAACAAATCCGATATATAATAGTAAGTAGGCGTGCGCATGGAAATGGGATCCTCTGCCTCACGGATGCAAAGGCAGAGGCATACAGTAAAATCTGTGGGATTAATGCCAAAAACACAGTTTAAACACTGTAGAAGCCAGTGCAGAAATAGTGCATACAGTAGGCGTGTCGTCTCTAAATGCGTGCTTGATCTTTGTTTTCTTTTTAAAGCAGGACCTTGACAATTCGATCTTTGTTCTAGCTAGGCTATGCTACAGTTAGGTTCTCATTGATGTTGTTGTTCCTTGCGTGTTTGTGCTAATATTCTTGGTGCGTTCTCACGTGTTCGAGATGATGCTCCTCCTGTTTACTTTTTCTAGCATTTCTTAGAGCAATTTATGTCACTTTTTCTTACATTCAGGGACCACTTAATGCAAGCAAGGCTAAAATGTCTTTCGTCCCAGTTTGCCACACACCAAATCTTGATAGTAAAAGTGACATTCATAGAGAGGTCGATCGAGATCTTCGTTTTTTTTTTTTCAAAGCAGGACCTTGACAATTCGACCTTTGTTCTAACTAGGCTATGCTATAGTTGGACTTGGCCCTGTTTACTTTTAGGCAGGGGCGGAGGGAAAAGGGGCTGATAGGGACCTGGCCCCCCTATCGATCAAATCTTGTTTTAAAACCTACCTAAAGGCTCATTAGTAATCACTGGAGTTCTGCACATTAAGGCCCAACAGATGAAGCTTCCTTCACAACACCTAGCGAGCAAGCCCAATAAGGCCCATATATTCACCACCAAAGTAATTCTTTTCAAATTTTCTTTCTAATTAAAGATAAAATAAACGATTAATTACTTGTAAATTGAGGAACCAGGTGTATTTGCTCTCTCCCTTGTTATTCAAGGAAACAAAAAGCGTCGTCAAAGCGGGGCCATGAAGGTTGAATCTAGTGAATAAGTGAAGGGGCAACAATTTAGGCAAAACCAAGGTATCTTTAATGATGATCAACATCGATCAATTGCTTAGTTATTATTAGCTTTATCATTGATCTGTAGCTTTAGGCTTTGGTGCTTTACTCTCTCCAATTTGTGATACAACATGATGTGCCAGAAAAGTATTTTCTATCCATTTTTATGTGCTTTGGTAGTCCAGTCATAAGAGGGAGAAACAACATATTGTTTTTTCGTGATTTCAAAAAACATATTGCTTTTTCAAGAGCTCCCAACCTTGCTAATCTAATTTCAAAGGAATTTCATATGATTACGAAACGGTATAATTTCCACATGAATCGTGTTCCAAACGGCACCTAACATGATAGGTCTATTTGTCACCCCTGTACGATTCTTTCTTCCAGTGTTGTCTACTCGGCCCCATAGGCCCGAATCGTGGCTCCACCCCTGCCTTTAGGATCCCATTGATGTTGTTCCTTACATGTCTGTGGTAATATTCCCGATGCATACTCACATATTCGTGATGATGTTCCTCTTCTTTACTTTTTTTTAAGCATTTCTGACCCTTAACTTTTTTAGCAATTCTTGTATCTTTTTCGTGGTGAAGTAGGAACACTACATTCAGGGCAAGGGTGTGCATAGGGTGGGGAAAAAAGCTTAAAGCTCGCGAGCCGGCTCGGCTCGAACTCGTGCCATAAACGAGCCAAGCCAAGCAGTCATTTCTGCTCATGTGCTTAACGAGCTGAGTCCGAGCCAGCTCATTAGGCTTGTTAGGCTCGATGTCCACCCCTATTTACATCCCATCAAACAATTCGGCCCACAAACACAGCCAAGCCAACACACGCGTGCGTGTCCATCCTCCACCCTCCCCCCATGTGCCTGGCCTCCGCCCGGAGCCCTCCCCTCCCCCTCCGCATCTGGCTTGACACCCTCCCCCTCCGAGTCCGACCTCCTCCCACGGTCCCGAGCCAAATGAGCCAGCTCGCGAGTTCAGGCCGAGCCGAGCCGAGCCGAGGAGATATTTTTGCTCGTTTGCTTAACGAGCCAAGCCGTGTTCACTAACGAGCTTAACCGAGCCGAGTTAGCTCGTTATCCACCCCTAGGTGTGCATATATATTAATTTCATTAACTTCAAGTACAGTTAATAATACAAGTAGCACGTAATGCCAGCAAGACTAAAAAGTGTCTTTCATCCTAGTTTGTCACACACGAAATCTTAACAGTAGAAATAAATCTCATCAAGAGGCCGAGCTAATCGAAATTAATTGATTTTGTGTTCAAAGCAAGACCTCGAGGATTCGATCTTTGTTCTAGCTAGCTAGCTAGCCCTTCTCCTAGCCTTCAACACTTACGTCTGATCAGGGAAGCAAATTTCGCACGGGGACGGGGTCACCGAGAGGCCCCTCCTCCCACAGTGCGTGGAGGTGGACGAAATGCAAACATCGGCGCCTGGTGGAGCCGAGTCGATGCTTTCGGAAGATCGAGGTCGCCACACCGCGGTCTTCTCGAACGGCTACTCGATGCAAATTGGGTAGTCTTTTGCCGCTTCTGTGACTCCTCTAAAGCCTTGCTCTTAGTTTCAGCAATAATGGCTTTGTCCACAAGATGTTGAAAATTTCTGAAATCTTGTACTGCCAAGGCCAACTACAACTCTTCAGACAGACCATTCATGAAACGGTTTCGACGACGAGTGTCAGTCGAAACATCGTCAGGGGCGTACCGAGCAAGAAAATTGAATTCATGAAGATACTCGGTCACTGATTTTCGCCCTTGCTTGAGAGTGAGAAATTCCTGTTGCTTGAGCATCATCACTCCTTCAGGAATATGAGCCTCGCGAAAGGCCTCCATAAACTCAAGCCAACTAGGGGTATGTCCTGTGGGCTGGATAGCAAGATAATTGTCCCACCAATTGCTAGCCGGCCCAGTCAGTTGGTAACTAGCATATAGGACTTTTTCCCTTTCAGAACATTGGGTGTGCTTACAGTGGTGTTGTACTTTCTGGATATTTATTGCAGTTGTTACAATGATACTTGTCTGCTTTCTTTGTAACTATTTTGTTGCAAACTTTGCATGACATATACCACCATTTAACATTTTCTTGTATACCATTGATCCTAGCTTTTGATGTAAACACAAAATCATGCGTATTTCCAAATAAAAGGATCTTAGCGCTTCAAATAATACACATCAAATGACATAAATATGTCTAATTAACTTGTAGGTCTTGGACGATTATATATGAGAAGAAGTATGATGCATTACCTGATTTGCTGGGTTGTCGTGCCTCATTTCAGTTATATCCTTTAATGTTCTTCTATTGTAAAACATTTGTTCCTCCAATGTCCCTTGTGCACTTTTATCTATCTCCATCATTTTTGGTACATTTTCTTTGGCTGAGTACCTATAAATTGTTTGATATTAAAAAAGGATTTATAGTTTGTTATTCAAGAAATAAGTAGAGAACATGTTGCATACCTGTCAATAAGTTTCCAGGTTTCAGGTACATCTAAATCTGTATATAATCTTGTGGCGTTGGTTGACTTTAGAGACAAACCTATTTAATCCACAATTTATTTGCTAGTTTTGTATATTTGGAGAGATCATAATAACTCCAAAAACTATTGGACTTACCATTGAATTCTTGCACTATTATTGATGTAACAACCACAACTGTTTGATTGCAAATTACATCTTCACTTAAATAATGAGCTAACTGTCCCCATAATGTCATTCTGATTTTATCACCCCTAAAAAATTCCAATAAAGGAAAACTAAATATTAATCTTAATGTACAAAGATAGTGTTTAATGTTCAAATAAATTTAGGCACATGCATGTTATTACTCTAATAGTACAAGTTCAATCTCGCGAATATCTGAAGGCCGCGGGTTGACAGTGTTCTTTCTTGTCATCCTTGATCCAAGAGGCTTAATCTTGGTGAGTAATCCAATGACATCTTCAAAATTTAAACGGGGATTATTTGACAGTAACAACTTTAAAAAAAGGAAAGAAAATGCAACTATTGGCTTACCTGATAATTGTTGTTCTTTATTTTGCTGTTCTAGTAGTGTGTTTTTCGTAGCAAACTCAAAATAGTAATCCTAAAAATTATTTGATGACCCTTTCACTTCCTTCACCTTCGTATTATTCATGAAAGTAATCTTAAGCTCATTGTCCACCGGACGGTATTTGATGGATTCTTGAACTTTGAAGTTGCTAAATACATAGATAGAGTTCTCATTGATCTTTTGTCTATAATTGTCTATCAGATTATTCCAGATAGTAGCATGAATTGATTCGCCCTATGATACACAACATTACTTAGAAGTTGTTTAAAAAAAGTAAAAAATACAATTGAACATGCGGAGACAAACCTCTTCATCAATGAAGATCATATCAAGGCTCATAAGTTCATCAGTTGCAAAATTGATTGAATCCCACATTCTCATTACTTTTACTTTGATGCTCCATGTTTGTCCTTTTGTGGTCAACTCACTTAACTTCTTGTATGCCATAGTGCTATTGGCTTCAAAAAGTTGAAAACAAATGTTATTTGTAACCATAGACAAATTACGTATGTTGAGTTGACAAATAAAATCTATATTAGTGATGCAATGAAGATGTCAGTTCATAATTTCTAATTAATAGATATTTAAGAAAATAAATCTAGCAAGTGCAGATACGTCAGAGGTACATAAGGCCTCAGCAATCTTTGTGCCAGTAGAACAGTTGTTGCACACATGTTTGAGTCTTTGAGACCATTGCCTGAACAGTGATGAGTTGAACACAGGAAATCTGACATGAACTTTAGTGATCTCTAGCAAAAAATTTTGAATAGCTGAACCTGAATGTCATCGTAATGAATTTAGATGGATTTCTGTGACTTTTGTATGTAGTATTTAACTTCAGATGCCTTTTGGATGGATCGATAGTGTTTCTAGAAGTAAAGCTTATGGATTGATATGCATGCTGTAGTGAACCTGGATGATGCACATATGGTGTTGGTTATTGTATGGATTAGTGTCAATGAAAGCTTGAACTTTTTACATGTTTCTAAAAACAGGAAGCAATGAAGATGACAGTTCATGATTTCTAATTAATAGACATTATCTTTGTGCTAGTAGAACAGCACAGGAAAAGAAACCAACGAAGTAGTAAAAGATATGATGAAGAGGTTGCAATGAAGCGTACCAGATGTCGAGTGTACCAGGTGTCGACGATGGCAGCAACTTTGAAGAAGATACCAGGCGTCGGCGATAGCAGCAACTTTGAATAAGATAGCAGCAACTTTGAAGCGACTTGAAGAAGAGCAGAATTATCTGGGAAGGTGTGTGTTGTGTGTTGAGGGTGTTATGGTAACTACGTATTTATTGTCATCTGGATACCTCTTTTGGATCTATGTGGTCACAGAGTACTTATTGGTAACGGAATCATAAAAAACGTGTATTGGTTGGAATCATCAAATCTTCTGGAATCATCAAACCTTCTACTGGGTTGGTGATTCCGTGTGTTAGTATCGGTGTACTGGTTGGAGTCATCAAACCTTCTACTGGGATGGGGACTTCCGCGTGTACTGGTTGGAATCATCAAACCTTCTGGAATAATCAAACCATAATCATCGGTGTAGATATTTTTCTTTTTTTACTGATTAACGTGAGAATTTCTAACCCTTGAAAGCGAACGTGATGACTTCTTTTTCTATCGGTTTAATAATATAATAGAAGATTGTGTCTATGAAGCTAGCCGCGTATGCAGCCCTCCATTCGGTGGGCCAGATTTAATTACAGTTAGACCAATGGATGTTATATCTGCAACCTATGTGAATAAAAATACAAGATAAAATCTCATTAAAAAATGCCATGAATTTCAATTTTGGAAGGTTAGAATTGAATATAGTATATCAGGCTGCAATTCGGAGCGCAAGGCACAGAAATAGCTCGGGTAAAGGTAACAAGAAATGAACACTGCTATCACACTGGGCAGTAGTTTATTAAGCCGCACAAAAAGCACACACTCGGCTCACCTCAAAAATGGAAAATAGAAAATCACAAACCCTGAGAAGCAGCAAACGATTAAAACACACCGATTAATCTAAACAAGCAATCATGGAACGATGCAATGGAGGTAACGCGGTAATGCACGGGCAAATGAAACAGACACGCGTGGGATCACACTAATTCTTCTTCTTCTTCTTGCGGAGGCTCTTGATGCCTGTCCGCCATGGTCTCCATCCCCATGTACGACCAAACGAGCCAGACGACGGTGAGGTACTCCCCACCGTCACCCAGGCTCTTGGCATGCAGGTAGCCACTGCATCTGCTGGCAGAATAGCAGAGCATCTCCACCCACACCCCCTGGATCACCTGCCACCTCTCTGCCACGTCGCCCAGCTGCATCAGTGCTTTAGCGAGCCAGCATGCATGGGTAATCAGAGTACTAGTAACTGTGGCGGTGTCTGTGGGCGGTGTCGGTTCCCGCTCGAGTGCTCCCCTGCTATAAATCTCCCGCGAGAGCGTTTCTTCACTGTCAACCTTCAAGATGAGCTGGAGATCATAGATGGCGTTGGTGAAAAGACCCGGTCTGGTGCCGGGCATTAGCATCTCAGGATGGATGAAGAGAAGGTAGACCATGTAGTTGGATATCTCCCTGCCGCGCTGCCGAGCGGCCTCCAGTTCTTGGAGATGTTGAGGGGACATCGTAGCAACAGCTCCATGAGGGTGGTGGAAGCAGAGGTCCGTGGCGATGTGCCAGACAAGGACGCTCTCGTCGAACGGCACATCCATCAAGCTCCGCCGCAGCTGTCGCAGCTGAGGGTGCCTGCTCAGGGTCAACTGGCCCCTGAGATTGTTGAATGCTCTGTAACTGGCTGGGTCGGTGATGTACGTGATCCACCCATCTTTCACATGTCGGTGAACCAGCTTCGTAATCTGGAGGGCTGCAGGTACCTGCGAAATGTACCAATGCTTGTTAACGTACCTCCTGAGACAGCAGAAGGTAGCAAGCTTCATCAGAGGGGTGGGCTTCTTCTCGCGAGCACAGAAGGACAAAAGGCTGTGCTGGGAAACCGGCTTGGAAACCGGCTGGGAAACCGGCTGGGAAACCGGCTTTTTGAGCCGGGAACAAGCTGCGTAACAACAGTTAGCACAGCATTTCAACCAGGGAAGGAACGACTGCACAGCAGTGCAACAGAACAGGATGTATGTCACCCTGACGTCGTTCTCATTGTAACCATCCTTGTGGCTCGTGGCGAAGAGCACCACAGAAGCTAAGGCCAGGAACCCAGGCACCACCCAGGTTAAGCAGCAGCCAAGAGGAGTGAGCTGTGATCTCTGCCTGGTGTACAGGAGCTCAAATATATAGTCGACGAACATCTGCGATGTATAGTATGCCTTCTCCTCATCAAGCTTCAGGAAAGATCGCAGATCGCTAAGCCGACCAGAGTATGGAGTAGACAGGTCGACAAATTTCTTATAGATGTCAGTGGTGTTACAGGCAACAAACTCCTTTTCCGCTTTTGCTTGATCACTACCACTTTGATCACTACCCAGTGGTACGTTCACCTTTGCTTTTTCTACATATTCTTTAAGCGAAAGGGCTCCTTCTCCTCCTCCTCCTCCTCCTCCTCCCAGTTCTTTCTTCGCCATTGAACTAATTGTTTCCAGGCAAGAGGAAGTGCACCATGCCCAGCAGCAAGCAATGCATCCGTCTTCTCTTCGCGGGGACACAGTGGTGGAGGCCAGCAAGCTATTAAAGCTAGCGGTCCTGAGGGCCCATGGCTTCTCGCTGAATTTGAGGATGCCAAGAACGAAGAGCAAGACTGCTGCCACCAGCAGCCCCTTCTCGCCGGACCACCACTTCACGAAGACGTACAAGGCGACCGTGACCTGAGACACCAGGGTTATGGCGTGCCGCCTCCACATCTCGTTGTCTTCGAGGCTGTAGGCAGTTATCGACAACTGGCCGCCGAGGTGGATGAGGAGGACAGGCGCCCATAGAACCTCCAGGGCGCTGCTCCCCCCATCCGCTGTCCACTGCTTCTGGCGGTTGAAGAGGGTGGCGAGGGCGTATACCGCCAGGGCGTCGCCGCCTATGTACGCGACCCACACCAGCCATCTCAGCCTACGCAGGGTAGGATGCGTACGCAGCCTTGCAGCGAAGATGAGGAAGAGATGGACGGAGAGGCTGCCGAGCACGAGAATGCGCAGCTGCCACTCCTGCCACCATTGCACAGCACTTGAGAGACCCATGCATGCATGCAGCAGTGCTCTTGCTTGCTTCCCCTCCCTCTCTTTTTTTTTTTCTTTCCTTTTTGTTCTAGCTACCCTTGCCAGGCCAACCCAAGATGTGATGGGCCTTGCGACATATAAGCGCCGCAACTGGCTGTATATATATATAATAGTAAGTAAGCGTGCGCGTGGAAATCAGATCCTCTGCCTTACGAGATACGAGATGCAAAGGCAGAGGCATACAGTAAAATCTGTGGGAGGAACAGCAAAAACACAGTGTAAACACGGTAGCGGTCGGTGCAGAAACAGTATACGGATGTGCTATTAAAAACCAGACAATTTTAACCACCTAGCAATCAGTAGCCTGTTTGCCCACGGTGGGAACGTGCGTATTTCATCCTGCCATGGATTGGAAGTGTAGATACTAATTTTATCATTTTAGACGCGGGGACTATATTTACTATTTCATTTAAAATAGAGATTAAATGAGCCAAAAACTCAATAGAGTACACAAGAAATTTTGATGTTAATTGATGTCCCTTGTGTGCTCGTCGTAATATTCCTGATAGTTCACATGCTCACGATGATCTTCCTCTTCTTTACTTTTTTTAGCACTTTCTGACTTTTTTTGTTTTTTATTAGAGCAATTCCTTCCCCTTTGTTTTGCATTCAGAGACCACTTAATGTAAGCAAGACCGAAATGTCTTTTATCCCGGTTTGCCACACCAAATCTTGGTAGTAAAAGTGACATTAATGGAGAGGCCATCGAGCTTAGTGATCTTTGTTTTTTTTTTCGAAGCAGAACCTTGACAATTTGATCTTTTTTCTAGCTAGGCTATGCTACAGCTGGCTTTGGTCACAATTAGGCCAACCCAATATGTGATGGCCCTTGCAACAGATCAGTGCTGCAACTGCAAGGAGCTCGCCTTGGTTTAATTAGGACTAGTAAGGATTAATTAAATCGGTGCAATTAATTAATTAGCTAGCAGTACGAGGGAAGTTCCCACCGTGGCACGGACGATGATTAATTAACCCATGGCACGAACGAGGATTAATTAATTAAAGCCGTGTAATTAATTACACGTTGGGGTTTAATTACACGACTAAATTATTACATGGTGGGGGTTAATTAATTACAGCTAAATAATTACACAATGGGGTTAATTAATTAACCCATGTAATTAATTAGTCCTAATCAATTAGTCGTAATTAATTAGTCCTAATCAATTTAGTCGTGGTTAATTAGTTGTAATTAATTTAGTCATAACTAATTATTCATAATTAATTAGTCGCAGTTAGTTACTCGTTGTTATGTAGTCATTATTAATTAGTCATAATTATTTAGTCATAATCAATTAAATCGTAATTAATTAGCAATATGAGGAAAGTCCCCTTGCCTAGTGTGTGGACGAGGAAAGTCCCCTCCCCAGGAGCGCGGACAAGGGAAGTCCCCTCTCTAGGAGAGGAGACGAGGACACGTGTCGGAAGTCCCCTCTCCATGAGAGGGGACGAGGGCGTCCGTGCACCCCTGGCATAGATGAGGGCACGTGTTGCCTACCGGCGAGTCCGCGGTGCCTTTTTGGCTTTGATCTTCGGATAGAGCTAGATTTGCTATTTCCACTTACTGCAAGGAAGACCAAAATGTCTTTCATCCTAGTTTGCCACACACCAAATCTTGATAGTAAAAGTGACACTCGTATAGAGGCCAGTCGAGCTTAGTGATCTTTGTTTTTTTTTTTCAAAGCAGGACCTTGACAATTCGATCTTTGTTCTAGCTAAGGCTATGCTACAGTTAGCTTTGGTTACAGTTAGGCTCTCATTGATGATGTTGTTCCTTGCATGTTTGTGGTAATATTCATGGTGTGTACTCACGTGTTCGAGATGATGCTCCTCTTCTTTACATTTTTTTAGCATTTCTGACCCTTTGTTTTTTATTAGAGCAATTTATTTCTCTTTTTTTACATTCAGGGGCCACTTAATGCAAGCAAGGCTAAAATGTCTTTCATCCCAGTTTACCACACACCAAATCTTGATAGTAAAAGTGACATTCTGTAACATCCCAAAAATGCCTAAATGCAAAAATATGTGATTTTCAAAAACTTTTTGTATGTTATCTGTTGTCGTTCCATTTGTCTCCATTTTTTAGAGTTAGTTGAGTGCATTTTTCTCTTCTGCTGTCATGATTCTATCTATCATCGCGTAAGAGTTCCTTAAAGCGAATATCAGAATTTTAGCAAACCTAAAATTCTGTTGTTCTGCCTCTTCCCTTTTCCTTCTAGCCTTTTACTTTCTTCCTACTTATCCTATGGCTAAGTGCTGATTAGTCTAGTTCTGGTCCGACCCGACCAGACCCCACGCGTCCCCTTGCTCCCTTCTGTTCCAGCCGAGCTAGCGCTCATGCCATCGCTCCCTGTTCACTGTTCCTCCGACCAGCCGCTGTCCTAATTCGGCTGTAACATCCCAACTGTATAAACAGGTGTGTGTTTCAAATGTAAGAAAATGTGTAGAAATAAAAAACTTTTTCTCACATTTTGAAACTCTTGAACTCCTCTAAAATTCTTATCAAAAGTTGTGGAGTTCAAAAACCTAAACCTCCTGTGGACTAAAGTCCAACCCTTATTCAACTTGTCTCAAATCTTGTGCCAAACCTTTGGAAATATTTTTTCTTGGTCCCAGAGATGATGTGGGACCCCTATGAAAAATATCATAAGTTTTAAAACTTGTTTGATAATTTTTGGAGGTTAAGCAAACCCTTGAACCGCCTTTATGAATTTCCTGAGAAAAATGCATTGCATAAAAACCTCTAGAAATTTTATGTAAGTTTAATCCTTATGTCAGCAAGCTCCAATTAAAATTTCAGGAATTTTGGAGTTCAATTGCTATCTCAAATAATTTTGCAAAGTCTCAGCTGTTGATAATGGAATTCAAAACTTGCACTGTTCCTTGGGCTTGAGCCGCTTTGCAAAGCTGGTCAAACCCAACCACATCCCCAGCAGCATCAGACCTCCTCTCCACCTTGTGGAGGTCGTAACCGTTGGATTCAAATCCAATGATCGCGACCTCCTCCTCTGCTGTGCCGCTCAAGTCCTCCCACCTTGATGGGGTCGTAACCGTTGGATCACCATCCAACCGCCACGACCTCCTACGCGGTCAACACCGCAAGGACCTCCCCACCTCATCAGGTCATTGCCGTTGGATCAAGGATCCATGGCCATGACCTCCCCTTTGTTATTAAACCTCAAAGACCTCCTCCCACCTTGTTGAGGTTGTAGCCGTTGGATCAGATCCAACAGCCCACGACCTCCCCTCAAGATCAAGCGCACCAGACCTCCCCCATCTTGTGTTGTGCGCCGTTAGATTTAAAATCTACGGCCACGACCTCCCAGTGCTTTGTGCGCATCAGACCTCCCTTGTTCCCTCCTTGCCTTTGGATCTCGTTTCAACGCGCGAGATCAATGAGCCGTTCAGACCATCCCTTTTTAGCCGTTAGATTTAGATTGCGCGGTCTCTGTTGAGTGGGCCGTTCAGACCACTCCTGTGAGCCCTTAGATCTAAATCTAAAGGCCAGGACCTCCTTTGCGCTACGCGCAAGGCTCAGGACCTCCTCACTTGATCAGCACCCTTGGATTAAAATCCAAAGGTCCTGACCTCCCCTGCGCGTTGCATAGTGCCTAGGACCTCCCCTTTGGTTGTGTGCCCTTGGATTTAAATCCAAAGGCCATGACCTCCACGTTTTGGCAGTATTGCGTGCAGCTTAAGTCCTCTCAGGAGGTCCGCACCGTTGGATTTAGATCCAACGCTTTGGACCTCCTGTCCCCTTATCCTTTGCGCATCCGCCCAATGAAAATCAGAGGGCCACGACCTCCCCGTCCAAATCGTGTGGCTGAGACCTCCTCCCAGTCACTTAAAGCGTACCGGTTCGCAAATCACATCCGAGGGCCAGGACCTCCCCATCCTCTTTATCCAACGGTGGATTTGAGGTCCTGTTCTTCTCCTAGCTTGGGCTCGCGTGCAAGAGCTATGGCGGTGGGGAAAGTCAGAGCCGGTCATGTCCCAACGGCTCTATGCAGGCGCATTAAATGCGTGTCAGCTCCTTTCCGCCCTCTAGCCCATGCTCTGACCTACCTACCCTGTCCTCTCCATCTTGTCCAATCCATGGACCTCCCATGGGCTAAGCTCACCATGAGCTTAACCCGTGGTCCATGACCTCTTTTGCCCTAGCTTTAAAACCTCCTGGGTATCACCCTTGGCTTCTTTTACACGCCTTCGAGCTCTGCCTTGCCTCTGTGCTTGGCTGAGTTTCTCCCCCTTATCACCATTGAAGACCTTGGAGCTCCTCGGTGGCACAAGAGTTCCAGTGGCTCCCTCTTCAACCTCTTGCTCACTTTGTGCTCCCCAAACCTCCTGGAGTTAACCCTAACTTATTTTGGTTGGGACTTTTTGAGAGGTGGCCAAAGTGGATCTTGGAGTTGGCCGTGGAGCAACCCTTCTTCCCCAGCTCTGGTCTTCCCCTTCCACGACCTCCTCAGCACCTCTGGACCTCCAGGTAATCCTCCTGGTAGCCCTTAGTGTTGGCACATGCTTGTATGAATGCTGCGGAGCTCAATTTTAGCTGTGGTCATTTTGGCCGTGTGTGTCGTCTTGTTCCTCTTCGGCTCGTTGGCGTTCAAGGCCGTCGCCGCCGTCGAGAGTGAGCCCATTTTGTGCGCAACACTATTGTGCACACGTGGGTACCCTTGGTTGTCGCCGGTGAGGTCTGCATCGCCGGCAATGACCCCATCTTTGCGTTGAGGTTCTTGTCGGAACGGGACGTCCAGCGCGTGCCGTTAAGGCAAAGATCCCCCCCTTAAATGCGCCAATCATTGCTTAACCGTAGTAATCATTGGTTTTGCCTTAACCGCCATTAATCCTGCCTCATTTCACGCATTTAAGACCTCGCGCCTGGACCTCCTTGTGTCCTGCGCGCCTTAACTCATTGCCAGCACAAGACGCGTGCGCGAAGCGCCACGGCTCGATCTGGGCGTCCAAGACCTCCTCAGAGGAGATCTTGAACGTCCAGACCTCCCCTTCGCATCTTAGCCGTCCGGACCTCCCCGGAGGTCTGCGGCGCAAGACTCTGGCGCGAGGGACCTCCTCGAGGTCATCTCAACCGTTGAGGACCTCCCTCACTAAATCTGGGCTGTTCCGGTCCTCCCTCTGTCGTTGTGGTCTGTTGGATGCAGCATCAACGGCCACGACCTCCCCTCTCGCTCGCGCGTGCGCGTTGCGGGGAGGACATGGACCGTTGGATCCAAGATCAACGGCCCATGACCTCTGGACCTTCGCGAGCGCGTGTGTGCGATGTTCTCTGGGAGGTCTTGAGCCGTTAGATTCAAGATCTGTGGCTCATGTCCTCTCATGTCTTTTTGGTTATTTTATGAACTGAAAAATGTATGAACTTTAAAAATGCATAACTAATTCATTCTAAATCCAAATTAGGTGATTCAAATTTCTGTAGCTCTGGTTTGGACCAGGCTCTAATCTAAAAATTTTTATGAGCCAAGTTCAGCTCCAGAAAATGGTCTTGTAAATAAATTTCAAAACTAACTTTAAATGTTTCTTTAAAAATTCAATTAACTTGTAAAATGCATAAGTAAATCCCTGTAGATTATTTTTGAGTGAATCCAACTTTGTTGGCTTCCTCTGTTAGTGCACTAAATGTTAGAATAGGATTTAGGCATGTCACTATTTTCAAAAAGCTTTCTTGTGCATTTTAATTTTGTTCAAGTTCTTGTCTTTGAAAAATGATAGAAAGTGCGTAATAGCTCCAAATGAGATGAATTCAATTAGGTTATTCATCTCATGAGGTGCTGGTTTTACAGTAAAAATCTCAGTAACACCACCTCTCTAGAAAATGTTGCCAAATAATTAAATTATTGAATAGTGGCAATTTTGATTTTTTGGGCTGAGCAGAATTGTTTTTCTCATATATTTTGCATTGAGAATCCAAATCAATTGTTTCTTATTGCTAAATTCCCTAAAAATCATCCTCTTGCTGCTGTAGAAATTTCAGAGCATTTGGAGTTTGTTTGCTGTGCTGTCTTTGGGGTTTTCGTCGTTCTTATCGATTCTTTTCGCCTTTTCGCTAGGTGCCGACGAGTGCTTTGAACCCGTGAGTGATCCTCAGCAATATATTGAGCAAAACCAGCAAGGCAAGCAGTTTGATCATATCCCATTATTATCCCATTACTTTAAAGTTTAATACTTTGTTTCACTTGTATGTATGCATGCTACTTTGTGTTAAAATGTCGCTAGTGATCCTATAGATGCATATTCTGTAGGTACATGTTCATTCTCTACTACTAAGCCTAGGATTATCTTGCTGTGATTTAGAGTTCGATGGATGGACTCTTATCACTTAGTAGTTTACGATGATAATGCTTAGTAATGCTTAGATAACGGTAGAAATGGGCAGTTGTCGACATTATATCGATGACCTTGATCACACAAAAATTATTATTCCATTATGTCCCTCTTGTGCTTGTTACTTTGTAAATAAACAAAAATGAAAACAAAATTGTTATTGACTTGGGCACAATGGATGTTGGTGTGATTTGTTGGGTGTGAACGGAATGGTGCCTAAGTCCCCAAGGACCGAAGTTACTTGCGCCATTGATCCAAGCACTTTTATGCTAACCACACGAGGGGATATGGGACCTCTCGACTAAGTACTTTGGGAGGTGTTAATTATGAGCTGGTCGGTGGGTGTGCTAAAAATAAAATGTGTGTGTGTGGTGTAGGGAAGGGAGCATTAGCGAGACCGGTTAGGTCATCTATTATGTCCTTGTCCCGTGGGTTCTTGCTCTTAATTAGCATCATCCATTGGAAATGTCTTGTAGGACTTAGCCGTGCAAGCATACCAAAGGAAGTGTGCTAAATCATGTGGCGAAAAAGACGGTCGTGTGGGTACATTGGTACACCCTGAGGTTAAAACTATTGAATAGCCTCGCCCTAGGTTATGGACACGCTTGGTGATTTCCCGCAAGAACTAGACTAAACACTTAATTAAAACTTGATGGGTGGTATGAATTTGGTAATTCATGCTATTGTTGTGGTGACTTGGGGTGAGTCACTTCCAGGTTGTTCTTGTTGTTATTATTGTTGTATCGTTGTTCTTCAAAAATTAAAAATGCTTGTCAAATTGCTTTCAATCTATTACATTATTGCAAATGAAAGCTTGCTTTATGCTAAAAAGAGTCCAAAGCCTCATCCACTTAAATAAAGCTTGCATGTAGCTATTTATAGTTCTGTTATACTACACGTCAGTCTTGCGAGTATATTTTTGTACTCATTTGCTTTGCTTAATAACTTTGTTGCAGAGGAGGTAGAGCCCAAAGGGCTTTACTTTTGTGAGATGTGCTGCGGTTGGGAATCGAGCTAGGCGTCTTGGTTGGTTGCCTTGTGGGCTAAAGGCAAACCTTGTGGCTCTCTTTTGTTTTATCACCATCTTATGGCTTTTGCTTCCGCTGTGTTTACCTTTCTAGTTGTATTTGGCCGGTCGGTCCCTTTTGTAATAACTCTATATTATGTATGTCTTTTATTCTAGTCGTGCTTTGGTTCTATGTCTTGAATGGAATTGATGCATGATTTTGTAAAGGGGTGTGTATACTGCATTCTGGGAAGTATACGTATCTCGAAGACACGGATTATTATGTTTGTGATGCTAGGGTCGATGGATGACTAAGCATTACAAGCTTAATAAACCGGGGTCCTCACAAAGTTGGTATCAGAGCCGTACTGACCATAGAAACCCTAGCTTGGTCATCCTTAGGATATTTTGAAAAACTTATTTTCAAATGTCAAATGGTTTATGAAAGCCTAAGTAAAGTCTCTAATTTTACTCCTTACCTATCTTAGCTTTCTTCTATCATCTTGTTCTAATTTGAGTTTTAAAAGTTGTTTTCCTCTCCTCCTCTCAAAAGATAAACCCAATTAAACGATAACATTGGTTTGGGGAACTTATGAGAGTTCTAAATTTGAAGTCTTGGCTGTCTTTTGGTGAAGATTGGAAGTATTTGGAGCTAGAATTCAAATCTAGAATTTAGGACAGCAAGCAAGCATTTTGGGCAGCAATCTCAAGCTAGTGATTAGGATAGATAATGAGAGGTTAATTCAACTAAAACTTGTGGGAATAAAAGGATAAGATGTGATACTAGTTAGCTAAGTATCTAACAATTATTTCACTAGTTTAACCTTGCTTTTGAGTAGAATTAGACCTAAAATAGCTTGCTGAAATTTTATCTTCTCAACCAATTACTCGTTCGTTCAATACGGGATAATTGCATAGAGAAGTTAACCTTATTTCTTAAGTTTTCCTTGCTTTTTTTAGGGTCGTTTGGGAGCTTTTAAAGTTTAATTACTTGCTGTTTTGGCCTGCGATTAGGGTGATATTCCATTCCCCTAGTCGTTAGCTTTTTCGCTTCTTCCGGCTTTGTTTCTCGGGTATTAGTGCTAACCTCTTTCCCCTCTCAACAGGATAGCGGGTCGTACTCGTAGTGGCCAAGGCCAGGCAGCTGGTCTGGACGAGGAGCTTCCTCCTCCTCCGACCATGGCCGAGGTTCTTCTTCAGATAGAGCGCAACCGTGCGGATGACAGAGAGTCTTGTTGGATGTCATCGCGCAACACCTCAAATTTCTGGGGTGCTTGAGATTCGGGCAAGGAATGCCCATCGATCTCGTGGGGCCTCGCTGAGTTTCTTCAGTACTCGGCCCCCACCTTTCGAGTCTAAGGACCCGCTCGTCTGAGACGATCGCCGTCTAGTGGAGCGGAAGCTCAACATCGCCTTGCATGCGGGGAGCACGAGAAGGCGCTGTTGCATCGCACCGGCTAGAGGTGCAGCTTTGTCATGGTGGGAGAGCTTTCTCGCCATGCAGCCCGCAGAACCACACCGTCACAGGGAGGAGTTTCAGATCGCCTTCCGTCGATCTCATATCCTGTCGGCTTGATGAACATCAAGAAGCGAGTTTCTCGCCCTCAGCGGGCGTGGCTCGACCGTGGAGTATGTGTACGAGTTCAACCATCTAGCTCGTTATGCTCCCGAGGATGTGGCCACTGATATGGCCAAGCAAGCAAAGTTCAGGGGTGGCTTGTCTGAGGAGCTTAAGGACAAGCTATCCATCGTCGACTTCCCTGATTTCCAGACCTTGGTTGACAAGGCCATCGTCACAGAGCATTCTGCTAGGGAGCTTGTGGATTCCCGCAAGCGCAAGTGGGAGTCCTACAAGTCGTCCAGGACCAGCTCTTTTCGGTCTCACTCCGGGCACTCTCAGGGGTCCCGTGCTCAGGTTTCAGCACCCCTGAGGTTGCCAGCACCTGCCCCTCATTCTTCGCAGGCCGTGCCCCAATCACGTGCACCTACGAGCCAGCAGGGTGGCCCCCGCAACCCGGCTGCCGGGGTCACTTGCTTCTCCTGCAACCAGAAGGGGCATTATGCAAACCAATGCCCTAAGAAGACTGGAGCAGCCCCTCGTCCTAATGGAGGACGCGGGCAAGGTGGTGGATCTTCTCAGGATCAGAAGATCATCCCCATAGCCCAAGGCATGGGCGGCGGTCGCGTCAATGCCATCTCAGCTGAGGAGGCACAGGAGGCGCCTGACGTCGTGTTGGGTACGCTTCTTGTAAACTCTTATCCTGCTACTGTTTTGTTTGATTCAGGAGCATCTCATTCTTTTGTATCTCAGTCTTTTGCTACTGTTAGTGATCTTCTGTTTGCTCCTCTGTTGGTCCCGTTGCTCATTCGCTCTCCCGGTTCGGAGTTGAGAGCTGAGTTGGAGTGCAGGGATGTTCCTATCGAGATTGAGGGAGTAAGGTTTGTGGTGAATCTTATTCTCCTCAATGCAGCGAGCTTAGATGTGATTCTAGGCATAGATTGGTTGTCTCAGCATATGGGGCAAATCGATTGTGCCCGGAAACTCATCTACCTCACCATTTCCTCTCGGCGGCGAGTTCGTTTTTCGCCGGTTGTCGGCCTCATCTCTTCAGACTTTGGCGAAGCCAGCTCCGGATATTCGTGAAGTCCCAATGGTATGTGACTTCATGGATGTCTTTCCCGAGGATCTTCCAGGGATGCCACCAGTTCGGGATCTCGAGTTCGTCATCGAGTTGGCTCCCGGTACCGCCCCGATTTCGAAGAGTCCATATCGGATGCCACCGAATGAGTTGGTGGAGTTGAAGAAGCAACTTAATGAGCTTCAAGAGAAGGGTTTCATTCGCCCTAGCTCGTCTCCGTGGGGTTGTCCGGCTATCTTCGTTAAGAAGAAGGACGGTACTTTGCGCATGTGTGTAGATTACCGCTCATTTAATGAAGTGACGGTAAAGAACAAGTATCCTTTGCCCCGCATCGATGATCTCTTCGATCAATTATCTGGAGCTCAGGTTTTCTCCAAGATTGATTTGAGAGTGGGATATCATCAAGTTCGTATTCGACCTGAGGATATTCCCAAGACGGCTTTCTCTACTCGTTATGGCTTGTATGAGTATACCGTCATATCGTTCGGCTTGACCAATGCTCCTGCCTTGTTCATGAACCTCATGAATTCAGTGTTCATGGAGTATTTGGACAAGTTTGTCGTGGTCTTCATCGATGATATTCTTATCTATTCCAAGAACGATGAGGAACACGCCGAGCATCTGAAGCTTGTGTTGGGCAAGCTGCGTGAGCACCACCAGACGCCGGTTCACAAGTCGCTTTCGGTTGAAGGAAGTGGCTTTCTTGGGCCATGTACTTTCAGCAGGAGGCGTAGCCGTTGATCCTAGCAAGGTCAGTGATGTGCTATCCTGGAGTCAGCCTCGTTCGGTAACGGATGTGCGGAGTTTTCTCGGTTTAGCGGGATATTATCGTCGCTTCATCGAGAACTTCTCCAAGATCGCGAAGCCGATGACGGAGTTGCTCAAGAAGGATAAGAAGTTCGTGTGGTCCGCTGAGTGTGAGGAAAGTTTCCAAGTACTCAAGAAGCGTTTGACCACCGCTCCCGTTCTCGTTCTTCCCAATATCCATCGAAGCTTCGATATCTATTGCGATGCTTCTCGTCGAGGCCTCGGTTGTGTCCTTATGCAGGAGGGCAAGGTAGTAGCCTATGCATCAAGGCAATTGAGACCTCATGAACTCAACTATCCTACCAATGACTTGGAGCTAGCTGCTGTGATTCATGCACTTAAGATTTGGCGGTATTACCTAATCGGTAATCGTTGTGAAGTGTATTCGGATCACAAAAGCTTGAAGTATTTGTTCACCTAGCCAGATCTGAACCTCAGACAAAGGAGATGGTTGGAATTGATCAAAGACTATGATGTGGGTATTCACTACCATCCGGGCAAGGCTAATGTCGTTGCCGATGCGCTTAGTCGTAAAGTGCATTGTAATGCCTTGTCGCTCAAGGAGCTTCAGTCCACCCTTCTTGAGGAGTTTCAGCGTCTCAACTTGGGTTTGGTTGAGCATGGTTCCCTCGCTACCTTGGTTGTGCAGCCAACCTTGGTGGATCGTGTTAAGGCCGCTCAGCAATCGGATCCTAGAGTGATCAAAATCAAGGAAAATGTCAAGAACGGAACAGCCAAGTGCTTCTCTGAGGATGAGCATGGTGTTGTGAGGTTCGGACAACGCCTTGTGGTTCCAAAGGACATGGAGTTGCGGAATTTGATCCTCCGCGAAGCCCATGATTCGCCTTTGTCCATTCATCCCGGGGCCACAAAGATGTATCAAGATCTCCGTCAGGGATTTTGGTGGACCCGAATGAAGAGGGAGATTGCGAAGTTCGTTCGAAGAGTGCGGCGTGTGTTGTCATGTGAAGGCGAGCATCGGCGTCGGTGGTCGCTCGACCCTGCACGTTCTGAGTGGAAGTGGGATTCGACCGGGATGGATTTTATTACCGGTCTACCCAGGTCACCGAAGGGAAATGATGCCATTTGGATTGTCATTGATCGGTTGACCAAAGTGGCACACTTTCTTCCAGTCAAGACCAAGATTCATACCGGTCGCCTTGCTGAGCTTTACGTATCCAGGATCGTGAGCTTGCATGGTGTGCCGAAGACGATCGTTTCTGATCGTGGTTCTATCTTCACTTCCCAGTTCTGGCATAGTCTGCAAGAGGCTATGGGAACCCATCTTGCTTTCAGCTCAGCATATCATCCCCAAACTGATGGTCAGACCGAGAGGGTCAACCAAGTTTTGGAAGACATGCTTCGTGCTTGCGTTCTTTCCTATGGGAAGCATTGGGAAAAATGCTTACCGTTCGTTGAGTTTTCTTACAACAACAGCTTTCAGGCCGGTCTCGGCATGGCACCTTTCGAGGCCTTATACGGGAGAAAGTGCAGAACCCCGTTGAATTGGTCTGAGACCAGCAAAAGACCTTTCTTTGGCCCGGACTCGATCAATGAGGCCGAGAGTCAGGTTCAGCTTATTCGTGAGTGTCTTCGCGCAGCTCAATCCAGGCAAAAGAGCTACGCGGATCGCCGTCGTCGTGAGTTGAGTTTTACACCTAATGACTTTGTTTATCTCAAAGTCTCTCATTTGAAGGGCCATCAACGTTTCGGCGTCAAGGGCAAGTTAGCTCCTCGATATGTGGGTCCCTATCGCATTATCGAGAAGAAAGGAGCTATTGCCTACAAGTTGGAGTTGCCTGCTGCACTTGAGGGGGTACATGATGTGTTCCATGTGTCCCAGTTGAAGAAGTGCCTCCGTGTTCCAACTAAGGAAGCTCCGTTGGAAACTCTCGATGTCCAACCAGATTTGACCTATCGCGAGCACCCTGTTCGCATACTCGAAGAGGCTGAGCGAAGAACTAGGAATCGTTCCATCAAGTTCCTTAAAGTTCAGTGGTCGAACCATTCCGAGGATGAAGCTACTTGGGAAAGGGAAGATCGTCTGCGTGCGGACTACCCTTCCTTCTTTTCCGAGTAAGCCAAAATCTCGGGACGAGATTTCTGTAAGGGGGGGGGGGAGATTTTGTAACATCCCAACTGTATAAACAGGTGTGTGTTTCAAATGTAAGAAAATGTGTAGAAATAAAAAACTTTTTCTCACATTTTGAAACTCTTGAAATCCTCTCAAATTCTTATCAAAAGTTGTGGAGTTCAAAAATCTAAACCTCCTGTGGACTAAAATCCAACCCTTATTCAACTTGTCTCAAATCTTGTGCCAAACCTTTGGAAATATTTTTTCTTGGTCCCAGAGATGCTGTGGGACCCCTCTGAAAAATATCATAAGTTTTAAAACTTGTTTGATAATTTTTGGAGGTTAAGCAAACCCTTAAACCGCCTTTATGAATTTCTTGAGAAAAATGCATTGCATAAAAACCTCTGGAAATTTTATGTAAGGTTAATCCTTATGTCAGCAAGCTCCAGTTAAAATTTCAGGAATTTTGGAGTTCAATTGCTATCTCAAATAATTCTGCAAAGTCTCAGCTGTTGATAATGGAATTCAAAACTTGCACTGTTCCTTGGGCTTGAGCCGCTTTGCAAAGCTGGTCAAACCCAACCACATCCCCAGCAGCATCAGACCTCCTCTCCACCTTGTGGAGGTCGTAACCGTTGGATTCAAATCCAACGATCGCGACCTCCTCCTCTGCTGTGCCGCTCAAGTCCTCCCACCTTGATGAGGTCGTAACCGTTGGATCACCATCCAACCGCCACGACCTCCTCCGCGGTCAACACCGCAAGGACCTCCCCACCTCATCAGGTCATTGCCGTTGGATCAAGGATCCATGGCCATGACCTCCCCTTTGTTATTAAACCTCAAAGACCTCCTCCCACCTTGTTGAGGTCGTAGCCGTTGGATCAGATCCAACAGCCCACGACCTCCCCTCAAGATCAAGCGCACCAGACCTCCCCCATCTTGTGTTGTGCGCTGTTAGATTTAAAATCTACGGCCACGACCTCCTAGTGCTTTGTGCGCATCAGACCTCCCTTGTTCCCTCCTTGCCTTTGGATCTCGTTTCAACGCGCGAGATCAATGGGCCGTTCGGACCATCCCTTGTTAGCCGTTAGATTTAGATCGCGCGGTCTCTGTTGAGTGGGCCGTTCGGACCACTCCTGTGAGCCCTTAGATCTAAATCTAAAAGCCAGGACCTCCTTTGCGCTACGCGCAAGGCTCAGGACCTCCTCACTTGATCAGCACCCTTGGATTAAAATCCAAAGGTCCTGACATCCCCTGTGCGTTGCGCAGTGCCTAGGACCTCCCCTTTGGTTGTGTGCCCTTGGATTTAAATCCAAAGGCCATGACCTCCACGTCTTTGGCAGTATTGCGCGCAGCTTAAGTCCTCTCAGGAGGTCCGCACCGTTGGATTTAGATCCAACGCTTTGGACCTCCTGTCCCCTTATCCTTTGCGCATCCGCGCAATGAAGATCAGAGGGCCACGACCTCCTCGTCCAAATCATGTGGCTGGGACCTCCTCCCAGTCACTTAAAGCATACCGGTTCGCAAATCACATCCGAGGGCCAGGACCTCCCCATCCTCTTTATCCAACGGTGGATTTGAGGTCCTATTCTTCTCCTAGCTTGGGCTCGCGTGCAAAAGCTATGGCGGTGGGGAAAGTTAGAGCCGGTCATGTCCCAACGGCTCTGTGCAGGCGCATTAAATGCGTGTCAGCTCCTTTCCGCCCTCTAGCCCATGCTCTGACCTACCTACCCTGTCCTCTCCATCTTGTCCAATCCATGGACCTCCCATGGGCTAAGCTCTCCATGAGCTTAACCCGTGGTCCATGACCTCTTTTGCCCTAGCTTTAAAACCTCCTGGGTATCACCCTTGGCTTCTTTTACACGCCTTCGAGCTCTGCCTTGCCTCTGTGCTTGGTGAGTTTCTCCCCTGCTCGCCATTGAAGACCTTGGAGCTCCTCGGTGGCACAAGAGTTCGATGGCTCCTCTTCAACCTCTTGCTCACTTTGTGCTCCCCAAACCTCCTGGAGTTAACCCTAACTTATTTTGGTTGGGACTTTTTCAGAGGTGGCCAAAGTGGATCTTGGAGTTGGCCATGGAGCAACCCTTCTTCCCGAGCTCAGGTCCTCCTTCCACGACCTCCTCGGCACCTCTGGACCTCCGGTAATCCTCTGGTAGCCCTTAGTGTTGGCACACGCCAGCTTGTATGAATCTTTGCGGAGCTCAATTTTAGCTGTGGTCATTTTGGCCGTGTGTGTCGTCTTGTTCCTCTCCAGCTCGCCGGCGTTCAAGGCCGTCGCCGCCATCGAGAGTGAGCCCATTTTGTGCGCAACACTATTGTGCACACGTGGGTACCCTTGGTTGTCGCCGGTGAGGTCTGCATCGCCAGCAATGACCCCATCTTTGCGTTGAGGTTCTTGTCGGAACGGGACGTCCAACGCGTGCCGTTAAGACAAAGATCCTCCCCCTTAAATGCGCCAATCATTGCTTAACCGTAGTAATCATTGGTTTTGCCTTAATCGCCATTAATCCTGCCTCTTTTCGCGCATTTAAGACCTCGCGCCTGGACCTCCTTGTGTCCCGCGCGCCTTAACTCATTGCCCCCACGCGCGCACGTGCGCGAGCGCTGCGGCTCTGGATCTAGGCCGTCCAAGACCTCCTCCGAGGATATCTTGAACATTCAGGATCTCCCCCTTTCGCATCTTAGCCGTCCAGACCTCCCCTGGAGGTCTGTGACATTAAGACCTCCGCGTAGGACCTCCTCGAGGTCATCTCAACCATTGAGGACCTCCCTCGCTAAATCTGGGCCGTTCCGGTCCTCCCTCTGTCGTTGTGGTCCGTTGGATGCAGCATCAACGGCCACGACCTCCCCTCTCGCTCGCGCGTGCGTGTTGCGGGGAGGACATGGACCGTTGGATCCAAGATCAGCGGCCCATGACCTCTGGACCTTCGCAAGTGTGCGTGTGCGATGTTCTCTAGGAGGTCTTGAGCCGTTAGATTCAAGATCTGTGGCTCATATCCTCCCATGTCTTTTTGGTTTTTAGGAAATTCCAGAGAGCTGTTATTTTACGAACTGAAAAAGGTATGAACTTTAAAAATGCATAACTAATTCATTCTAAATCCAAATTAGGTGATTCAAATTTCTGTAGCTCTGGTTTGGACCAGGCTCTAATCTAAAAATGGTTATGAGCCCAGTTCAGCTCCAGAAAATGGTCTTGTAAATAAATTTCAAAACTAACTTTAAATGTTTCTTTAAAAATTCAATTAACTTGTAAAATGCATAAGTAAATCCCTGTAGATTATTTTTGAGTGAATCCAACTTTGTTGGCTTCCTCTGTTAGTGCACTAAATGTTAGAATAGGATTTAGGCATGTCACTATTTTCAAAAAGCTTTCTTGTGCATTTTAATTTTGTTCAAGTTCTTGTCTTTGAAAAATGATAGAAAGTGCGTAATAGCTCCAAATGAGATAAATTCAATTGGGTTATTCATCTCATGAGGTGCTGGTTTTATAGTAAAAATATCAGTACCACCACCTCTCTAGAAAATGTTGCCAAATAATTAAATTATTGAATAGTGGCAGTTTTGATTTTTAGGGCTGAGCAGAATTGTTTTGCTCATATCTTTTGCATTGAGAATCCAAATCAATTGGTTCTTATTGCTAAATTCCCTAAAAATCATCCATTGGAAATGTCTTGTAGGACTTAGCCGTGCCAGCATACCAAAGGAAGTGTGCTAAATCATGTGGCGAAAAGACGGTCTGGCGTGTGGGTACATTGGTACACCCCTGCAGGGTTAAAACTATTCGAATAGCCTCGTCCTAGGTTATGGACACGCTTGGTGATTTCCCACAAGAACTAGACTAAACACTTAATTAAAACTTGATGGGTGGTATGAATTTGGTAATTCATGCTATTGTTGTGGTGACTTGGGGTGAGTCACTTCCAGGTTGTTCTTGTTGTTATTATTATTGTATCGTTGTTCTTCAAAAATTAAAAATGCTTGTCAAATTGCTTTCAATCTATTACATTATTGCAAATGAAAGCTTGCTTTATGCTAAAAAGAGTCCAAAGCCTCATCCACTTAAATAAAGCTTGCATGTAGCTATTTATAGTTACTCATATACTACGTCGCCTTGCGAGTATATTTTTGTACTCATTTGCTTTGCTTAATAACTTTGTTGCAGAGGAGGTAGAGCCCAAAGGGCTTTACTTTTGTGAGATGTGCTGCGGTTGGGAATCGAGCTAGGCGTCTTGGTTGGTTGCCTTGTGGGCTAAAGGCAAACCTTGTGGCTCTATTTTGTTTATCGCCATCTTATGGCTTTTGCTTCATTGTGTTTACCTTTCTAGTTGTATTTGGCGGTCGGTCCTTTTGTAATAACTCTATATTATGTATGTCTTTTATTCTAGTCGTGCTTTGGTTTTATGTCTTGAATGGAATTGATGCATGATTTTATAAAGGGGTGTGTATCTTGCATTCAGGAAGTATCATTATCTCAAGACACGGATTATTATGTTTGTGATGCTAGGGTTGATGGATGACTAAGCATTACAAGCTTAATAAACCGGGGTCCTCACATCAGCATGACCGGCTAAACTACCTTGGCGATGGGCGGGGCGGTGGCGTCTCCTCCTATGCTCGGCGTCAGCAGCGAAGTACAAAAGCGCCATGGAAGCTATCGATCGGCCATTACTAGCTGTTGCGCACAACACAGAGATCCTAACAGCAATGGGATGCTCCGGAACTTGACACTAACGCGCAGTGCCTAGGCGGAGCTAGTCATGGCACGGCGCAGCGATGTTTTGCATGGCTTGATCTTGCAATCTTGCCGTGCAGGAAGCAAAAGAGGTTGGAAAGATACGGGACTACAGGAAACTATGATAAGAAGTAGGTACGATTGGTTGATGATTTTTACAATCGGCCATGACCCTTTTAAAGGGCGGCAGGTCTCAGCCGTAAGGGCTCAGGATTCTTAATCTGATCAATATCTTTACAGATATGATTCGGTTACAACCTCCAAACCTTCTATACTTGACATATCTTCCTAATTTAAACACATAAGCTTTCCACATAGCAATTCTTCACGGAAGGTCTTAAAGAAATCCTCGCTGAAGATCCGCGTGGGAGGTCTTGAGAACATCTTGAACGAAACACGGTAGTTTCGCCAAATAACAGCCGGAACGACCGTAACGCGGTAGTACCGCATTTACAAGCTGGTCGTACCGCTTTAGCAGCAGCTGGTTGTTTTTGAACAAGTCTTCATGAGGGTTCTTGAATGAACCATGGTATTACCGTCACAAAACACTCGGTACTACCTTAGTGCGGTAATACCGCTCCACACTACGGAACTACCACTTCACAGAAATGCTCCAAAGCTTTAGAGACACACACCCTGCCACGTGGACGGCCCAGATTGAAATGGCCAATCGGACTACGTGTTTCAATCGTTAGATCTGGACATTGTTTGGCGGCCCAAACGTTCACCTGCTTTTGGGCCGTTCGATTTCAATCGGACGTCTCACAAGTCCCTTCACGTTCGGAGGTCCGAACGTTCATAGTGATCTGGACCGTCCGATTTCAATCGAATGTTCACAAAGAAACCATTCGGATCTAGTGACTTGCGGTAACACCGTTGCATACTCACGGAACTACCGCGGGGATCCTGAACAGCTCTGATTAAGCCACGTGGCCACCCCAGAGAAAAATCAATACATGGTTTTACCGCCATGAAATACTCGGTACTACCTTGGTGCGGTAGTACCGCTTCATACTGCGGAACAACCGCTTCCAGCTCAAAAGCCCTAGAGACACATGTCTTGCCACGTGGACAGCCCAGATTGAAATGGCCAATCAGACTACGTGTTTCAGTCGTTAGATCTGGACACTGTTTGGCGGTCCGAACGTTCACCTGCTTTTGGGCCGTCCGATTTCAATCGGGCGTCTCACAAGTCCCTTCATGTTCGGAGGTTCCAACGTTCACAATGATTTGGACCGTCCGATTTTAATCGGACGTCACCAAGAATCTATTCAGATCAAGTGACTTGCGGTAGTACCGTTGCATTCTTGCGGTAGTACCTCTTAGCGGTAGTTCTGCACTTAACTTGTCGGTACTACCGATTTAGCTATCACTTGTTGAAAACCATAACTTCAACAAAACTCTAATGCGATCCAAACGACATGCGGTACTACCACCAAGGAACGCACGGTCGTACCGCTTTGAAACCAGAACCTCCCAAGATGTCTTTAAAGCCCTTTTTATATAGATGCCAAATCTTGTCATCAACACGTGCCCCCCTATTTTTTGGTAAACGAATACGTTTACCACAAAAATATCTTCAATTGTTCCTCAAGACGATGATCAAACCACTGGCCAATTTGTGTATTTCTTAGGACGATGATCAACAACTCATCGGCCACATGCTTCTCAGGCATCTTGCCAGACACTTGGATAGTATTTTTTTCAAATATTTGCCATTAAGAGCTTTAGGCAGCCTATCTCCCTGTAAATTTTGCACTATATATGAATTTCCAGGAATAATCTCTATAACTTTATATGGACCTTCCCAATTTGGAGACCACTTCCCAAACTTATTATCTTTGTGTCCAATAGGTAAAATCGTCTTCCAAATTAAGTCTCCTATTTGAAACGATTTTTCCTTCACTTTCTCAATTTCCCTTAAAGCTCTTAACCTTTCATCTGCAACTTCATCTATCCTGTCCATCATCAAGTTATGATAATCTTTGGCCGACAAATCATTTTACCTGGCCACTCTAGAAGCATTCAAATATACCTCAATAGGTAAAATAGCTTCTTGGCCATACACTGATTCAAACGGTGTTACCTTTGTAGCACTATGTTTAGATATACGGTGAGCCCATAATGCCTCAGATAGCACCTCATGCCATCTCTTATGATTTTCCTCTATCTTTTTCTTAATGAGCCTAATTAAAGTTTTATTACTTGACTCGGCCTGACCATTGGCCTGAGCATAATAAGGCGAGGAATTAAGGAGCTTAATTCTATGTGATTTGGCAAACTCCTGTACTTGGTGAGACATAAAAGATGAACTTTGATCAGTAGTCAAAGTTTGTGGTATGCCGAATCTATAAATAATATGTTCCAAAATAAAACTAATCACCTCCTTATGAGTCATGTTTTTAAGAGGAATAGATTATGTCCACTCTGTAAAATAATCAGTAGCTACTAAAACAAAACGATGACCTTTAGAAGATGCAGGGTGTATTTGGCCGATAAAATCTAAACCCCATCCACGAAACAGCCACGGTTTAATTATAGGATGCAACATAGCAGCAGGTGCCAATTGCACATCACCAAACTTTTGACATGCCTCACACCCTTTTTAATATCTAAAACAATCTTCTAACATAGTCGACCAATAGAAACCAACTCTTCTTAATAACCATTTCATTTTATGAGCCGACTGATGTGTACCACATATACCTTCATGCACTTCACCTATAGCAACTTTAGATTGATCCGAACCCAAGGATTTTAAAAGTAACCCATCTATGGTTCGGCGATACAACTCTCCATCAAGCAATGTATATTTTAATGCTTGTCGCCGAAGCTTTCTATCAACAGATTGACTAGGGTTTTCTAAATAACTAACTAAAGGCCTTCTCCAGTCATTAGGTTCGGCAACACTTGATGTTTCCAAAGTATCCGAATTATTATCATGTCGTTCGGCCATGCAAATTGTAGCACCTCCTAGCATCGGTTTTTCTATCATGAACAATTTACCCCTTTTTAACTTGATAACCAGATGCTTGTTGTGCTAGGTCATTTGCTCTAACATTCTCTTCTCTAGATATGTGACTAATAGTGAAATCATCCAGAGTTGCTATGACCTCTAAATATTTTTCCAAATAACTATTTAGTGACCCATCAAAGCACTGATACACCTTTGATACTTGCTGTACCACCAACAGTGAATCACCAAATGCTTCTATACTCTTCACACCCATAGACTCTGAAATTTGTAATCCTAACAGGAGAGCTTCATACTCGGCCTAATTGTTGGTACAAAAGTATTCTAAACAAACTGATGTTTCAAAAATGACATCTCTAGGTAAAACTGACACAATACCAACACCTTGTCCTTCTTTGCACGCCGAGCCATCAAAGTATAATTTCCATGGACGTAGAGACACATAATTAACCAGCTCTATGTCACTATCAATCCTATGATCCACAATGAAATTAGCTACAATCTGGCCTTTCATAGATTTCAAAGGTTCATAAGCCAAATCATACTCTATTAATGCATAAGCCCATTTTCCAATCCTACCACTTAAAATCGATTGCTGCAACATGTACTTAATGACATCGGTTTGACATGCAATCACACAAGTGCTAGACAGCAAATAATGCCTCAACTTGGAACAAGCATAATACAAGGATAAACATAATTTTTCAATAAATACATACCTTGTCTCAGCTCCCAGCAGGCGTCTACTCAAGTAAGTAATAACATATTCCTTGCCATCCATTACTTGTGTCAAAACAGCGATGACATCTTCTTGTGCAGCAATATAAAGCCGAAATGGCATCCCGGCTTTGGGCGCCCTCATCACAGGAGGTGTAGACAAATACTTTTTAATATCTTCAAACGCTCATTGCTGTTCTGCCCCCCAAGTAAATTCGGTCACTTTCTTTAACCGAAGTATAGGAGTGAATGCACTAACTTTACCGGATAAGTTGGATATGAACCTCCTCAAATAATTCACTTTCCCAAGGAACTTTTGCATGTCTCTTTTGCACTGTGGCGCCTTCACTTTCTTAATAGCCTCTAGTTTGGTAGGATCTACTTCTATGCCTCTCTCATGTATTATAAACCCTAAGAACTTACCAGCCGACACACCAAAAGCACATTTGAGTGGGTTCATTTTCAAACCATACCAACGCATCCGTTCAAAGGCTAGACATAAATCGGCTAAGTGATGGTCCATATTATCTGATTTGACAACTATATCATCAATGTATACCTCTAGGACAACACCAAGTAGGTCATGAAAAATCAAATTCATGGCCCTTTGATAAGTAGCACCAGCATTCTTTAAACCAAAAGTCATGACAACCCACTCAAACAATCCAACAAAACCGGGACATCGAAAGGCCATTTTAGACATATCCTCTTCGGCCATAAAAATCTGATTATACCCAGCATTACCATCTAGGAAACTAATTATTCTATGTCCTGAAGCATCATTAATTAACATGTCGGCTATAGGCATAGGATACTCGTCTTTAGGGTGGCTTTATTTAAATCCCTAAAATCAATGCACACCCTCAACTTACCAGTGTTCTTCTTCTCAACCGGGACAATGTTAGAAACACGTTCAGCATATCTACATGGCCTAATAAAACCAGCCTTCAACAATCGGCCTATTTCTTCCTTGACCCGATCATATATATTAGGATTAAACCTTCTAGGTGGCTACTTATGAGGCCTAAAACCAGACTTAATAGGTAACCGATGCTCAACTAGCTCTCGGCTAAGTCCTGGCATCTCATGATACTCCCAAGCAAAGCAATCAACATATTCTTTAAGCAACTCTATCACTTTGCTCTTATGTTCAGTAGGGATATTTTTGTTTATAAACGTCGGCCTAGGAGTAGTTCCATTTCCTATGTCAACCTCCTCCAATGGGTCAGCCGACGAGAAACTTTGCCCTAACTTTTATACTTCATCAAAATCATCAATAGCCTCACAATTATCGTTCTTATTTGACCGATATTATTCTGTACGCTGCTGCAACCATTGCAAGCTATTTTCTTTATTCATTTATAACACCATATTGCTAAGTTTGAGCTTTGCGAAGCATTTATCTGAACATAGTACAAAACCATCTTTGGTAATACTAAGATAATCATAACTAGAAAGGTCTAAACCTGTTAAACATTGAATGTTACCATGCTGCCAATCAGCTGAGCCATCGGCCAAAGCAACATATGCCGATGTATCTACTTGAACCACTTCTACGTCATCATCGATCCATTGTATTAAAGTATGATGCAGTGTAGAAGGTACGCAGCGATTTGCATGTATCCAGTCACGACCCAATAAGATGCTATAATTACCTTGCACGTCGACGACAAAGAAAGCCGTAAGTAGAGTTTTGCTCCCAACAGTAAGTTCCATGGATATAACACATCTGGCCTCCGTAGACTCACCCGTGAAACCATTAAGCATTAAATTAGTCTTTATAAGCTCGCTGTCCTCTTGCCCCAATTTCTTGAAAACCGAGTATGGCATCAAGTTCATAGCAGCCCCACCATCAACTAACATCCTAGAAATCGACCTACCATTTATATGTCCCCTAACATATAACGGTTTCAAATGTCGGCTCGATTCTTTGGGCTTCTTGAAAATGGCTTCTTTAGGGCCAAGACATAACTGAGCAACCTCTTCACTAGTAATCCGAAATTCTGAGGGCAATGTAAACACCATATTGATATCCATACCTTGACGAGGTGGAGTATCATCTTTAATCATTGGAGATCCTTCATAATCTAACAAATCATCCTCATCATCATCATGCACTTGAGCTGGTGTTTCGATTGTCTTCACCCTCCACTCTTTTCGGATAGGCACCATAGGCTTTATTTCATTGAATATTTTGTCTCTCATTTTTTCTGCCTTGGCCTCGCTAAGTTCTTGCATTCGCAGCCACTGTAACCTCCTCTTTTGGGAACGAGAAAGCCTGGGAGGACACCAACGAGGCTGAGGCTTTGTCCCAGGGAGCAAAGACATTTTTTCCCTAAGTTTTTTCACTGTTTTTGGTGCTCCAAAACCAGCATGCAATGCAGCTTGCTTTCATGCATTCTTGTCAGTATTCTTGTGGCGAGCAGTGTCATGATCTTGTAACCATGGCACTTTTCATAGCTCTTGAGGCGTCTTCTTTTCGCATCCGAATCTATGGGCCGCCGCTGCTGCTATGTGTTTCCCATTGTTGATTTTTGAAACATCAGCAGCCGACTGCTTTTGCTTTTCTTCCCGTTCAACACTTGGCCCTTTTGCTTTTGCATCCAGATCTGGCTTTTCACTCAAATTACCATTACTCTTGACACGATGCACTCTTTTGGCCACTTTATTGTCTCTCGTATTGTAAGACCGATTCCTTTGATCAAAATGGTCATTACCAGAATGTGACAACCTATCAAACATGGGCCTCCTTGGTGCTGTCCACCCTGGATGGAATGGTCCAAAAGGCATTGGAGGTGGCATCCATGGACCATACCAACCCCATGGTGGACAAGGAGGAAAACCAACAGGAGGAGGACCCCATGGGACGGGCATCGGTGACCCAAAAGGAGGAAAAGGTGCTGCTGCATGGAAGTCCTCTCGACGATGGCCCCGACCATCAAACTTTTGCTTTGTAGGTGACCTTGGCCGCTTGAAATTATTTGGCCGATTAGTTGCTTTGTGGCTGGTCTTACCATCTTCATATTTAACCAGAAGCTGGGCAAATGTGGGCTTTGGCTTCTCAACCCTTTTGGTGGTCTTGCCTTTACCTTTATTGACTTTCCAATGCTCAACCTCTGGGCTTTTTGGTTTAATCATCTTTGGTTTAGTACTCTGCATAGCTTTTGGACTTGGTGTTTTTCTGCCCTTCTCATCTATCACCACCACATTCTTGCCCTTTGTAGATTCGGCTTGAGATGGCCGAATAAGAACTTTCTTGTTCTCAAAATGAATCACATTGATAGGGAAAGGATTGTGGTCCAGCTGCATTTTCGGATTTTCAGCAAACTTCAATCGTCCTTCATTAATGGCCGATTGAACCTGTCGACGAAAAACATTGTAATCATTAGTGGCATGTGAATAAGAATTGTGCCACTTACAATATGCACGCCTTTTCAACTCCTTAGGTGCTGGTATAACATGGTTATCAGGCAACTTGATCTGCTTTTCTTGCAACAAATAATCAAAAATTCTATCACACTTAGCAACATCAAAGGTGTACTTAATTTCCTCTTGTCGATTTTTCTTGTGAAACTGGCTTTAAGGCGGAGCAAGAAAATGGTTTAGATTTTGAAGACCAAGCCCATTTGGCTACACAAACATCAATGTCATCATCATCCGAATTTTCATATTCATACTCAAGCATGTGAACATTAGGACGATCTACTTTCACTTTGTCACTTGACCTCTGCAAGTTCCTAGATTCCTTAACTCGGCTTTCTTGTGCCAGAGCTCTCTGTAAAACTTGGCTAACATCTAAGAAATCATGACTTTCTAGCTTTTCTCTCAAGTGAGAATGTAAACCCGAATAGGCTAAATCAGCTAGGTCTTTATCAGAAATTATTAGCTTAAAACATCGGTTTCTTGTCTCTCTAAACCACCTAATGTAATCAGCAACAGGCTCATTGTATTTTTGTTTAACCGATGTTATGTAACATCCCAATTTTCTGAGCTTTAAAAATCCTTTGAATAGTTGGTAGGGAGAAAATTCACCATTTGGATTTATTTGAATTTAATTTAAAAGCTTAATATTGGACTTTGAGTAACAAAACAATTTAATATGACTAAAGTCAACATGAACAATAGGCAAAACTATTTTATTTGGATTCTATGTGCTTGGATATATTTTTTAGAATTTTCTAGAATTTTTCCAAGTTCATTTGCTAATTTCTATTGCTTAGTTGAATTCTCAGTATTTTCTAAAAAAGAAAAGCTATTTAAAATCTCCAAACAGTCTTTGGGCCTAAACCCATTCCTTTCCGTCCGGCCAAAGATCTTTGTGCAGCCCAAGAGCAAGACGTGTGCCGCTCACTTTGACAGTGGCCCACACCATCGATCTCTCTCTTCCTCTCTCCACGCGCTCTGCTCATCCTCCACCGTTCGATCAGGTTTGGACGGTCCGATGGCGTTGTGCCGTCCGGCCGGTCCGAACGTCACCGTGTTTGTGAGCCGTCCGATCTAAGTTGGACGGCCAGATCTTCGCCCGCGCGCGCACGCGCCTCACCGCGTCTTTTTCCACTCGTGCTCGCCCGAGCCTCAGCCGTTGTCAAGTGGGCCCCACCCTCGTTACTGTTTTTCGTCTCCGAATCCGTCGGGGAGTTTGTTTGCGCCACCGCGCGGCCGTTTGGGCGTCCGTGCCCTAGACGCTTGTGAGACCCTCAAATATTGGAATGTGCCGAATTAAAATTATACTGGTAGCATAATTCTTAATTAAGGAACAGTGTAATTCCCTTATTAAAAATTATACTAGAAGCATAATCATAATAAGTAACAATCCAACATTCAGGTTCCCGGATATATGCCATGCAATAGTTCCCAGGATTAGTGACTATTGCACATATATCCTTAAACAACATTGCATCACTCACATACAAGTCATATATTCACATAATTATACATCGACACATAATTAAGTCGGTTGCTAAAGATCGAATTTGCTACGATAAATGATGACCTTGGGTCATCACAAAAGAACAACAATGGAAGAAAAATATAAACCACCAATGGCCCCATCCATGAGCTATTGCGTGGAGACTAGAACTAGCACTACTCGTTAGCGTCACCCGGATCGGCGCTAACGGGCATCTCGTAAAGGTAACCATCATCACCTGCAACAAGAGGTTATAAACCCTGAGTACAAAAGGTACTCAGCAAGACTTACACAAACTAGTAAAAGAAAGTGTTTGATAAAACCTATACAAAGGAATAGAATTTGTACATGCATAAGGTTGACAACAGAAGGTTTGAATGGTTCAATTTTGCATAAAGCAACACATCTTAACCTACAATGGCTAAATTTTTGACCAATGCAATTTTAATAAATCAATTTGGACTAAAAACAGTAACATGAGAAGGTATGAACATAAACAGTAATAAAATAAATCACAGATCACCATAAAACTATACAAGACATTATCATGTCGAAATTATTCCCCATTTCCAAACTTAGAGCAAAATCTATACAGGTGACATCCATTCAAGTATTGTCCTTAACCGTGGACACGGCTATTCGAATAGTTTTATACCTTGCAAGGATGTACATCTTTACCCACATGACTTAGTTAGCCCGTAAGCCTCCGGAATAATAGCACACTGCCTTTGGTATGCCGGCCGGGTAAACTAAGATTTGGTATTATTCAACAAGTTAATACTATTGAGTTGGAATACCCATGTGAGACTGATCCCGCTTAAACAATGACTGATAGTATATATTCAACCGGGGCCCACATGTTGTACCGGGAATGCCGACCCAATCAATTAAATGCAAACTCGTGTTAACCACACATATTAGACCGCAGTCGGGGCCCTGAAGGTACGTACATGTGATGGAACACATCTACGCCCTTACCCTTTTAAGAACATCTGATATCGATATAAGCTCCACATGGCATATAACACGGCCCGAAGACTTAAGCATCTATGTCATATGAAATCAATACACATGCCCTTACTCTCCTGTCTCCAACTCAGTAGTATTAACCCTTTACTTAACCAAACAGTGCCCATACACTGCGTGTGGAAGTACGTTGTGGCTTGAATTAGATTGTCAGAGTTCAGTCCTTAATCAACCCAGACAAGACATCCACATTTCCCAATTCTCGTGCACAAAGGCACCATCACTAGCATCCACTTGTCCAGATTTGAATTTAGTTTATCCACAAGATTTAGGATCATTTCAAATTCAAATAAACTGAACAAGAGTTCAAAATAAATACAAGGTATTTGTTGTTCCCAGGTTTGACAAGATAAGCTTGTCAAACACTAACGTTCTATGGACTGCATGGCTAAGCCAAATTGAAAACCAAATATTATCATATCGCATACTACCTTATGTTAACTGTATGATTCAATTTAAGATAAGCCACAAACTCAGGTTATAACTAACTAGAACAGAGACACATAATTTTTAGAAAATTTGCATGCAACAGTCATCACTGGATTTATAAATCTACAGTTCAAAAGAGTAGGATCAATATGGTGCAGAGAGGTAGCTTGCCTTGATAATAGTATATAACCTCTTGCTCAGGTTCTGGTTGCTCAACAAAAGATTCAATAATTTCAGAAGACCCAGTATCTAAAAGAAAATAAAATCCAATGAATCCGGAAAAAAAACAGAGAGCAAAATGCATAGAAAGCATGCATGGTCAATGGAGTATTGCATCATTATCAATATCTTTGAGGTATAATAATTTAATTAAGAATAGTAACCGAGTTACTTTTGCTAATGCTATCTACTACGCTTTAAAGTTTATGTTGAGCTACGATGACGGTTTTAGGAGCTAGAACAGACAAGATATAATGAAATTATTTAGCTAGCTCTACTTCATGAAAATAAATTCTTGCACGTAGCTAAGTGTATTAAAGTTAGAGTTGTGAGCTAACTGGTCATTTACTACTTATTAATAGCAATTTAAAGTTTGGCCTCTTGCTGCCTATGTTGTTGGTTTGGACAACAATCCCAAAAACAGTAACAGACCCTTAAAATTTTCGGCTTATAAGAAAAGCTACAGAAAATTAGAGCTTTAAAGTGGAGCTAATGCTACCAAAAGGTAATTAATGTCATCATTCACTAGTGCTAAACCTAACCACCCGGTTTAAAGAAGAAAAAGACAGAAAAAGGTCTTTGTCGGTCCAGACCAAAATAGCAAAGGAGCTTTGTCCAGATTTTGGCTATTTTGGAGCAATACACTAACCGAAGACCATAAATGGAATTTAAGGCTATCTGGAGAGTGGTTAACACCATAAGTCTTCATTACTAACCCTAACCGCCCAGATTAAAGACAGAAGCGAAACTTAACTGTTTGTCGGTTTTAACCGACAAAACTAACAGGAGAGGGATTAGTAATAAAAAAAAAATGGTGACTACAAGACTTTTGAACAAGGACCACGGGTACTGCTAGGGTTTCTCTAGGACTTAAATAGGATAATATACTGGTAAGAGAAATCTAAAGTTTTTGAAAACGATATGAAAGACCGAAAAGTTATAAAAATAACTTTTCAGTTTAAAGAAATTGGGATCATCACATGAGTAAGTGAGTGATGCATGTGAGTGAGGTATGTCCCAAAAGAGCTTAAGCTAACAGGAGGTAAGATCTAACTTACCAGCTAGGGTTGATGAAGAAAAGACAAGCTCTTAGTTAAAAGAAAAAGATCTAAGTCCTTTTCTTTGGGTTGACCAAAAAAAATGATGGAACTAAGATCTAAAGAACATTAGACACATTCTTGCTAAGGAAAGGTGGAACTCAACTCACCAGAATGAGCTTTTTCCCAAAATGGTGCTTCCCAGGGTCAAGGTGACAAAGATATAAACCTTAAGCCCAACCTACAAGAAATGACCAACATCACATTAGCATGAAATTTAGGCCTTCTTGAAGTTGAACAAGGGTAGAAGAACAAGAAGGCTTCACTGGTATGAAGGCAAAGTGAGAGAGCTCCTCCTGGTCAACAATGGCAGAGAGTAGGACTAGGGTTTATATAGAGGTGAGGTCCCTAGAGCACACGAGATAATTCTAGAAACAATGAGGTGGCACTAAGGATAGAGATTAAGGGAAAAATATCCTCCAAATTCACTATACACTGCCACCATTCCGACAAAATAGTGTTCACGGTGTATAGCAAGAGAGGAAACAAAAATGTGCAGCTGACATGCGGGTCCCAGGGCTGTTACAGCCATGCACCGCACGCATCAAGTCTCGAAGAACAACAGCCATCCGATTCTGTTTGAGCGGCTGCGATACGGTGGCTAAAAACATACTGAAACGGTATCAAACGATGTGGGCCACACGATCTCAGTTGGACGGCCACGATTTAGAGGAGCCCTGGGGTGGTCCGAAAGTTCCATCTCATACGAGCCGTGCGATTTCATTTCAATGGCCCAAGATGCGATGCGCGTGGGTGCGCTTCGGCCCAAGGGTCCATCGCCGTTAATTCGCTAACCAACGGCTAGGATTGAGGCGGGGTCCGGGCGGTCCGAAGGTCACATTGGATGTGGTCCACCCGATCTAAAATCAACGGTGGATCTAGGCTGGCATCTTTGGCCGGTCCGAACATCACACAAGATCTGATCCACACGTTGAGGATCCAACGGCCCACGTGTTTTCCATTTTTGGCCATTTACGGAGGATTTTGCCTGAGATCGCGCGCCACTTGTTTTCGATCCAACGGCCAAAATGCGAAGGTGGTTCGGAGTGGTCCGAACGGCCCACCGGATCTGGCCCGTTCGCGCGAAAATGGACGGCTGAGATGGGCTAGGAGTTTGGGCGAGCGCGTGTGAGACGTGACTGAGCCGGACCTGGGGCACTGGTTGGACTCCACCGCATGGGGTCGCTGCTCTGATGCTGTGGTTTTAGGTCGAAGGTTGACCAGACCATTTTCAACTTTTCAAAAGGTTTGATTGGGCTTTTAAATATAGCAAATAAATTTGTAAAATCATGAAATTTTGCAGAATTGCTACTGGGATGATATATTCCCCAAATAAATTTTTGAAACCACTGCTTCTTCTTTGGAAATATATAAATAATTCATTTAGACCAAATAAGGTTTGTTTAAAGACAATTATTTTTCTAAGCATCAAAATAATTTCTTGAAATTCCATAAAAATTATTTTTGGCCATAATAATTCATCTGGCCTTTAAATAAGATACTTCCCAGTCTTAATACCAACATTGGGTGGTATTTCCTTTTGAAATTTAATCAAGTTGGAGTTTATAAATAAAATTTTGGGAAAATAGATTGTAACATATTGCCTAATTTGCCAAGATGAACAGTGATGCTATGAACAGCACCTTATTATTGTATATTAGGGCTGAGGCTGTTACAAACCTACCTCCCTTAAGAAAATCTCGTCCCGAGATTTCCTATAATTCAGAAGTTGGACAAAGATGAAGTTGAAATGATGCTCTTAAAAAACATAACATCAGTTGTCTTTATTTCTTTCAAAGATAGAAAAGAAAGCTCTCACATAACAACATAGTGATGTTATTACAACTTTTGTTATATTGCTTTGTTTAACCTTGCCTTTCTTAATTCAAAGGCAATTTTTAAACAGCAAAAAGGTGGGGATGCTCGATCCTCATCAGATCTTCGCGCTCCCATGTGGCCTCATCTTCTGAATGATTAGCCCACTGAATTTTTGAGAACTTGACAGTGCGATTTCTTGTCCTATGCTCCATTTCGTCGAGGATACGCACTGGTTGTTCTTGATAAGAAAGATCCGGTTGAAGATCAAGATTCTCATAAGTAGTAGCCTCGGTAGGAACACGAAGGCATTTCTTTAATTGAGAAACATGAAAGGTATCATGAACTGCCGAGAGAGTGTCGGGAAGTTCCAACTGATATGCCACAGCTCCTCGTTTTGCAATAATTCGGAAAGGTCCGATATAACGAGGTGCTAGCTTTCCTTTCACTTGAAAGCGATGAGTACCTTTCATCGACGACACTTTAAGATAGACATAATCATCTATTTCAAAGCTTAGCTCACGACGTCGATGATCGGCATAGCTCTTCTGACGAGACTGGGCAGTTTTCAAACGGTCTCGAATCAGACGAACTTGTTCTTCAGCTTCCATCACCAAGTCTGGACCAAAGAATGGTCTTTCACCAGGCTCTGACCAATTCAATGGAGTCCTACAAGCTCTTCCATACAAGGCTTCAAAAGGTGACATTTGAATACTTGCTTGGTAGCTATTGTTGTAGGAAAACTCCACATACGGTAAAGATTTCTCCCAATTTTTACCATATGCTAGCACACAGGCTCTAAGAAGATCCTCCATTGCTTGATTCACCCTTTCAGTTTGGCCACTGGTCTGAGGATGATAAGAAGTGCTGAAGGAGAGTTCAGTTCCCATTGCTTGATGAAGGCAATTCCAAAAATAGGAAGTGAATTGAGATCCACGGTCTAAAACAATAACTTTAGGAACACCATGGAGACAAACAATTTTAGCAATATAGAGCTCTGCCCATTGCTTGCCATTAAAAGTGGTTTTGACAGGGATGAAATGAGCCACTTTTGTTAGACGATCAATTATCACCCAGATGACATCAAATCCATTCTGAGATTTTGGAAGTCCGGTAACAAAATCCATACCGACTTCTTCCCATTTCCATTGTGGAATAGGCAAAGGTCAAGGGTACCAAAGAAGTTTCAAATGCTCGGCTTTAACCCTTTGACAAATATCACATTCAGCAACATACTGAGCAATTTGTCTTTTCATCTTGCTCCACCAAAATGTTTTCTTCAAATCCTGGTACATCTTAGTGCTTCCAGGATGTAATGAAAACTTGGAATTATGAGCTTCTTTAAGAATTAGATCTCTCAACTGAGAATCTGAGGGTACCACCAAACGATTGCGATATCGAATGGTACCACGAGCATCTTCAGAAAATTCGTTGGCTTTACCTGCCTTCAAATTTTCCTTGATCTCCGCTACCTCAGCATCAGTTTTCTGAGCCTCCAGAATCTGATCTTCGAGAGTTGACTTCACTTCCAAAGTAGCAAGAAATCCACCCTCGACCATTTCGAGATTTAAGCGCTGAAAATCAGCACATAAGCTCTTGGTCAGAGGAATTGTTGATAGGCAATTGCATTGTGACTTTCTGCTTAAAGCGTCAGCCACAACATTGGCTTTGCCAGGATGGTAATGAATACCCATATCGTAGTCTTTGATCAATTCAAGCCATCTTCTTTGTCTCATATTCAGATCAACTTGAGTGAATATATATTTCAGGCTTTTATGATTAGTATAGATTTCGCAACGATTACCAAGAAGGTAATGTCGCCAAATCTTTAATGCATGGACTACGGCCGCTAATTCCAAATCATGAGTAGGATAATTCACCTCATGAGGTCGCAACTGCCTGGATGCATATGCCACAACTCGGCCCTCTTGCATAAGTACATAGCCAAGTCCATGGCGAGATGCATCACAATAGATATCAAAATCCTTATGGATATCGGGAAGAGTGAGAACAGGAGCTTCAGTCAGGAGCTTTCTTAAGAGCTGAAAACTGCTTTCACACTCCACTGACCAAAAGAACTTATTCTCTTTCTTTAAAAGCTGAGTCAGAGGCCTAGAAATCTTGGAAAAGTTTTCAATGAACCTACGGTAATATCCCGCAAGTCCAAGGAAACTTCGAATTTCAGGAACATTCTTGGGCTGTTTCCAATCTAGTACATCTTGTACTTTGTTGGGATCAACAGTAATACCTCCTTCGGATAATACATGTCCCAGAAATGCAACTTGCTTGAGCCAGAAAGCACACTTGCTAAATTTAGCATACAGTTGATGCTTGCGAAGTGTATCCAGCACAAGTCTCAAATGATGCTCATGCTCTTCGTCAGACTTGGAGTAGATAAGAATGTCGTCAATGAACACAACAACAAACTTATCCAAGAAATCCATGAATACTGAATTCATAAGATTCATGAAATAAGCAGGAGCATTGGTTAGACCAAAGGACATAACAGTATACTCGTACAATCCGTAACGAGTAGAAAATGCTGTTTTAGGAATATCCTCAGTTCTAACCTTGATCTGATGATAGCCCGATCGCAAATCGATCTTAGAAAAGACTCGGGCTCCAGTCAACTGATCAAACAGATCATCAATTCGGGGTAAAAGATACTTGTTTTTGATAGTGACTTCATTCAACGGACGGTAGTCCACACACATCTGTAAAGTCTGGTCTTTCTTTTTGACAAAGATGGCCGGGCATCCCCAAGGTGAGGAACTCGGTCGAATAAATCCCTTATCAAGTAATTCTCCAAGTTGTTTCTTCAATTCAAACAAATCATTAGAAGGCATACGATAAGGTCTTCTAGATATGGGAGCAGTACCAGGAACTAGTTCAATCACGAACTCTACTTCCCGATCTGGTGGCATACCGGGAAGGTCTTCAGGAAAGACGTCCGGATATTCCGATACTACTGGTACTGACTCCAGAGTAGGGGTGGTATCCATTTTCAAGGCACCAAGATGAGAATGAACTGCTCTAGACTGAAAAATGACTGAAAGACCATTTTTATTAGTAAGGGATATAGTTCGCTGGGCACAATTGATCTGGCCGAAATTCTTGGACAACCAGTCCATTCCCAAAATGACATCTATCCCTTTAGAGTTTATCACAATCAAGTCTGCCCAAAAATCTACCCCTTCAATATTAATATTGACATTAAGGCAGATTTGATCAGTCATGAATACTGACCCTAGTGAGTGAATAATATGCGGTGGATGAAGCAGATGCATGACTAACTGATGTTGAGTAGCAAACTACCTACTAATAAAAGAATGGGATGCTCCAGAGTCAAATAAAACAGTAGCTGAAATGAAATTAACTAGGAGCATACCAAGGATAACCTCAGGTGCCTCGGCCGCTTCTTCAGCAGTCAGTTGATTCACACGGCCATGACCGAATAGGATCGGGTTTGATACCGTCTTTGGAGAAGGTGCAGGCCGACGATGGTGGAGATGGTCAACAGTGGCAACCTCGTGCCTTCGCATAAATCGATTAGCAAAATGCCGGCGTCCACAATGATAGCATATCACCCCTACCGACATTGATAGCAAATGGTGGCTGTATCCACTAGGTCGGGACCGCCCAATGGGCGGTGGGTGAAAAGCAAACACCGGCGCCCTGGGTGGAACTGGAGCGGGCGCTCGGAAGGACTGAGGCTGCCATAAACGCGGTCTGACTGAACGGCCACTAAATGGAAATTGAGTGGCCTTCTGCTACTTCCGTGAATCTTCCAAGGCTTTGTTCTTGGTTTCAGCAATGATAGCTTTGTCCACAAGATGTTGGAAATTTCTGAAATCTTGTATTGCCAAAGCCAACTGCAATTCTTCAGACAACCCATTCATGAACCGGTTTCGACGACGAGTGTCCGTCGAAACATCATCAGGGGCATACCGAGCAAGAAAATTAAACTCATGAAGGTACTCGGTCACTGATTTTCGCCCTTGCTTGAGAGCGAGAAATTCCTGCTGCTTGAGCATCATCACTCCCTCAGGAATATGGGCATCGCGAAAGGCCTCCATGAACTCAAGCCAGGTAGGAGTATGTCCGGTGGGTTGGATAGCCAAATAATTATCCCACCAATTACTAGCTGGCCCAGTCAGCTGGTAGCTAGCGTATAAAACCTTCTCCCTTTCAGAACATTGGGCAATGGATAACTTCTTCTCAATCTCCCGAAGCCAGTCCTCTGCCTCCATTGGATCCTGGGAGCTGGAGAACACTGGCGGGTTAGTCCGCTGAAAGTCAGCGAGACTTCCCTGCCCATGCTGAACTCCTGCTCTACCAGCTGGTATAGGAGTAGAGGAGGTATTGCGCGCAATCTGCTCCAAGATGCGCGTCTGGTCCATGCAGTTGCGCTCAATTTGCATGAGCACATCCACCATAGTGGGTGGTGGAGGAAGCTCCTCTTCCTGACGACCACCTTGCGGACCATGAGATCCGGAAGGGTCAACCTGTTCCCCTTGAGTATGGAGAACAGGGGTGGAGAACCTCTCCTCTTGTTGTGTTCGCGATCGAGTGGTTGGTCCTGTCATCCTGTTACCATATAATGGTTAACAAAATCACAAGGATACACTCGAGCTAACACATACAAGATTCTGAGATATAAATAAAAGAAGTACTACTTAAGCATGCACCATGTCATGACATGCAGCCAATCAACACCAAATTCATCAAATAGCCGAGTACAACAAAAGGGACTGCTTCAATTATTTATAATATGTCGGCTGAACCAACAATATAAATGCAATAGAACCAATTACAACCAAAAGTCGACCTCCAGATTTTATTAACAACCAACAGGGAACACATTAAGACCAAAATGTACAGTCGGCAACCACAACACCAAGTTTCAAAATACAAAAGTCAGCACCCAGCAATTCTTACAATATATACACTATTCTATTACACACTACTTAATAGACAACCATTAGTCTATTACACAACCAGTGCCGAACACAACATCCAACCCCTAAGTATAGTCATTACGGTTAAAATTCACCGGGAACTCATTTAACAAATGAGCTTCTGGTGAACCCGTATCTATAGGATCCCTAGGGCTGATGAGACGGGTAGGAGAACCCAGCAGCAAGTGATGGCCACCAAAGTGTGTAGGTCGCTGAGTACGAGGAAATCCAATGAGACATTCGGCCTCGACGACCTTGACCAGGGCGAGAACAAGCCCGAGCACCTCTGGAAGTCGCAATCCACGTGGGTACAAAGGGCGGTGGTGGAATCTCATTGTTGCCATAAAGCACGTTACGAGGAACGCGATTCGTGGCAACACCAAGCCTCAAATACTCCTGTGCCTCGTCGCGCATTTACGGGCGAAGTTTCCCATAACTCGCACACGAGACAGTGATAGGTTTGGTCCATGATACAGACCAACCTCGCTAGCTCGCGTACGTATGGGTCCTCTCCAAACTGAATCTCATCAAACGTAATCACATCCGATCTAGGGCCATGTTTCGGGAAGTGAACATAGGGTGGCTGAGACAGCTCCGTCAAGTCATGACGAAGGAGGCTCATCATCCTACGCGCAGCTTCCTGTACAGCCATAGACTCGGAAGTGGCACGCACATGGATGCAATAGGGGATACTACCCACCACCTGCCTGGTGATCACATTAATGATAGCTTGGTACTCTTCCATACCAGGACCTCGGTCTCGACGATAGATGGCATACTCTGGCTGGTAAGTGAAATTGGCCCGCCACATCATATCTCGAAGCAAGGCCGGAAACCCGTCCACCTCTTCGGCTCGAGTCTCTTTAATCAAATACCAGCCACTCATCTACAGATAAAAGACAAGGTAGGTAAGAAACTGATCTTGGAAAATCAACAGAAAGGTGGATAAGAATTGATACTAAAAGAAGATAAGAAGAAAAAGGTAGCATACTTAGATCTTTAGAAATTAATTTATGTTAAAATAATATCACAGAGACCCACTAAAGATAACAGCCATGCTAATTCTATCCTACAGGCAAACGTATGCTCTGATACCAACGCTGTGAGACCCTCAAATATTGGAATGTGCCGAATTAAAATTATACTGGTAGCATAATTCTTAATTAAGGAACAGTGTAATTCCCTTGTTAAAAATTATACTAGAAGCATAATCATAATGAGTAACAATCCAACATTCAGGTTCCCGGATATATGCCATGCAATAGTTCCCAGGATTAGTGACTATTGCACATATATCCTTAAACAACATTGCATCACTCACATACAAGTCATACATTCACATAATTATACATCAGATTACATAATTAAGTCGGTTGCTACAGTGCCGAATTTGCTACAGTAACAGATGACCTTGGGTCATCACAAAAGAACAACAGCGGAAGAAAAATATAAACCACCAATGGCCCCATCCCGCAGGCTATTGCGTGGAGACTAGAACTAGCACTACTCGTTAGTGTCACCCAGATCGGCGCTAACGGGCATCTCGTAAAGGTAACCATCATCACCTGCAACAAGAGGTTATAAACCCTGAGTACAAAAGGTACTCAGCAAGACTTACACAAACTAGTAAAAGAAAGTGTTTGATAGAACCTATACAATGGAATAGAATTTGTACATGCATAAGGTTGACAACAGAAGGTTTGAATGGTTCAATTTTGCATAAAGCAACACATCTTAACCTACAATGGCTAAATTTTTGACCAATGCAATTTTAATAAATCAATTTGGACTAAAAACAGTAACATGAGAAGGTATGAACATAAACAGTAATAAAATAAATCACAGATCACCATAAAACTATACAAGACATTATCATGTCGAAATTATTCCCCATTTCCAAACTTAGAGCAAAATCTATACAGGTGACATCCATTCAAGTATTGTCCTTAACCGTGGACACGGCTATTCGAATAGTTTTATACCTTGCAAGGATGTACATCTTTACCCACATGACTTAGTTAGCCCGTAAGCCTCCGGAATAATAGCACACTGCCTTTGGTATGCCGGCCGGGTAAACTAAGATTTGGTATTATTCAACAAGTTAATACTATTGAGTTGGAATACCCATGTGCGACTGATCCCGCTTAAACAATGACTGATAGCATATATTCAACCGGGGCCCACATGTTGTACCGGGAATGCCGACCCAATCAATTAAATGCAAACTCGTGTTAACCACACATATTAGACCGCAGTCGGGGCCCTGAAGGTACGTACATGTGATGGAACACATCTACGCCTACCCTTTTAAGAACATCTGATATCGATATAAGCTCCACATGGCATATAACACGGCCAAGACTTAAGCATCTACGCCATATGAAATCAATACACATGCCCTTACTCTCCGTCTCCAACTCAAGAGTATTAACCCTTTACTTAACCAAACAAGGCCCATACATGCGTGTGGAAGTACGTTGTGGCTTGAATTAGATTGTCGAGTTCACCCTTAATCAACCCAGACAAGACATCCACATTTCCCAATTCTCGTGCACAAAGGCACCATCACTAGCATCCACTTGTCCAGATTTGAATTTAGTTTATCCACAAGATTTAGGATCATTTCAAATTCAAATAAACTGAACAAGAGTTCAAAATAAATACAAGGTATTTGTTGTTCCCAGGTTTGACAAGATAAGCTTGTCAAACACTACCGTTCTATGGACTGCATGGCTAAGCCAAATTGAAAACCAAATATTATCATATCACATACTACCTTATGTTAACTGTATGATTCAATTTAAGATAAGCCACAAACTCAGGTTATAACTAACTAGAACAGAGCACACATAATTTTTAGAAAATTTGCATGCAACAGTCATCACTGGATTTATAAATCTACAGTTCAAAAGAGTAGGATCAATATGGTGCAGAGAGGTAGCTTGCCTTGATAATAGTATATAACCTCTTGCTCAGGTTCTGGTTGCTCAACAAAAGATTCAATAATTTCAGAAGACCCAGTATCTAAAAGAAAATAAAATCCAATGAATCCAGGAAAAAGAAACAGAGAGCAAAATGCATAGAAAGCATGCATGGTCAATGGAGTATTGCATCATTATCAATATGCTGAGGTATAATAATTTAATTAAGAATAGTAACCGACAGTTACTTTTGCTAATGCTATCTACTACAGTTTAAAGTTTATGTTGAGCTACAGTATCAATTTTTAGGAGCTAGAACAGGACAGTATATAATGAAATTATTTAGCTAGCTCTACTTCATGAAAATAAATTACTGCACGTAGCTAAGTGTATTAAAGTTAGAGTTGTGAGCTAACTGGTCATTTACTACTTATTAATAGCAATTTAAAGTTTGGCCTCTTGCAGCCTATGTTGTTGGTTTGGACAACAATCCCAAAAACAGTAACAGACCCTTAAAATTTTCGGCTGATAAGAAAAGCTACAGAAAATTAGAGCTTTAAAGTGGAGCTAATGCTACCAAAAGGTAATTAATGTCATCATTCACTAGTGCTAAACCTAACCACCCGGTTTAAAGAAGAAAAAGACAGAAAAAGGTCTTTGTCGGTCCAGACCAAAATAGCAAAGGAGCTTTGTCCAGATTTTGGCTATTTTGGAGCAATACACTAACCGAAGACCATAAATGGAATTTAAGGCTATCTGGAGAGTGGTTAACACCATAAGTCTTCATTACTAACCCTAACCGCCCAGATTAAAGACAGAAGTGGAACTTAACTGTTTGTCGGTTTTAACCGACAAAACTAACAGGAGAGGGATTAGTAATAAAAAAAAATGGTGACTACAAGACTTTTGAACAAGGACCACGGGTACTGCTAGGGTTTCTCTAGGACTTAAACAGGATAATATACTGGTAAGAGAAATCTAAAGTTTTTGAAAACGATATGAAAGACCAAAAAGTTATAAAAATAACTTTTCAGTTTAAAGAAATTGGGATCATCACATGAGTAAGTGAGTGATGCATGTGAGTGAGGTATGTCCCAAAAGAGCTTAAGCTAACAGGAGGTAAGATCTAACTTACCAGCTAGGGTTGATGAAGAAAAGACAAGCTCTTAGTTAAAAGAAAAAGATCTAAGTCCTTTTCTTTGGGCTGACCAAAAAAAATGATGGAACTAAGATCTAAAGAACATTAGACACATTCTTGCTAAGGAAAGGTGGAACTCAACTCACCAGAATGAGCTTTTTCCCAAAATGGTGCTTCCGAGGGTCAAGGTGACAGAGATATAAACCTTAAGCCCAACCTACAAGAAATGACCAACATCACATTAGCATGAGATTTAGGCCTTCTTGAAGTTGAACAAGGGTAGAAGAACAAGAAGGCTTCACTGGTATGAAGGCAAAGTGAGAGAGCTCCTCCTGGTCAACAATGGCAGAGAGTAGGACTAGGGTTTATATAGAGGTGAGGTCCCTAGAGCACACGAGATAACTCTAGAAACAATGAGGTGGCACTAAGGATAGAGATTAAGGGAAAAATATCTCAGAATTCACTATACACCGCCACCATTCCTAAGAAAATAGTGTTCACGGTGTATAGCAAGAGAGGAAACAAAAATGTGCAGCTGACACGCGGGTCCCAGGGCTGTTACAGCCATGCACCGCACCCATCAAGTCTCGAAGAACAACAGCCGTCCGATTCTGTTTGAGCGGCTGCGATACGGTGGCTAAAAACATACTGAAACGGTATCAAACGATGTGGGCCACACGATCTTAGTTGGACGGCCACGATTTAGAGGAGCCCCGGGGTGGTCCGAAAGTTCCATCTCATACGAGCCGTGCGATTTCATTTCAATGGCCCAAGATGCGATGCGCGTGGGTGCGCTTCGGCCCAAGGGTCCATCGCCGTTAATTCGCGAACCAATGGCTAGGATTGAGGCGGGGTCCGGGCGGTCCGAAGGTCACATTGGATATGGTCCACCCGATCTAAAATCAACGGTGGATCTGGGCTGGCATGTTTGGCCGGTCCGAACATCACACAGGATCTGATCCACACGTTGAGGATCCAACGGCCCACGTGTTTTCCATTTTTGGCCATTTACGGAGGATTTTGCCTGAGATCGCGCGCCGCTTGTTTTCGATCCAACGGCCAAAATGCGAAGGTGGTTCGGAGTGGTCCGAACGGCCCACCGGATCTGGCCCGTTCGCGCGAAAATGGACGGCTGAGATGGGCTTGGAGTTTGGGCGAGCGCGTGTGAGACGTGACTGAGCCGGACCTAGGGCACTGGTTGGACTCCACCGCATGGGGTCGCGCCGCTACAGTGCCAGGTGGTTTTAGGCCGGGAAGGTTGACCAGACCATTTTCAACTTTTCAAAAGGTTTGACTGGGCTTTTAAATATAGCAAATAAATTTGTAAAATCATGAAATTTTGCAGAATTGCTACTGGGATGATATATTCCCCAAATAAATTTTTGAAACCACTGTTTCTTCTTTGGAAATATATAAATAATTCATTTAGACCAAATAAGGTTTGTTTAAAGACAATTATTTTTCTAAGCATCAAAATAATTTCTAGAAATTCCATAAAAATTATTTTTGGCCATAATAATTCATATGGCCTTTAAATAAGATACTTCCCAGTCTTAATACCAACATTGGGTGGTATTTCCTTTTGAAATTTAATCAAGTTGGAGTTTATAAATAAATTTTTGGGAAAATAGATTGTAACATATTGCCTAATTTGCCAAGATGAACAGTGATGCTATGAACAACACCTTATTGCTGTATATTAGGGCTGAGGCTGTTACAACGCTCTCGAGCCACCGCTTATTTAAAGGGAGGAAGCCCTCGCCCTCCGCTCCCTTTCCACCGCCGCCTCCTTGTTAGCGCCTAAACCTAGCCGCCGCAGGAGCCGTAGATCCAATCTCCGCCGCCGCCTGCTCCGACGAGCAATTCCGCCGCCCCCGAAGCCGCCGGAGCCTCGACGCCTACACCATCGTCATCGCGCGAGCGAGAGGAACCTCGGAGTCACCTTCGTTTCGTCGGAGGAGCCCTCTAACGCCGTCACCGTCGAGCCCGTACCTCCTCCTCCGCCAAAGCCTCGCCGCTGGCCGCCTCTCTCGTCCTTGAGCACCAGTGAGCACACCCTCCAGATCCCCGCGTCACCCTCTACCCCCCTGTACCACTCATCGCCGTCAACTCGCCGCCGTTCGCCGGAACCATTGGTTCCGTGCGCCGCCGCCCTCGTCAACGTCCACGTCAGCTGCCACCTCGGTGCCGCGTCACCCTTTTCCGCCGTGTGTCGTCCACGTGTGCGCTGAGTTAGCGCCACGCGTGCGCGAGTGCGCCACGCCAGCCCCGACCAGATCTGACCGGCTCGGTGGACTTGGTCCACCATGAGCCGCGTCACTAACGTGTGGGTCCCACGCGTCAGGTTTTTCTTTTTATTTATCTTTTCCGAAAATTCTTCACGACGCCAAAGATTGCGCAATAATCCGGCTTTCTTTTAAAGAATAATTCGAAATTCAAGAATCAATTTCTAGGGTTTTTCTTTAGATTCAAACTTCCAAACCTCATAACTTTTGCATCCTAACTCCAAATCAGTCCATTCAAATTTCTAAATTCCTATAAATTCAAGATCTATTTAATGGAGATTTTTTTTGAGTTGTTTTGCCTCTGTTATTTATTTATTTTGTTTGTTTGCTTCGTTTGCGAGTAAACTTCGATGCTTCGGGAAGATTTGAAGAAGAAGGAACACATCAAGACCAAGATCAATTCCTAGACCTGTTCCAGGGCAAGTCATGCTTTGACCATGTTGAATTCCAGTTTTCCAAATATTATTTTAATTCAAAGTATTGCATTTTATTTCAAGTAATTATTTAAATGCTCTTGGGATTAACTATTAAATCCAATCTGTTATGCCTTCCTTGTATAATTGTTATGCCTTGATCCTTTGTCACCCTAGTTGATAATTAGTTGGTAATATTATAGCACCAACGTTGGTTGGTTAGTGCGATTAGATTGCTTAGCCATGCCACGAATCACCTATTCATGTAAAGTGCATTTATTAACTTGACTAAGTGACTATGTAACCTTGTAATAACCTATGTGTACTATGTGTCTTTGTGGCATGTGTTGCACTTAAATCAACTGGGTGGGAAAAAGGTTTAGACTGAGGCAAGTGGAGGGAACTGTGTGACATGGTGGCTATGTGATATGGGCTTGTGAATCTGTGTGTCATATTTATCTGTGTGCCGTAGTTAAAACAATGGAAGTCTTGCCTCGGTCATTTAAGGACTGAACTTTGTGCGCCATTGAACTGAGCCCTCTCGTACGACCACATGCTTGTTATGGGACATGCCTAGCATAGTAAGATATGAATTCTTGGCATTGGTTGCTCAGGCGGTAGGTTAGGCTATGTGAATAGGGTGGAGGTGTGTGCTACCATGTTGTCGCATCGCAGGACGGTTCGCCGCTTCCCTGTCCAACGGTGTGTGTTGTACCATACACTGTGTATGGTTTGGTATGACATAAGCACATCGGGAGCATCTATGTTAAGATGAAGTTTCTGAAATGCTTGGTTACGATTAGTGCTTGCAACACTTGGTTGTATCTTGTGGGTAAAGTGTACAAACTCAGAGAGTGTAAACAATCTATTCAATAGCCGCCCTCGGTTATGGACAATGCTCGGGGATTTCACACGAGGGGTAGATCTTTAAAACTGTGTGGGAAGGGAGCTGTGTGATCTAAATCATATGGCTATGTGAATAATCTGTTTAGGCTGTGTGTGTCTTTGTGAAATCAAACTGTTAAAAATTATTATTGTCTATTTGTTTTACTTATGCTTTCAATCTATTATTGTATTCAATTGCAAATGTTGCATTTCTGCAAAAGAACCATAAAATGCCATTCCCTTGTAATAAGCTTGCATGTATAATTGCATTTCTGTTGTGTGACTTGCGAGTACGGTGTGTACTCACGCTTGCTTTAAAATAAATCAAGCAGAAGAGGAGGAGTCTTCACCAGCATTCAAGGAGGAGTTTATCGAAGGTGCCTGATCGTGGGGTCTAGATCCCAGTCGGTTGCCTGTGGTGAATCGATGGGACACCGCTGCCGTTTTTGTTTTTGCTGCTTATTTCTCTGTTAGCCCTGCGTGGCTTAATAATTGTAAACTCGACCATAAGGTCAAACCATTATTTATTAATCAAACTATTCGTTATGTTACTATTCGCTTGTGTGGATCGATACTCATCTTTGTTGATACTGTGTGCACTAGCGTGATCCTGGACTAGTGCATGAAACACAGAGGGTCCAGAATTGTAATTTTGGGTCCCGACAGAGGTGGTATCAGAGCCATACTGACTGTAGGTCATACCCTTAGATCAGCCGTCGTAGAGAGTCCAAATTATTTTCTAAAAGAAAATTTAACTTGCAAGACTAAATGAATTGCTTAACTCCTCTCATATCTCTCTTGACTCATCTATTGCTAAAATTTTTCCCCTCCCCACTGGTTTTAACTTGGTTTCTGCCCCTTGTCTATCTTGACAGATGCCTTACCTTCAGACCTTCGAAGATTGCAACGGAGAACTTGCCGCAGAGCTGTGGAAGCTGCTACAGACACTTGGAGGCTTCGACTGCCCAATGTACCGCGGCAGCGAGTACCTGGTTAACGGACTAGATCGTGGTGTGATCTGCCCCTGACGGTTCACGCCAGGAGGAACACTAGAGGCAACCGACCTTTGGACATTTCAACAGAGGACTACCTTGGGCTAGGTATCCAGAGTCATCACGCTTGGCCATTCTCCGAGTCTGCGCAGATTCACGCACAAGAGCCGCAGAACACTGCTCGCTACCATCCTGCATCCCTTCAGAGGAGCTAGTCGCGCTTTCCATCTACAAATGGGGAAGGCAACGCCACAATGGTGCACCTTGCTCGATTCACATACCGCGGGAGGAGTCGCTAGCGTTGGTCGCCACAGAGCTGGAGTGTACCTATGAGGCATGGGAAAGAGCCGAGAACAGAGTCGCTGTCTTAGATCAAGCTCTCTACGGCCAGCATGAGCTCGAAGATGATCCAGAAGAAGATCAGGAGGGGAATCCAGAAGAAGGTCAGGAGGAGAATCCAGGAGAAGATCCAGAGGAGATTCTAGAGGATCCAGCAGAAGTTGTAGAGCCAGAAGAGCCAGCAGAAGCCGCAGAGCCAGAGGAGCCAGTTGCACCTGCACCCAGCACGCCTGCTTCCTCTGCACTAGTCCTGTGGCATCGTAACCGGGCCATGAGGATGCCACCACTTCGAGTCTCAAAGCAGTGTGAGCGTCGCCATGGTTGTGGAGGCTTTCTCGAGTAGTTCGTTTAAGTTCTAGTTTAGTCAGGCTTAGCCAGTTTCCCTTTTCAGAGTCGCCCTTTAGGCGGTAGCTTGTGTGCTTAGGTTTGTCTTATTTCCTTGTGTGCAAGTGTGAGCTGCAAAAGCCCTTAGGCATTTGTTGCAGCCATGCTAAAACCCTAATAATAAAGTTATTTCATTTGAGTTTCTTGAGTTGTGTTTGTTGGGTTTAATCCATTCCCCTGTTTAGTTCTTAACTCATCTTGTGCTTGCTACCTTATCTAACCTATGGAGCTTCACCAGATGGTTCAAACTCACCACACCGCTGCAAGTGGATCCGGCACCCTAGCATCCGAGGAAAATGATCAAATCCCCACAGGGACAGTGCCACCTCAAGCACCACCTCTTGACTTGTAGAACTTTGGAGCCTTTATGGCAGCACAAACGCAGATGATGTATGCTATGATGAACCAGATGCAGGCTATGAACAACAACAACAACAACAACAACAACAACAACAGTCATCAGGGAGCAGCCCCAGTCGCTCATGGTCATCAGGGACCATCCAAGTTGGTCGAGTTCATGAGGACCCGTTCGCCAACTTTCTCTGGACATGTCACGCCAATAGAAGCTGATGATTGGCTTTGCGTAATTGAAAGGAAGCTGCTGATCACCCAATGCAGCGATCACGAGAAAGTTCTGTATGCCACTCATCAGATGGAGGGCGTAGCTGCTGAGTGGTGGGAGAACTTTTGCACGGCGCATGAGGCACCGCAGAATATCACTTGGGAAGAATTCTCCGCAGCTTTCCGCCAGTATCATGTACCTGAAGGGATCATGGATTTAAAGAAAGATGAGTTCCGTGCTCTTAAGCAAGGCGCTATGTCGATGATCGACACGAATAAGTTTACTCACCTAGCTCGCTATGCTCTAGAGGACGCCGCTCTCGACAAGTCTCAAGAGAGTCGCTTCTTGAAGGGATTGAACTCAGGGCTACAGGTCAATCTGCTTGCCCACACCTTCCCAGATTTCCAGGAGTTGATCAACAAGGCGTTGGTTATGGAGGACAAACGCAAGTAACTGGAGGACCACCGCAAGCATAGGATGGCTCAGCAGGGAAGTCACCAGCCACAACAGCAGAGAGCAAGAATAGTGTCACCGCAGATCAATCGCTTTCAGCCGCAGAGTGCTTTCAGGACGCCTGCACCACCTTCAGCACCTCGTCCTTTTGTTCAGAATTCTCACAACCCTACACTAGTCAACCCTACCCCAGGGAACAACAGGCCGAATGAACCAAGAGTGTGCTACAATTGCCATCAACCAGGTCACTTCGCCAATCAGTGCCCCCAGAAGGGAACAATCACTCCAGTCCGCTTCAACCTTGGAGCAACACCTGCCAAGACCCCAGTGCAGAGCAAGCAAGGAGTTTCTCAGGGAACCAGTCAACCAGGAGGAATGCCTCAGTCAGTTGTCAGAGGTCGTGTTAACCACGTCACTCTGGAAGGAGCCCAGGAAGCACCAGATGTCATATTGGGTAAGTTCCTAGTAAATTCAAGACTGCATGATTACCTGCTTGATTCTCGAGCTTCAGATTCGCTTGTTTCTCGAGTTTTTACAACTAAAAATAAATTGGACGTTATGCACCTTAAGCATACTTTGCTAGTCCAGTCGCCTGGAGCAGAGCTAAGTTCTAAAGTGGGTTGTTTAGGAGCTAAGTTACTCATAGTCGAGTTGAGTTTCTAGTTAACCTAATTGTTCTTGACACCCAAACCATAGATGTCATTCTTGGCATGGATTGGTTAACCAAGAACAAAGCTGCTAGATTGTGGTCAAGAGCCATTATAATCGAGGATACCAAAGGAAACAAGATAGAATTCCTAGCTACCTCAAAGGCATAATGGACATCTGCTAGTCAATAGCCTGAAGACCGTTGCTTTGGAAGATGTGCCCGTTGTCCGAGAGTATCCAGATGTGTTTCCTAAGAGTTACTGGGGATGCCACCGATCGTGACATCGAGTTTGTCATCAATCTAGTGCCAGGAACAGCACCAATCTCGAAGAGACCTTATCGGATGCCAGCTGATGAGCTAGCAAAGATGAAGAAGCAGATCGAAGAACTTTTGGAGAAAGGCTTTGTGAGGCCTAGTTCGTCGCCATGGGGAGCGCCAGTCCTGTTCGTCAAGAAGAAGGATGGAAGCATGAGAATGTGCATCGACTACCGATCTCTCAATGAAGTCACTATCAAGAATAAGTACCCATTGCCTCGGATAGATGATCTGTTTGATCAGATGAAAGGAGCCGGAGTGTTCTCGAAGATCGATCTGCGATCAGGTTACCATCAGTTGAAGATTTGTCACAAGGATGTACCTAAGACCGCTTTCTCAACGCGGTACGGATATTATGAGTTCTTAGTCATGTCCTTTGGTCTGACCAATGCCCCTGTCTATTTCATGAACATGATGAATAAGGCATCCATGGAATATTTGGACAAGTTCGTAGTTGTATTCATCGATGATATCCTGGTTTACTCCAAGTCAGAAGAAGAACATGCTGAGCATTTGAGGTTAGTCCTAGAGAAGCTCAGAGAGCATCAGTTGTATGCCAAGTTTAGCAAGTGTGATTTTAAAAAAAAGGAAGTTGATTTCCTTGGTCATGTGATGACAGCCGCAGGAGTAGCAGTTGACCCTGGTAAAGTTAAAGCAAGATACATTGGGAACAAATTTCAAGACCGCTACTCGATTCGCAGCTTGGGATTAGCAGGATATTATCGTCATTTTATTGAAGGATTCTCATCAATTGCTAAGCCTCTTACACAATTGTTGAAGAAAGAGAAAAAGTTTACCTAGACCCCAGCTTGTGAAGAAAGTTTTCAAGAGTTGAAGAAGCGCTTGACTTCAGCCCCAGTGCTGATTTTACCAGATATTCGCAAGGACTTCGATATCTATTGTGATGCTTCGCGTCCAGGACTAGGATGTGTCCTGATGCAAGAAGGAAGAGTTGTCGCTTATGCGTCAAGATAGTTAAGGCCGCATGAAGAGAATTACCCTACCCATGATCTGGAATTAGCTGCAGTAGTGCATGCCTTGAAGATTTGGCGTCATTACCTTATTGGTAATCGCTGTGAGATTTTTACGGATCATAAAAGCTTGAAATATATTTTCACCCAGTCAGATCTGAATATGAGGCAGAGAAGATGGCTAGAATTAATAAAGGATTATAATCTTGGAATCCACTACCATCCTGGTAAAGCCAATGTAGTCGCAGATGCCTTGAGCCGCAAGAGTCACTGCAATGCGATGGAAGTAAAAAAGGTTTGTTCAGAACTTCAAGAGAAATTTCAGAAGCCGAAACTAGAAGTAGTATCTGAAGGATTCGTGGCTAGTTTGGAAGTGCAGTCTACTTTGGAGAAGCAGATTCGCGAGGCTCAGCCAAAAGATTCGGAGTTTTCAGACATCAAGAAGAAGATGGCAGAAGGGAAGTTCAAAGACTTCACCGTAGATGATCAGAACATACTGTGGATCAATGGACGTATTTGCGTGCCAGATGCTGATGGCTTGAGACAGCTAATTTTGAAGGAGGCTCATGACTCAAAGTATTCGATACACCCTGGTAGTACTAAGATGTATCAGGATGTTAAGAATAAGTTTTGGTGGCCAAACCTGAAGCGAGACGTCGCAGAGTTCGTTGCCTTGTGCGACGTGTGTCGAAAGTCAAAGCGAACATCGAGACCAAAGCAGTGCTCATAAACCGCTGAAGATTCCGAATGGAAGTGGGAAGAAATCGAATGGATTTCATTACGGATTACCCAAGACTCAATCGGGTTATGATTCGATTTGGGTAATAGTGGACCATCTCGACTAAAGTTGCCCATTTCTTGCCCACAAAACCACGCACTCAGAGATCGCCCGCGTAATCAGATATGTCAAGGATTGTTAGTTTGCATGGGGTGCCCAAGAAGATAGTGTCGATCGAGGATCTCGGTTCACCTCCGCTTTTGGCGAGTTTGCATGAAGCCTTAGGGACTCATCTCAATTTCAAGATCGCATATCATCCCCTGCATGTATGGGCGATCGAAGGGTCAATCGATATTGGAGGATATGTTGAGAGCCTGTGCTCTAGCTAATGCTACCCGCTGGGATAAGAGTTTGCCATATGCAGAATTCTCATATAACAATAGTTATCAGGCCAGTCTGCAAATGTCACCGTTTGAAGCTTTGTATGGTCATGCCTGCAGAACCCCATTGAATTGGTCAGAAACGGCTGAACGTACAGTCTTTGGTCCAGATATTATTCAAGAAGCAGAAGAACAAGTGTCCATGATCAGAGAGAGATTAAAGATAGCTCAGTTGAGGTAAAAGAGTTATGCTGATAATCGTCGTCGTGATCTCAGTTTCGAGCCAGAGGATTTTGTTTACCTTCGAGTTATGCCCTTCAGAGGTGTGAAAAGGTTTCATGCCAAAGGAAAGCTTGCCCCTTGATATGTTGGTCCGTTCAAGATTTTGAATCGTCGTGGAGAAGTGGCTTATCAACTGGAGCTGCCACAGTCGCTAGCAGGAGTATACGATGTCTTTCACGTCTCTCAGTTAAAGAAGTGTCTTCGTGTGCCAGAAGAACAAGCCCCGTTGGAGTCGATTAAACTGAAAGAAGACCTCACCTATAAGGAACAACCGGTCAAGATTCTGGATGTCGCAGAACGTCGGACCAGAAGCAAGACGGTTCAATTTTGCAAGGTGCAGTGGAGCAACCACTCAGAAGGAGAAGCCACGTGGGAGCGTGAAGAAGAGTTGAGAGTAGAATTCCCCAACCTTTTCTCCAGCTAGCCTGAATCTCGGGACGAGATTCCATTAAGGGGGGAGGTTTGTAACATCCCAATTTTCTGAGCTTTAAAAATCCTTTGAATAGTTGGTAGGGAGAAAATTCACCATTTGGATTTATTTGAATTTAATTTAAAAGCTTAATATTGGACTTTGAGTAACAAAACAATTTAATATGACTAAAGTCAACATGAACAATAGGCAAAACTATTTTATTTGGATTCTCAGTATTTTCTAAAATGGAAAAGCTATTTAAAATCTCCAAACAGTCTTTGGGCCTAAACCCATTCCTTTCCCGTCCCTACCAAAGATCGTGCAATTTCAGAGCCACGCTGTGTTCGCTTCCACCGACAATGTGGCCCCCACCAGTTAGTCTCTCTCTCCCTCTCTCCACGCGCTCTGCTCATCCTCCACCGTTCGATCAGGTTTGGACGGTCCGATGGCGTTGTGCCGTCCGGCCGGTCCGAACGTCACCGTGTTTGTGAGCCGTCTGATCTAAGTTGGACGGCCAGATCTTCGCATACAAGACGCGCGCTCACACCGTGTCTTTTTTTCCACTCGCCGCCTTGAGCCTCCTCACCCGCTGCCAAGTGGGCCCCACCTCGTTAATATTTTTCGCCTCAATCCGTCGGGAGTTTGTTTGAGCCGCCACATGCCGCTTGGGCGTCCGTGCCCTAGACGCTCCCGAGCCGCCGCTTATTTAAAGGGAGGAAGCCCTCGCCCTCCGCTCCCTTTCCATCGCCGCCTCCTCGTCAGCGCCTAACCCTAGCCGCCGCAGGAGCCGTAGATCCATCTCGCCGCCGCTTTGCTCGACGCATAATTCCACCGCCTCAAGCGCCGAGCCTCGACACCTACACCATCGTCATCGCGCGAGCGAGAGGAACCTCGGATTCACCTTCGTTTCGTCGGAGGAGCCCTCTAACGCCGTCGCCGTCGAGCCCGTACCTCCTCCTCCGCCAAAGCCTCACCGCCGGCCGCCTCGCTCGTCCTTGAGCACCAGTGAGCACACCATCGAGATCCCCACGCCACCTCTACCTCAGATTACTCATCGCCAACTCGCCATTGCTCGCCAACTATTGGTTCCGTCTTGCGCCGCCTCGCCATCGCCCACGCCGGGCCGCCACCTCGGTGCCGTGTCACCCTTTTCCGCCGCGTGTCGTCCACGTGTGCGCTGAGTTAGCGCCACGCGTCGCGAAGTCGCCATGCCACCCGATCAGATCTCGACGGCTCGGTGGACTTGGTCCACCATGAGTCACGTCAGCGACGTGTGGGTCCCACGCCACGTTTTTCTTTTATTTATCTTTTCCGAAATTCTTCACGACGCCAAAGATTATGCAATAATCCGGGTTTTTAAAGAATAATTCGAAATTCAAGAATCCAATTTCTAGGGTTTTTCTTTAGATTCAAACTTCCAAACCTCATAACTTTTGCATCCTAACTCCAAATCAGTCCATTCAAATTTCTAAATTCCTATAAATTCAAGATCTATTTAATGGAGATTTTTATTTGTTTTTTTTTGGAGTTGTTTTGCCTCTGTTATTTATTTATTTTGTTTGTTTGCTTCGTTTGCGAGTAGACTTCGACGCTTTGGGAAGATTTGAAGAAGAAGGAACACATCAAGACCAAGATCAATTCCTAGACCTGTTCCAAGGCAAGTCATGCTTTGACCATGTTGAATCCCAGTTTTCCAAATATTATTTTAATTCAAAGTATTGCATTTTATTTCAAGTAATTATTTAAATGCTCTTGGGATTAACTATTAAATCCAATCTGTTATGCCTTCCTTGTATAATTGTTATGCCTTGATCCTTTGTCACCCTAGTTGATAATTAGTTGGTAATATTATAGCACCAACGTGGGTTGGTTAGTGCGATTAGATTGCTTAGCCATGCCATGTATCACCTATTCATGTAAAGTGCAATTATTAACTTGACTAAGTGACTATGTAACCTTGTAATAACCTGTGTGTACTATGTGTCTTTGTGGCATGTGTTGCACTTAAATCAACCGGTGGGAAAAGGTTTAGACCGAGGCAAGTGGAGGGAATCAGTGACATGGTGGCTATGTGATATGGGCTTGTGAATCCGTGTGTCATATTTATCTGTGTGCCGTAGTTAAAACAATGGAAGTCTTGCCTCGATCATTTAAGGACTGAACTTTGTGCGCCATTGAACTGAGCCCTCTGCATTTACCACATGCCTGTTATGGGACGGGCCTAGCATAGTAAGATACGAATTCTTGGCATTGGTTGCTCAAGCGGTAGGTTAGGCTATGTGAATAGGGTGGAGGTGTGTGCTACCATGTAGTCGCATCATGGACGGTTCGTCGCTTCCTCGTCCAACGGTGTGTGTTGTACCATACATCGTATGGTTTGGTATGACATAAGCACATCGAGCATCTATGTTAAGATGAAGTTTCAAATGCTTTGTTATGATTAGTGCTTGCAACACCGGTTGTATCTTGTGGGTAAAGTGTACAAACTCGCAGAGTGTAAACAATCTATTCAATTGCCGCGTCCTCGGTTATGGACAATGCTCGGGATTTCACACAAGGGTAGATCTTTAAAAGCTGTGGGAAGGAGCCGTGTGATCTAAATCATATGGCTATGTGAATAATCTGTTTAGGCTGTGTGTGTCTTTGTGAAATCAAACTGTTAAAAATTATTATTGTCTATTTGTTTTACTTATGCTTTCAATCTATTATTGTATTCAATTGCAAATGTTGCATTTCTGCAAAAGAACCACAAAATGCCATTCCCTTGTAATAAGCTTGCATGTATAATTGCATTTCTGTTGTGTGACTTGCGAGTACGGTGTGTACTCACGCTTGCTTTAAAATAAATCAAGCAGAAGAGGAGTCTTCACCAACATTCAAGGAGGAGTTTATCGAAGGTGCCTGATCGTGGGGTCTAGATCCCAGTCGGTTGCCTGTGATGAATCGATGGGACACCGTTGCCATTTTTGTTTCCGCTGCTTATTTCTCTGTTTGCCCTGCGTGGCTTAATAATTGTAAACTCGACCATAAGGTCAAACCATTATTTATTAATCAGACTATTCGTTATGTTACTATTCACTTGTGTGGATCGATACTCATCTTTGTTGATACTGTGTGCACTAGCGTGATCCTGGACTAGTGCATGAAACACAGAGGGTCTAGAATTGTAATTTTGGGTCCCGACATGTTAAATGTGACAATCTTAACTCAGTATCACTAGTATAAAAATATTCATGAAACCTTTGCTCTAACTGGGACCACGTATGCACAGAGTTAGGTGCAAGTGAAGTATACCAATTGAATGCAGTACCAGACAGAGACAAAGGAAATAATCTTATCATTAAAGCGTCGCTACCACTAGCTTCACCACATTGCACAATAAATTGACCTATATGCTCTAATGTGGATTTGCCATCATCTCCAGTAAACTTAGCAAACTCAGGTACTCTAAATCCCCTGGGATATTGCAAAGTATCGTAAACATCAGGGTATGGTTTTTGATATGCACGTGATCTTCCTTTAGGCTCTACCCCAAATGTTTCTCTAAACATGCTAGCTACTTGTTCTCTAATGTTTTCAGGTCCAACACATGTTTCGGCCGTAGGCCGATTAGGTGTCATATTGGCTGGTTGTTGTGGCCTAAGAGCATTAGGTTGAGGTGCGCCATAGGCATACTGTGGAATTTGGTTCAGCTGTGCATGTGATGTAGGTTGTAAAGATTTGTTAAAATGACTGTCTGGCAATGGTCCATATGCAGTGCCTGAACCTTGAGGAGGTATGGGAGGTGTACTGTAAGCCACCGTGTGGTATGGAGGCACAAATGCACTTGTTGAATTTTTGTCTACTCGGCCATGATAATTAGCTATATGTGGAGCCGAGCTTACTAAATTAAGTGAGCCATTTGATAATGCAAAAGTAGGTGGTGTGCCCCCCTGCGTAACAGCATTTGGTGCCATAAACGATGGTGCCCCAATATCAACCGAACCTTCGACGATATTTCGACTACAGACATGTTGCATTGGTGCATCTTGTTGTGTAGTTGCATGTAGCATAGGGGAAACAGATGCATCAAAAGGTATAAGCTCATGATGAATTTTGCTAGTATTACTACATGTTGCAGTATCAACATTACTAGCTAAAGGCTGCTTTTTATTTGTCTCATCTTGCAATTCAAGCATCACAGCCCTGAGACGACTAGATAGCAACCTATCTAAGGTATTGGACACTGAGGCACCTACTTGTTGATCAATCATCAAAGCAGCTTGCTCTTCAGTAAGAGATGCATTACTTACAGTGGGCTTTACCTCGGGCCTGGTGTAGATAGATGGTAATTCACCCTCTTTCATAATGACACCTTGCCTGGTCTTCTGGAAACACGACAACATCAACTTGTTGAATTCCAACTTGCGCTTTTCGTACTCCCAACGATACTCCTTGGGCAGATCTTCAAGCGTGGGAGTGATGATGTTCTTGGCATCAACAGTGGAACCATCCTTTGCCATGGTTGCAGCGATTACACCCCTGGCTCAGTGCAAATAGTGCAGCCTTCTTCTTGATCTTTGCCTAGGGAAGAGTTCGGCTGTAGCTTATAACCGAATCAATCGTTCCCCAGCGGAGTCGCCAAATTGTGTTGCGCACAAAATTGTGCTACGCACAACATAGAGATCCTGACAGCAATGGGATGCTCCAAATCTTGACACCAACACACAGCGCCTAGGCGGAGCTAGTCACGGCATGGCGCGGCGGTGTTTTGCACGGGTTGATCTTGCAATCTTTCCGTGCAGGAAGCAAAAGAGGTTGGAAAGATACGGGACTATAGGAAACTATGATAAGAAGTAGGTACGATTGGTATTTGATCGATTGGTTGATGATTTTTACAATCGGCCATGACCCTTTTAAAGGGCGGCAGGTCTCAGCCGTAAGGGCTCAGGATTCTTAATTCGATCAATATCTTTACAGATATGATTCGGTTACAACCTCCAAACCTTCTATACTTGACATATCTTCCTAATTTAAACACGTAAGCTTTCCACATAGCAATTCTTCACGGAAGGTCTTGAAGAAATCCTCACTGAAGATCCACGCGGGAGGTCCTGAGAACATCTTGAACGAAACACGGTAGTTCTGCCAAATAATAGCCGGAACGACCGTAACGCGGTAGTACCGTATTTACAAGCCGGTCGTACCGCTTTAGCAGCAGCTGGTTGTTTTTGAAGAAGTCTTTGTGAGGGTTCTTGAATGAACCATGGTATTACTGCCACAAAACACCCAGTACTACCTTAGTGTGGTAATACCGTTCCACACTGCGGAACTACCGCTTCACAAAAATGCTCCAAAGCTTCAGAGACACACACCCTGCCACGTGGATAGCCCAGATTGAAATGGCCAATCGGACTACGCGTTTCAGCCGTTAGATCTGGACACTATTTGGCGGTCCGAACGTTCACCTGCTTTTGGGCCGTCCGATTTCAATCGGACGTCTCACAGGTCCCTTCACATTCGGAGGTCCGAACGTTCATAATGATCTGGACCGTCCAATTTCAATCGGACGTTCACAAAGAAACCGTTCGGATCTAGTGACTTGCGGTAACACCGTTGCATACTCGCGGAACTACCGCGGGGATCCTGAACGGCTCTGATTAAGCCACGTGGCCACCCCTGAGAAAAATCAATACATGGTATTACCGCCATGAAATACTCGGTACTACCTTGGTGCGGTAGTACTGCTTCATACTACGGAACTACCGCTTCCAGCTCAAAAGCCCCAGAGACACACGTCTTGCCATGTGGACAGCCCAGATTGAAATGGCCAATCGGACTACGTGTTTCAGCCGTTAGATCTGGACACTGTTTGGCAGTCCGAACATTCACCTACTTTTGGGCCATCTGATTTCAATCTGGAGTCTCACAGGTCCCTTCACGTTCGGAGGTCCGAACGTTCACAATGATCTGGACCGTCCGATTTTAATCGGACGTCACCAAGAATCTATTCAGATCAAGTGACTTGTGGTAGTACTGTTGCATTCTTGCGGTAGTACCTCTTAGCGGTAGTTCCGCAGTTAACTTGCTGGTACTACCAATTTAGCTATCATTTGCTGAAAACCATAACTTCAACAAAACTCCAATGCGATCCAAACGACATGCGGTACTACCGCCAAGGAACGCACTGTCATACCGCTTTGAAACCAAAACCTCCCAAGATGTCTTTAAAGCCCTTTTTATATAGATGCCAAATCTTGTCATGAACACTAGCCGTCACACTATCGGCACTATGCCTCCTACGCTGTCAACATCACCACCACTCCACCTTGTCGGGCCTTACTAAATTGCCTATACATAGCAGCCCCGAGCCCCTTCATCGACTTCTTGGCCACACTAATTGCTAACTTTGCTTGCTCTATCTCACAACGAGCGAGAGCTCTGGATTCGGCTGAGCGCGACCGCACCACTACCTCCACCGTCGTCACCCATTGGAATTGCCATTGATATCGTGCTTCCTCCCCCTCCGACCAAAATAGCCCTAGACGACAAATCAATACTGCTGGCGTGGAACACTCCAAGACATTCCTTCAGGACCATCCACCTGCTTCCATGGAGCTACCCTGAAGATCGAAGACTACCCTCCTTCCCCAAGCCGCTAGTGTAGCTTGGAGTTTCTCTTTCTGTCGCGGTCCACCGTCCAAATTTCAGCCTGCTAGCTCGTTCCCCGACTCCGTCTGACGCTCCTAGTGGCCCAGATGCTCCTCCTAGTTCAAGCTACCCTGTCCTTTCTCTAATATTTCTCTGGCTCTTTCACTGGTTTGTTCGATCGCGTCAAAGCAGTCGAACCTTTGCTCCTTTTGACCACTGTTGTGTAGTCGAATACTTCTCTTATTCGACTACGCATAGTTAAGCCTTCTACGACCACGTAGTTGAAACTCCTTCGACTACGCATAGCCGAAACCTCCTCCGACCACATCTAGCCGTATCTCCTTTATGTAGAAAGTTACCAGAGGATCTAATGCTTCCACGACCTCCTTGGGTCGAAACGCTTCCACGACCTCCTCGGGTCATAACGCTCCCACGACCTCCCTAGGTCGTAGCACTTCCACGACCTCCCCAAGTCGTAGAACTTCCACGACCTCCCCAAGTCGTAGAACTTCCACGACCTCCAGTCGTACCCTTCTAGACCATTGAGTTCCGACCACTCAGTCCGACTACTGTGTTTTGACCACACAGTCGACCACTGTGTCCCGACCACTCAGCATCGATCACTCAGTTGCAAGCACTGAGCTTCAACCACACTGGTCTATGCCTTCGACCACAATGGTCTATGGCTTTGACCAGGTTACTTCGGCCATACCAATCTATGTCTTCGACCACCCTGGTCTAAGACTTCAACCACACTAGTCTAAGGCTTCTGGTCTATGACCTTGCCCGTATGTGTAAAGACACTCGATTCCAACAATACAGGCTGACTTCAAAGACCATTCATAACCTGAGAGCAAATCTAAGAGTATTATCTAACCAGGTAATCTCTCCCGTCTAGGCAACCATTGATGAATGTTCCTATGGATATTCTCTCTCTCTCTCTCTCTCTCTCTCTCTCTCTCTCTGTGTGTGTGTGTGTGTTAGAGTTGTCCACTTTAATCTGAAGTATTCCCTGTTGGGATTGAATCACTCAATCTCTATTGTGCTTCACTTCCTCTAACAAGAAATACTCGGCTTAAATAAGCCTCCTGCACATAAGGTCGCACGACCTGTAGTCCCACGACCACTACAATTTTTCTACGACCACCTTCTGGTCATAAGTTGCTCTACGACTAGTCCCTGGTCGTAAGTGTTTCTACAACTATTCCCTGATCGTAAGTCCTCCTACAATCAGTTTGTGGTCGTAAGCTCTACTACCACCACCACCTGGTCATAAGATTCCTCACGACCAGTTCCTTGTTGTAAGCCTTGCTACGACCACCACCTGGTCGTAAGTCCTTCTACGACCAGTCTCTAGTCGATGGGGCTTACAGACATGTAGGCCTGGTCGATCAGGGAGTCTTCCATGCCATATTTAAGGATATGGCCTGGTCGTTCTGTTGAGTTGTCGTTAGACATGTTGTAAGACCGGAAAGGCGACTAGAGGGGGGTGAATAGGTGCTCAATCAATTTTTGCAACCCCTCAAAAGAAACAGCAACAGAAAACAAAAAATCTGCTGAAGATCTTTAGGGTGCGGTACTACCGCTATTCAACATGCGGTACTACCGTCCTTCGTGTAGTTCATCTTGATAGCAGAGTTTCAAAACCAAAATGATGATCAACTTGTGTTTTATCCAACCAAACCCTATAAAACTTGAGACATAACATCTAAGGAATAACATGAGCCTATTCCAATCATCTATTCAATAGATCCACGTCAAAGTCTTGACCTTTTTCAGATTTGGTAAAGTTCGATTCAAGAACAGGTCAAAAACCCAAAACTGATCCTAGGATTGCTCGTGGGCTATGGATGATCAAGATAACCTTAGATGGTCTCCCACAAGTCACAGCAAGGAAAGTTAATAGATAGATTCAAGAGAAACGCACTGGATCAACAAAAGCACCAAAAACATCAAAACGAATGCAAGAACAGATAAAAGAATGAAGAGGGCTCATCTCTGAGAACTTGCATGGATTGATTGAAGATTGAAGATTCGTGGTTTACAGCCACTCCATCTTGGAGGACAAAACTCAATGCATGAGCCACATTCAATCAATCCCTAAAACCCTAGTTCTCTAAACCCTAAAACCAACGAAAGGTTTCTATCTTCAGTTCTAGTTACCACAACACACAGCACAGAAGTGCTTATATAGTGGAGGCTAGATTCTAGGAATATTCCATTAGGGCATCCATTAAACACTAACACACAATGGGTTAACACACGCACGCATATCAAAGCGCCATCTTCATCTTCGATTGACCTAAACCGCTTCTCCAAGCGTCGACCCGCGCCGCGGTTTAGCCAAGAGTCACAAAGGCGGTATTTGCTGAAATTACCAAAATACCCCTTCTCGATCCTTCTCCATGGACCGAGTCCAATCTTGTCGAAGCAATCGCCTGCTCCACCACGTGTAGGTTGATCAACGGCTCTCATCATGTCGGCAAGTCTCTCCCGTCTGAATCCCATCGGAACCTCCAAGGCACTTGCACTGACCCCCGCGCCGCTTGATCTAACCAGCTGCATCGAACTGCCCGTTCGATCAACCTCATCCATTCTGCGCCATGCTTGAGTCATTTGACCTCACCCGGCATCCATGATCTCTCTGCACCTTAGCTCTCCAAGCTTAGTCCCAATCCTCTTCGCCGTTTACCGTAGTTGACCTACAAGCCACCTGCACAGCAATAGACAAAGAAATCGTCTCCGGGAACAAGTTCTTCACAACTTGACCCACGTTAGCTCAAAACATGCAATATGCAACACACATGCAATGACAAACAAGGATATGACCTATCCCAAAATCAATTCTCTGAAAGAATCACAGAAAACCAAAATTCTCAGTAAATGCGGTACTACCGCCATGTAACACCCGGTACTACCGCTTCACGGTAGTACCGCTTTCAGCACTGCGGTCATACCGCTCTTGAAGGATTTTCAAAAACATTGCTTCTGGATTTTTCATACCGCTAACAAAGCGGTCATTCCTTAGTGCGGTACTACCACTTTTAAATTGCGGTACGAATGTTTTGCAAAATCGCCAAGAGCTCAGACGCCTCGTGAACGCCCCAGATTTCGTGGCCGTTCGGACCATGTGTCACAGCCGTCAGATCTGGGCGCCGGTCCGAACGTTCTCATGATTTCCAACCGTCCGATTTTGATCGAACGCTTCTCAAGACCTAGCCCGTTCGGATGGTCCGAACGTTTCTTGCAATCTGGACCATTAGATCAAGATCTAACGGTTCGAGCAAAACACACGTTCGGAAACCTAAGATGTGGTAGTTCTGTTCCCTCCAACGGTCGTACCGCTACTTCCAAGCCGGTACTACCGTTACCAGAAAAACACATGCTCTCACGAAAGCAACCGGTACTACCGCTTTACTAAAGCCGGTCATTCCGCCATGCGGTATTACCGCGGTTAACACGCCGGTACTACCGATTATCTTGACACTTTGCTGAAACTTTTTGAAAAACAGGAATTCCAACAAACCTTCAACCAAATTGCCAATTGTAACATCACTTAGGATCATGAGCATATCCTCACGGTGTTCACACATGTTTTGCTCTCATTCGAAGTGTTTTCGTTTGTTTGAATGTATTTGGATTTATTGAATCTCTTTTGGTTGTTTTCAGCCGATCTAGAGTTCAATCATATTATGTGTAATTAGCATCTGAAGAGATAATGGAACAACAACCCCAACAAGGACAAGATTGCCAGAACGTTGAACAGGATGATTATCAGCATGTCGAGAGAGATTATTACCAGGATATCGAGAAGGGCGAATATCAGGATGTAGAGCTTTATCAGAACGTTGAGCAATGCGAGTCAACACTTTAATCATATTGCACATACTCTTTGCAAATTATGTTGCTTTAAATTATGAAATTACATTGCTATGTTTTACACAACTATATTGATCTAACTCATAGTTAATACCTTAACAATAATTGTGTATAGATTTGCAATCCTTGAACTTGGAGACTATCCTTTGTCACCCTAGACTTAATGGATTACATACTAGTTAATAAGTTTGTATCTAAGAGTCATGTTTAGCCTTGCTTAGATACATTGTTATCCGGGCATTAAATTGCCCGACAACAACCTTTCAAAACATAAAAACTGGATTTGGGCAGTCGAGGCTGGAAGCCTAGCTAGTATGTTGGACTAATGTTTATTTTCAAAACAAATGAAAACCTGAAAACTGATTTCGACTTGGGCGGGTGGAAAGAGTGGCTGGTGCCAGGGGCACGAGTGGATGTGGGAGTGTGGATGTACCGCCCGAGTCAATTAAGGACCGAATCTTGGAATGACCTCTCATGTAAAAATAGTGCAACCACAAGTCTATAATGGGTACGACCTGACTAACTAATTTGTTCGCCTCGGCATGGCTTCGCCGTTGGGTGGAATGTGGTTGGATAGTCGGGGGAGAACGAAGCCATAGGAACCGCACGGCGCAAGAGGGGGTCTCCTGGGAGCGTGGCTCCAGGCGGTGGAAACCTTAGTGTAGCGGATGAGGTGCGTCAAGGTTTGTTAGACCATGGAGGTTGGTCGTGGTTTTTGCTGATGAATAATTGACATTTGAGTTGCTTTGGCATTTGCTGTTGTGGAGGAGGCTCTAGACTCATTTTCAGCATAAAGCAAGTTTTCATTTGCAATAATGTAATAGATTTTAAAGCAGTTTTACAATCTGTTTTTATTTGACAAAAAAGCAAGATACAAGAAACAATATAAAAGACATCCTGGAAGTGGCTAACCCAATAGCCACCACAACAATAGCATGAATTCCCCATTCATACCACCCACATCAAGTTTTAATTAAATGTTATAGTCTAGTTCTTGCACGACCTTACCAAGCATGTCCATAACCTAGGACGAGGCTATTCGAATAGTTTGAACCCTGCAGGGGTGTACCAATGTACCCACACGCCAGACCGCCTTTTCGCCACATGATTTAGCACACTTCCTTTGGTATGCCGGCACGGCTAAGTCCTACTAGACATTTCCAATATTGTGCATTAACTATGAATTGCCCATATGGAAGAAGCCCATATGTTGATACGGAGTCATCAAAGATGCTCACCGCCTTTATAAAGGACGATGCTCCTTGCAGTGGATAACCTCCACCATTGCTCACCCAAACACACACAAGTTTCTTTTTCAACACAACGCACACAACCACCATGCGACCCGGAGCTAACACATGCCAAAGTACTAAGTCAAGAGAGGTGATGAAACACGGTGGCCCAATCTTCCGATAGGTTCGATTGATTTCGTCGTGAGGACGTTGACGCTTTGAGGCTTCCGACCCGCAGATCGTCACCTCTCAATTCGCTACACCCGCACGACTGTCGTTATCAACCACGCTTGCACGCGATCGACCTTACCACGAGGGTTATGATTCCTGCAAGCAATCGAAGCAACTCACAAGAACAAGGTAGATGCAATCTGAATTATATTGCGAATATAGATGAAGTTCACAAGTGGGATTCCTCAAACCGAACAAGCGGCGAAACTGCAAAGTGGCAGAATAATCTAAGAAAAACCCAACCCTAAACTGTGGCGGCTGCTGCACATATATAGGGGATGTGAGGAGGTCGACCTAGGGTTGAGCTACCATGGGGATAGGCGTACACATCCTGGGCTTTGACCTCGACACGCTTACAAGGCCTTATTAGGCCCAAAATGGTGACACAACCCCTTACTTCAACGATTCTGACTAACTCCCATCGTGGTCGTAGAGAGGGTACACCTGGTTGTAGAGCTTGTAGACTTGGTCGTAGAGCATGGAGAACTGGTCATAGACCTTGGGAATCTGGTCATAGACCTTCTGCAACCCAAAATCTCTTCTCGGCGCAATCAGAGGGACTTCCTTTGCTTGGGCGCAATCAGCGCAGATGACCAGGACTTGATAGATCCTTCCCATTATTCCTAAGTATAAAAGATCACAATTATTAGGTAGTATACTATTCTGCATAGATAAATTATTAGCACATAGAAACGAGCTCACCTCATAATTTAAGTGACGTGCACAAGCTCTTGTCATAGGGCCTTGTAGTTTAGCAACCGGATCTAGAAGGTTTTGCGTAGTGCGTGTATCCGAAGGAGTGATGTCCTCATCAAGAGGTCCCATATCCCCCTCGTGTGGTTAGCACGCAATAATCGCTTGGCTTAGTGACACAAGTAACTCGGTCCTCGTTGACCTGGGCACCATTCCGGTCACACCATCAACCATTGTACCCAAGTCTCAAACATTTCATTTTCAGTTTCAGTTTTTGAATTTACAAAGTAACAAAGCACAAAGTGCTGAGCATAATGATAATAATAATTTTGTGTGATCAAAGTTATCGACTAAGTCGATAACCGCCTACCGGTAGCTAAGTATTTCTAAGCATGACACCGTAAAGACAATAAAAGAGCATAATTCAACCACCGGGCTCTAATTCACCGGCAAGATTAATACCTTATGTTTAGTGGCAGGGGATAATAATTTGAGGGCAACCATGCAATAGGAATAACTACCTGTAATCGGAAAAATAAACTTTGACACAAAAGCATGCATACATACAATTTGTAAACAAAGTATTAGACTTTGAAAGTAATGGGATTATTATGATCAAACTGCTTGTCTTGCTGAAGATAACTTTCTTACTGCAGAGGATCACTCTCATATACAATAGAATCATCGAAACCTAGCGAAAGAATCGAAAAGAACCAATAAGAAAGGATAATCACCGAATACTCAAAAATTCAAATTTATCCAAAAATCATGAAAAATTTACAGTAGGTAGATCATGATTTTAGATGAATTTAGGTGAAAGAATTATTCCGTTTGGATTTAGTATGTGAGAGTTATAGTAGTTTGAAACTCAGATTTCAGAAAAATCAAATTAATTCTCATCTGTTACTGTTCATCCGAATTAATTATTTAGTGAAATTTTGTAGGATAGTGGTGGATATAAGGATTACAAAAATGGATAGAGGATAAAATTATATGAACAACCTAATTGGATTCATCCCATTTGGAGTTCAAATGAATTACCTACGAATTTTTGAAGTTAATTCAATTTCTAGTGTAAAAAAATAGTTCATACCAGAAATTAACTCCAATTTCGAAATCTGCTGGGACAATAACATGATTCAAACCTATTCCAAGTTAAAGCACATTAATAAAGAAAAATAACAAAATTGGTTTCACTCATTTTGGAGTTTATTCGAAATAGTTATGCATGAAGTTTAAACCATTTCATGTTGTAAACAATTTATTTTGGACTTTCAACAGGGAGCAATAATCTTAAGACTTTATGCTAAGACCATACTTATGAGTTTTCATCTTTAATTGCTTACCAATTGGTATTATCTAATTCATTAACTTAGTGCCACTATTGACCACTAGGGACTACTGTTCACTTTTAGATATCCTGCAACAGGAAAAGAATTTGTTTATTGGGAACAATGTTTAACCAAACCTCTCTCTAATTCCTTTCAAAAGGGTGAAAAGAAACCATAATCTTTCTAAGCACAAGTATCAGCAAAGCCATTAATTTACTTTTACTCCAATTTTTCATCTAATTAACTTCTCTGATCACTCATGCATAAACAGGATTTTGTTGTTTTGTCAACTTGAGTTGCTCTGTTAGCTTAAAAGCTAAAGGGGCAAAGACTTTCTAATTACATGCAGTAGGCAGTAGGATAGACAGAATCTTATTGTTTTAATCAAATCCTTAACTGAGCAATATTACATAAAAAAAAATTGCCTGCTCTCTGTTGGTTTTTGAATATTCCCATCCAAAATTGGTTCTTCAAAATACTAATCAACTTACCTAGCAAGAATTTTCATAACTAAAGTGCTAAACTTCTTTACAAGTTCAAGTTTTAAATCTTTGTTAGCTCTACTGAAAGTTTCAACAGCCAAAAATAACTTTTCTTCTAAGATCTAAACTTCAACAAAAGGGAAAACACTGTTATTGTCAACTATTCAATTTGTTAGATGGAGGTTTACTGTATTTTTGAATAACCAATTTCAACTCTTGTTTTCCAGATTAGTTTGCCTCTGAAAGATTAAGGTCCAAAAAGCTAACTGAGTCATTAACCTTTCTAAGTACTTGCATTAGCAAAGTCGTTAGTTCTCTGCTACTGTGATCACTAAGGCATTCAGGTTTTGCTTTTCTGTTCAAAAATCAGACAGCACAAACTTCTTCTGATCTGAAGTGCTAGCTTCATACCAATCTTTAAACTTCAGATTTTTGTTAAATTACTTGAGTGGTCAATCATCAGTTATAAGATCAATTATCATTTCTGAACATCTTGCGAGTGGGCCTCATTTCCAAAAACAAAGAGATAGATATACAGGGATTTCGAAGGGGGAACAGGGGAATGGCTCGGCAACATGGGGCGGCGCTGGTCGCTGACGAGTGGGTGGATGGCGGCTGGGAGTGACGAAAATGGGTTGCCATGGAGACAAGGAACCTAGGGGTGGTCTCGGTAATTTGGAGAGTCCTTTATGCGGCATGTGATGTGGTGTGCGGCGACGGCCAGGAGAAGAAACAGCAATGTGCCGCACGGGTGAGGTTGGGACCGAGATAGGGGGAGCATGGGCACTAGTGGAGCAAAGGTAACTCACCAGTGCAATTGGAGGGTGACGCGGTGGTCGGAAGCGGGCTGGCGGCGGAGACCGAGGGCGACGCGGGTAGGACGTCGTGGGCGGCGACCTGGAAAGGGAGAGGGCACCAATGAGTGATATGGGGAGGTAGAGGGTAACTTTGAGCTGCTCACAGAGGGAAGAATCGAGCTGGGGCTCGCTGGAGAAGGCACGGCGGCGGTGGAAGCAATTTTGCCGAACTTGGAGAAGAAGGGGTCCGCGCGGCTCCTCGGTTGAGCATTCCCCCAAATTGATGGAAGGGAAAGCCCCCTGGGGAACTAGGACGTGTCGTGATGCTATCAGCGGTGGCTGGATCCCTTCGGTGAGGCCAGGACGCTTCGAGGCGGTGCGGTAGGGGGCGGCGGCGCGGTTGTGCTTGAGGGGAGAATGGGGGAAGGGAGGAATGGCAGCAAGGAGCTGGGGAGGCTGCGGTGCTGCACTTGTAGACATGAAAGGGGGTGGAGAACCCAATGGGGGCCGGTCATGGGCGAGCAGGGAGGCGTGGCGCTCAGCATTGGTGCGTGGCACGCATGCACGAGCGAAGGGGCAGCTTCGTGGCGAGAGCGGCCTGGCGCGGGATGGGCAAGAGGCGAAACCGCGGGCGCTGGTCCAAAATCAGGGCGGAACCGCTGAAGATGACGCATGGCGACGACGAGGCCATGGTGCGTGCAAGCAAGGTGGCGAAGGCGCGGCCGCGATGTGGAGAAGATGACCTGTGGTTGGGACCCGCAGGTCAGAGGTAGAGAGAGGGGAGGCTCAGGCGAGCTGGTTGGGTCGAGCCAGGAGGCAAAAAGGGATCCGGTCGGAGGAATAGTAGGGGAAAAGAAAAAGCGAATAGGATTTTCCAGATTTTGAAAAATCGGCTGAGAGATTTAAGGATTTAAAAGACACAGTTTTTTAGCTCCTAAAATCATGAAAATTTTAGGTGAGCCTTAGGAAAAAGAGAATATCCTTGTGTAAATTTTCCAGGGTTTTTCATGTAATATATATTTCTCCAAAATTAAATGTATTTCCTGCTTTTGTGGTTTGACTTTTAATTTACTACTTTGACTGAGTGTTTTTAAAAATATCAAATTTATTCCAAGAATTATCAAATTTTGTAGGTGAGTTGATAAGATGTTCCAGAACCTAGGAAAAATATTTCTAGGAACTGTTCATAAGATTTGTTTGCATTTTAAATTCAAACTCAATTTGAATATGCAAATCGGATAAGGAACCAAATAATCTCCAAAAAATTCAGAAAATCCAAACAAGCATAACATATCATATCAAATATAAATAACATAATCCCAGCTTTGACTCCCACTATATTTTCAAAATAGAAATCAGTTTGTATTTCTGAGCTATAGAAAATATATTTTCAAGTTTGAAATGGAGAAGGAGTATTGGATTACTAGGTTTCAAATCTAGTCTTCAAAATCAAACGATTTTCTACATAGGGTTTTATACCCTACTCTGAATTAAGTTTTCAAATTCTTGACAAACTTTTGTTTTGTTTTAGAAATTTCATCTCTAGGTTTTGGAAAACCAGGTTGTAACCTAATTGCTTTGCAACAAAAAGTTTTAAAAAAGGTCCAAAATTTCACAAATGCACAGTAGATGCATAACTAATCCAACTTAGGGATTTTGGGCTGTTACATCGCTCACCATTCCGACATAGAAATCTGCAGCAGCAGATGGAATACGAGGAGTATTTCCCTCGCAGGACCGAGACCTACTACAGGTCGGGTCAACCTGTTACTGGGTATCGTCGAATACGATCACCTTGTGATATCAACCCTTCTTTCCTGCAAAGGAGGCGTCAAGAAGTCATTTCCAGATGTCGGGCATTCTCTCCTGACCTCCGAGCTGTACGCTGGCCACCTCGTTTTCGAACAGTGAACATGGAGAAGTTCGATGGATCCCAAAATCCCATCGAGTTCCTTACAATTTATACAACAGCTATCCGAGCAGCAGCAGGAGGAGAGCATGTAATGGCGAATTACCTTCCAACTGTGCTCGAAGGGTCCGCTCGATTGTGGTTACTAAACCAACCACTTGAGTCGATCTATTCTTGGCAACACCTCTGCGACCTACTACTGGCGAACTTCCAAGGCACCTACAATCGCCTTGGAAAGGAGGACGACTTGCACCGGATGAGACAGAACGACCACGAGACCTTGCACCAATTCATCAGGCGCTTTAGTCAGGTTCGTAATTCAATTCCAGAAGTTTCTGATTCATCTGTCATCAGGGCTTTTAAGCAAGGAGTCCACAGTAGAAGGATAACGGAAGATATCGCTTTGAATCCTCCCGCTACTGTCACCGAACTCTTTGAGATGGCCAATCGATATGCGACTGCTTCTGAGGCGGTCGAGTGGAACAACACAATCGATCGAGAAGACAATACCTCTCAAGAGCCAGACGAAGGTGGCAAAAAGAAGGATAAGAAAGCGAAGAAGTCCAAGAACAAGGCGAAGGGACAAAAACCTCAAGCCAGCGGTTCCAAGGAGGTCTTGGCTGTAAACGATAAAGAGCCATGAAGCTCCACGCCGTACATCGACCGAGGCAAAGGTAAGCACCCCAATCGGAAGAACGACAAGCCTAGGTGGTGTCATTTCCATAAAAAAGAAAGGACATGACCTTCGCAACTGCCGAGTTTTCCAACGAAAACTCGAGGACTACTACAATGGCAAAGGACCACTTCCCACTCTCGAGCAGGTAGGGCAAACGAGTGGTCGTAAGTCTTCGGATGACAATGAGGAGATGCCGTTCCAGGATCCGCAACATACCGTCGAGCACATCTACAGGGGATCGTCGGCATATGAATCAAAGCGACAGCTTAAAGCTGCCGAACGCGAGGTAAACTCCATAGACCCTCCTCTCGTCAATAAATTACCGAAGTGGTTGGAAGTCACCATCTCCTCGAGAAGGGTGACTGCCCAATTCCTTCGACCCGACCCGGTCGATATCCGATCGTGGTCGAACCCACCATCAACAATTGTCGAGTCAATCGAGTTTTAGTTGATGGTGGCAGCTCGTTAAACATCCTGTTTACGAGTGCCCTGGACGAGATGCAAGTACCTAGGACTAAGGTAAGACCGGTACGATACTCCTTTCATGGGATTGTACCAGGATCTTTAGCCAAACCTATTGGCCAAGTTTCTCTTCCTTTAACACTTGGTTCACCAAGTAATTTCAGGACGGAGAAAATCTCCTTTGATGTGGTCAATTTCGATACGGCATATAACACCATACTCGGACGACCAACTTTGGCAAAATTCTTAATGGCTACTCATTATGGGTATCAATGTCTTAAGATGCCAGGTCCTAAAGGAGTAATCACAATCCATTGTGACAAGAAGATGGCACATACCTATGACTATCGATCCCTCGAGATAGTTGGTCAATACCAACTCGAGAAGAAAGTCAGCCTTCGACTAACAAATTGAAGCCTAAAGCTGCACCAAAGCCGAACGACCAAGTCAAAGAGGTTCGTCTGGACGCAGGGGAGCCCTCAAAGACTGTTCGCATCGAGGATACTTCCGACCCCAAGTAGGAAGACACCCTCATCACCTTCCACCGAGCTAACGCAGATGTCTTCGCGTGGCAAGCATCCGACATGCCCGGAGTCGCTAGGGAGGTGATCGAGTGTGAGGACCCCGGTTTATTTGGCTTGTAATGCTTAGTCATCCATTGACCCTAGCATCACAAAAAAATAACCCGTGTCTTCGAGATATGTATACTTCCCAGAAATGCAGTATACACACCCCTTTACAAAATCATGCATCCATTCCATACAAACATAGAACTCAAGCACGAACTAGACTAATAAAAGACATACATAAAAGGGAGAGTTATTACAAAAGAGCCGACCGGCTAAATACAACTAAGAGATAAACAAAAGCGAAAGAGAAAGCCATAAGATGGCGATAACCAAAAGAAAGCCATATGGTTTGCCTTTAGCGCACAAGGCAACCAACCAAGCCACCAACCTAGTCGTCCCAACCACCGCATTTAATGCTCCGACCCGTTGCGGCCTGCGCGGAAGGGACAAGGCACTGCGCGCCCCCCACGCGTGCTCTGCCATGGCGGCCGCGCGTGCGTAGGCGCGAGGAAGGAGACGACGCGCCAGCCATCTGATTTTGATCCGACGGTCAGCGCGAGATCGAGGTCGCACCGCTCTACGCAACCATCGACCGCCCAATGGAGATCCAACGGTTGGAAACGAGCGCGCCGAAGCGGCCCGATCGATACAGCTAGTTGACTCGACCCAGTCAAGTGGCTCGAGCCCGAGGAACAGTGCAGACCAGTTTGAGTTTGAATTTGAAATCTGAGTTTGTAGGAATTTTTAGAGGTAGCAAACTAACTCCAAAAATTCTAAAATTTTAACTGGAGGTTCCTCACTCCAAGATTAACCTTACATAAAAAAAATTTATGCACAGCATTCTTCTCAAGAAATTCTGCAAGGGTATGTTCTAAGGTTTGACCAATTGAAAAGTTGGTTTGACTTGCCTCCAAAAATTATCAAATAATTTCTAAAAATTATGAAATTTTTCAGAGGGGTCACACATCAACCCTAGAACCAAGAAAAAATATTTCCCAAGGTTGAATACCAGATTCGTGACAAAGTTGAATAAGGGTTTGACTTTAGTCAACAGGGGATTTGTGATTTTGAATTCCACAACTCTTGACAAGAATTGTAGAAAAGTTCAAGAGTTTCAAGATGTGAGAAAAGTTTTAATTTCTACACATTTTCTTACATTTGAAACACACACCCAATTTAGGTTACATTTGAAACACACATCTAGATTTGGTTCCAATTGTACATTTGGGATGTTACAAAATCTCCCCCCCCCTTACAGAAATCTCGTCCCGAGATTTGGCTCACTCGGAAAAGAAAGAAGGGTAGTCCGCATGCAGACGATCTTCCCTTTCCCAAGTAGCTTCATCCACAGAATGGTTCGACCACTAAACTTTAAGAAACTTGATGGAACGGTTCCTTGTTCTTCGTTCAGCCTCCTCGAGTATGCGAACAAGGTGCTCGCGATAGGTCAAATCCTCTTGGACATCGAGAGTTTCCAACGGAGCTTCCTCAGTTGGAACACGGAGGCACTTCTTCAACTGGGACACATGGAACACATCATGTACCCCCTCAAGTGCAGTAGGCAAATCCAACTTATAGGCAACAGCTCCTTTCTTCTCGATGATGCGGTAGGGACCCACATACCGAGGAGCTAACTTGCCCTTGACGCCGAAACATTGATGGCCCTTCAAAGGAGAGACTTTGAGATAAACAAAGTCATTAGGCTCAAAACTCAACTCACGACGACGGCGATCCGCATAGCTCTTTTGCCTGGATTGAGCTGTGCGTAGACGTTCACGAATAAGCTGGACTTGACTCTCAGCCTCATTGATCGAGTTTGGACCAAAGAAAGGTCTCTCGCCGGTCTCAGACCAATACAACGGGGTTCTACACTTCCTCCCGTATAAGGCCTCGAAAGGAGCCATGCCGAGACTGGCCTGAAAGTTGTTGTTGTAAGAAAACTCGGCGAATGGCAAGCATTTTTCCCAATGCTTCCCATAGGAAAGAACACAAGCACGGAGCATATCCTCCAAAACTTGGTTGACCCTCTCGGTCTGACCATCAGTTTGGGGATGATAAGCTGAGCTGAAAGCAAGACGAGTTCCCATAGCCTCTTGCAAACTATGCCAAAAACGAGATGTGAATAGAGATCCACGATCCGACACAATCGTCTTCGGCACACCATGCAAACTCACGATGCGGGCTATGTAGAGATCCGCCAAAATACCTACCCGAAGGTCAGTCTTGACAGGAAGGAAATGTGCCACCTTAGTCAAACGATCGATGACGACCCAAATGGCATCATTCTTCTTTGGGGACGTGGGTAGACCAGTGATGAAATCCATTCCGATTGAATCCCACTTCCACTCCAAAGATCGGCAAAAGTCAAGCGCATCGGTACGGACGCTGATGTTCGGCCTTCACACGACAACACACGTCGCACTTGGCAACGAACCTGGCAATCTCCCGCTTCATGCGGGTCCACCAAAATCTCTGACGGAGATCCTGATACATCTTCGTGGCCCCGGGATGAATGGACAAAGGAGAATCATGGGCTTCGCGGAGGATCAATTCCCGCAAATCCATGTCCTTTGGAACCACCAGGCGCTGTCCGAACCTCACAACACCAAGTTCATCCTCTGAGAAGCACTTGGTTGTTCCATTCTTGACATTCTGCCTGATTCGGGTCACTCCAGCATCCGATTGTTGAGCGGCCTTGATTCGATCCACCAAGGTTGGCTGCACAACCAAGGTAGTGAGAAATCCATGCTCAACTACCTCCAAGTTGAGACGCTAAAATTCTTCAAGAAGAGAGGGCTGCTGCTCCTTGAGCAACAAGGCATTACAATGCGCTTTACGGCTAAGCGCATCGACAACAACATTCGCCTTGCCCGGATGAAAGTGAATACCCATGTCGTAGTCTTTCATCAACTCCAACCACCTTCTTTGCCTGAGGTTCAGATCCGGTTGGGTGAACAAATACTTCAAGCTCTTGTGATCCGAATACACCTCACAACGATTACCGATAAGGTAATGTCGCCAAATCTTAAGTGCATGAATCACAGCAGCTAGCTCCAAGTCATGGGTAGGATAGTTGAGTTCATGAGGTCTCAACTGCCTTGATGCATAGGCCACTACCTTGCCTTCTTGCATAAGGACACAACCGAGGCCTCGATGAGAAGCATCGCAATATATATCGAAGCTCCGACGGATATCGGGTAGAACGAGAACAGGAGCTGAGGTCAAACGCTTCTTGAGTTCTCGAAAACTCTGCTCGCAAGCATCGGACCACAGAAACTTCTTCTCCTTCTTGAGCAACTCACCATCGGCCATGATCTTAGAGAAGTTCTCGATAAAGCGACGGTAATAACCGGCTAAACCGAGAAAACTCGAACCTCGCATCGAACTGGTGACTTCAAGAGAGCACATCGCGACCTTGCTAGGGTCTCTGACTCGCCTCTGCTTTGAAAGAACATGGCCCAAGAATACCACTTCCTTCAACCAGAATGCACACTTGCTGAACTTCGCATACAGCTGGTGCTCACGCAGCTTGCCCAAAACAAGCTTCAAATGCTCGGCGTGTTCCTCATCATTCTTAGAGTAGATAAGAATATCATCGATGAAGACCACCACAAACTTATCCAAATACTCCATGAACACCGAATTCATGAGATTCATGAACATGGCAGGAGCATTGATCAAGCCGAAAGACATGACGGTGTACTCGTACAGACCGTAATGAGTAGAGAAAGCCGTCTTGGGAATATCCTCAGGTCGGATCCGAACTTGATGATATCCCACTCTCAAGTCAATCTTAGAGAAGACTCGAGCTCCAGTCAACTAATCGAAGAGGTCATCGATGCGGGGCAGAGGATACTTGTTCTTTACCGTTACTTCATTAAGCGGACGGTAATCGACGCACATGCGCAAAGTGCCGTCCTTCTTCTTTATGAAGATTGCTGGACAACCCCACGGAGATGAGCTAGGGCGAATGAAACCCTTCTCTAGCAACTCACCAATTTGCTTCTTCAACTCCGCCAACTCGTTCGGAGGCATCCGGTATGGCCTTCTAGAAATAGGGGCAGTACCGGGTGCTAACTCAATGACGAACTCAAGATCTCGAACTGGTGGCATCCCTGGAAGATCTTCAGGAAAGACATCAATGAAGTCGCATACCGTTGGGACTTCACTAATATCTAAAGCTGGCTTTGCTTCCAGCGTGAAGAGATGCGGTCCAAGCAGCTTTGGCGAAAAAGAAACCTGCACGCCTAAGGGACTAGACAAAGAGACGGATTTCTTGGCGCAATCAATTTGCCCCAAATGACGAGACAACCAATCCATACCAATGGTTGGCACATGTTTGGATGTGATTCTTGGCATGGATTCCACTAAAATGGGTTAGCAACAAAACCCGAAAACTAGAAGCTAAAGAAAACAAAAGGAAAGCCAACGACTAGAGGAATGGGCATCACCCTAACCGAAAGCCAACAAGACTGCAATTAAAAGAACTTTACAAACTTACAAGAAGGATCAAGAACAGCAAGGAAACCCAAGATTTAAATTCAACTTCCCAACACGACTAACCCGTATTGAATGAACGAGTAATCGGTTGAGAAAATAAAATTCCGAACATGACTCCAAATCTAACACTTCTATAAGCAAGGCAAAACTAGCAAAATAGGTGTTAGATACTTAGCCAACTAATATCACATCTTACCCTTTTATTCCCACAAGTTTTAGTTGAATTATCCTCTCATTATCTATCCTATTTAGAAACCTTTGAGACTGCTGTCTGCAAATTTGATGCTTGCTGTCCAGATTCCACATCCAAGCTCCTCGTCGAATCACCGACTCCAGAACTTCAAAACCTTGTAGTGGCAGCTCACACTTCAATTTTCCAATCTCATTGGTTCCCCAAAAACCCAATTAAACGATAACTCTATCTTTTGAGGGAAGGAGAGGGAAACAACTTTTAAAACTCAATTTAGAGTGAGATGAGATAAGAAAGCTAAGATAGGTAAGGAGTAAAAGTAGACAATTTACTTAAGCTTTCATAAACCATTTGATATTTCGAAAATAAGTTTTCCAAAACATCGTAAAGACGACCAAGCTAGGGTTTCTATGGTCAGTACGGCTCTGATACCAAACTTTGTGAGGACCCCGGTTTATTTGGCTTGTAATGCTTAGTCATCCATTGACCCTAGCATCACAAACAAAATAACCCGTGTCTTCGAGATATGTATACTTCTCAGAAATGCAGTATACACACCCCTTTACAAAATCATGCATCCATTCCATACAAACATAGAACTCAAGCATGAACTAGACTAATAAAAGACATACATAAAAGGGAGAGTTATTACAAAAGAGCCGACCAGCTAAATACAACTAAGAGATAAACAAAAGCGGAAGCGAAAGCCATAAGATGGCGATAACCAAAAGAAAGCCATATGGTTTGCCTTTAGCCCACAAGGCAACCAACCAAGCCACCAACCTAGTCGTCCCAACCACCGCACATCTCACAAAAGTAGGGCTCTTGGGGCTCCACTTCTTCCTCTGCAACAATTACAGTTAAGCAAAGCAAATGAGTACAAAAATGTACTCGCAAGACTGACGTGTAAGGGTAACAGACCTATACATATGCTACATGCAAGCTTTATTTAAGTGGAAGGCTTTAGGCTCATTTTAGCATAAAGCAAGTTTTCATTCGCAATATTGTAATAGATTGAAAGCAATTTGACAAAGCATTTTTAATTGTTGAAGTAACAATGATACAATAATAATAACAACAGCAAGAACAACCTAGAAGTGACTAACCCAATAGTCACCACAACAATAGCATGAATCACCAAATTCATACCACCCATTAAGTTTTAATTAAATGGTTGAGTCTAGTTCTTGAGTGACCTTGCCAAACATGTCCATAACCTAGGACGAGGCTATTCGAATAGTTTTATCCCTACAGGGGTGTACCAATGTACCCACACGTCAGACCGCCTTTTCGCCAAGCTATTTAGCACATTTCCTTTGGTGTGCCGGCACGGCTAAGTCCTACGAGATATTTCCAATGGATGATGCTAATTAAGAGCCACAACCCAACAAAAAGAAGGACACATCAGCCAGCTCAAGCCGAATTACAGATGCTCCCCTCATATAATAATAACATTTTTCTTTTAACACCACCAACCAGCTCATAATTAACACCCCCCAAAGTACTTAGTCAAGAGGGGTTCCCAATACCCTCGTGTGGTTAGCACGCAATATTGCTCAGTTTAGTGGCCCAAGTAACTCGGTCCTTAGGGACCTAGGCACCATTCCATCACACCATGAGATCACACCAACATCCATTGTGCCCAAGTCAATGACAATTTTGTTTTCATTTTTATTTTTATTTCTTTACAAAGTAACAAAGCACAAGTGCTGGACATAATGGAATAATAATTTTTGTGTGATCAAGGTCATCGACATAATGTCGACAACCGCCCATTTCTACCGTTATCTAAGCATTTCTAAGCATCATCAACGTAAACTACTAAGTGATAAGAGTCCATCCATCGAACTCTAAATCACAGCAAGATAATCCTAGGCTTAGTAGTAGAGAATGAACATTTACCTACAGAGTATGCATCTATAGGCTCAACTAATCGATAATTTAACACAAAGTAAGCATGCATACATACAAGTTAAACAAAGTATTAGACTTTAAAAGTAATGGGATTAACTGGATATGATCAAACTGCTTGCCTTACTGGATATGCTCAGATTGCTGTAGGGAAACACTCTCGATATCAACACACTCGTCGGCACCTAACGAAAATGCGAAAAGAATCGATAAGAACGAAGAAAACCGAAAGGACTCCACAGCAAACTTTCTCCAAACGCAATGAAATTTTTACAGCAGCAAGAGCACGATTTTTAGAGAATTTATCAATAAGAACCAATTGATTTGGATTCTCAATGCAAAAGTTATGGCCAAAATAAATCTGCTCAGCCTGGAAATTGCTGGAAAATTCAAATCGATTACTATTCATCCCAATTAAATTCTTTAGCACAATTTTCCAAAGAGGTGTTGCACCTGGGATTTTTATGATAAGTCAAGCACCTCATGAGATGAATAACACAATTGAGTTCACCTCATTTGGAGCTTTGATGCATGTTTTATGATTTTTCAAAGACATGCAAAAGAGCATAAGTAAAATGCACCCACAATTCTTTTGAAAATAGTGACATGCCTAAATCCTATTCTACCATTTAGTGCACTAATAGAGGAAGCCAACACAATTGGATTCACTCAAAAAGGATCTATAGAGAATTACTTATGCATTTTACAAGTTAAGTGCAATTTTTAGAGCAACATTAAAAGTTAAATTTCTAAACCAATTTGCAAATCCATTTTCTGGAGTAGAACTAAGCTTACAACTATTTTTAGATTAAATCTGAGTCCAAACCAGAGCTACCAAAATTTGAATCAACTCAAAAGGAGCTAAATTGAAATAGTTATGCATTTTTAAAGTTCATTACCTTTTTCAAATCATAAATAAACCTCTCGGGAATTTCCCAAAATTGAAACGACGTGGAAAAAGGTGGACCGCCGATCTTGCATCGCACGGCCCAACGATTGGGCGACGCTGCGTCGCGAGACACCCTGGTCGAGACCGCTGATCTTGGATCCAACGGCTTCGACCGGCCGATCGACGACGCCAGACGCTGAAAACCTCGGTCGTGACCGCCGAGATCAAATCCGACGGTCCAGATTGAAACGACCGCGGCTGCGTTTGGAACTCGCGTGCGTGAGCGCCCGCGCGAATCGCAGCCACAGATCTGGAGATGGACGGCCCTACGACTGCTACAGTTGTTGTCTCCGTCCGACAACGAAACCAACGGCGTTCCACGGTGAATCGCCGGCGACTCAGGCCACGGCGGCGCAAACCAAGAGAGGTCTGAGGTCTGCAATAGCCTTGCGCACCTGCTGGCACCACATACTGCGGTTGAGCTGGCCTAGAACGGCGGCAAGCCAGCGAGGAGCGGCGGTGCCATGCACGGCCAAAAGACAAGCAGCAATAGAGCTCCGCAGCGGTTCAACCAAGCAGTGCCTGAGCAACTAGGGGCTACCAGGGAGCTACCTGGATGACGTGGAGGGACAGGAAGGATTTTGCAGCCTCGGCGACGAAGACCAAGACCGCTACTGAGACGACAACGAGGAGATGAGGCCTGAGCGAAATAAGCGAGACCGGGTCATCATATTAGCTTCAATAGGGCTCAAGGATGGACCATGAGCAAGGAATTGAAGAGAGGAGGAGCTTACCGGCGGCGAGGGTGGAAACGATGACCCACGGCCGAAAAAGGGAAACTCCAAAATTAGCTACCCCCTGTTGAAGCAAACCAAAATTGGGTTAGGGGAAATGTTTAAGGTGGAGAGGGGCGCGAAATGACGCGAGTGGAATCGCAAATGAACCCCTGGAGTGCCGGCGATGAAGAGGGAGCTCCACGGCCGACAATGGCGGTTTGGGGATTTGGTGGATTGAGCTCAACCAAGCAACGAGGGTGCTAGGCAAAGCTCAAGGGTGTTGAAAGGAAGCCAAGGAAAGGCTTGAGGGGCTTAAATAGCGGAGAGGGCGAAGGAGGGAACGGGCGGATGCTTGAGAGTGCTCCATGGTCTACCGCGGTGCACGCGAGCTCTGAGCGACGGGAGCAAGTGAGCCAGGCAACTTTGAGGGCGGGGCACTAACGCGCATTTAATGCTCCGACCCGTTGCGGCCTACGCGGAAGGGACAAGGCACTGCGCGCCCCCCACGCATGCTCTGCCATGGCGGCCGTGCGTGCGCAGGCGCGAGGAAGGAGACGATGCGCCAACCGTCCGATTTTGATCCGACGGTCAGCGCGAGATCGAGGTCGCGCCGCTCCACGCAACCATCGACCGCCCGATGGAGATCCAATGGTTGGAAACAAGCGCGCCGAAGCGGCCCGGTCGGTACAGCTAGTTGACTCGACCCAGTCAAGTGGCTCGAGTCCGAGGAACAGTGCAGACCAGTTTGAGTTTGAATTTGAAATCTGAGTTTGGAGGAATTTTTAGAGGTAGCAAACTAACTCCAAAAATTCTGAAATTTTAACTGGAGGTTCCTCACTCCAAGATTAACCTTACATAAAATTTCTAGAGGTTTTATGCAAAGCATTCTTCTCAAGAAATTTTGCAAGGGTATGTTGTAGGGTTTGACCAATTGAAAAGTTGGTTTGACTTGCCTCCAAAAATTATCAAATAATTTCTAAAAATTATGAAATTTTTCAGAGGGGTCACACATCAATCCTAGAACTAAGGAAAAATATTTCCCAAGGTTGAATACTAGATTCGTGACAAAGTTGAATAAGGGTTTGACTTTAGTCAACAGGGGATTTGTGATTTTGAATTCCACAACTCTTGACAAGAATTGTAGAAAAGTTCAAGAGTTTCAAGATGTGAGAAAAGTTTTAATTTCTACATATTTTCTTACATTTGAAACACACACCCAATTTAGGTTACATTTGAAACACACATCTAGATTTGGTTCCAATTGTACATTTGGGATGTTACAAAATCTCCCCCCCCCCTTACAGAAATCTCGTCCCAAGATTTGGCTCACTCGGAAAAGAAAGAAGGGTAGTCCGCATGCAGACGATCTTCAAGGAAACTACGGTATTATTTTCAGGCGCACAAAATAGTCAGATCTTGTCTGAGTTTCCCTTGGGAGCGATCCTCCGAATAGGAAAACAATGACGATGGCAAAATGGTCAGTCGAACTTGGGGAGTTCGACCTCCATTTTGTGTCCCAAACGGCCATTAAATCCCAGATTTTGGCAGACTTTGTCGCCGAATGGACAAATCCTGAACCTATTCAGGATCCCCAGTACGATTCCCTCGACCAGTGGACGATGTACTTTGACGGGTCATTTACTTTAAGTGGCTTGGGGGCTGGGGTGGTCCTGGTATCTCCTACCGGAGAGACCTTAAAGTATGCCATACAATTAAACTTTCAGGCCACTAACAACGTGGCAGAATATGAAGGTTTGCTAGCTGGCATACGAGCTGCGAAAGCGCTCTCGATCCGTCGACTACTCATGAGAGGAGACTCTCAACTAGTCGTGAATCAAGTCGGGAAAGAGTACTAGTGCTCTAATCCAACAATGTCTCGGTACTTATCGGACGTGCGTAAGCTAGAAAAGCATTTTTTTGGTTTCGAGGCACAATTTATCCCTCGAAAGGATAATTTCTTCGCAGACCAGCTTGCTCGAATGGCTTCTTCCCAATCTATAGTGCCAAAAGGAGTCTTCTTGGAACAACTCCAGAAGTCGTCCCTGGTTGAAGAACCAGAGACACCTCCTATTGAGATGGCCTCTCTAGAATACGAGGATACCTAGATGGCTCCCATCTACGAGTATCTTCAGAAGGGTTCAGTACTCGAAGACGATCTCGAGGCAGATCGCTTATCTCGAAAAGCCAAAATGTATACTTTGGTTAAAGGAGCCCACTATAAACGAGGCACTCAAGGGGTGCTCATGCGATGCATTCCATAGAGCGAAGGATTAACACTCCTTCACGACATACACAGAAGTATCTGTGGAACTCATGCTTCCTACAGAACGTTGGTCGGTAAGGCCTTTCGACAAGGTTTCTACTGGTCGACAGCCATGTACGATGCCAAAGAGTTGGTTAAAAAATGTGTCCAATGCCAGTTTCATAGTAGGCAAATACCCCAACCAGCTCAGGCATTACAAACGATACCTCTGTCTTGGCCTTTTGCGACCTGGGGTCTCGATATCCTAGGACCCTTCCCCAAAGCTCCAGGAGGTTTCGAATTCCTTTTTGTGTCTATTGATACGTTCACAAAAAACGGTTCATGATGAGATGCGTAATTACTCGATTTGGAGTTCCAAGTCGAATAATCACAGATAATGGTAAACAATTTTCGAGCGCAAAATTTCAGGAATTTTGCAACGAGTTGGGTACCAAGCTATGTTACGCTTTTGTTGCCTATCCCCAAAGCAATGAGGCAATCGAACGTGCAAACAGCCAAATAATGCAAGGAATTAAAATTCGAGTCTTCGACCAGCTTGTCAAGCGCTCGGGGGTTTGGGTACAAGAATTACCTTCCGTATTATGGGCAGTTCGTACGACTCCTAGTCGGGCTACAGGTGAAACACATTTTTTCCTAGTCTTCGGAGCCGAAGCCATGCTTCCTCCGGAACTAAAGATACGATCAATACGAGTCGAAACTTTCAACGACTCCAACCAAGAACAGCTTCGAGCAGATGACATCAACCTACTCGAAGAAAAGAGGAACCATGCCTTAATTCATTCAGCAGTCTACCAACAAGCCTTGCGCAGATACTATGATCGTAAGGTCCAACATCGCAGCCTTACTGTAGGTGACTTGGTATTGAGGCTCTGCCAATCCAAGTCTAATCGGAATAAAGTTTCTCCCAAGTGGGAAGGTCCATACACAGTGGTCGAAGTTACACAGCCAGGATCGGTACGATTAGCAATGGAAGACGGTCAGGTTCTCTTGAATTCTTGGAACATCGACCAGTTACGCAAGTTTTTTGTGTAACAAGCCATTCAGACAATAAAGCCTCAGGTTCCTTCTACCTCTGCTGTCTTATTTTTTTGAGTAGCGCTTTAATAATCTTTCGACTACATTTCAAACACCAAGTCTTCTTTACATTGGTCGAAAGGAAGGTAACATCACCTAGTCAAAGCCTCTCCTCTCTACACATGGTCCTGCCCATTAGAAGGAGCTTCCTAGTGTCGACTCGTTACTCACTTTAACTGCCAATACGAAGAGCATGGGTTCAATAAAACATGGTCGAAATATTTTAAAAGCCAGCTCTTCCTCACCTTAGTTTATTTCTTCAGTTATTTTAAAAAATACTCTAAGCAGAGTGCGCTTTCTTAGATTTATTCAACTGCTTTTGGTGTACTCGGTCCGTTCCAACTGGTCGGAGGAAGAAACACATCTAGTCGAAGTCTCTCCTCTCTGCACGTGGTCCTGCCCGCTAGAAGGAACTTCCTAGCGTTGTTCAGTTTCCTTCTCATGCTACCAGGACAGACCTATCGAGTCCACCGAAAAAGGTCGAATGATTTTTTAAAGTCCTCTAGACGTTTGTCTAACTCAAGTTGCCATTCTCGATTTGATTAATCTAGTCGGAGATAGTAACATCACCTAGTCGAAGCCTTTCCTCTCTGCACGTGGTCTTGCCCACTAGAAGGTACTTCCTAGCGTCTATTCGTTCCTACTCTTTCGACCAGTGCATGACAATCGTGATAAAAAAACTACAAGTTAACCAAACCTCTCTGTTTTCAGAAACCCTTCTCGCACTATTTACTTAGTTTATCTAAATAAACTAAGCAAATAGTTAGGGGCTAGGATAAAGTTATTAATTTGACTTCGATTCTTAGTCTTTCTTTCGTCGATTATCTTTTGAGTTACTAACTACTCGACAAGATGATTTGCAGGAAACAAGATGGATTATATATTACATCAACAAAAGCTTGTTTTCATAGGTTTTTCACAAACTACTCTGAAGAAGGAGACCCTAGTTGCATCTCCTCCAAAACCTTCCTACCGACTGGCTGCATTTCTTCAATCAAACGACTTGCTTCTGCCTTAGGGCAGTCGAAGTTGACTTCGATTGGTTGTACATTAAGGCTGAGGTCATGAGCTTTAAGTTTTGCCAATGCATAACTTATTGCACCTTCGACCACCTCCTTTATTGAGTCAGCTTGGTTAGCCTTCAGAGTGGTCACCAGTTCTTGCAAAGTCCCGACATGTTCCCCAATAGTACTTATGTGAGCAGCTATCGTGTCTTCTTGAGGAGTTTTTCCCTCACCACGTAGCTCACCGAGTATATTGTTCAGGAGAAAGATATTGTCTTGAAGATTAATCTTCGTCGACTTCATCTCCTGTTGGTTACGAATCGAAGCCTCGCGGAGTTGTTTATTTTTTACTACTTGCTCTGAAAGGGGTAAGACTAGTCAAGCAAAAATAATTCTTAGAAGAGGAAAGAACTAGTTCACAGGTAAAGAATTCCTTACCTGCTAGTCGAGAATCTAACTTCTCGATTTCCTCATTATGGGAAGCAATGGTCTCAGCATGCCGCTTCTCCCATAATTTGACGTCCTTTGTGTTTTCTCTAGCGATGTGGAGGGTCTCGTTAAGGATCATGGTTTTTTTCTTGATCCCTAGTTTCGAGCCTTCCCAGTTCGAGCTCAATTTCTAAAAAGAAATGAGAGTTAGAATAAAAAAAGAACTCGTGAAGGACTATAGGTAAAGAACTGCTTACCTGCTCGATGAGATTTTAGCCTCTCAATCTCTTGATCCTTATCCTTGGCGATACGAGAAATCTCGTGGATAACCAAAGTTTTATCTTTAACTTCGATTTGGAGCCTTCTCATTTCGTCCTCTTTTTCTAAAAAGAAGCAAGAGTTAAAAAAGGTAAAGATCATTGACATAAGCAGTCTTAAGTTCAGCACTTACTGTTTATCTCTCCCTGCAATTTTTGAGCTGCAGAGTTATCCTCTTGAAGCTTCTTCAAGAGGTCTTCTTTCTCTTCCCTTAGCTTTCTCGTCTCGACTTTTTCATAATCGAGCGAGTCAGCCAAGGTCTTTTCGTCACTATTTAACCTATAAAGGTTAAAAGTGGACATGAGCACTAGCCAATTGGTCGTAAGTTCTTCTATAACCATTGATCTAGTCGTAAGTTCTTCTACGACAAAATTCTGGTCGTAAGTCTTTCTACGACTAGCACCTAGTCGTGAGTTTTTCCACGACGAACCCTATAAGCACTGTATAAGTGGTCAAACCAAAAAACGACTATGAGTAACAGTGACTTACCACCTCTCTGCATGTTTGCAGAGTTCTGCTTTCTCCTGTCGTAGCTCTATAAGTTATCGGTGATATTCACCTACAGTGGCAATTTGTTCTAGAGCTTTCTGCAAGAAGGACAGTAAGAAACAAGGACAGACCGCACATTTGAGTATCCTTAAATACTTACATTCATGGTCGTCCGAGCAAATATTGAGAAAACCATCGACGGATTCTTCAGCTTATCTATCTTCGCGACACTATCCCACCAAACCTTCTCGAGACGCTCGTTGTCAAAAATTTTCCCTCTGTTGGGAATATCATTGGGATGTGGGACTCGATCGTGAGATCTAAAAGCAGAAGACCCCACGATGGAAGCAGAGCTAAAGATATCAGAACAGAAGTTGAAGTACTCCTTGTCTTCTGATTCTGTAACTGCAGCTTCTCTTTGGGGACCGGGAGGTACGTCTGCAACAACTTCCTTCCCGGCACGGTGGTCAAATGCACCACCACCTTGGCCAGAGGCTTCTACCGCTACCTCTGCTACCTCCACGACCACCTCAGTGGTCGTAGCACCTACCTCAGTGGTTGTAGTAACCACTTCAGAAGCCACAACTTCCTCCACCACTTGGGCAGTGGATGATCCTTCGACCACTTCCACTATCATCTCTCCATCCGTTGGAGAAGTGACAATAGGCTTCTCAATAGAAACGTCCTCGGGGGCTGAAGGAGTCGGGCTAAGATCAACAAAAGGAAAGCATGTTAAGTCGTGAAAAGCGAAAGGTAAATGCTGTTCTTACACTTTAGTCTTTTTCACATACCTCTACACTCTGGACTTAACCAGGAACTTATGAGTCACCTTCCCAACGGAAGATTTCTTCGACTTCTTTTCTACAACCACGTCTGGTCAGAGTTCAAGTTGAAGGACAGGCTCGGCCACGACCACGTCTGGTTGTGGATTTTGAACAGGAGCCACCTCTCTGATCTCCTGACTTTTTGGATGGCCGAGATCAGTCTCGACCACTCCAAGATCGGCGCTTCCCTCGACCACAGGCTTTGCTGGAGCAACATTGTCTGTCACAAAAGATATAAAGTCCTTCCAATTCTCTTTTTCTAGTTGCTTGACAAAGCCAGGAGAGGCAGAAAATTGTGAAAGTTTTCTTGTCATAATAGAAGGGTACCTTGGCCTTGCGGGCTTTGCGCTTAAGAGGTTCGACTGCTTCGACCTCCTCAGCTTCAGCTGCTTCAACCTCTTCAGCTTCAGCTGCAGCCATATCTGCAGCAAATTTTGTAGAGGATCTAGTCGGATAGACAGAACTTGAGCTTGCACCTCCCTTGTCGGCGACTTTCATGAGTCGACGCCTCTTAGATGGAGGAGCTAGACTTTTTTCCATTGTCATCCCTGCGCCGATGGTTATCAGTTCGACCTCTTGGTCGTCCTGACATTTTTTCATACCTACATTCTGAAGAAAACAGAAAAAGAAGAATTACTGATCAGTCATAAGATTTTCTACGACCAGTTTCCAGTTGTAAGTTTTTCTACGACATTTCCTTGATCGTAAGATTTTCTACGATCACTACCTAGTCGTAAGTGTTTCTACGACAACCAAGTAGTCGTAAGTCTTCCTACGACTACAAAGTCCTAAGGATGAAATCAACCCTTGATTACCTTTAGGCGCTCTATCTTCTCCTCTGTGGATAAAACCACAAGGATTTGAGGAACCGTCACTCTGGGTAGCGGAGATTTCTCACAAACAAGCTTGATCCGAACGTCAATCTCTGCTTGTGAAAGATCTGTACAAACAGATAAGACTTTCATTAGACCACTTTGAGAAAGACCAAACCGAGAGCTAAGTCGAAGATTCACTTACTCACCTTGTAGTCCCTGGTCGGGTCTTATGGCCCTGTGTACCTCCACATAGGAGGTACTCGTTTCTTCAAGGGGCTAATTCGACGTGTGATGAAATCCTTCACCACATGCCATCCGGTCAGCCCCTCCTCCTTCAAGTCCTTGATGGCTTGAATATAGGGAGCAATCCGACTAAGATCCCTAGGAGTTGAATCCCAGGAAGGAACCTTCTCAGCAGCCTTCCCCATAAAAGAAAGGCTGTCATCTTGGGTGGTTTTCCAGTAAAACCACCTCTTCCTCCATCCCAGCCACGAAGACCGGGTAAACATCTAAATATACTCCTTCGACTTCCCGTCATGGAGCTTCAGACCACAACTCCCAACAATCTCAGATTGTTGAGCCATTCCATAAAAATATTGAAAGAGCTCGAGGTCTGCTGGAATTCCCAGGTATGCCTCACACAAATACACGAATACACTTAGCATTGTGATGTAAGTGGGACCGAGGTTCACCAATTCCACCCCAAAGTACTCGAGTACGAGTGTAAGGAAAGGGTGAGCAGGCAATCGAAGGCCACACTCACAATACGCCTGGAAGACAGGGATTTGCCCAATCTTCCCTGACGGCCAATGCTGCCCAGCCGCTGCAATCCACTTCACAAGAACCTTCTCTGGAATCTTCCCGGCACCGACCAAGGCTTGAATCTTCACCGCATCCAACTCCGACTCGGCCCACTCAGAAACTATTCCGGCCATCTCTCTCAGAGAGGGGAGGTTTTGGATTAGGGAAGGTCTTGGGAGAAAGCACAATTGGGTTGGTGACAGAGATGGCAAGAACTCGATAAACAGCGGGAGCGATTTGGGGGAAAGTAGAAACCCAAGTCTCACCCCCCCGGTAAGTATTTATAACCGTATGCCTGGGCTGAAGGTATGGCAATCCAAGGGTTGCCACCATTTCGGGAAACGCTCCAACAGACATACCTATAAGAGTCGATTGCGATTCCCTAATTTGTCTGCCCAAGAAAATCACGTTCATTTTTACACCTCAAGCAAAATTACTTTCTTGGCCAAGTCTTTTTGACCAAATGAAATATCAATTGGAAAGGATTTACTTCCGATCACCATACTACGACTACTTCATAATCGTAAAAGTTCTCTACGACTATTTGGTAGTCGTAAGCAACCTTCTTGACCAAGTATATTTCTGGTCAAAGTGATGTACAAATGTCGAAGAGTTTTTCCTTCGACCATCTTTCCACGACCCTCTCGTGGTCATAAGACCATCTACGACTCCTTTCCCAAGTAAGTTACTTTCACTTGAAGTCATTAGATGATGAGGATCTAATAATCCTCATTTTATCTTTTATCTATAATTCTTATTATGGGTAAATATGATGTCATGTAGTCCCTAGGTATACCCCTTATATTTGCAAGGGAGAAGCCTACCAGGTGGTCGTAAGTTCTTCTACGACTACCCCCATAGTCGTAAGTCTTGCTATGACTACCTTATGGTCGTAAGTTCTTCTATGATCACTATCCAAAGTAAGTTATTCTACGACTACCCCATGGTCGTAAGCTCTTCTCGACCGTGTCACCATTTACCACCTTATGATCAATAAAACCTACAGATGAGTGGGTCCAATTGATTAAGGAATCCAAGTAGTGAATATACGCTGTTATTCTACGGAGTAATAGCACGTAATACTCCATTATCTCTGACAAGTAACTGCCAGGCGGCATGGAGGAGTTAACACTCCGGTGATTACTACAAACATGTGCCCGTTACAGGACATGATGAGGCGCCACTTCACCTGGAGAAACGGCTACTCCTTCACCGACTATATAAAGGCGGCGATCAGAGAAGACAGAGAGAACAGAGCAAGCAATCGGGAAGACAGGCACTATCTTCTGTAATAGTCTTAGTCTTTTCTCCCGATTGTACAAAATACACTCAATATCATACACACACAGGAGTAGGGTTGTTATTCTCTTCGGAGAAGGCCTGAACCTGTATAAAAATCCCCGTGTCAATCTCTCTGCGTGATTTCATTCTTGGAGACCCCCCGAATCAAACAATATTTACGTAAGATCGGTTCTAAAATACCGACAGGTTGTCACAACGATCAATCAAACTATCGATCTAGATACTTTAACTATGGATGATCTTTTCTCTAGATTGAAAACCTATGATATGGAAGCTTTGCCATCTAAGATTGATAAGTCTTCATCTTTAGCACTTGTGACTAACCCCATCCAGGCTGCTTCGTCAAGCTCTTTTCCTGTGTCTGCTTTGTCTTCCTTTATAGAAGATCAGTTCGAACAGCTCCCTGAAGAGGATCTAGTGCTAATCTCCTCACGATCATACAAGGCGCTCAACAACATCAGGACGATGAAGCAAGGGGGGTGTCAAGTTCGATCAAGTGCCATGAATGTAGCAAGCCCGGTCACATTAAGGTAGATTGTCCCAAGCTCAAAGGAAAGGTGATCAAGGAAGACAAGAATTATCGTGGCCGGCCATTCAAGAACAACAATACAAAGGGTGGTAATTTCTGTTGAAAATTTGCTGAAAAAGTCCTCTCGGCTATTGAGCAACTTGGTCTGAGTGATGTTGAATATGAGAGTTGTGATAATGAAGACCACGACAATGATGATGCGAAAGGAAAGAAGAAGAACAATGACGACTTCACGGGCATGTGTTTCATGGCAAGAAACGACAACGACAATGACGATGACAGTGAACCCGATGAGGTAAGACCGTCATATGATGAACCTGAAGATGGTTTGATTAAACTTGCTATTGAATTAAAAAGGACAAAAAAGAAGTTGAAAGAAAATAATTGTCTTGTTGAAAGCCTAACCTCTGAAATTGAAAAGTTCAAGTTTAATGCTCCTGCATGTTTAGAGTCAAGTATCTCAAATGCACAAACTAAAACTTGCTCTAATTATGGATTGTTAGAAGTTAGACTTAATTCTTCTCAGGAAACAATCCAATAGATGCTTTATCATGAGATAGCCTCGTGCTCTCACTGTCCTAAACTTACAATAGAAATCGAAGCTTTGACCAGACAACTCACTGATTTTGCTGAAAAAGAAAAGTCAGCTCAGTCTAGTACTTCAAAGAAAATTATGAATGAATCTGTCAAATGCACAGCGTGTCTTACTCTAGCTAAAGAAAATGAGTATCTTAAGGACGCTTTAGAAAGATTTTCTTTTGGCAAGAAAATTTTGAATATGATCCTAGACAAGTCAAAAGTGAGTGTTAAACATCATGATCTAGGATTTAATTTTGTTGAGCATGTCAAGAATAATCCTCCTAAGATTGTTAAGCTTCTTGAACCTGGAAAGTTTGAGGTAGAATCTGAACCAAAACAAATTGTTTTTAAATCTGCTCGTATTGCAACAAACTCATCTACCATAGTAAGTGTTGTTAAAACAAAAAACAAGTATCAATGCACTCACTGTGGCAGAGAGGGTCATTTGGTTCAATTTTGTTTTCGAAAAGCGAAGAAAGAAAAGAGAGACAGGTTAAGAAAGATTTCTCATTCAAAAGTAGAGTTTGTTCGAGCTCCTTATCATCGCTTTGCTCCCTCTAAACAATCTTCTACAGGTTTGGGAGTTTTTGCTACAGGACAGATCAGACCAGTGTTTTCCACGCGGTCAGATCGGCTGGAGGTAAGACCGGTGTTTTTCATGCGGTCAGACCGGCATGTGGTAAGACCGGCACTTCAATAGCGGTCTTACCGGCAGTGCTCAGAAACTAATAATTCTTTGTCTCTGCCTGCTGTTTCTTCTATTCGTCACCTATCTCAGTACTGGTTACTTAAATCCTTATTCTCTAACCCTAGTGCTAAGATACCGATGATTGTTCGTGCTTTGTAGGCTCGCCGCAAGCGAAAGGAGAACATTTGGTTCATTGACTCTGGTTGCTCTCGCCACATGATCAGAGACTCATGATGGTTCTCCTCCCTCACTCATGCCACCGGTAATGAGATGATCACTTTTGGGGACAATGCTCAAGGACGAGTTCTTGTAAGAGGAACTGTGCACGTCAACGACAAATTCATCTTAAAAGACGTTGCTCTTGTCAGTAAGCTGAGCTACAATCTACTCTCAGTCTCATAGTTGATAGACGACAGTCTTGAGGTGAGTTTTAAAGAGCAGTCTTGCTGCATTCTAAATTCATCTAGCGATCTAGTGTGCAAGATTATTCGAGGTGGTCTTTTGTTTAAGGGTGATTTTTCATATTCTTCGTCATCTGATCTTAGATGTCTTGTTTCATCTGATTCTAAGGATTTATTTCATTGGCATCGTAGATTAGGTCATATAGATTTTGATCATCTTGCTCGTATCAGTAATATGAATCTTGTTAGAGGAATACATGTTCTCAAAATTGAAAAATCAATGAATCTCTGTTCACCCTGTCATCACGGTAAGATGATTTCTGCATCACATCCTCCTCTCTCCCTTGTTTTGACTAATGCACATAGTCAATTGGTACACATGGACACTGTAGGTCCTGCTAGAGTACAGTATGCTGGAGGTAAATGGTTTGTTCTTGTTATTGTTAATGATTACTCTAGATACTCTTGGGTATCTCTCATGGCATCTAAGGATAAAGTTTTTGGCCACTTTAGAGAGCTTGTCATTAGACTTGCCACTGAACTCCTAGGGGCTCTTAGAGCAATTAGAAGTGATAATGGAACTGAATTCAAGAACACCTCTTTCGCTTCTTTTTGTACTGAAAAAGGTTTAGATCATCAATTCTCCTCAGCTCGAGTGCCTCAACAGAATGGTGTTGTAGAATGGAAAAACAGAACTCTGGTTGAGATGGCTAGAACGATGTTAAATGAACATGCTTCACCTAGGAAGTTTTGGGCTGAAGCTATTTCTATTGCTTGCTATATTTCTAATAGAGTATTTTTGCGAGCCAATTTGCATAAGACTTCCTATGAACTTCGTTTTGGTCATTCTCCTAAAATTTCTCACTTGAGGGTGTTTGGATGTCGTTGTTTTATTCTTAAATATGGAAATCTAGATAAATTTGAATCTAGATCCTCGGATGGTATTTTTCTTGGTTATCCAGCTCACACTCGAGGATATCGTGTTTTCAACTTAGAAACTAACAAAATTGCTGAGACCTGCGAGATCACCTTTGATGAGGCTAGTCCTGGTACTAGACCCAACAATGCAGGTATCCAAGTAAATGACGCACTCGAAGACATCTTCTATGACTCTGACGACAATGAAAGGATAACCCCAATTCACACTATGCTGATGGAGTCTAGGTCACTACTGCTACACCTATGTCACCAACGACTCCTTAGGCTCCTCTGCATATTCAACGACGTCATCCTTCTGAACAAATAATTGGTGAGTTAGATCAGAGAGTTCTTCGCCCCAGATACTATGAGCAAGTAATTTGAAATGAGCATGATGGGAGAACTCATGTTCTTCCTAGGCTTTCAGATCAAGCAATCAAAGCAGGGTATTTTTGTCCATCAAACCAAGTACACCAAGGATCTTCTTCATCGCTTCGACATGCGGACAAGCAAACCTGTTTCCACACCAATGGGATCCACTGCAGTGTTAGACCCTGATGAGGATGGAGAGGCTGTTGATCAAAAAGAATACAGAAGCATGATTGGTTCACTTCAGTATCTCACTGCTTCAAGGCCAGACATTCACTTTGCAGTATGTCTGTATGCTCGGTTTTAAGCATCCCCACTTGCTTCACATCGTCAAGCAATTAAGCGAATTTTCAGGTATCTTTAGTCAATTTTAGAATTTGGTTTATGGTATTCTTCTTCATCATGCCTTACCCTTAGAGGTTATTTAGATGCTGATTTTGGGGGTTGTAGAATTGATAGGAAGAGTACTTCTAGCACTTGTCACTTTTTTAGGCACATCTCTTGTTTCATGGGCTTCTAGGAAACAGTTGTCTATTGCACTTTTCACTACTGAGGCTGAATATGTAGCTGCCGCTTCTTGTTGTTCTTAATTGCTTTGGATGATAGCTACCCTTAAGGATTTTGGCTTAGAATTGGATAGTGTACCTCTTTTCTGTGATAACTCTAGTGCTATTTGTATTGCTAAAAATCTTGTGCAACATTCAAGAACCAAACACATTGACATTCGATATCATTTTCTTTGAGACCATGTGGAAAAAGGAGATGTTGTTTTGCATTTTATTGATACTGAATCTCAAGTTGCTGATATTCTTACAAAACGCTTGATTCTGCTCGTTTTGCTCTTTTGCGAAGTGAGTTGGGTGTGTTGCATCCTATGGGCTTATTCTAAGTGGGAGTTTGTTGGTTTAAAAGTTTTAGAAGCCTTGTCTATTATACTTATCAAACTTTTCAACAAGTCCAAGCCATTGAAATCAAATGAGTTGTAGAGCTCTCTTTATCATATTTTCTCATATGCTGTGTAGCTTTGATCTTGACTGATTATAATTAATTTGCTACATTTGAACTAAAGCATGATTTGGCAGAATACTTTGACTAGATTGATTATAGTTATTACTTTGCGATGTTCATCGAAAAGGATTAGCTTGGTTGTGAGTCTTATTTTAAATCTTGGATTTGAAGCTCGTATGTCTCTCTTTGCAATCCTTTTATGCTCACTCAATTTGGCATGTTATAAAAAATGGGAAAGAGAAAGAGACATTTGCAAAGATGTATGCTTCAAGCATGCCATACATATCTATGTATATTCAAAGAAAAAAATACGCACATAAAAGTGCTCAAATGAAAAGAAGTATGCTTAAAGCATGCCATCAGTAAAAAGAAGTATGCTATAAGCATGCCTCATGCAAATAAGAATTTAATGTGGAGCAATAGGTTGTTACTTGAGACTGCTGGCTCATCTAGATTTAAAGTTTGCCTCACTTTAGGCTTTAACTTTTCTGTGTGATATCTCATTGTGCTCCTTATAATCGGTTTAGTCATTGTTGAGATGCCTGTCATTGAGTTAAATTGGTTATTCATCCTAAAGACTTGTTTTTGACTTTGCTGTATGGTATATGACTTTATATGATCCTGATAGCTCTACTAAAAAAGATGGCTTTGTTTAATTCTTAAATCAATGCAAAGTGACTTGGATAATCTACAAAGCTTGTTGATTTTTACTCTCCTTGCTCCTTTCTCTGAAGTATTCTCTCTCTGACGTTCTTGCTGAGTACATTGCCAAAGGGGGAGAAAGATGGGAGAAAAATGGGAAATTTTAGAAACATTGTATTGAGGGGGAGTTTCTGAGTTGCTGCTGTGGTTTGTCAAAATTCTTTGCCTTACAGTTTTTGAAACTTTCTTTTTGCAATTTTTTTATCATCTCACGATGTTGAAGTTTGTCAATGTATTCATCATGGGGGAGATTGTTAGACCATGGAGGTTGGTCGTGGTTTTTGCTGATGAATAATTGACATTTGAGTTGCTTTGGCATTTGCGGTTGTGAAAGTTTCGGACGTTTCATTTGGCTTTTCGGTCGTTCCGCCTGAGTACTGTTCGCTGAGGAGGTCATAAGTGGTCCGAACGGCCATCTCGATCGGACGGTTTAAACAGTGGTCCGAACATTCACGAGGCGGATCGGACGATCCAAACGAGCGGTCCGAACGTTCGGTCCGAACATTCCTGAATTGGTAATACCTTAAGTTACATGGCAGTAATACCGGATGTTCTTGTTGGTATGATTATTCTAGAGAATGTGTTTTGGGAAGTATTGGTCTTTAGGAGGCCCTAAGGGGAGGTCCTGGACAGTCCAGATGAGTCCACGCGGGAGCTCCGGAGGAGGCCCTGAGGGGAGGTCCTGGATGGACCAGATGATGTCAAGGGAGGTCCTGGACAATCCAGATGAGTCCACATGGGAGCTCCTGAAGAGGTCCTAGAGGAGGTCCTGAGTGGTCCTAAGAGGTCCACGTGGCAGCTCCTGAGGAAGTCCTGGAGGAGGTCCTAAGTGGTCCTGAGAGGTCCACGTGGTAGCTCCTGAAGAGGTCCTAGAGGAGGTCCTGAGTGGTCCTGAGAGGTCCACGTGGCAGCTCCTGAAGAGGTCCTAAAGGATATCCTAAGGAGGTCCTGAGGGAGGTCGTGAGGTGGACCTGAGGAGGTCCTCGAGGGAGGTCGTAGACTCTTTGGAGCTGGTCATAGACCATCCTGGACACTGGTCGTAGACAGTGGTCGTGCATGCATGTGTTGCTGGTGCTTGTTTTAACTAACGTGAGTCAAGTTGCGGAGAACTTGTTCCCAGAATTGATCTCTTTGTCTATTCCTGTGTAGGTGGCTTGGTGGTCAACTATGGTCGACGGTGAAAAGAATCGGGACTTGGTCCAGAACGATCGTGGATGCCGAGTGAGATAGTTGGACTAAAGCATGCGCAAAATTGACAATGATGATCGAGTGCAGCAGGTCTGTGCGACAGGATACATCATGCAACAAGAACAAGATCTTGTCGACGGGATACATCAAGCGGTAGCGATAGTTCTGTCTGTTGGTCATCAAGCAAATAGCGAGGATCGATGCAAGTGAAACCCGTTGTGTGTGGGCTTCACGGGTGCCCGTTTAGAGGTCTTTCTCTAGAATCTAGCCTCCACTATAAATTGGGGAGAGTGATGGCTGTGCACGGTGTGCGAGCAATGACAGGATTGTGAAACCCTAGTTTATAGTGAGGTTAGGTCGATGGGTTGCTCAAGTGTTTGAGCTTTTGTTCTCCAGGTTGGAGTGGTTGTAAACCAACATCTTTCTGAAATCAATCCAAGCAAGATTCCTCAATATGAGTCTCTTTGTGTTCTTACTTTGCTGGTTTTGAGTCTCTGGTGTTTTGGTCTATTTACTTTGAGGTTTTTGATTGGATTCAATACAAGTCTTCTGCTATGCTTGCATATTGATCTTCATAGCTCTCATAGCTAATGGAATGAAAATATTGTTGAATCGCATCAAGGTATAAAAAGGGGACAGTGCTCCTATTCACCCCCCCTCTAGTCGCCATTACGGTCCTACAAGGTTGAACATTGTAAAGGCCTTGTGGTAATCTCCCCTTGATTCACATGTTTAAGGAAATGTGTGTATATATCAAGACGATTATCTCTTGTGGGTAAAGTGTACGAACTCTGCAGAGTAAGAAAACTATCTAGATAGCCGTACTCACGGTCAAGAGCAGTGCTGAGAACTTGCTTGATATAGATTTTCTTTTTACAAAACCATTTGTGTGTGTGTGTGTGTGAAATGGGGAAAGGGGCCGGGGGCCCTGAAAATGGGGGGAAGCCTAGTCATGGACCAGTGGTAAGGTGTCGGACCTGGGATTAACACCCCAAATCCTCTGTGCATTTCTGAACTAGTCCCATGATCAGTAGCTAGTTCACACAATAACAGATACGGTAACATCCATAAATCGCACAATTATATTAATAATCAACAGAGTTTATTACAAAAGAGGCTTACAAGCCAACAATAAAGAACACAGCGAAAGACGAAGAAGATATAGTAGAGTCCAGTTAATCTGCCACAGGCAATCAACTGGGGTAGCGGCCTAGTCGTCGAGATCCACACCGGTAGCAAAGTCCTTCTCCTCTGAAATTATTTGCATTAAGCAAGAATGAGCACGATCTCATATATTTCCTAGCCCCCGACTGCTTTATAGTAGAAGAACATTACTGTACAAGTAGTGAGCCAAGAAAGAGAATAAAAAAGAGGTCATAACCATGTATTTGACTTTTTGAAGGTATGTTTGGACATGTAAGATAAAACTGATCGTTGCAGTACTAGGAAATCGAATGTGGTCAGGACCAGCGTATGATTTCGACTAGTTATAGATCTTTGTTTGTCATAATGGAAATACCAATCAAAAAACTATATATGGTCGGAAAAAAGACTTTGTCAAACTTGACATAAGAAAAAAAATGCAAATATGTATACAACAGATTATAAGTGAACTTTGTTTATATCTATTGTCCCATAGTCTGGTCGGAACTAATGCTAAGACACGAAGGCATCGACATATCTCTTGAAAGCGTGTTCAAATTACAGTATCCGATCGTAGCGAGGATCGTAAGAAAAGAACCGTCGCTAGGAAGCTCCTTCGATTAGGCGGGACCACGTCTGCGAAAAAGGAGAGGCTTCGACTAGGAGGCTTTCCGTGTCCCGACCAGTAGCCAGACAAGAATAGACCAGAATCTTGAAATAATGAAGCATAATCTTCAAAATCGTAAGCATATCATTCATGAGATAGTTAGTTGTGTGGCGCTCTGATTACTCAGTTCTTTAAGAAAATAGTGTAGTCGCGCGTGAGAATCATTTGAAGAAAATGCTCACGACTAGGACCATAGAGTATCAGAGATCCTTAAAAAAGGATATCGGAGAGAAAAATGTCTTCTCCACTGACTAACAATAATAAGCGACCGTAATGTAGGTGTATATATATAAGCAAGGTTGCACTTCTTAATTAATTAATGAATTTAGTGAAATTGAAATTGAAAGAAATGAAAGAATGAAAATTAAACATAAAACTTACGCAATTGATCGATGTTCCAAGAATTTGACAAAATTTGCCCATCAGACATAGCTAGTCGTACGGAACCTGGTCGGGTTACTTCGACCACAGTGTAAGGACCTTCCCATTTAGGAGAAAGTTTATTGCGATTTGTTTGGCTCTGAATTTTTCTGAGAACCAGATCACCTCTGACAACGCCGCGAGGTACACCTTACGACTATGGTACCTTCGCATGGCTTGTTGGTAGACTAGCGATCGTACAAGGGCTTGGTTTAAATGCGTTCTTCAAGGAAATCGGCGTCGTCGAAGTCGTCGTTCATTCTCGATCATTTTCGTCAAAACGATCGATTCGGCGAGCCAATTTTAAGTTACGGAGGAAGCATGGCTTCAAAGACACCATAAACCAAAAAGAATGGAGTTTCACCGTCGCACGATCGGGTCGTGGGTTCGAACGACCCATAACACGAGGGAAGTTCTTAACCCAAGCGCTGACCGTTTGATTAATCGGTGAATACTCGGCGTTTGATCCCTCGCATAATGATACCATTAGCCGCTCAATCGCTCCGTTGCTCGTGGATGAGCAATGAAGCAAAATGAACTTTGACACCAAGTTCATCGCAATTCTGGAATTGATCTTTGGAGAACGGGAACCATTATGCGTGATGATCTGTTGGGTACACCAAATCGCGTGATCACATTTTTCAGAGAAATCTCTTAGCGGCCTCGGTTGTTATTTTAACGATCGCTCGGCTTCAATCCATTTTTAAGCGTGTCAATCATGACGAAAAAATGAAGCCCCAGTGCTCTTGGGAAAGGTCCCGAATGTCCATCCCAGGTTGCAAAAGGCCAAGAAAGAGGAATTGTTTGTAAGGCTTGTCTTTGGTGATGTACTTATCGGCTATAAAACCGACATTATACGCACTTCATCACAAGCTCTTTTGCATCATGAAGGCGGTTGGCGATAATAGCCTTGCTTAAGGCTTTGACCGACTGTGGTTACTCAGAGGAATGGTGTGCTCCACAGACGCCTTCATGGATTTGGTTAGCAATCTAATGCCATCCGTTTGAGATATGCATCTCATCAACACTCCATGAGATCCTCGTTTATACAAGGTACTTTCGATTAGAGTGTATGATTTGGCTTTTAAGTGCTATCGATCGGCCTCTACACCATCTTCTGGAATTGTGCCATCTTTGAAGATAATTGTAGATCGATGTCATCAATCTCTACCTTGATCGTGGCGCCAACCGTCAACGACACGTGGAGCATCCATGTTCCCTTGATCGGTTTGTTCAACTTGCAAAGAATCATGTATGTTCTCGGAAGGCTCAACTACCGAGGGTGAATTGAGTTGCTCGAGAAAAACTCCGGCGGGACGGTCGACCTCGTGGAGGCCATCCATGCCAAGCGGTCCGCGCGAAAGTTTTCCTTTCTAGGAATATGTTGGATCTGAAAACCAAGAAGTGCTTTTCAAGTTTTCGTACTTCCGCGAGATAAGAGGACATCTTAGTACTCGAGCATTGATACTCTTTCCCCACTTGATTCGCTACTAGTTGAGAATCGCCTTTCACTAATGTCTGCGAATCCGGCGAGCAACGAGTGCTCGAGTCTGCCGATAAACCTTCATATTCGCCACATTATTGGTGGCGGAAAATTCTTGGATGGCGTATGTGATGTGTTCGCCAAGAGGATATCAAGACCCTCAATTTCCGATCCTTGTAACATCAAGGAATCATCGAAATACATTGTCCACTCGTCGTGGTGTTCGTACTCGGGTCCTTGGGTGGGTTCGGGGTTTGTCCATTCGGCAATGAATTACGCTATTGCACGGACTTTATTGTTTGTTAAATGAAATGAAATGGAGATCGAACGCCCTAGCTCGACCGCCCATTTGGCTATTAGTCCCGATGATTCCTGTTTCCAAGGACTTGACCAAGGGATATCCGGTAGGTACGACCACTTTGTGGGCCTGAAAGTAGTGCCTTAGCTTCCTTGAAGACATAAGGAGGCCATAGAGCAACTTTTGTACCTGTGGGTATCTTTCCTTTGGTCCATGTAAGACTTCGCTTACGTAATAGACTGGTCGTTGGATATTATCCATTTCTACAACCATTACACCGCTAACTGTCTGTGGTGTTGCTGCCACATAAACTAGCAATGTTTCTCCCGATCTTAGAGAAACTAAGACCGGGGTACTTGTAAGGTACTTTTTGAGTTCCTCAAAGGCATCGTTTGCCTCTTTAGTCCACTCGAAACTCCCATGTTTCCAAGAAGTTTAAAGAAAGGTAATCCTTTTTCCCTAACCTTGCTATGAACGACTTAATCTTTGCCATCTGACGGTTAGTTTTGGACTTCCTTCTTCGTGGTCGGGCGCGATCGGTCGATGGCGCAATTTTTCTTTGGGTTTGCTTCAATACCTCTAGCGAAACTAGGAAACCGAAAGCGGTTTTCCAAACGAAACTCGAACACACACTTTCTCGGATTTAACTTGAGGTTATGTCTTCTCAAGTTGTTAAAAGTTTCTTGTAAGTCGGGAATGTAGTGCGCCGTTGGTGGTCTTTACGACGGATCGTCAGCGTAAGCTTCGATTCCGAATCGATTTGTGGACTAAAGGTTTTTGCATCAACCTTTGAAAAGTTGCACCAAATTTTGAGACCAAATGGCATCTTAATATAACAAGAAGTGCCATATGGGGTGATGAAGGAAGTTTTCTCCTCATCTTCTTTACACATACTAATCTGGTGGTACCACGAATACGCATCTAAAAACTTAGTAACTCGCACCCGTAAGTAGAGTCTACGGTTGATCAATGCGAGGAAGGGGAAAGTCATCCTTCGGACAAGCTTTATTAAGATGCGTAAAGTCGATACACATTCGCCATTTCCCATTGTTTTTCTAACCATTACAGATTGGCAAGCCATTTGTGGGTGGTCGACTTCACGAATAAATCCACCTTGAGAAGCTTGTCAATCTCCGATTGGATTGCTTCCTTCCGTCGAGGCGCTAAACGTCGCGATTTTCGCTTGATCGGTTTTTATCGGCCGAGAGCAAGCACATGCTCGATCACCTCGGGGACTCAAAGCATATCGGACGCTTGCGAGCAAACACGTCGGATTCGCTCGGAGGAAGGAGACGAGCGACTCTTCCTATTTAGGGTCGAGTCTTGCTCAGGCCGAGAATCTTCTTGGTGGTTGGGTGCGGATGTCCCGACCCATGTGACGACTTGACGCTGTCCCGAGAAGCACTTTTGTCGAGTAGTACCTCCTTGGTGCAGTCGGATGGTTTGGGTGTCATCTTTGGCCGAGTGCTTGACTGCATGGGAGACGGGTTAACCTCTCGGTCGGAAGTTCATCAACGATTGGCAAAGGATTTCGATCGCATCGTAAGCCATTTTCGATCTCCTCGGTGTGATGACTCCTTCGGCCCGGCATTTTCAAACTTTGATAACCGTAATACGTGGCTATCAAGAATTTTGCTAATCTTTGGTCGAATCGAGAATTCCGTTGTATCTTGGATTCAAGTTTACTACATCAAGCGGAATTTTCTCTGTTCGAAGTTGTCGGGCTTTCGAGCGAACGAATAAGGAAACTTGTCCTATCGGTTTAGCGGTAGAACACGGAACTATGCCATGAAAAGCATATTTCATGTGTTTCACCTTTGACATGGGGACTGCATTTCTTCTAAAGCTCCCACAAATAATATATTCAAAGAACTACCCCATCCACTAAGACCCGATTAACCCGAGCAATTATTAATAGTTGGTTCAACAACGATAGGGAACCTACCGGTCGAGTCGATGGGATGGTGCGATCGTCTTTCTTTGAAGAAATGCGGTGTCAGACCACTTCGAGTGCTTGATTACAGCTTGGAGATTCGACGAGGTTGACCTCCGCTCCATGGCCTTCAGATGACGTCTGGACTCGTATGAAGAAGATCCTCCAAAATCATGTTGACTGTGTGTGGGGATCTGGTACTCCATCTCCTCGTCGCCATCCTTGTCCTTTTGGAGCTCGTTTCTCCATGTTCTGTATTGCGGAAATGGTCCTTACTGCATAATAATCCTCCAGTTTCTTACGCGAGACACGGCAGTGCGCAAATCATGCCACTCGCTCACCGTGAAGTGGACACCACTTCTTGTTTATGCAGAATCCTTGGTCGGAGCTTTTGCCTTGCTTCGACCAAGATAGTCCTTCTTGCCCTTCTGATCTTATGCGAACGGCGAGGACTTCTTTGTCGTCGGTCTGCGGTTCTTTTTCTTCTTGAGAGACTTCTTGTTCTTTTCTCTGTTTGTCGGCACGAGTTTGGGAATCTTGTCTTTTCGATCAATGGCTTCACACCATTCGATTGCTTCACTAGCGGTGGCATATTTGTCCGCCATATCAAAAAGCTCAACGGTTGTTCTTGGAGGGTTCATTGCTATGTCCTCCGTAAACCGCCAATTCCTCGAACTGTTTTAAAAGCTTTGAATAACGAGAGGACTCTGCGACTTGGGTATAGAGTTACTGAACTGGTGAACCTCTTGATATATTGGCGTAAAGTCTCATCGATCCTGCCGGATTACGTGGAGATCGTCCTCCTTCGAGGCGGTCGTAGGTACCTGGAAGTTGGCAATCAAGATCACGAGTTGTTCCCAAGTATATATGGATCCGACCGGTAAGTTTAACAACCACGATCGGGCGGACCCTTGAGCACGGTGGGTAAATAGTTGGCCATTACGTTCTCGCCACCAAAGAGCCCACGATGGCGGTGTTATATATTGGAGAAATTCCAATGGGTTTTGAGTTCCATTGAATTTGTCCAAGTTAGCCGGCTCGGAACGGTTAGGCCAATGCACGCCTTGGAGCCCCGCAGAGAAGGCTCGACAACCTGTGATTGATTCATGGCGTCTTCTCAGGAAGGTGCGGATTATGTCGATCGGAGACCGATCCCTAGGATTAGGACGCTGGAACTCCGGTGTACCGATCCGGTCGTGGACATTGATATGATGTCTCCGACCGCCCACTTGGTTCAAACGATGTCGGAGATCGTTAGGTCCTAGTGGTGGTTCTTCTCGACGCAGTGGGGGAGTAGCCTCTTGAAATAGCCTTCTCCCTCGTGACTCCTTGGTCGGAATCGCCGAGGGGTCTCGGTATCGATCGCTCTCTGGTATGACCGTCTTGTCCCTGGCCGAGGAGGAGCGTTGGGATGAGGTCATAGTCGACTTCTGAACCCCTCTGTTCCCGATCGCTTGCGTTATTTGCATGGTCTGTTGGAGAATTTCGATACGACCTCTGAGTTGTACAAAACTAGGAGTTCTGCTAGCTAGCGGTCGGAATTATTTAACATGTTTTGAACACGTCGCAAGTTTTAGATATTCTGAATCGGGTCTCGTGGTTCATACTGGTCGTAGGTGTACGCCTGTCTGAACCTTCCCCTGACCTTCGGATTTGTTCGGTCCTATCAGTCACTCTGGGTGGGGCAGTGCCAGGCGAGTTAACTGATTGACGTCGATTAGTTCCGTTGCCTCCGGAAGTTGGTGCTCGACGGCGGATCATCTCTAACAACACGTGATGGCGTGGTAGAGAGTGTAGGACCGTCGCAGGGCATCTTGATCTTCATCTCCGATCGCGTTGACCTCGTGCTTCCAACATTGATCTTCCGATGAGCTTCCATCGTAACTAATGGAGAGCTTGTCAGTGTTTCTGCCAGAATCTTCCACGATGGAGATCGGTCGAAGATGAGCACTTCCTGAGGTCTTCTCAGCTTGATCCGACGAACCGCCGATCGTATGCTGAGTGTGATCATCCCCACATGGCCTCGATCGATGGAGGTTTCATCGACACCGCTACCGGTGACGGTTGACTCTGGAATTGCCGAAGCGAAGGAGAGTATCTTTCACCATGATTTCATCAATGGTATATAGTTTTCGGGTGATGGGGCTGAAATTTCTTCACTGTTTCACGGCCGAAAAGTAGGGCTTGAGAGATCCTCCGCATTCGAACTGGTCGGAACGGCGGTTCTCTGGTTGCACCACCGTAGTGGCGGCGCATCTTCATCCATCCGTCGACCTCGCTAACGTCGGCGACGTCGCGAGCCAGCCGAGGAGGATGAGGAGGATGACTGCCATTTTCTTCCATGGCGCGATACATCCTTTCATGTCGAGGTCGGCGTAGTCCGCCAAATCGAACCGATTTTCCTCATCCCAAACTCCCGCATGGCGATTGCGAGAGATTTTGGGCGAGGATTTTCTTGAGCGAAGAATTTTCTTGAAACTTCGCCTTCTTCCCCACGACGGCGCCCGGTATCAACGATCGAGTCGCCGATCTTACGAAAATGAACGAGGAAAATGACGCGGAATATCCTGGAATGTAATGGGGGTCGCTCTTTATTAACATGAACTGGGTTTACAAGATGTGGCTAAATACTACCCTGAATTACACTAAATGGGGGAATGTCCAACCAAGTAATCAGACTTAGAATATGAGTCTAATGCTGATTATCTAGCTTCTAATTCCACCGCTTAGGCTTCTGTATGTATGTCTGTCTTGGCCTTGTTCTGTGTGTTGCCTGTCCCTTCGTCTTCTGTGTTTCACCTTTAAATAACTTCCGAAGAGGTGGCAGTTACTTCTGGAGAAGACGTCCCTGGTGAAGCGTTACGACTGGTCGGAACGGTGGAGAAGTTAGTAATGTGCTAACTTCCTTGCGGTTGCTTGTGAAGAGCTTAACCGTAGGGTGGTTAATAGTCAGTGTCTCAGGGTTGTACCATCGTATGGTTTGGAACGTATAGCACGTGTTCCATTCATCATACGATAAGAAATACCGATTCAAAGAATTATACGGCGGTTATCGGTGGGGATTAGGCACAAAGCCTCATCCGACCAGGGTACCCATTAAGTAACCTCTGGAATACTAACGACCAGGGAGGTTGTTAGTCTTAGGGGTTACGACCACGAAGACGTATGGTCTTTCATTATGTATTAAAATAATACATAGAGGTTTTAATCCTCGTCAACTACCGTGCTCGCAAGTTACACCCGTCAAATAACAGGATGACATGCATACATGGATATCTCAAAGGATGGCTTAATATGGTTGATTTGCATAAAACAGCATTTTCTTTAAATACTTGTACTAAGTTCCAAAGCTGTTATTACATAGCTAAAATTCATTTTATAAATTCTCGATTTTTTAGTCAGATAACATTCACATATGAATGGTGAAGGATACCCTCCTATCACATGGCTTCCCGCCCAATTCCCATTTGCATAATCCATTTAATGAAGTCTTTTGAAATCAAAAACCAAAGTCTAACTTTGAGTGGCCAATGCTAAACATGTCCATGACCGTGGACACGGCTATTCGAATAGGTTTACACTCTGCAGAGGTTGTACAGCTTTACCCACATGACATGAATTCTCTAGTTTATCTGACATCCGTCGATACCACCGCTCACTACCGTAGGTAAGCAGTCTAGAGCACGTGTCAAGGCCTTTACAATGTGCCATTCCACCGCAGTTTCCCCTCGCTAAGGTTTCGCCCCCTTTGGATAGAAATCCGCAGAGTTCCTAGCCCCCTCTTGCGCCAGGTGGGAACAATAGTCATAAAAGACTTTGTCAAAAGAAATGGCCATGAAAGACCGCCCACGTACAAATAAGATCAACCGCGATGGAACTTTACAAATTAGTTGGCTAGGTCCTGCCCATACAGGACATGTGGTAGTACGATTGTGGCTTAGCAAAAGCGGCTCTCAGGCCGGTCCTTAACTGACTTGGGCGACTTCCAATAAAAACCCCGGGCCTTGATCATAAAAATGATTCGATCCCGTGTGTCGACATGCACCATCCAAACAACCATTTCGCCCAAGTACAAACCATCTTTTGATTTTATTTTGTTTTCAAAATCATTTCCAAGAGTCCATGGTAAAACAATACCATAGCTTAATTTTAAACAAGATTTGAATCATTGGCTAAATTTTCCAAATGAAACATTTTGGTCTAAGCATGGCTAAGCATAATTTTCTCAAAATATTCTAGTTCATACTATTGCATAAACTAGGTTTTATCTAAGGTGTCAATGGTAGGTTCATTTCAATGTCAAGATTGGCATTACAAAGGATTTAGGCATAACTACAATTTAAAACAGGAATTCAAATACTTGATAAAAATAGGCATGCAATAATTTAAAATAGAATAATTAATTTGAAATAATGGGAACAATATGATCAAGAGTGTAACTTGCCTTCGTTGAAGTCTTGAAATTCTAATTCCTCTGAAGGATCTACCTCTCCGGAATCGTCAAAGTCTATACGCGAAAGTACAATAAATTCAAATAAAAATTAAATAAATTCAAAAGGACAATTCAAACTAACTCCAAACAGAATAATTTTATTTTATTTAGCTAGATAATGATTTTATATGAATTTATCAATTTAAATCACCCAATTTGGAGTTTGGATGCAAAAGATATGAATTTTACAAGTTTAAACCTAAATCTGCAATTTAAATGAATTTCCTAAATTATTTTTCTAAAGGAAAATCCATTTATTGCGCAAGACTGACGTCAGCCCTGAGATTCTCGGGATTAAAGGAATTAAAATAATTCCTGGCGAGTGGGCCCCATGGTCAATGGACTGGGTCCACGGGTGGTCAACGGCTCACCATGGACATGGTTCACCGGAACAGTACTCATTTTGGGTGAGATCTGACGCGTGCAGCCACGTAAGCGGTGACGTGGACAGAGGCATGGATGTGGTGCTGACGCGTGCTGATCTGGCGCCACATGGGCTGCCATGCCAGCGAACGGAGCGGTGGCGCTCGGGCGCATATGGCACCGGCGAACGGCGGCCCGGCGAGGTCCGGCGAGGGTGCCAAAAGAGAGAGGGAAGGGTGGGGGTTATGATGCACTCAGTTTTGTCACCTGGAGACGCAGCGACGGCCGGCGGCGACGTGCAGAGCGGTGGCATGGTTCGGTTCTCCGGCGAAGGGGCGCTCTGGTGGGGCTCCAGCGAGGCGAAGGGGAGCACCGGGATTGCGGCGACGCGGTGATGCCGTAGGTGGTGACGAGGACGGCGGAGGTCCACTAGAGACGGCGCTAGAGGCGGCGAAGTCGCACGGTGGCCGGCGGTGAAAACTCCAAAATTCGGCGAAACGAGGAGGGGAGATTGGAGGGGTTTGGATGAGCGAGGAGATGCGGAGCCGGGGTGCTCCTTTATAGGGCGGGGGCAGCTTGTGATCAACGTGAGGAGCAAGAACATCGCGCGGTGGCCGTTCTGACATGGATTTGATTCAGCAGTGAAGGGAGAGGACCGGAATGGGGAGGCGGCGTTGGGAGTGAATCGCGCGGCGACACGAGGAAGAGAGGAAGGAGAATCACGGAATGGGGAGCCGCGCCGCTAATGGCGACTTGTGCTTGCCTGCGTCGAAGAAGAAACAAGGAAAGAAGAAGGCGGCGGCCCACATGGCAGTGGCGGCCGAAAAAAAGAAAGGGGAAAGGGGTGTCCGGGCCGTTGGAGTTACATCCAACGGCCACGATTCAACAGCAAGGGCATCGCGGTCTTGAGCGGCTTTCGGGCATGCCATGGAATGGAAATGGGCCGCGTGGGCTGTGAGCGAGAAGGAATAGGAGCGGGCCGAGGAAGTTTCGGCCCGAGATGGGTTTGGGAATTAAATTGATTTTTCTAATTTAAATAATTTGATTAATTCATTTTAGCTTTAGAAAATAGCAAATAAAATCCAAATATTCTAGAAAAATTCACAGAAATTCCTAGAGTTATTTTGGACTTAATAAAAATAATTCCAACTTATAATGGACAATAATTTTATTTTGGCTTTAAAATAATTAGGAAAAAGTTTTTAAAATTCTAGAAATTAATTTAATTTTTATTTTTCAACATTAACTCAATAAAACTTCAAAAACTTTAATAAATTTTATTTGAATTTCAAAATTTCAGAAATTCAAATAAAGCAATTAAACTCTTTCAAATTTCAGAAAATCCAATAAAATAATAACTTTATTAATTTTTATTTTGGTAACATAACTTTGGGATGTTACATAAGGGGGCCAGGGGCCCCGGGAATGGCGAAAGTCTGGTCAGGGACGAGTGGTAAATACGGGATAGCACGGGCATTGAGTGGGCGAAGCCACTCAATGGTATAGGAGGTTGGACCTCCGCTTGTACTTTATAAACAAAAATTCGTTTATGAAACCGGTTTGTTTTAAATGCTAAGTCTCAGGATTTTCTATTACTTAATCTAATTCAACATAGCTTTGTGCCAACAAAAGATATCTGGACTTCCCTTGACTAGCCTTGCATCTATAATAAATTGTATTGTGTGTTGGCTCGCGAGTACGGTTGTGTACTCAGGCTCGTCCAATATAATCTTTCAGACCCATATGAACAAGACCCCTACTACTACGACTCGGAGGCTAAACCGGATGGTGGTGAAGATGATGAAGCTTAGGCTGGGACCCCCAGTCGCTTGCTTGTGGACAAAGTGAATGGATCCGCTACGACTCGTTCTTCTTCCTCACTTATCCTCGATTCTGTACTCTGACTTTTGTAAAATTTCTGCTTTCGTGGCTCTTTTGTAAAACAGTTGGCCGCACGGCCTGTTATATATAGTATGTTGTGGGCATATACTGTTCCTACGAGCACTGTTCGCACCGACCATGGTCTACACCGAGTGTAGTTGTAACACTTACGACTAGGTGTCCTCCTCAGGACTTCTCCTCAGGACCTCTCCAGAACCTCTCTGGGACCTCTCCTCAAGACCTCTCCACAAGACCTCTCCGGAACCTCTCCTCATGTAAGGACCCCAGAAATTGGATCGGTTTCAAGTTAAAGATTATACCAGAGGCATAATTTTTAACAAGAGACAAACCCAATTCCATGTCTCCGGATATGTGTCACACATTAGTTCCCAAGATCAAGACTAATGTGCACATATCCTATACAACATCGTACACAGTCATACACAAGTCATACATATAACATTAATATTTTTACAAGACTAGAGTTCGGTTCAAAAGATACAAATGACCATAGCCGGTCATCTAACCAAAGTTATGTAGCGGAAACTAAGATTTGCAGCGGAAACAAAACAACAAAAGAGCCACCAAGTGTGCCCCATTACCCGCAGGCAACTGAGTGGAGGTAGAAATAGCGTACACATAACCGTCCTCACCTGCAACAAGTGGTTAAAGCACCTGAGTACAAAAGGTACTCGCAAGACTTACACAAAACTACTAAAAGAAAGTGTTTAGTAGAACCTATTCAAAGGATTAGAATATATACATGCTTAAGGCTGACAACTTGTAATGGCATAATTCTTGCATAAAGCATCAGTTTTACACCTACACTTACCAAGTTTTTCTAAAGCAGTTTTATAAACAAGTTTGGACTAAAACAGTAAGTAAAAGAGAATTTAATCATAAACAAGAACAAATCAAAGTGGCTGTCCACTTTGAACAATTAACATGCATGAATATCCTTCATGCCGAAACCAGTACCCATGACAAAAAATTTCAAAGCTATACTTAGGGTGCCATCAAAGTGAGTGTTGTCCGTAACCGTGGACACGGCTATTTGAATAGTTTTAAACCCTGCAGGGGTGTACATCTTTATCCACACGACTTGACTAGCCCGTAGCCTTATGAATAACAACACACTTCCTTTGGTATGCTGGCCGGGGAAATCAAGACTCAGTATTTTTCAGCAAGTTGACATCATTGAGTTGAATCACCCATGTGCACCTGATCTCGCTTAAAACAAGTTTCTGATAGAACTTGCTAACCGGGGGTACACATGTTACGTCGGGAATGCCGATTCAATCATAAATAAAAGTTGTACTCACCCGTACATATAGAATTGAAATCGGAGCCCTACGAACACGTAAAAACTACAAATGTCCTCGCCCCTGTAAACCACTAGTTCTTCAACTCAATAACATCAGCCCCTTACTTAACCAAGCGGCGCCCACACACCGCGTGTGTAAGTACGTAAGGTACTCAAATTGACGGGTCAAAGTTCGGTCCTTAATCGATCCGGACAAGACTACCACATTTCCCAAATCTCATGCACGAAGGCACCATCACTAGCCTCCACTTGTCTAGATCAAAAACAAGGTTTTAATCAAACAAACTTAACTCAACTCTCAGTTCTAACCAAACTGAACAAAGAAACCAAAATTATAGATTAAAAGGTGTTTCCCAGGTTTGACAAGATAAGCTCGTCAAACAATTAACGTTCTACTGACTTGCACGACTAAGCAATATCTAACGACCAAGTATTTCAACAGAAGCACACTACCTTAATCTTAAGTGTATGAATAGATTAAAGGTAAGCCACAATTGTTGGGATATAGCTAACTAGTTCACAAATTATTGATACTTCAAAATAGCATGCACACAGTTGTCACTGCATTTCAAAACACTAAAGTATCAAAATTGGGAGCAACATGGTGCAAGAGGATGCTTGCCTTGATAATAAACCACTTGTTCACCCTCTAGTTGCTCCGTAATACAATCACTCTCGCTGAGCAATTTAGAATCTAGAAAGAAAACACGACAGCGAATAAACACAGATAAAACCGATAAATCCAAAATGCTTAACAATGCATGAGATGTACATATTAGAGAGATTATGATTCTAGATGCATTTAGGTATAGTTTTTAGTTTAATAGGAGTTCATATGAATTTCTTACAGATTATTGAATTTAATTCAATTTCTAGTGCAACAATAATCCTTTTCTGAAATTAATTATAATTTTGAAATATTCTCAGACAATAATATGTTTCAAACCTATTCCAAGTTAATGTTCATTAACAAAGGAAATTAACAAAATTGGTTTCACCTAAAAATGGAGTTGATTGGAATTAGTTATGAAATTTATTCTAAGTATGAACTCATGATTCTCAAGCTCTAAAAGTTGTACCAATTGTATTATCTAACTCAAGTACCTAGTGCTACTGTTGACACCCCCAGCCTAAACATTAGGTCCACTATCAATACTAATACCCTTCTAATTTTCTTAACCATTTTACTAAATAGAAAGTAGCTTACTAACTACTATATTTAACTGTCTAAAAGAGATTCACTGCTTCATAGGAAAGACCCATCTAAATACTTGTTTTCGAATTCCGACTTCAGAGAGCTCCCTTTAGATCAAACTCTACTGGCCATCTAATCCAACACAACCTTTTCATTCACTTGTCTATGAAATGTCAGAAGTTGACTGAGGTTCCCAATTGCTTCTAAAGACCTTCTCTGGTCACTAATTCACCAAAAGGAGTTAAAGATTCACTGCTGGTTCCAGAGGATTCAGATCCATATTGATTTTTCAGATTTGGCTAAACCATTAGAGTGACTTAGCTGACATTCACTAGATAGCAATAGAAAGATGGTTTTGAGAAAAGGTTCCAATGACAATTCATATTCTGTCGAAAAGGTTAAATGCTCTCTTTTGTTTTCTCAAAATTCACAACCAACAAGGTGTTTCATATTTGGGTTACTTACTGCTGTTAGATAGCTTAAGTGTTCAAAAGACTAAATGAATTGGAAACATTTCTAACTATTGAATTAACCATGCTATAATCCTATTGACAAAACTGACATCTTTATATTACTATTCATGCATCTACAACAGCAGTAATTAATCTTCCTACAACTCAAAGTGCACTTTGGTAATTCGTTGGAATGGCCAAAATGACATTCATCACATTAGTTAGCAGAAGGAAGGGTGGGTTTTGCAAATGGTTTACTAACAAAATAACCTTTTCATCACATTACCATTTCTTCTCTATTCATCCATTTCAACAAAAGGGCTTTTACAGATCTGACAATTAACCTTTCCACTAAATCAATCATTCATTTGCTAATTATCTTTGAGTGATCAATTAGTCATTCAACAGGTTAATTAGCAATTACATTAGGTGTCTTACAAGCTGGACCCACATATCAATGTGTGAGAGAGAAGCACACAGGGCAGAACAGGGAACAGAGAGGCCGAGCTGCGGGTGGCGTTCATCGTCGGCGGGTGGAGCGGCGATGAGGCAAAGACAACCTCAAAAATGGGTTCCCAGAAGACTAATGAAGCTAAGGGAGGTGGCTACGGGACTCGGCCGGCACTGTGGCGGCGTGGCAAGGGCGAGTGGCAGCCAACTGTGGGGGTGAAAGGGTGTGACGGCGCCGGAGTGGCAAAGCAGCAAAATTAGGGGAAGCATGGGCATGAGTATGGCTCAGTGAACTCACCGGTGCGGTCGGCGAAGGTGAGGAAGCACCGAGGAGATCCGGTGATGACGACCATGGGGCGGTGCGGTCGGTCCAACTCGGGGGCGGCACTGCGAACAAGAGCCCAAGTGAGTGGTCAGAATAGATAAAGGGAGGTCCAAAGGTGCTCCCACGGAGAGGAATTGAGACAGGAGTCGTCGGAGAAGAAGGGACGGTGGAAATGGCGGTGGCGGCCGTGGTAGGGGAAGAAGGGCAGCGCGCGGTGCTCCGGTGACTCAAGCCCCCAAATTGATGAAAGAGACTTGATGCTGGTGATGGATGGCGCGCTATGACGTGGTCGGCCGAGGTCGGGACTCGCTAGAGCGGCTGGGACGGCGGAGTGGAGCTTGGCGGCCGAGCGGCTGGCGAGGCTGGTGCGGTTCTTCTGAGTTTTCGGTGTAGAGAGGGGATGGAGATGGAGAAAGAGGCCAGCAGAAGGGGTTAGGGAGTTGCGGCACGACACTTATAGGCATGGAGGGCGGAGCGGCCGAAGGTGAGGTCGGCGGCATGGGCAACGGAGAGCCGTGGTAGGCATGCAAGGCGAGGAGGCTGCGCTGGCGCTGGGTGCTTGGCCGCGTGGAGGAGGAAGGCTGCGGGCGGGGCCGGGTTGCCAGAGGAAGAAGGAAGGCGAGCGGGTTCGACTGAGCCAAAAAGGTCGGTCGGAGGAATAGTAAAAGGGCTGATTTAATTTCAACTTCTCCACTTTGACCAGTTGTTGAAAATAGCAAATTAAATTATAAAATTCAAAAATTTTGCAGATTGGTTCCTGGGTGAAAATAGAACTCATATAAATTTTCTAAGAATTCTTTTCATGATTTATTTACAATAGATGTTTATGAATTAAGTTTGAATTTTTCTCAAGGTTAAATTGGATTCCAAAAATTTAATAAAATTCATTTTTAATCATGATAATTATTCTAGTATTTAAATAAATAGTTTTCCGAGATGTTCATGAGCATTTATTTCAAATTTCTTTTTGACTTTAGTTTGAGTTAGAGGTTTATATTTGATTTTAAATTTTTAAATGCATAAATTATGCACATGCTCCAGAAATAACAAATATGATAATGAGATGCATATAATTACTGGTTATTAAAATTGGGGCTATTACACCTCAGGACCTCCTTAGGACCTCTCCTCAGGACCTCTCCAGAACCTCCTCAGGATCTCCTCTAGACCTCCTCGGGACCTCCCCAGGATCTCCTCAAAGACCTCCTCATGACTTCTCCTCAGGACCTCCTTGGGACCTCCTCAAAACCTCCTTAGGACCTCTCCTCAGGACCTTCTCAAGATCTCCTCAAGACCTCCCCAGGACCTCTCCTCAGGACCTCCTCGAGACCTCCTCAGGACCTCTCCTCAGGACCTCCTCAAGACCTCCTCGGGACCTCTCCTCAAGACCTCCTTAAGACCTCCTCAGGACCACCTCCAGGACCTCTCCTCAGGACCTCCCTCCAGGACCTCCCTCGACCTCCTCAAGACCTCCCTCCAGGACCTCCCTCGACCTCCCCAGGACCTCCTCAGGACCTCCTTCTACAACCAGGTGTGGTCGTAACTCGATTGGTTTCGGGAACAACTGCTCCTCTTTTTTTCTTTTGTATTGCTCTTCTCCACTCACGACCACAACTCAAACTCTTATCTAATATTGTTCAAGAATACCATCCCAACACCGAGCACCGTTAGTACCCTGAGCTGTTAGGACCTTCCTCTTTAGCACAGCATGGTGGCATCTGGTCGTAGACTTCGACCAAAGTTCCCTACACTACGCGACTACTACCTTCGGCCAAGACCTGGTTGTACGCCTACCTGGGGTTGATTGCGGTGTTAATCAAGACTGAAGATCAAGAAGGCCAAGAACTAGGTCGCAAGCCCACAGTCGATTGCCGGTGGGCATATCGTGAGGGTTCCACGCGTTGTGCTTTGATTCTTCTTCCGCTACTGTTCTTTGAAGATATTTGGCCTATCCGGCTAGTCTGCATGTCAAAAGCTGTAAGGACCCGGGAGTAAAACCCCAAATCCTCTGTGCAAAACCGAACTAGTCCCATGATCAATGGCTAGCTCACACAGTAAACAAGAGTGGTAACAACCATAAATGCAAAACTTTATTAATAAACAACAGAGTTGATTACAAGAGAGGCTTACGAGCTGACAAAATAGAACACAGCAGAAGACAAAAGCAAGTAGGGTAGACCACACGATTCATCGCAGGCAATCATCTGGAGGGTGCAGCCTAGTTGTCCTGGACCTCATGGTCCTCACCGTAGACCTCCTCACCTACTTAACAACATTAAGCAAGAGTGAGCATAGCAACCGTGCTCGCAAGTCACACCCGTCAAGTAACAGATTAATGCATGCAAGGATTTAACAAAGGGAGGCTTATAGAGTTGGTTTGCATAAAGCCATGTTTCTTTCCAAATACTTGTACTAAGTCCAAAGCAGATATTCAATAGCTAAAATTCATTTTCTAAAACTCAAGTTTTACAGTTGGATAACATTCATCACAAGTGGTGAAGGATACTTTCCTGTCACAAGGCTACCAGCCCAAAAACCCATTTGGATAGAGATCCAAAACTATTTAATAAAGCATTTTGAAATCAAAAACAAAATCTAACTTGGAGCGGCTTTGCCAGCATGTCCATGACCATGGACACGGCTATTCGAATCGTTTTACACTCTACAGAGGTTGTACAGCTTTACCCACATGACACGACCTCTCTAGTTTGTTTGGCATCCGTCGATACCACCGCTCACTACCTTAGGTGAGCAGCCTAGAGCTCGTAACAAGGCCTTTACAATGCGCCGTTCCACCGCGGTCCCCCCTCACTGAGGTTTCGCCCCCTTTGGATATAAACCCACAAAGTTCATAGCCCCCTCTTGGGCCAGATGGGAATGCTTAAAAGTAGGTCGTAAAAGACACCCACACAACCGGATGGAACGACCACGATGAAATATTGCAAATTAGTTAGCCAGGTCCTCCCCACTCTGGACATGTGGTAGTACAGTTAGGCATAGCAAAATACACTCGAAGACCGGTCCTTAACTAACCTGGGCGACTACCAAGAGAACCCTAGGCCTTGATCATAGAAATGGATCGATCCCGTGCATGAACATGCACCCATCCAAACATCCATTTCGTCCAAGTCCAAACCATTATTTATTTCATTTTACCACATTTAAAACATTTCAGAAATCTCCATGGTATAGACCATACCATAACATCATTTTAAATCATAGTGGAGCTTTTGGCTAACTTCCCTAAATCAAATATTTTTTATATAAGCTTCGACTAAGCATAGAGTTTTGCAATAGGTGCTAGTTCATATTAATGTACCAACTAGCTTTTACTATGGTATCAAGGGGTGGATAGTCAATAACAAATCTGGATGTCCAAAGGAATTAGGAATAACTATAAGGTTAAAACAGGGATTTAAAGTACTTGAATTTAAATACGCATGCATAAATAGTTTAAAACAGAACTTAAGTAATTTGAATTACTGGGCGTCAATATGATCAAGGGTATGACTTGCCTTGCTCGAAAGCTTGAGGATCTACTTCATCGGAGTACTCGGGCTCCCCTGAGTCGTCGAAGTCTACATGTGAGAACAAAGCAAGATCAAATAAAATCCAAATAAGATCCAAATGAAATCCAACTCAAATAACTTCAGAGAAGAAAGCTAGAACTTGATTTAAGATGGATGAAGGACTAGAACTGGTCGAAACAGGTTCGACGGGTCGGAGGGAGGAATACGAATACTCGAGGTGGTTGCAAGAACGGAGAAGGAGAACAAGGCACGGGAAACTCACCAAAACAGAGAGAGAGGCCGGAGGAGGCTGGGGAAGGACGGCGAACGGCGGTTGGAGACGACGTGGCTCCAGCGAACTTCTCGGCGACGGCGAGCTTCAGCGAACTCCTCGGCAATGGAAAGCTTCAGCGAACTCCTCGGCGACGGAGAACTTCAGCGAACATCTCGGCGACGGCGAGCTTCAGGCAGTGCCGGACACAAGGAAGACGGAGCTTCGGGTGACGAGGTCCAATAGCGGAAACTGCTGAACGAAGGCAAGAGAGAAGAAGTGGAAAGTCGAAGGAAAACAAAAGAGTGCAAAAGGGCAAAAGGGCTCCCTCGTGCGCTATTTATAGGGAAAAAACAAAGGAACCGGCCAACAAGATGGAGTGGCGAAAATCGCGGCAACCCGACGGGGCTCGGCGGAGGCAATGGCAATTAATGCGCACGTCGCTGTGGAGACAGCGGCATGTAGCACACATGTCGCTACAGAGATGACGGCATTTAATGCGCACATCGCAAGGGGAACAGGAGAGAGGACAGGTGAGTAGGGGCTAACAGGCGGGCTCGTCGAAACAGAGAGGGAGATCGAAAGAGCTAGGGTGCTCGAGACCAAGAGGGTGGTCCAAAGAGATGGGAGGAGGTACTGAGTGGTCAAGGGAGGTCCTGATGAGTTCACGCGGGTGCTCCTCAGGAGGTCCTGAGTGGTCTCGATGAATCAAGGGAGGTCCTGGATGGTCCAGATGAATCAAGGGAGGTCCTAAACGGTCCAGATGAATTAGGGGAGGTCCGAAACGGTCCGGATGAAATCAAGGGAGGTCCTGAATGGTCCAGATGAATCAAGGGATGTCCTAGACGGTCCGGATGAAATCAAGGGAGGTCCTGAACGGTCCAGATGAATCAAGTGAGGTCCTGGACGGTCCGGATGAAATCAAGGGAGGTCCTGAACGGTCCAGATGAATCAAGGGAGGTCCTGGACGGTCCGGATGAAATCAAGGGAGGTCCTGATGAGGAGATCCAACGGAGGAGGTTCAACAGAGGAGGTCCTGAGGAGAAGATCCAACGGAAGAGGTTCAACAGAGGAGGTCCTGAGGAGAAGATCCAACGGAAGAGGTTCAACGGAGGAGGTCCTGAGGAGGAGATCCAACGGAGGAGGTTCAATGGAGAAGGTCCTGAGGAGGAGATCCAACGGAAGAGGTTCAACGGAGGAGGTCCTAAGAAGGAGATCCAACGGAGGAGGTTCAACGGAGGAGGTCCTGAGGCGGAGATCCAACGGAAGAGGTTCAATGGAGGAGGTCCTGAGGAGGAAATCCAACGGAAGAGGTTCAACGGAGGAGGTCCTGAGGGGGAGATCCAACGGAAGAGGTTCAACGGAGGAGGTCCTGAGGAGGAGATCCAACGGAGGAGGTTCAACAGAGGAGGTCCTGAGGAGGAGATCCAACGGAGGAGGTCCTAAGGAGGAGATCCAATGGAAGAGGTTCAACAGAGGAGGTCCTGAGGAGGAGATCCAACGGAGGAGGTTCAATGGAGGAGGTTCAACAGAGGAGATCCAATGGAAGAGGTTCAACGGAACTTCAATAACCAAGGAACTCCAGCAAACTCAAAACAAACCGAAATTTGAATTAGATGAAGTTAGATTTAGCCATTGAACAGAAGAAGGATACGACTACACAACATGGTCGTAAGAAGGTGGTCTAAACCAGAAGGGTGGTTCAAACCGAGAGAGTGGTCTAAATAAAAAAGGTGGTCTAAATTGGGAGGGTGGTCCAAACCGAGACGGAGGTCGTGACCAAGAGGGAGGTCCTGACCGCAAGGGTGGTCTTTGCAAAAGGGGAGGTCGTGATCAAGAGGGTGGTCTTGACCGCAAGGGTGGTCTTTGCAAAAGGGGAGGTCTTGACCGCAAGGGTGGTCTTTGCAAAAGGGGAGGTCGTGACCAAGAGAGTGGTCTTGACCGCAAGGGTGGTCTTTGCAAAAGGGGGGGTTGTGACAAAGAGAGTGGTCTTGACCGTAAGGGTGGTCTTTGCAAAAGGGGAGGTCGTGACCAAGAGAGTGGTCTTGACCGCAAGGGTGGTCTTTGCAAAAGGGGAGGTCGTGACCAAGAGAGTGGTCTTGACCGCAAGGGTGGTCTTTGCAAAAGGGGGGGTTGTGACAAAGAGAGTGGTCTTGACCGTAAGGGTGGTCTTTGCAAAAGGGGAGGTCGTGACTAAGAGAGTGGTCTTGACCGGAAGGGTGGTCTTTGCAAAAGGGGAGGTCGTGACCAAGAGGGTGGTCTTGACCAAGAGAGTGGGAAAAAGAGGTGGTCTGAGGGAAAATCGTGGCAACAGAGACACGGAAACTCAAAACCAGAGAACTCCAGTAAACTCAAAATAAACCAGATCGAAATAGTTGAAGTTTGCTTTAGTCATTTAAATTTTCAAAATCTCAAGTTAAGCTTTAAACTTCAACAAAATCAAACGGTTATTTTTTTTATTTTGAAAATTTTCAAAGAGCTCAGAAAATCGGGATGTTACAAAAGCCGTAAAGTATAGTTATACTTGTTTAATATTACGTGATAATTGTACACTTTCGTGATGTGTATTTGAACCAACAATATAACTGTATGTGTCAGCTACTGATCCAGGGAATGACACAACTATACATAGTGGGTCCCAAGTTCCAAATTTGGGGGTCCGACACATTCATAGAGAGGCTGATCGAGCTTAGTGATCTTTTTTTTCAAAGCAGGACCTTGGCAATTTGATCTTTGTTCTAGCTAGGATATGCTATAGTTGGCTTTAGTTACAGTTAGGCTCTCATTGATGTTGTTGTTCCTTGCGTGTTTGTGGTAGTATTTATGATGTGCGTACTCACGTGTTCGAGATGATGGTCACCTTCTTTACATTTTTTTTAGCATTTCTGACCCATTGCTTTTTCTTAGAGCAATTCCTGTCTCTTTGTTTTACATTCAGGGACCACTAAGCCTTGAACTGAGACTAAAGAATAGTGTCACGTGTGGATTTTTTTTTCAGATACGGTATCGAATTGGGCAGGAATTATCCACCATATTTTCACCCCTATCCTTAACTAACCTGAATTTAAAATTTTCAGCTGTTTCGAAATATTGGTGAGCTTTTCTAGTGCTGCTAAACCTCGAACACCCAGGACTTGCTACGGTATGCAGGTTAGAACTCGGCCCACAGAATGGCAACTGCATTTTATTTTTAAACACATAGGAGCCTAGCGGCCGGACGTACTATGAGACGCTCCTACATGGTGTTTTTGGTCACGGTGGACAGAATAGGTAAGGCTGAAAGCGTGTTTTTGACCGTGCAGCTAAAACCAGCAGTCAAGGACGTGCACGTGGAGTGGAGCCGCCAAGGACGCATGGCCGGACTTTAGTCAAACCAGCAGTCCAGCTAGCATTCCCTCTGATCAACTGCTTTTGATGGTGTTGTTCCTTGCGTACGTGTTACGTACAACCATGCTCCTAATGATCCATGTTCGTCTTCTTTACCTTTTTTTAAGGATGTCTGACCCTTCACTTTTTTTCGAGCAATTCATGCCTCTCTCTTTTTTTCGTTTTTTCTTTTTCCTTCTTTGAAATGGAGATCTAACAATTTATCCTGTCTCTTGTTTCGTGATGATCACTACAATTTCTCGCACAAGCTAATCCAATAGATCGATCCAACAATTCATGCATGATGAGTAGTAATGGATGGCACACTAGTCTTGTAAGAGAGAGTAGAGAGAAAACTTATGTTTGGATAATGTTAATAGGGCAAGCCAAGATGAGGTTTTATAGGAATGAAATGGTGGTGACAAGGATATAATAATCATCAATTAATGAAACTATTATCTATAATGCTTATTATGAATATTGGTATTATTAACAACCATTAGAGGTACCCCTTATCGTTAGAGTTTACAATAACAAAGGAAGATTACGATCACTTCAAGGTTGTAAGGCCTATTCCGACCACCTTTTGGTTGTAAGATCTACTACGACTATTTTATGGTCGTAAGCTTTGCTACGACCAGATCAACTACGGCCATCCTATAGTCGATGAAACCCATAGACATGTGATCCCGATCGACTAGGGACTCTGTACGCCACGCTCATTCATGCGTGGTAGTTAATGCACGTGTTGTTTGTCTCTGACATAACTGCACATAGTTCTCCGTGTCTCTGGTGTAACCGCATAGCGAATGTGCAGGAGAGTGTTTCTCTGACAATAATCGCTGCCAACGTGCGCAATCAGCCAACTGTCAAGACATCTCCTGACGCACAACAACTGCCACCTCTTCAAGAGATATATAAGGGGTGACGCCGGTGGATAGAGGGAGAGAGGACTAGAGACTGTAGAAATTACAGAAGCTATTAGCCTTAGTTTCGGTAGCTTGTTTCACTTTGTAAACACATTCAATATAAGAACACAGAAGTATGATTGTTTTTCTCTCTGGAGAAGACCTGAACCTGTCTAAAAAAACCCATGCCTCGTCTTGCATGATCTCGATTTCAGTGTCCGAGCATTTATTTCATAAGATCGATATTAAAATATTGGCACATGGCTTTTTGACCGTTGGGGAGAAAGGTAGAGGGAGGGTATCTTCCGGCAAAATCAAAAATATTTTGGGTGAAAATATTTTTGCATTAATTGTGGACACGGAAGGGGATGATCAAATCTTTTTACGCGGTTTTTAGAAGTGACATCACACTTTTTTTTCACGTTCTAATATAGAACTAGCATACAAGGATCCCAAGCGTGGGACACGCAAACGTCTTGTTCTGTTAATATTTCGGAGTTAATTTGACACCGAGATAGATGTGCCTAAGACTTTTTTGTTGGAACCAAGCCGAAGAAGACTAGCAAAACCACGTGAACATACCGGAGAACACACACACGCATGCTATCACATGAACGCACGCACGCACACAACACCAGGAGAACGCAAAACAGGAGACAACAAGATGATTTTTGCCGCTTGAGAAACTTACCTCTCCGCCTGGCATTTACTTCTATTTTATAATCATGGAATTACATGGAAACTTTGTGCTAAAAATAGCATCAGATCCTTTCCTTACAACGTGCTAATCACAGCTGTAAGATTATGAAAACAAATTCAGAGATATGGAAACAACTAAACGGAAACTCACGCCATGATTCGTGCATGTCAAGATTATGGCTAACAATTTTCCCCCTAATCTTGACACACCGACTCTAACTTGTTGCGGCAGTCGGTCTCAACTACGACTTGCCCAACTGATACTCGATATAGGATGGTGAACGCGTCTCCTCAATGTCCCGGACTCGACTCAGGATGGCGAACACACCTCCTCAACGTCTCGGACTCAACTCAACAGACTCGACTCAGGACGGCAAACACACCTCATCAACGTCTCGGACTCAACTTAGGACACACACAAATATGGCACCGCAACCGCCTAGTACCAACACAACATTTTCATCTTGGCAACGCGTAACACATCTTGCGTTCCACCGACGTGTAGGCTCCTCCTCGTCACGGAGCCGTATGCACCGTGCAGTGCGTCGGTCTTGCCGCATCGAGCAACCACGCCCCACCGTGCGCTCCGTCACTGCCGCGCCTGATGCGTCGCCGGGATCTTCCCTATGCGTTCTCCCATTGCACGCTACGGGAGCCCACCGCTCTGCCGTGATGCGTCGCGCTCGCGCTGTAGCAGCGCCTGCGCCGCCACGCCGTATATGCCACCCCGGGAGTCGAGATCACCTCTCCTGAGGAAGCAACTTTGAGCCTAGAGCTCTGATACCACCTGTTGGAACCAAACCGAAGAAGACTAGCAAAACCACGTGAACATATCGGAGATCACACACACACGCATGCTATCATATGAACGCACGCACGCACACAACACCAGGAGAATGCAAAACAGGAGATAGCAAGATGATTTTTGCCGCTTGAGAAACTTTCCTCTCCGCCTGGCGTTTACTTCTATTTTATAATCATGGAATTACCTGGAAACTTTGTGCTAAAAATAGCATCAGATCATTTCCTTACAACGTGCTAATCACAGCTATAAGATTATGGAAACAAATTCAGAGATATGGAAACAACTAAACGGAAACTCACGCCATGATTCGTGCATGTCAAGATTATGGCTAACATTTTTGCACTCAAGGTAATTCCTCAGGCGCTCGTTCCCTAGTTAACCTGAATTTTCTCTTCTAAGAAAATAACCTGAATTTTCAGCTGTTTTCGTGTATTGGTAAGCTTTTTCTATTGCTGCAAAGTGCTGAACAGCCGCACCAAATCTAGTGCTGTCCCTAATTAACTACCTGCTAATGCAACCTCTCCACACTAGTGTACTCTCGAAGCCCAATTTCTTCGGCCGTTAAATGGTTTGATTTGAGTTCCATGATATCTGAATGAATTCTTTTAAAAGAACAATTTGTAGCTTTTGTATCTGGTACCCAGGAAGGATTATTACTGGAGAAAGTACTCCAGTATGGTCAAACACTACTTGGACATTGAAGCAGAGCTGCAGTTGGTTGACAAGCTCCAGGCAGAATTCATGGCCGCTAAGGGTGGCATCTCGGAACAATTAGAGAAGACGAACAATTAGAGTAGACAGACATGAAAGAACTTGGCTTAAAAAGGTCTGATCCTTGGTTTTTTAAAAAAGGGGTCTGATCAATTTAAATATGTTATATTGAAGACAAGTCGACGAGATACTTATAAATCTACTAATTTGTTGAGAAGTTTTTTAGACAATTTCCTATATATATATATATATATATATATATATATATATATATATATATATATATATATATAGAGAGAGAGAGAGAGAGAGAGAGAGAGCTGCCAAAATTCAAAACTAAATACGGTACCCACATAACACGATGATTAGATACCTGTGAATGGGTTTTCCATGTTAATGACTTTGGAGATAATCATGCATGTTTACTATTAATTAATATTTGTAAACATGGTCATCTCCAAAAAAACGTTCTTTATGACAAGTAAACATGGTTCTTCCTCAAATGATTCAATGGTCTATGTTGGACGCCCATCATGCACCACGTGTACTTTAATTTCATGTTGTTGTCCTTTGCGTGTTCATGGTAATATTCCTGATACGTGCTCCTAATGATCGATGCTCCTCTCTTCCTTACCTTTTTTTTAGGATTCCTGACCCTTTACCTTTTTTCTAGAGCAATTCGATCCTGTCGCTTATATGTTCTTGATGATCACTACATTCATGTCTCTTACTTCCCTTCTCCCTCTCTGTTTCGCTTTACGGGATACATATGAAGATCGTGTAAACTAAGAATTCATAAGTTCTTGGGGAGTTCTAGAGTTGTTCGCTAATTAATATGCAAGTACAATGTTTTCTTAAGAGTTTAGCAAGTATACTTAATCACTTTAGCTAATAAAATTGCTAATTTATAGATAACTAACAGGGTGTCCTGCGCATTTGCGCGGCTAGATTTGTTTTAAAGTTTTTAATGTCAAATGATATAACTTAGATGCTTGAAAATATATTTACATGTCACGTAGCTATTTAGATTTTTAAGACATCGTAAACATTAGAAATGACAATAGAAACTTGAAGAAAAACACAACTTGAGGAATGTAACTGATGTATGAGTTTTGATGGAAGAAAATCTCTAGCATAATAAATTAACCACTCTCCATCATGTATGCATAATGTAGCTGCATGCCTTTATTTTTTTCTCCACTATTTACTCTTTTCCAAAATATTTGCATGCACATGTACCTCTGTTAATCTCAAACAATACGTTGATTATATATACAACAAATTATCTTATTAGTTTACATGGTATTAGAGTACCTTGCCCACGTATACACCGATGCACCATGGGTGACTTACCTTGAACTTATCTTCCCTCACGTCGGTTGCCCTACCGAACCGTGTGTCTTCTATCTCTTCTCTCCGCCACAGTTTTTCTGTTTCAATCTCCAACAGCAAACCCAATTCTTGATCGATATCTCTTAGCTGCTAACCTCTTCCGATGCAATACTCTAGCATATAGTTATCTTCTACTTCTCTCCAATTATTGTTTAATACTAACCGTTGTGACATCAACACGCATACATGCAAATGTCGCTGATCCTTGCCGGGGACATCCTCCGCACTCTCTCTGGTGGCTCCGAGCTTATTCCTTACTATTGCGCCATCTCTACTCTGAGCTTTTTGCTCTTTTGTTTATGTACGCTCGTGTTTATATTCGTATGGATGCATGCATGTATATACACATGACAATATTAAACTTGCTCGATGTCTTCTTCTACCATGTTGGTCGCTCCTCTTCTACGTTGTCCAACTTAACGATGTGGCTTCCTCACTAACTGCTATGACCTCCCATCTTCACTGATGCCGGTATGTCTACTTTAGTCGCTGTCTAACGATATGGAGAACCTTTTTGCCATCGCCGGCGACGCCATGTCACCAACGATGGCAGCTCCTAGCTACGCGATAACCTCAAATAGTCGATAGCTCATCTTCAATACAAAAGCTTCATCTCCTCTTTAGTTTGGAATTCATATGGAAATAGAATTTCAAATTTTCTTTTATTTTTGTCCCTAATTTAAGTTATTTTTTGTTGGAATTCATATACTAATCCAATTGTTAATTTTTATTTAATTTTTATGCTGAATTAAATTTATTTATGGATTTTAATTTGGAATTCAGTATCAAAATCAAATTGCCAATTTTAATTTATTTTTATTCCCAATAGCGGTTATTTTTTGTTGAAATTGCTCAACAATGAAATTGTGATTTTTGTTTAATTTTTATTCTGGTTATATTTATTAAGGATTTTACTTAGGAATTTGTATGTAAATCAAAGTGATAATGTTATTTTATTTTTTGTTCTGAATTTTAGTTATTTAAATATTTTACTTTGGCATTCATATGGAAATCAAATTGCAAATTTTAAATTTTATCCCAAATTTCAATTATTTTTTGTTGGAATTCGTATACTAATCCAATTGCTAGTTTTTATAAAAATTATTTTGAATTACAGCTTATTAGGGTTTTTTTTGGAATTAGTATTGAAATCAAATTTCTTATTTTATTTAAAATTCAAATCTAGGTATTTTTGTTGGAATTAGTATACTAATAAAAAATTATTTTGAATTATATATTTTTTGAAATTTTACTTAGGAATTAGTATTTAAATCAATTTGCTAATTTTATTTTATTTTTGTTCAATTTCATTATTTTTTGTTAGAATTTGTATACTGATCCAATTACTATTTTTAAAAAAAATTATTCAATTATGTTTATCTAGTGATTTTACTTAAGAATTCATGTCAAAATGAATTTGCTAATTTTATTTTATTTTTTATTCCGAATTTCAGTTATTTTTGTATTGTACTTGACATGGACTCTTATTTCTATATTGTACTTGACATGGACTCTTTCGTTTAATCTAGATCGTTATAATCTGGACCCACTATAATCAACGGTGTTGATATTTCTCTTTTTTCCATCAATTAATGTGGGAATTTCTAGCCCTTGAGAGCGAACATGGTGACTTCTTTTTCTATCGCTTTAATAATATAATAGATTGTGTCTAAATAGCTAGCCGCATATGCAACCCACAATTCGGTGGGCTAGATTTAATTACAGTTAAACCAATGGATGTTATATCTCCAACCTATGTGAATAAAAATACAAGATAAACTCTCATTAAAAAATGCCATGAATTTCAATTTTGGAAGATTAGAATTGAATATAGTATATCAGGCTGCAATTTGGTGCGCAAGACATAGAAATAGCTCAGGTAAAGGTAACAAGAGACGAACACTGCTATCACACTGGAGTAGTAGTTTATTAAGCCGCACAAAAAGAGCACACTCGGCTCACCTCAAAAAAGGAAAACAGAAAATCACACACCATGAGGAGCAGCAAGCGATTAAAACACACCGATTAATCTAAACAAAGCAATCATGGAACGATGCAACGGAGGTAACACGGTAATGCACGGGCAAATGAAACAGACGTGTGGGATCACACTAATTCTTCTGCAGGATGATCGGCTCTGCCTACGGCTGCTGCTCCTGCTGCTGCTTCTTTTTCTTCTTCTTCTTGAGGAGGCTCCAACCTTTGAAGCATGTCCGCCAAGGTCTCCATTGAAATAACCCGAATTTCTCTTAGAGTAAACATAATTAAATGCAATTTCATATTATATACTAGTCAATGACTAGAAAACCATATATGATATTAAAGGATATTGATGCTTTATCGGATATCCGTGTTGTTGATTTATCAGATATCTTCCGGTTATCCTATCAAATACGGAAATGGTGCGGATATTGTTTTTTTCATATCCTAATTCATATTTATCGGATACGGATCAGAGACTAAAAAATGGTGTCATGTATGGATTTTTTCCGAATACGGCATCGAATTGGGTAGGAATTATTCGACCTGTTTTCACCCCAATCCTTAACTATCCTGAATTTTAAATTTTCAGCTGTTTCAAAATATTGGTGAGCTTTTCTAGTGCTGCTAAGCCTTGAACACCTAGGACTTGCTACTGTATGCGGCTTTGAAATCAGCCCACGGAATGACAACTGTATTGTATCCTTTAATTGCTTTCTATAAAAGCAGGGAGCTTTCGTCTTTCAAAAAAAAAAAGGTGACTAGCGGCCGGACGTACTACGAGACGCTCCCTCCATCGTGTCTTTGGTCACGGTGGACAGAATAGGTAAGGCTCAAAGCGTGTTTTTTTGCCGTGTAGCTAAATATGGGTGTGCACGTGGAGCTGCATGCCAAGGGACGCATGGTCGGACTTTAGTTGGGCCCTCGACAGGTAGAGAAACAAAGAGTGAAACCTGCAGTCCAGCTAGCATTCCCTCTGATTAACGTGCTTTTAGGCTCCCAAATCGTGGCTCCCACTGATGTTGTGTTGTTCCTTGCATGTTTGTGGTAATATTCCTGATGTGTACTCACATGTCCGTGATGATGTTCCTCTTCTTTACCTTTTTTTTAGCAATTCCTGTGTCTTTTGATAGCTAGAGAAACAAAGAGTAAAACCAGCAGTCCAGCTAGCACTCTCTGATTAACTGCTTTTGATGGTGTTGTTCCTTGCATACGTGTTAGCAGTATGAGGGAAGTCCTCTCGCCCGGCGTATGGACGAGGAAAGTCCCCTCCCCACAAGAGCGGACAGTAAAAATGACATTCATAGAGTGGCCGATCGAACTTAGTGATCTTTGTTTTTTTTTCAAAGCAAGACCTTGGCAATTCAATCTTTGTTCTAGCCAGGCTATGCTATAGTTGGCTTTAGTTACAGTTAGGCTCTCATTGATGTTGTTGTTCCTTGCGTGCTTGTGGTAATATTCATGGTGCGTGCTAACGTGTTCGAAATGATACTCCTCTTTTCTTTTTTTTTACTTTTTTTAGCATTTCTGACCCGTTATATTCATGGTGCGTTCACGTGTTCGAAATGATACTCCTCTTTTTTAGCATTTCTGACCCATTGCTTTTTATTAGAGCAATTATGGTCTCTTTGTTTTACATTCAAGGACCACTAAGCTTTGAATTGGGACTAAATTAAGAATGGTGTCACGTGTGGATTTTCCCGATACGGCATCGAATTGGGCAGAAATTATCCACCCTATTTTCACTCCTAACCCTAACTAACCTGAATTTAAAATTTTCAGCCGTTTCAAAATATTGGTGAGCTTTTCTAGTGCTGCTAAGCCTTGAACACCCAGGACTTGCTACGGTATGCGACTATGGACAGAATAGGTAAGGCTCAAAGCGTGTTTTTGGTCACGGTGGACAGAATAGGTAAGGCTAAATATGGGTGTGCACCTGGAGTGGAGCCGGACTTTAGCAGTCCAGCTAGCATTCCCTCTGATTAACTGCTTTTGATGGTGTTGTTCCTTGCGTACGTGTTACGTACTACCATGCTCCTAATGATCCATGTTCGTCTTCTTTACCCTTTTTTTAAAGATGTCTGACCCTTTACTTTTTTTTCGAGCAATTCATGTATCTCTCTTTTTTTTCTTTTTTCCCTTTCTTTTTCTTTTGAAATGGAGATCTAACAATTCATCCTGTCTCTTTTTTCGTGACGATCACTACAATTTCTCGCACGAGCTAATCCGATAGGTCGATCCAGCAATTCATGCATGATGAGTAGTAATGGATGGCACACTAGTCTTATAAGAGAGAGCGTAGAGAGAAAACTTATGTTTGGATAATGTTAATAGGGGAAGCCGAGGCTAGGTTTTATAGGAATGAAAGGGTGGTGACGAGGATTTAATAATCCTCAATTAATGACACTATTTATCTATAATATTTATTATGAATAATGGTATCATTAACAACCATTAGAGGTATCCCTTGTCGTTAGAGTTTACAATGACAGGAGAAGATTACGACCACTTCACGGTTGTAAGGTCTATCCCGACCACTTTTTGGTTGTAAGATCTACTACGAAAATGGCCGTAAGGTTTGCTACAATCAGGTCAACTACGACCACCCTATTGTCGATGAAACCCATAAACATGTGAACCCGAATGATCAGGGACTCCGTACGCCACGCTCACTCATACGTGATAGTTAATGCACGTCTTGTTTGTATCTGACATAACTGCACGTAGTTTTCTCTGTCTCTAATTAACCACACCTGCCAACTGCTGCGTGGTAGTTAGTGCACGTGTATTGGTAAGCTTTTTCCAGTGCTGCAAAGTGTTGAACAGCCGCACCAAATCTAGTGCTGTCCCTAATTAACCACCTGCTAATGCATATGAACAGTTGAAGACTAGTGTACTGCGGCACGAAATCTGGAACCCCATGCATGCACATGCTCTGTTGGACGCCCACGTTCGTAGGTTCATTGGATTTCACATTGTTATTTAATATAATATTAAATGCTGTGGCAATCAGGTTGTTGCAATCAAACTTTCCACGGGTACAGTAATAAATTGCTTACTTGTGAGTACTAGAGACTTAATTTGATGCAGGACATGTAATATATATCACTTGGAAATTGGATGAAAGCAAGGTCGGACAAATAATTTAGTATACCCATCAAAATCCTCCGGTCTTAATTGGAGGCATAATTGGGCGCAGGTCGGCCAGGCCACGTCGACGTCTTTTTGTGAGCCGTCTGATCCGGTTTCAGTCCGTTTTATCACCGTTGGATCCTTCGCTGAATCTTGCCTTTGCGCGGGCCTCTCCACGCACGACGCGGGCTCTCGCCAGCGATTTTTTCCGCGCCGCTTCGTCGACGCGGGCCTCACCAGGCGCGCTTTTTCTCAGCGCGCGGAAACGCGTGCGTAGGCTGCTAGTAGATAAAAAGGTGAGTAAGTAAAACAAGCTATACTAATAGTCAAGCGTTTTGATCAGCGTTATTAGGTTCTCAATTACGCTAGAACTTTTGATGCCCCTTTTTGTTGCGTGTTTGTCAAAATATCCTTCTTCTGATTCTGACCAATGCAGAGGGGTTCTGTATTTTCTTCCATAAAGCGCTTCAAATAGGGACATTTTCAGACTTGACTGAAAACTGTTATTGTAGGCGAACTCGGCGTATGGTAGACATTTTTCCCGTTCTACGGCAAATTCCAAGGCACAAGCTCGAAGCATATCTTCTAGAATCTGATTTGATCTTTCTGTCTAACCATCGGTCTAAGGATGATACGCTATACTGAAAGCTAGGTGTGTTCCAAGTGCGTCATGCAGGCTAGCCCAGAAAAGCGTGGTGAACTGAGAACCTCGATCCGAGACTATCCACTTGGGTACTCCATGTAAACACACGATACGAGCCATATACAACTCGGCTAATTTGTCTCCCTTGTAGGTTGCCTTTACAGGGATGAAATGGGCAACTTTAGTTAGTCTGTCAACTATGACCCACACCTAGTCACATCCGGACTTGGTTCGAGGCAGACCAGTAATGAAATCCATTCCGATTTCTTCCTATTACCACTGAGGGATCTGTAGCGGTTGAAGCAATCTTGCTAGTCGCTGATGTTCGGCTTTGACTCGCTGACACACATCGCAATAAGCTACAAACTCGGCGATGTCTCTCTTCATTCGTGGCCACCAATATAGAATCTTTATGTCTTGATACATCTTGGTGCTGCCTGGATGTAGGGTGTATGCTGAGCTGTGCGCTTCCTTCAGTATCAAATCCTTGAGTTTCTTATGGTGGGGAATAAAGAGATGTTTCCCATACTATAGGACTCCTTGCTGATCTTCGATCATTTTCGGAATAAATATTTTTTTAAAAAGTAATTGGATTAGTATACTAATTCCAACAAAAATAACTGGAATTTGGAATAAAAAATAAAATAAAATAAACAAATTGATTTCGATATTTAATTACAAAGTAAAATCACCAATAACGTAATTTTAATATATATATATATATATATATATATATATATATATATATATAATTAAAAATAGCAATTGGATTGATTTCCATATGAATTGAAAGTAAAATACTTAAATAAATAAAATTGAAACAAAAACATCATCAATTTGATTTCGTACTAATTCCTAAGTAAAATCCTAAATAAATATAACTCGTAATAAAAATTAAACCAAAAATAGAAATTGGATTAGTATACTAATTTCACCAAAAATAAATTGATTTTGAAATAAAAATAAAATAAAATTAGCATTTTGATTTTGATACTAATTCAAGTAAAATATATAAATAATCGTAATTGGGCATAAAATTAAATAAAAATTAACAATTGGATTAGTTTACAAATTTGAACAAAAATAATTGAAATTAGGGACAACAAATAAAAGAAATTTTTAATTTGATTTTCATACGAATTCCAAAGTAAAATCTCTTAATAACTAAAATTTCGAATAAATTAAATATAAGTTATAATGAAGATATCGTGAATGGTGTCGGAGGAGACCACGAAAGAGTGCAATGATGTTGATCTGTCCTACAAGAAGACATTGACCCACAAGAAAGCAGATAGCCGAGGCAATGGCGGCGAAAATGAGAACAATTCTATGCTACTCACCTTAGCTGTTCGACAAGGACAATATCATGCTGCTCGCTGGAGCCGTTGAAGAGAAAGGCAGAAGTAAAAGGAGCCAAGTGCTGTGATGACGAATGGTGAGCATCGGCATTGTTGAAGAAGTCAATGGCCAAAGAAACTCGATAATGGGGAAGACGTAGCAGAGAGGAGATGTAGCTTTGGATTAAAGATGAGCTATCAACGGTATGTGATCATCAGGTAGCTAGGAGCATTAGTAATGACTGCTAAGATAAACAATTATGCCCTCGCCGATCGCAAAGATCTTATGGTACTTACTTTTTTCTTTTAAAATTCTCTGCGCAGTCTGAAACCATCCACAAAGCAAAAGTTGTGTTTTGAGGAGAATCATACAAGAAGACATTAGCCGAGTTCCTACAGAGTTGTACCAATTTTCTTGGTGGTAAATGCAATTTCGCGATGTGAGAAGCCTTGTGATAGTTCAGTAATTCGGGCAGGGGAGTGGAGCAAGAGCCAACCTCGCCAAATCAGCATTGACGATGGATCACCTATCACAAACATGGACTTTGATGAGACGGCGCTTCCATTCCCTTATAGCTGCGAGAACGCCATAAGGGCCGCGATAATTGGTCTGCTGATGGTGTGGATCTTCGTTGCATTCCTTGCTGGGATGAACGACCCGCAGGCCCCCTGAATCGCTTGGCAGATTTAGCCATGTATGTCAGGAGTTACAGAACTACCTGCTAACTTGAAGCAGCACTTGGAGAGAGGTTGTTAGTAGTGTAGCATTAGCATATATGTTGTTGCTAGGTGTTGTTTTTCTTGGCAGTTTTTCTGGGTGTCCTGCAAGTCGGCACATAGTGCTCTGGCTGCCAACATTTTAGTGCAGATGAATTAAATTTGTGTGTGTTTGGCAATATAATGTTTTACAGTGCAATCAAGGCAAGTCTGTTTGTACTACACATGTTCGTCTATTGCAGTTTATATGATGTTATTAATATTATTGGCTACTGTTTTGTCTTATCATCCTACTTTGACCTTGAGTCTTCGTACTGCCAAGATCGTTGTTAGTGCGGGTAAAAATCACGTGCTTCTGGCAATTGTAATGTTTCAAGGTTCACGAACTCCAGCAATTTAGTGGTCTGTTCGATTTGTGCTCGTATCTGGCTCCATGGTGGCAACGACGTCTCACTATCGTTTCAGGCTCGATGATGGCGGCGGTGGGCTGCTAGGCTTCACGTCGAAACGAACGGAAGCGAAGCGTCGTGACCCAGATCAGATCGACTCGACCCAAAACGAAGCAAGAAGCGATATATAGTGGGCTTGAGCCAGTCTCGGCCGGCCCATGTGGTGAGTAGATGCACCACATGGTGAAATGTGAAAGAATTACTGCACACAGTTGTACCCAATGTTTACTTGCCAGTTTTTAAAGGGATACACACACACACACACACACACACACACACACACACATATATATATATATATGCCCTGTTTGGTGCAGCTCCGGATTCTTATTTTTCAAATTCTGCTCCTGATTCTTCAAAAATCCACTCCTCTAAGAATCTAGAGCTGTCAGAGGAAAGTGTTTAGCTGGTAGGTTGGCTCCGGATTCAAAAATGAGAGGATTGTATGCAAAATGTCTACACTACCCATGGTTTTGACACATGTATATTGTTTTGTACATATTACTAGCTTATTTATGTGGTTCCTTTGTATGTTGTTTGTTGGAAGAATAATTTTACCCTTCCACTTGTGTTCGGTTTTTACACCTACAACATTGTTATTTTGGATATTATTTTGTTAAGCGTCTAGATTCCACTAATAGCAGTCCATCTTCATGTTTTACCAAACTTGATTCATATATAGAGAGAGCGCAATTAAGTAAAAATATAATTTTTAAGGTATTTGTCCATGTTTTCTAATTGCTAATAGCTTTTAAAGAACATGGTTATGTTCTTGATGCATGCATGGTTAGTGTTTAAAATGTGATGTCCGTATGTATCACCATCTTTTAATTTCTTGATTCGCTTTATGTGTTAAACGAAAATATTATTTTTATAAGGTTTAGGGTTCCGTTGCAACGCACAGACATCCTATTAGCGTTTGAGTTGAAGTAAGTTTTATAGCGAAGGAAAATTGTAATCAGTTTGAAGTGTGTTATATTTGTGCTAACTACATCAGGAAGTGAGATATATTTGGAAGTGAGCTAATCAAAATTTTCTACTTCATTTGCAATTAAATTTGTGAGGGCATGTATCAAACACCATCAATGTGATATATTGTATGCTAAGTCGGTGATTTTTGGTTTGTTTAGCTCATTGGTTGCCATGAGGGGTAGAGGTACACATCATTTCAATGGAACACTTGATTGCCAGCTGCTGGCTGTTTGCATGTGATGTTGACGTGAATGAGTGCAAGGCAAAGGGATCTAAAGGTGCACAAGTTGTAAAGGTTTGTAAACTCGGTTGCAATTAGCTGGATGTACAAAACTTGGTTGTAATAGAATGTATAAAGTTTATAGCATGCACCAGCTCCTTGGATTTGTTGTATTGAATGAATAATTTTGATGTAGTTGAATGAGACAATTATTTTGCAAGTAGAGATGTCATGATTCATGCTGACCGAAAGAATCAATACATCTGCATGTTCTTTCGTGACTATTTGTCTGTTTTCGCCATCTGAATATGTTTGACGTACTAAATTTATTCTACATGGTTGTTTAGTCAAACCTGCAGCAAGTAAACCTTCTTGGCTCTGCTACAAGACATGGAAGTTTTAACTTATAAATAACAATAGGGAGATTGGTGAGCTGCAACAATATATTCTATACAAAAATTGATTTTCCGTTGCAACGCACGGGCACATGACTAGTTTAATATAATATTAAATGTTGTGGCAATCAGGTTGTTGCAATCAAACTTTCCACAGGTACAGTAATAAATTGCTTACTTGTGAGTACTAGAGACTTAATTTGATGCAGGACATGTAATATATATCACTTGGAAATTGGATGAAAGCAAGGTCGGACAAATAATTTAGTATACCCATCAAAATAGATAAAAAGGTGAGTAAGTAAAACAAGCTATACTAATAGTCAAGCGTTTTGATCAGCGTTATTAGGTTCTCAATTACGCTAGAACTTTTGATGCCCCTTTTTGTTGCGTGTTTGTCAAAATATCCTTCTCCTCATTCTGACCAATGTAGAGGGGTTCTGTATTTTCTTCCATAAAGCGCTTCAAAGAGGGACATTTTCAGACTTGACTGAAAACTGTTATTGTAGGCGAACTCGGCGTATGGTAGACATTTTTCCCGTTCTACGGGAAATTCCAAGGCACAAGCTCGAAGCATATCTTCTAGAATCTGATTTGATCTTTCTGTCTAACCATCGGTCTAAGGATGATACGCTATACTGAAGCTAGGTGTGTTCCAAGTGCGTCATGCAGGCTAGCCCAGAAATGCGTGGTGAACTGAGAACCTCGATCCGAGACTATCCACTTGGGTACTCCATGTAAACACACGATACGAGCCATATACAACTCGGCTAATTTGTCTCCCTTGTATGTTGCCTTTACAGGGATGAAATGGGCAACTTTAGTTAGTCTGTCAACTATGACCCACACCTAGTCACATCCGGACTTGGTTCGAGGCAGACCAGTAATGAAATCCATTCCGATTTCTTCCTATTACCACCGAGGATCTCAGAAGGTTGAAGCAATCTTGCTAGTCGCCGATGTTCGGCTTTGACTCACCGACACACATCGCAATAAGCTACAAACTCGGCGATGTCTCTCTTCATTCGTGGCCACCAATATAGAATCTTTATGTCTTGATACATCTTGGTCTTTGCTGGATGTAGGGTGTATCTTGGTCAGGCGCTTCCTTCAAGATCAAATCCTTGAGTTTCTTCCGGTGGGGAATAAAGAGATGTTTCCCATACCATAGACTCCTTCGATCTTCGATCATTTTCGAATAAATATTTTTTTAAAAAGTAATTGATTAGTATACTAATTCCAACAAAAATAATCGAATTTGGAATAAAAAATAAAATAAAATAAACAAATTGATTTCGATATTTAATTACAAAGTAAAATCACCAATAACTCGTAATTTTAATATATATATATATATATATAATTAAAAATAGCAATTGGATTGATTTCCATATGAATTCCAAAGTAAAATACTTAAATAAATAAAATTGAACAAAAAAACATCATCAATTTGATTTCGTACTAATTCCTAAGTAAAATCCTAAATAAATATAACTCGTAATAAAAATTAAACCAAAAATAGAAATTGGATTAGTATACTAATTTCACCAAAAAATAAATTGATTTTGGAATAAAAATAAAATAAAATTAGCATTTTGATTTTGATACTAATTCAAGTAAAATATATAAATAACGTAATTGAGCATAAAAATTAAATAAAATTAACAATTGGATTAGTTTACTTAATTCAACAAAAATAATTGAAATTAGGGACAACAAATAAAGGAAATTTTTTAATTTGATTTTCATACTAATTCCAAAGTAAAATCTCTTAATAACTAAAGTTTCGAATAAATTAAATATAAGTTATAATTAAGATATCGTGAATGGTGTCGAAGGAGACCACGAAAGAGTGCAATGATGTTGATCTGTCCTACAAGAAGACATTGACCCACAAGAAAGCAAATAGCCGAGGCAAGGCGTGAAAATGAGAACAATTCTATGCTGCTCACCTTAGCTGTTCGACAAGGACAATATCATGCTGCTCGCTGGAGCCGTTGAAGAGAAAGGCAGAAGTAAAAGGAGCCAAGTGCTGTGATGACGAATGGTGAGCATCGGCATTGTTGAAGAAGTCAATGGCCAAAGAAACTCGATAATGGGGAAGACGTAGCAGAGAGGAGATGTAGCTTTGGATTAAAGATGAGCTATCAACGATATGTGATCATCGGGTAGCTAGGAGCATGCCATCGTTGGTGAGCGACATGGCATCACTGACGATGGCGAGAAGATTCATCCTATTGTTAGACAATGACTAAGGCAGACATATCGATATCAGTGAAGATGGGAGGTCGTCGCAGTTAGTGAGGAAGCCACATCATTGAGTTGGACAACGTCGAGGAAGAGGAGCGACCGACATAGGAGAAGAAGGCATCGTGCATGTGTATATACATGCATGCATCCTACGAGTAGAAGCGTGGGCATACAGAAACAAAGAAGCAAAGAGCTTGTAGTAGAGATAGCGCAATGGTAAGGAAAAGGCTTGGGGCCACTAGAGAGAGAGCGACGGGTGTCTCGGCAGGGATCGACGATATTTGCACGCATATACGTGTAGATATCACAACGGTCATCATTAAGCGATAATTGGAGAGAAGTAGAAGATAACTATGTGATAGAGTATTGCATTGGAAGTGGTAGCAGCTGAGAGATATCGATTAAGAATTGGGCTTGCTCTTGGAGGTTGAAGCAGAAAAATTGTGGCGGAGAGAAGAGATAGAAGACACACGGTTCGGTGGGGCAACCGATGTAAGGAAAGATAAGTTTAAGGTAGGTCACCTATGGTGCATCGGTGTATACGTGAGCATGGTAATATAATACCATGTAAACTAATAAGATAATTTTGTTGCACACAATCAAATGCTTGAGATTAACATAGGTACATGTGTTAGCAAACATTTTGAAAAGGAGTTAAGGGTATGCAGCTACATGATGTATAGATAATGGAGAGTGGTTAGTTTAGTATACTCATGATTTTCTTCTATAAAAGCTCATACTTCAATTACGTTACTCAAGTTGTATTTTCCTTCAAGCTTCTATTGCCATTTTTTTCCGTCAAAGCTCATACTTCAAAAACGGTGTCATGTGTGAATTTTTTTTCCGAATACGACATCGAATTGTGTAGGAATTATTCGCCCTGTTTTTAGCCCAATATATCCTTAACTATCCTGAATTTAAAATTTTCAGCTGTTTCAAAATATTGGTGAGCTTTTCTAGTGCTGCTAAGCCTTGAACACCCAGGACTTGCGACGGTATGCGGCTTTGAAATCAGCCCATAGAATGACAACTGTATTTTATTTTTAAACATAGGTGACTAGCAGCCAGACGTACTACGAGACAAAATGGGTAAGGCTCAAAGCGTGTTTTTTGCCGTGTAGCTAAATATGGGTGTGCACGTGGAGCTGCCAAGGGACGCATGGCCGGACTTTAGTTGGGCCCTCCCCAGAAGAGCGGACTGTAAAAATGACATTCATAGAGTGGCCGATTGAACTTAGTGATCTTTGTTTTTTTCAAAGCAGGATCTTGGCAATTCAATCTTTGTTCTAGCTAGGCTATGCTATACACTACCAGAAGTCCGGATTTTCCCGAGTGCCAAAATCACTCGGGAAAATAGACAAAACACTCGGGAAAATATTTTCCCGAGTGTCACACTCAGGAAATACCACTCGGGATAGATTGGTCGGGATAAAAACAGTTTCCCGAGTGTTACACTCGGGAAACTCTATTTTCCCGAGTGTATGAATATACACTCGGGAAACTCGAACACTCGGGAGAAAACCCTCCTCAACGGCTTCTCCACCGTAACGGGAATCTTTACCGAGTGTCAACACTCGGGAATACACTGAAGAAACACTCGGGAATGTTTCCATGTTTGACGGACGAAACCAGGGAAAAATGACACGTGTCGATCTTTCTCGAGTGCATCGCAAAAACGACACTCGGGAAAGCTCCGACGAATCCCACATGAAACTTGCACGGGTCAAATTGTCCCGAGTGTCGACACTCGGGAAATATTTGGTCGGTTTCCCGAGTGTTGACGCTCAGGAAATATTTGGTCAGTTTCCCAAGTGTCGACACTTGGGAAAATTTGGCACTCGGGAAAACGACAAATCAGCAGAACCCCATTTTTCACAAATTCAATAAAAATCCATTCCACAGCAATTCAATAGCAATCAAATAATCCATCCATCCATCCATTCCACAGCAATCAAATAATCCATCCATCCATCCATTCCACATCAATCAAATAATCCATCCATCCATCCATTCCACAGCAATCAAATAATCCATCCATCCATTCCACAAACAAAAGACATGATACATATAACAGTTCCCGAGCTCACAACATTCAAGTTCAAGTTCGAAAATGTAAGCATATGGCATGATACATATAACAGTTCGAAATAGTAATTTTATAGTCTTATATACATCAAACAAAAGCAAGTATCACTGCAACCATTTGCATGCATAGAATTTGCTGCTTCAATCTTCTGTGCACAAAAGCATCATTTTGCGAGTTCTACAGATAGAGCAAAACTTAATATTAGTGCCATCTTACAACAAAAGTTAGGAATTGATATTACATGAAAAGATAATTAACCAAACTATTGACAAAGCAAAAAATTCCTTTAAATCATGATGAGCAACCTAATAACATGGCAAATCGCTTAAGGGCATGCTCGGGTGTGGGCCACTAGCTTGTGGCCTAATTGATCATTTACTTATGTCATCTACAAAGACATGCAAGAGAAATTTTAGTATAATGATGTACTACTTGTAAAAAGGAATGAGTCAAACTATATATGGACTTAATTAAGAGGTGCGAGGAGTGATATTTTGTTAGATATATAATTACATGCATGGAATCCACTTGTATGATGTACCTTTTAAAAGCTCGCAAATTCATATGTTGACGTGCATATTAGCACCTAACAATATAGAACATGAAAAGCACAAAAGTGCTAAAAATGTTAAACTCAACTCTCAATATGTTGTCATTGTGAACTACCGATCAACATTTATGTCTCAAGCACTTATCATCAAATTCATAGAAAGGAGTGTACATACAAATTATTATATGTTGACACATTTCAAAAGAATTTATGATATAGATATAGTGAATTAGTTATATATGTAGCCATTTTTATCCATTTTTTTAGCAAGCACCTGATTGTGAATGTTTTCTAATATTGGTATCCTTTTAGTAGATCATGAAAATAGCAAGCACTGTGGTGGCCTCTCGGCGATGGACGATTCACATGATCTTCAACATTAGCACTAGCAAATTTCAAAGATTAGCAAGAGAAGCAACCGATCCCGCTGCTCCTACATTTTCATAAGAAATCGCATTATAAGAAATTTGCGATGAGCGACCAATAATTACATTGCATGTCATTTCAATGTCTTCTAATCAAGCACTCATAAGAGACTAACAATATAATAATCAAGATGCGCTACTAACCGGAGGAGATAAGTTAGGCAAAGGTTCCCCAAATAGAGGGCCATTAAGTCGAGTCCCGTCCCGAAAGTGCTCGTGATATTTGTTTGCACATTGCCATACATTAGCCAAGTACGAATATATATATATATATATATATATATATATATATATATATATATATATTGCATATTACTTTGTTATTGTACTACCACGCCGAACTAACTCGCAGGAGCATTTGCTCCAACCACGCTTAGCCTCAATTTCTGTCATGCAATGCTACCAAGCTCGTAAACACGAGACTCAATCCCATGTGATGGTCACGGTCAACTTTGAAGGTGTACTTCATCCGTTGATGCAGCACTCGTGGATCGGACCTCCGAGAGGGTTGTCGGTGTGCTAATGTAGCCAGCACCCATGAAGAAACGACCATGTTTCTTCCCTTTCCACCTTTGTACACAGAGTCGCGTTTAGTGGTGAATTCATGACGTCGTAGTCCGGCCATGAATCTCCTTAGCAAAGATCAAGATATGCAGCCTATTGGACAAAATCATCAGGGAGCGAAAATCATTAGGGACAAAATGATCAGAAATCGCACCAAGTTCTCTGTCATACCGGATGCACCAGTGCCCTCGATCACCCTCCTAGCTTCTAAATATGCCTCCATATCGGAGACAGCCTCTGCTTTGCTTTTTTCCTCGCACCCAAAAAACCACGGCGGTCAATAAATATGTATCGCAACATACAATCAATATGAACATGTTGACCTACCAGTTCTTCTTGTAACGAGCCATGGAGGAGCCGCTTGACGATGTGCTGTCCCGCCCATCAACAATCTCCGCTCCCTAGCAAAGACGAGAGTCCTCAGAACCATCGCTCGTTGCACCACCTCTCTTGGGCAATCTGCGCCATGCATCTTCACACTTAAGGGCCCACCAAGGTATTGCCTAAATTAACCAAGTGTTAAATATGAATAAACTAGAATTGATTGTAATCAAGGACATCGCTTTGTACAGCTTGGTTACCCGCATGTATTCGCCCAAAGTGATATATGCTTGGCAAGCCTCGGCCCTCTGAATTTGTCATCCAAGGACTTGTGTGTGGTAACAGATCACCGCTTGGATGTGTGCAGAGATCATCTGTGGGATCACTTTTTAACACAATTACGCAAAGACTCTCCTAGAATCGACTTCCTATCCTCAAATTTCATCGAAACCACAACTACAATCCAAGAATAAAGAATTGATAAAGAATAAGATGATTAAGTTAGTTGATGAAAGCGAAAATGAATTGATAAAGAATAAGATGATTAAATTAGTTGACATTTATTACTTGGCTACTAAACATCCAAAAGATCCTGATCCAATATTGATGTATCTAGTTTTCGGGTCAAACACTCTTTATTTTGATACTTTGTAAAGCCTAAGTTCACTACATGGCAAAGTATATTATACTTGAATAGTTTATCTTTCTACCCTCCCAACAAATCTATATTGAACATGATCTGATGATAAAACAATATCCAGTTTATCTTTCTGCCCTCCCAACAAATTAGCCTTTGTGCCCTCCCAACAATTGAGAGCAAGATAATTGTAGACCTTAGCATCCTATAATTAGTCAAATATTAGTCACTTCATATCCATCCTTTCGAACTAATTAACCTAATTAGTTTCTTCAGGAAGGTTAATAAACATTTGTTGTTAGCAGATGCTTGCGATGACATGGATAATCCTTGTGAATTAACAAAAATATCCTAAACTTTACAAAATGCAACATATTAATTCATCGTGGTGGTAAGTTAGTATAGTAACTAAATTGAGACTCGAGAGTTGTGACCAATTCAACCCTAACATGCATAGGAACACATAGAAGCAGATTTGAATATTCAGTCACTTACCCAAAAACTTTCCTCCACCCACTGCAAACAGTTGTCAAATGGAACCTCTCCTTCAACAAGGGCGGTATCTTCATGGCCTTGTAGTGGCACCATGTCCGTGCAGTGCTCCCGCCTCCTCTCAGAGGTGACCAAGCCAGGAAGTGCCATCGAATCAACACGCCAATTATGCCGCTCGAAGTCTACATTTCTCACCCCGCCTTCTTCTTGCCATTGCTCGCATATTAGTTTTTTGAGGTATGCAAGTAAGTGGGCTAAATTAGTGAAAGTGTAAACAAGCATTTACGTGTCGCCAACAGAACGATGATGTCTTCTCCTCCTCTCGGGTTGGTCGTCAGGCAAGTTCGCAGTCCTCGCATCCAAAATTCTTGTGCCTCATGGTGCTCATCCTCCTCACCTCCACCTCAGGTGCTCTTCCTCCTCACCTCCGCCTCAAAGGCTCATCCTCCACATCATCAAGACGCGAGGGTCATGGGTACTAGAGGTAGACCCCCCGCTGCCCCCTCGAGGGGCCACGGCTGCCCCTCTGCCTCCTCGAGGGGCCGTGGCTACCCCTCTGCCTCGTCGAGTGGCCACGGCTGCCCCTCTGCCTCTTGGAGGGGCCGCGGCTGCCCCTCTGCCTCCTCGAGTGGAAAACAAGCGTCTGCCTCGACTAGAGTATGCTGCCTCTTCGACGCCACTCATTTTTTGGTGTCCTGAAATGAAATGAAATAAAATAAATCAATTAATATAGCGCAATGAAGTAAGCTCATAGAAAGACGTAATCAAGTAAGCTCATACAAAAAATTAAAAACATGCAGCAAATAGATGGAACACATACAAGATCATGCTTAGAAGTAGTCGTCTACAATGGGATCCTCCGCAGATGGGCCCTCTAAAAAGTCATCGTCACTATCATGAGGTGTTGACTCAACCTCATCCCCTTCGGTGCCATCAATGTGTAAGCGATTAAGTAGTTCCAAGTCCTCTTGGTTTACAAACTCATCGGCATCGATTTGAATATCATCCATGTGATCATCCTCTTCCCCAATTATTATTTGAAAAGTTCCTGGTAGCCCATCTTCTTGAAAGAATAGGTCAACACCATTGTTGGTCTCCATGTTGTAGTCCTGCTCACTAGGGGTAGGTAGTTTACCATATGGTTGCACCTTATGTACTACCCACCAATCCACTAGACTACTCATAGTTTTGCATGGGTACGGGATGTAGTATACTTGGGTGGCTTGCTGAGCCACAATAAATCGGTCATTGCCTGGTAGGATTGATTGATGTGCAACTTCAACCAGCCCAAGTGATGTATTCCGTCTGACTCCCCTAAACAGATGGAACCAATGACATTTGAATAACATAAGTTTGAGATGTCTGCTACCATGGAAATATAGTTTAATTATTTCTTTAATTACTCCATAGTATTCAACAGGTGTATTGCTCCCATCTTGTCCTATAGTCACCAATCCACTATTAATTGTTGTTGCATTAGGTCGCTTCCTCTCATGTGTCGATGTTCGAAATGGTACCCATTCACATCGAGGTACTATAGGACAAAGACCCGAGTGTGGCATCCTTGAGCAACTTGCCTCAATTCACGCTCATAGACTTGTCCTTCAAACTCTACAAAGATAAATAGAATGGGTTTCATGTATTAGTTCCTCTTTACTTAGTAAATATTATGTGCAAAGGGACTAGCTAATAGAGAAGTTACTTTCGATAGAACCAAGTCGGAAATTCGGTTTACAATTCCCAAAGACCCTTCCTAAGAAGGGTCTCAACTTGTTTTTCGGATGGGTCTCGACGTTGCTTCCACTTGCTCCTAACAAATTCCTATAGGCAACAAGACAAGTAGATTAAAACACTCATGCATCAATTATTGGGAAAAATAATTGTTGCATACCTAATGTAATCATCCACTTTGAGAGGTTGGTAAAGACATACAACATCACAAATCAACCACTCATCTCGCGATAAAACTTTGGGAGTACCACCGCTGAAGTGTCACCTCTTCCTGAAGAGGCTAAGTTGGCAATTATTATGAGGGATGCCAATATTGTATCGTGAGGTTTGATTGTGCACCATGCGAACATTGTCAGCAAAGTATATTGATGTGAAATGGGAAATTTCCTCAATTATGTACGCCTCCTCTATGGATGCTTCAACACGCGATCGATTTTTTGCTTTGCCTCGTAGTTCCTTTTGTTCCCTCTCAATTGGATACATCCACCGGTTTTGCACTGGTCCCCCCCATCCTAGCTTCATAGGGAAGATGGAGAATCAAATGTTGCATTGGATTGAAGAAGCCAGGTGGAAAGATCTTTTCCAACTTGCAAAGCAACACAGGTACTTCACGCTCCATAGTTGACATTACCATGGGATCGATAAAAGAAGCTCAACTCCGCCATCACTTGCCAAACACACTCGGGGACGTAGCCACGGATCATCACAGGCAAAAGGCGTTCTATGAATATGTGGTAGTCATGGCTCTTTAGGCCATTGATGCGCATGGTAGCTAAATTCACTCCTCTCCTTAGATTTGCTGCATACCCATCAGGAAACTTTAGGGTCTGAAACCATTCCAAAATCTCCTTCCTCTGAACCCTAGTTAGGCAATAACTAGCTCTTGGCTTCTCCCACTTGCCAGTAGCTGGCTTATGGATCATATTCAGACAGGACCTATTGCAAAGCTCCTCTTAATCAAGGCGAGCCTTCACATTGTCCTTCGTCTTGTCTGGAATGTCAAAGAATGTGCTAAATATGGCCTCTGCAATATTCTTCTCATTATGCATTACATCTATGTTATGGGGAAGAATGAGCTTATGGAAGTATGGCAGCCGCCACAAACTTGGAATGTGAGTCCAATTGTGCTCCTCGCCATATTTATCGAACCCATCACCATCATCAAGAGGCTTCAAAGCATCTAGCCGCACACTAACCTCCTCACCGCTAGACGACGTGGTGGTCCATCATGGACAGCAATATTGGCCATAAATCCAGTTGTGTCACTTCTGAATTCGTGGTCAATTGGAAGGAATTGACGATGACAATCGAAGAAGGAGTGCTTGCGACCATGCTTTAGCCAACAGCCACGCAACGTCTCCCTATAGATTGAGCATGGCATTTTCCCATGTACAGACTACCCGCAGAATATCCCGTACGCCGGGAAGTCGTGCATGGTTGTATGGTACGCGACCCGCATGGTGAAGTTCTGTTTCAATGCTCGATCATATGTCACTATGCCTTGTTCCCAAGCATGTAACAATTCATCCACCACCGGCTCCATGAATACACTCATATTCTTCCCTGGGTATTCAGGACCAGGGATTATCAAGGAAAGGAATATGTACTGCTTCTGCATGCAAACGCCGGGTGAGAGGTTAAGGGAATGACAAACACAAAGCTAACAAATTGATGGCGCAGCCCCATACCAAATGGGTTAAACCCATTAGTTGCAATTGCAATTGAACGCTCCGAGGCTCCGCGCAAACTCTACATAATCTCGGCCAAATTGCTTCCATGCTTCACCATCGATGGGTGGACCATCTTGTCATTATGGTACCGACGACCATACTTGTGCCATACCATTTGTTTGGCGTAAACCTCGAACATGTATAACCATTGGATTCGTGGCACAAATGGTATATAGCGAAGTATTTTTTACGCCAATAGGAAGTCGCCTCTTCCGACCATCACCGAGTCAACCTCAACAAACCTAGACTCACCACACTTATCACAAAGATCTTTGTCCACATTCTCATTCCTAAATAGCATGCAATGATTTGGACAAACATCTATCTTCTCATATGGCATATTTAGTGCGCTTATCAATTTCTTGGCCTCATACAAGTTAGCGGGCAGTTTGTGACCATCTGGGAGAAGGGTGCTAAACACGCTTAAGAATGCATCAAAGCAAGCAATGCTTGTCTTTGGCCGAGACTTGACAAAGAAGTAGTCGTGGTGATGGCATCTAGTTGGGACACTGTGTTTGCCCATGAAGTGGTTGACTCACCATGACAACATATCAAAGAAAGCCCTTGTTGCGTGCTCCGGTTCTTCCTCGGCAGGGCCCATATGCATGACGACATCATCTAGCATGTCTTCTATCCTACTCTCATTGTGGCCGCCATCGTCCGCTTTCTTCCCTTAGCACATCCGATCGCTACGCTAGACTCGCCGTGATAGACCCACACGGTATAGCCTCGCCTAAATCCGTACTTGCACAGTGTGCGATCATTGTTGCCCTCATTTGTGGCCGTGTGTTCGAACAACGAGAACAAGGGCACAACACACTCCGCCCATTACTCCTAGCAAATGCTCGATCCACAAAATCACGACTTTTCCATCCATTCTGGGTACAACACCCATCGCTTCTCGCCCAAAGTACATCCAACTACGATCCTCACCATCCTAGTGTGCAAAACATAATGCATATTTTAATCCAACTTTTATTTATGTCAAAATTACAACTACAGAGCTAGCTAGAAGCTACCCTATGATGCATGCCCTATATATGTACACTAAAACAGATTGACATGAAGACAATATACATGATCAACAGAGCATAAAAACACTTTCTTTCAATATATATGAATACCATTATTTATTAACACGTTAATGTAGCATTGTAATAACAAATATCAATCCACCATAATGGACAACACAAAAGAAAATAAGCAAACTTTATTTCTTTTTCCACTTATCCATTACCTTATAGTACTTTGAGCCGAGGGAGCCGAGGAGCTACGGTGGGGAAGATGGCTGCACTGTGTGTCCTGGGGAGGCAATCGGCGAGGAGGCGGCAAGATCAGAGGCAAGCACCGAAAACAATCAAGCCTCAGCGAACTGTAGTATCTACTGACTAGTATTGAAAACCATGAGCTATATTAGGATAGAATCGGCACTTAAGCATCGAAATTTAGACAAAACAAAAAAATCGCTACACACAAACTAATTAAGTTTGCACGGGAATGTGTACGTTGAAAGTGTTACGTAACCAATCGTGGTTTCATGTTTGTCCATATTGATATAGCTCAACAAATTGTACCAGAGTGTCATTTTCTAGTACTATACCCATTAATAACCCAAAAGGGAAGAAAATATCAGCTCATGAGTACTTAACTTTCTATCTCTATTCCAATTCCTACTCAAGTGATCTTTTTCCCTAGTAGAAGATCATCTACAATGAATACTTATTTACTTGGTACACTATACTTGCACAATAACTATATATATACTACCACTAGTAGTATGTATTAGTATCTCATAGGCCTATGGTTGGGCATTTTTGGTAGATTCGGCGGAGTGTATAAGCATCAACTTCTACACAGAGGAGTAGTTTTAAATTTGTCGCCTACCCTTTCCATCACAATAGTTAAGGGAGTAGTCTAGCCCTAGCCCCTCGCTAAAATGTAGGATATGTTGCTCTTTTGGTTACAAAATTAGGGTGACAAGAAGATTTCTGGATGTGGACCCCACATAGATTGCCAGGGCCCACATAGATATGGATCACATGCTGAGATTTAGTCGATCCAGCTGCTGATCAAGCAAGACTTTTCCAGTCTCTAGAACACGGCGAGTCAATCATGCTAACAGTAAACTTAGTATAGCAAATTACTAGTGTATATAATCCATAAACCCTAGAAGCAAATTAGTGTAAGGCACGAGAGTAATATGTTCGAGAAATCCACAGTTCGACCCCCTTGATATATAGTTGATATCCCCACAATTAATATATAAGACATGCGATTAGTCAGACCAGCTAATTAAACCACATTTTCTTTCAAAGACATTAGACTAGAACTATCTAATTTTAGAGACAACTGATCGATTGCAAGCTAGCGTGCCAACACAAAACTTATCAACACACCCTGATCACTCACACAACAATAAGCCCTCGGCCAGAGCTCTAATGCAAGGCACCATCCCACAGTCCCACTAGCTAGCTAGGCACATGCATGAAAATGAAGCTCTATTGCAAAGTCTCATTAGTTAAAGAAAAAAGGACGTCGATCAGGTTGAACAAGAGCATGTGCTAATTAAGGGTCATATCAGAGATAGGCTTATAGGCAATGCTGGGTTAACAGCTAGCACACGTCAAATTAATGTCACAACTTGCCGACCCTACCATTTATTCTTTCACATATAATATATATGGGCCGCTAGTTGTTATTGTACACACTTTGTTCTAATGGCATCTAGCTTTTGACTACTGCACACTACAGGTTACATTGGTAGTTTATAGGTACGAATTCTGTGAATCTGCAAACTAAGGTCTCTCACCCAATCATTTGGATTTTAGTACAGGGTCCTGAGTACTCGCTCTCTTACCCCTCCCATTATTTGAGCATGCATGCATATATGCTACATCAACACAAGAATAGATTCACACACAAAAGACAATAGAGATATCCACTTCTTGTGAGTAGTAGTCAGTGTCAAAGTTTGATCATAGACCAACTCACCAGCTTGAGATCGACGATGATCTGCAAGCGGCGGCGGGCAGACGAGGAGGCTGGCGGCGTCGGCGTTACGAGATGGAGGCGAGGCGGTGGGGAGGGGGCGGCAGGTCCGGATCTGAGAGGGAGGTGGAGGCGGCAGAGGAGGACGGGGAGGCGTGTGAGACCCCGACGTTTATTAGGCTCATAATACTTAGTCATCCAATTGACCCTAGTATTATCAACCAAATAAACCAGTCTCGAGAGATGTATACTCCCGAATGCAAGATACATACCTCACAACAAAAGAATGTATCAATTCCATACAACACATAGTACATAAGCACTAAACCGAAGTTAATATTAATAAGGAAAAGCTATTACAAAAGAGGGCCCTTAGGCCAAATAGCAACAATTCTACAAAGATAACAATGAAGCAAAAGTGCCATAAAGATGGCTATAACACAAAGCCAATCAAGTGTGCCTTAACCCCTAGGCATCTCGACCGACCGCCAAGCTAGTCGTCAAGAAACGCAACACGTAGCACAAAAGAGAGGCTCTTGGAGCTCTCCTTCTTCCTCTGCAACAAAAGCCACAAAAAATGCCACAACCACGCGAGATGAGTACATAAAGTACTCCAAGACTTACGTGTGAGATAACAGAACTATAAATAGCTACATGCAAGCTTTATTTAAGTGGATGGGGCTTTGGACTCATTTTAGCATAAAGCAACATTTATTTGCAATAACATAATAGATTGAAGGCAATTTGGCAAAGCATTTTTAAATGTTGAAGTAACAACGAGATAATAACATAATAACAACAACAAGAACAATCTCGAAGTGACTAACCCAAGTCACCACAACAATAGCATGAACTCCCGCTCATACCAACCATGTCAAGTTTTAATTAAAGGTTGTAGTCTAGTCTTGAACGACCTTACCAAGCATGTCCATAACCTAGGGCGAGGCTATTCAATAGTTTTATCCCTGCAGGTGTACCACTGTACCCACACGCCGACCGCCTTTCCATTAGGCACACTACCTTTGGTATGCCGCACGGCTAAGTCCTACGAGACATTTCCAATGGACAATGCTAATTCGAGTCGCACAACCCACGGAGAAGGAGACATCACACAACCTTCCCGGAAGCTAATGCTCCTCCCACATCACACACACATTTTATCTTTAAAACACACCAACCGAGCGACCCCAATTAACACCGCCAGAGTACTTAGTCAAGAGGGTTCCATATGCCCTCGTGTGGTTAGTACGCTAAAATCGCTGGCTTAGTGACCCAAGTACTCGGTCCTTAGGGACCCAGCATACCACCACATCCAAAAACCACGCCATCCATCCAATATGCCCAAGTCTAAATCAATCTTTTATTTTCAGTTTTGATTTTACAATTAATCAAAGCACAAGTGCTGGACATATAGGAGTAATAATCAGTTTTGAGTGATCAAGACCATCGACTAAGTCGATGATCGCCCATTTCTACCGATAACTAAGCATGTCTAAGCAATTTAAATCGAAACTACTAAGTGATAAGAGCTCATCCAACGAGCTCCCACCACAGCAAATAACCTAGGCTCATGGTAGTAGAGGATAAACAATTCCTACAGATTATGCAACTATAGGCTTGCTAGCGACATTTAACACAAAGTAGCATGCATACATAGAAGTAAAACAATATATTAAGCTTTAAAGTAATGGGACAATGATGGAAATGATCAAACTGCTTGCCTTGTTGTTGCTGGCCAAGTTGTGGCAGAGGGTCACTCTCGGGATCACCACAAATGTCGGCCCAACGGAAAAGCGAGAAAGAACCGATAAGAACGATTTAAACACAACAAAGACAGCACAACAAACGAACTCCAAATTCTCTGAATTTTCTACAGAAACAAGAGGGTGATTTTTAGGGAATTTTGCAACAAGAACCAATTGATTTGGATTCTCAATGCAAAAGTTATGAGCAAAACAATTCTGCTCAGCCCCTAAAATACCAAACTGCACTATTCATTAATTTAATTATGAGGCAACATTTTCTAGAAAAGTGGTGAGGCTGAGATTTTTATTGTAAAACCAGCACCTCATGAGATGAATAACACAATTGAGTTCACCTCATTTGGAGCTATATTGCACTTTCTACAAATTTTCAAAAACAAGAACTTGAACAAAATTATAATGCACAAGTCCTCATTTTCCTAACAGCAACATGCTCAAAACTAATTTTCACAGTAAGACCATCAATGGAGGAAACCAACAAAGTTGGTCTCACTCAAAAATAATCTACAGAGCATTAGTTTTGTATTTTACAAGTTAAGCATTGATTTAAGTGTATATTTTAAAGTTGGTTTTAAAATCTAATGGCAAACTGTGCTCTGGAGTTGAACTCAACTTACAATCATTTTTGGATTAAAGTCAAGTCCAAGACAGAGCTAACACAATTTGAATGACCTCATTTGGAATTAAAATGAAAGAGATATGAAATTCTAAAGTTATACCTTAATTCAGGTTTAACTAAGACCTCACCGAATTTCTAAAACTCACAAGGGTATGGGAGGACGTGAGCCACAGATCTTAGACCCAACGGCTCAGACCTCCCAGTGAACAACGCACACGCCAGAGGTCCAGAGGTCCCGACCTCCTAGTAACGCACATGCGCGAGGTGTGGAGAGGTCGGGGTCAGAGATGCGAAATCCAAATGACCACAACATAGAAAGGAGGTCCTAATGCACCGGATCAAAGGGGCGGTCCTCAACGGTTGAGATCTTCCAAAGGAAGGTCCAAACTATCAAGATCTCCCCGAGGAAAATCTACATCGCCAGACCTTACGGGAGGTCCCGGACGGTCCAGATGTTCCAAGGAGGTCCTTGATGGTCCAGATCGTCCGAGGAGGACCTTGACGGTCAAGATCTACCCGGGAGGTCATGAACACCGAGATAACCTAGGGAGGTCTCTACGCCACTGCACCTCCAGGAGGTCTCGACGGCCACGATTGCGCAAGGGAGGTCTTGGGCGCCCAGATCTCCTCGGAGGAGGTCCGGACGCCCTGCACTCAGCGCTTTAACTTCAAGCACGCCGCTGGACATGAATAAATGCGCCGCCGGACATCAAGGAGGTTCGCTACGCTGGAGGTCTTAAATGCACGCATTAAAGGGTGGATTTAAGGCGCTTAAGACATCCAATGATTACAATGATTGGAACACATGATTAGCGATTAAACATGGAGGATTTCGTCCTAAAACGACAACGACGCCGCCGCTGTGTCCGGCAAAACCCGAAAGAAAGAAGTGATCCTCGCCGGCGATGTAGAGCCCGCCGCGAGATCCACGATACCGCGGTCCGCAATAACCATGCGCACCCAATGGTCCTCCTTCAACGGCGGCGACGGCCTTGAACGCCGCCGAGCCGGAGAGGTCAAAAGATGACCAAAGACGGCCAAACTACGAAAATGCAAAATGGAGCTCCGCGCGACAATCAAGCGTGTGCCAAAACTTAAGCTCCGCAACATGCATTCAGCGGTGCCAAGAACTAAAGGACTAACAGGGGAGCACTGGAGGTCCTAAGGTGCCGGGAGGTCGTGGAGGTGATGACCGGAGTTGGGGAAGACAATGAAGCTGCACTCACGGCACCGGCTCCAAGCTCACTTTGTCCACCTCTCAAAAATGCCCAAACAAAATAAGTTAGGGTTATTCCAGGAGGTTTGGGGAGCACAAAGTGAGCAAGGGTTGAAGAAGGAGCCACTGAACTCCCCGAGCTACCGAGAAGCTCCAAGGACTTCAACAATGGCAGCCAAGATGGGAGGTGAGTGAGTTAGGAGCTCACCAAACATCGGTATGACAGCTCCAAGTGTGTAAAGGAAGCCAACGGGGAGCTCGAGTGGACACTTATAGCCTGAGGTGATGGTTATGAGTCGGGCTAAGCTCCATGGTGAGCTTAGCCCACGGGTTGGTCCATGGGTGGACAAGACATAAAGGTTGACAAGGGGCGGTCCGAGTGGACATGAGAGGCGGAAGGTGACCAAAGATAAATGCGGGTCAAGAAAGAGTCATAAAGGTGCAGAGGCTCGGCGCGCGATTAACTCCACCGCCGAGCACGATGCGCCAGAGGAAGGAGAAGAACAGGAGGTCCTTATGACCGCTGGATAAGACACGGGAGGTCCTAACCATCGGATCTCATTTTGAACCGTTATGCTTTAAGTGGTCGGGTGGAGGTCCCACCACACGATCAAGGATGGGAGGTCGTGGCCCTCCGATTTCATAATCGCAAAAACGCACGTGAGGAAAAGGGACAGAGGTCCAAAGCGTTGATCTCCATCCAACGGTGCGGACCTCCAAAGTGAGGACTTAACCGCACGCGATCAAAAGGACATGAGGGGAGATCATGGCCTTTGGATTTAAATCCAAGGGCACCGACTGATGGGGAGGTCTGATATGATGCGCAATGTGCAAGGGAGGTCAGACCGTTAGATTTAGATCTAAGGGTTCCGATCAAAAGAGGTGGAGGTCTGAGCTTGCATAACGCACAAGGGAGGTCAGGCCTTTAGATTTAGATCTAAGGGCTACGATCTCACGTCTTGCGCCGGGAGGTCAGTGCGATAAGACAAAGGAGGAGGTCGTGACCGTAGATTTTAATCTAACGGTGCACAACAAAAGATGGGGAGGTTGTGAGTGCTTGATAGCACGGGAGGTCGTGAGTCGTTGGATCGATCCAACGGCCACGACCTTGGTTAGGTGGGAGGTTTGTTTAGTTTAGGTTGAGAGGAGGAGGTCGGGCCATGGATCTTGGATCCAAGGGCTGTGACCTCACGTGGTGGGAGGACCTGATCGAGTATGTTGAAGAGGAGGTCGTGGTCGTTGGATTTGATCCAACGGCCACGACCTCAACAAATGGGATGACCTCGCTGCGATGGTTTAACAAATCGAGGAGGTCTTTGAGGTTTAACACACGGGGGAGGTCATGACCATGGATCTTTGATCCAACAGTTCACGACCTCATGAGGTGGGTAAGCTTTGCGGTGTTGATCATGAGGAGGTCGTGGCTGTTGGATGTAAATCCAACCACCATGACTGATCAAGGTGGAGATGAGGTCTGGCGAGGTGCGGACCAAAGTTGGGCTGGACCAACTTTGAACATGGCTAGCCCAAGGAACAGTGTAGGCTTTTAAATTTAGTTTTTAACAAATGAAACTTAGCAGAATTATTTGAGATAGCAAATGAACTCCAAATTTAATGAAATTTTAACTGGAGCTTGCTGATAATGAGATCAACCTTGCATAAAATTTCCAGAGGTTATTATGCAATGCATTTTTCTCAGGAAATTCATGAAGGTTGTTTAAAGGATTGTTTTGCCTCCAAAATTATCAACAAGTGTTACAACTCATGATATTTTTCAGAGGGTCCCATATCAGTTTTGGGACCAAGGAAAATACTTTCCAACTGTTGGGCACAAGATTTTAAGATAATTGGAAAAGGAATTGACTTTTGGTCAACAAGAGCTTTGTGTTTTGGATTACACAACTCTTGGACAAGAATTACATAAGATTTTAGGGTTTTTCAAGTTGTGAGAAAAAGTTTTAATTTCTACACATATAATTATACTTGATTAACCCTAATTATACATTTGGGATGTTACAAAATCTCCCCTTACGTAAATCTCGTCCCGAGATTTGGCTCACTCGAGAAAGAAAGATGGATAGTCCGCACGCAGACGCATCTTCTCTTTCCCAAGTAGCCTCATCCTCGTAATGGTTTGACCACTGAACTTTAAGGAACTTGATGGTCTTATTCCTTGTCCTTCGCTCGGACTCATCGAGTCTGCCAACAGGGTGCTCGCGATAGGTCAAATCTTCCCGACATCGAGGGTTTCCAACGGAGCTTCCTCGCTTGGAACACGGAGGCACTTCTTAGTCGGGACACATGAAAAACATCATGTACCCCTCAAGTGCAGCCGGCAACTCCAACTTATAGGCAACAGCTCCTTCTTCTCGATAACGCGGTAGGGACCGACATATCGAGGAGCCAACTTGCCCTTGACGCCAAACGTTGATGGCCCTTCAAAGGAGAGACTTTGAGATAAACAAAGTCATTAGGCTCAAAACGTAACTCACGCCGACGGCGATCCGCATAGCTCTTTTGCTCGATTGAGCAGCGCGCAAACGCCACGAATAAGCCGGACTTGGCGCTCGGCCTCATTGATTGAGTCCGCCAAAGAGAGGTCTCTCACCGGTCTCTCACCAGTTCAACGGGTTCTACACTTTCTCCGTATAAGGCCTCAAATGGTGCCATGCCGAGACCGGCCCGAAAGTCGTTGTTATAATAAAACTTCGGCGAATGGCAAGCATTTCTCCCAATGCTTCCCATAGAAAGGACACAAGCACGAAGCATGTCTTCCAAAACTTGGTTGACCCTCTCGGTCCGACCATCGCTTGGGGGTGATATGCCGTCTTTGAAAGCAAGACGAGTGCCCATAGCCTCTTGCAAGCTATGCCAAAACGAGACGTGAAAAGGATCCACGATCCGACACAATCGCCTTTCGCACACCATGCAAACTCACGATGCGGGCGATATAGAGTTCCGCCAAAAGACCTACCAAGTTCGGTCTTGACGGAAGGAAATGTGCCACCTTAGTCAATCGATCGATGACGACCCAAATGGCATCATTCTTCTTCGGGACGGGTAGACCGTGATGAAGTCCATTCCGATCGAATCCCACTTCCACTCGAGAATTGGCAAAGGTCAAGCGATCCAAAGAGACGCCGATGCTCGGCCTTGACACGACGACACACGCCGCACTTTCGACAACGAACTTCGCAATCTCCTCTTCATTCGGGTCCACCAAAATCTCTGGCGGAGATCTTGATACATCTTTGTGGCCCCGGATGAATGGATAAAGGCGAATCATGGGCTTCATGGAGTATTAAATTCCGCAACTCCATGTCCTTTGGAACCACAAGGCGTTGCGAACCTCACGACGCCATGCTCATCCTCGAGAAGCACTTGGTCGTTCCGTTCTTGACATTTGCCTTAATGTGGCTCACTCCAACATCCGATCACGGGCGGACTTGATCCGATCCACCAAGGTTGGTTGCACAACCATGGCAGCGAGAGAACCACGCTCAACTAAACCCAAGTTGAGACGCTGAAACTCTTCCGAAGAGCGGCCGAAGCTCCTCGACAACAAGGCATGGCAATGCGCTTATGCGACTAAGCGCATTGGCAACGACATTAGCCTTGCCCGATGGTAGTGTATACCCATGTCATAATCCTTGATCAACTCCAACCATCTCCTTTGCCCGAGGTTCAGTCGTTGGGTGAACAAGTACTTGAGGCTTTTGTGATCCGAATACACTTCACATCGACACCGATTAGGTAATGTCGCCAAATCTTAAGTGCATGAATCACAGCAGCCAACTCCAAATCATGAGTAGGGTAGTTGAGTTCATGAGGTCTCAATTGCCTTGATGCATAGGCCACTACCTTGCCTTCTTGCATAAGGACACAACCGAGGCCTCGACGAGAAGCATCGCAAAAGATATCGGTCTGCGATGGATATCGGGAAGAACAAGAACGGAGCGGTGGTCAAATGCTTTTGAGTATTTGGAAACTTTCCTCACACCCAGCGGACCACACGAACTTCTTGTCCTTCTTGAGCAACTCACATCGGCCATGATCTTGGAGAAGTTCTCGATAAAGCGGCGATAATATCCCGCTAAACCAAGAAAACTCCGCACATCGGTGACCAAACAGTCGACTCCATGAAAGAACATCGCGACCTTGCTAGGATCAACAAATATGCCTCCCGCCGAAAGAATATGGCCTAAGAAGGCCACTTCCTTCAACTGAATCGCACTTGTCAACTTCGCAGACAAATGGTGCTCACGTGCTTGCCTAACACAAGCTTGAGATGCTCGGCATGATCCTCATCGTTCTTGGAATAGATAAGAATATCATCGATGAAGACCACGACAAACTTATCCAAATACTCCATGAATACCGAATTCATGAGGTTCATGAACAAGGCAGAGAATTGGTTGTCGAATGACATGACAAGGTACTCATACAAGCCGTAGCGAGTAGAGAACGCCGTTTTTGGAATATCCTCGGTCGAATCCGAACTCGATGATATCCCACTCTCGATCAATCTTGGAGAAAACTCGAGCTCCAGCTTAATTGATCAAGAGATCGCCGATGCGGGCAAAGGATACTTGTTCTTTACCGTCACTTCATTAAGTGGGCGGTAATCAACGCACATGCGTAAAGTACCGTCCTTCTTCTTTACGAAGATTGCTGGACAACCCCACGGAGATGAGCTAGGGCGAATGAAACCCTTCTCTTGCAGCTCACTTAACTGCTTCTTCAATTCTACCAACTCGTTCGGTGGCATCCGATAAGGCCTCTTTGAGATAGGGGCGGTACCAGGAGCCAACTCAATGACAAACTCGAGGTCTCGAACGGGTGGCATCCCCGGAAGATCTGCGGGAAAGACATCAACAAAGTCACAAACTGTTGGGACTTCGCTAATATCTAGAGCGGGCTTCGCTTCAAGCGCGAAGAGATGCGGATCTAGCAGCTTCGGCGAAAAGCGAACCTGCTCGCCGGAGGGACTAGATAGAGAGATGAGCTTCCTGGCGCAATCGATTTGCCCCATGTGCTGGGACAACCAATCCATGCCAAGAATCACATCAAGACTCACTGAATGGAGAAGGATAAGGTTTGCTAAGAAACCTACGCCTTCGATCTCGATAGGGACATCCCTACACTCAGATTCGGCTCTCAACTCCGAACCAGGAGAGCGAATGAGTAGCGGGACCGACAATGGAGAGAAAAGAAGCTCTCCGATAGCAGCAAAAGACTCAGAAACAAAGGAATGAGATGCTCCTGAATCAAACAAAACAGTAGCGGGATGAGAGTTAACAGAAAGTGTACCTAGCACGACGTCGGGTGCCTCCTGAGCCTCCTCTGTGGTGATGGCGTTGACGCGACCACTACCCACGCCTTTGGGTAGCCGGACGATCTTCCGTCCCGAGCCGCACCACCTCGCCCGCGCCCTCCATTAGGACGAGGGGTCGCTCTCGCCTTCTTAGGGCATTGGTTCGCATAATGCCCCTTCTGGTTGCATGAGAAACATGTGACCCCGGCAGCCGGGTTATGGGGGCCGCTCTGCTGACTCGCAGGTGCACGTGACTGAGACACGGCCTGCGAAGGACGAGGAACAGGGGCAGGTGACCTCGGGGGCGCCGAAGAGTGAGAGTGGTACCCCGAGATCGCCTCAAGCGGGGACGGAGGAACTGCCTGGATGACTTATGGGCCTCCCACTTGCGCTATGGAGTCCATAAGCTCGAGCCGCATGCTCACGACAATGGCCTTGTCGACCAAGGTCTGAAAATCAGAAAGTCGACAATGGATAGCTTGTCCTCGGCTCCTCGGACAAGCCACGCCTGAACTTGGCACCTTAGCCATATCGGCCACATCCTCGAGCATAACGAGCTAGATGGTTGAACTCGTAGACATACTCCATGACTGAGCCACGCCCTTGCTTGAGCGCAAGAAACTCCTGCTTCTTGATCTCCATCAAGCCGGCAGGGATGTGAGCCCGACGGAAGGCAGTACGAAACTCCTCCCAAGAGACGGTGTGGTCTACGGGCTGCATGGCGAGAAAGCTCTCCCACCATGACAAAGCTGCACCCTCCAGCTGATGCGATGCGAACAGCGCCTTCTCGTGCTCCTAGCACTGCGCGATGCGAAGCTTACGCTCCACAAGACGAAGCCAATCGTCCGCATCCAACGGGTCCTCAGACCGGGAAAAGGTAGGGGGCTGAGTACGAAGAAACTCCGCAAGTCCTCCACGCGGCCGATGGGCATTCCTCGCCCAGATCCTCAAGCTCCGGTAAGTGCGGTGGTGTTGCGCGATGACGCCCAAGAAACTCTCCGGTCATCCGCGGTTGCGCCGATCTGAAGAAGCACCTCGGCCATGGTCGGAGGAGGAGGAAGCTCTCGTCCGGACCACCGATCGCCTTGGCCGCTACGAAAAGGCCCGCCATCTGTTACAAGGAATTTTGGTTAGCAACTAGACCCAAAAACAAAGCCTTAAAGAAAGCAAAAGCGATCGACTAGGGGAATGGAATATCACCCCAAACGAAAGCCAAAACAGCGAGTAAATCAACTTTAGAAGCTTCTAAAAGACTCTAAAAACAGCCAAGAAACTCCAAAAGAAGGCTCAACTTCTCAACTCAACTAACCCGTATTGAATGAACGAGTAATTGATCGAGAAGATTAAAAATCAGATTGTAAGATGAGATCTAAAACTATTAGAGAGCAAGGTTAATGCAGCGAAATAAGTGTTAGATACTTAGCTAACTAGTATCACATCTTACCCTTTTATTCCCACAAGTTTTTGTTGATTTAACCTCTCATTCTCTACCCTAATTGGAACCTTTGAGCTTGCTGTCCGAAATTGACGCTTGCTGTCCAGATTTTGCATCCAAGCTTCCAAATAAATTGTCCATTCCAAGCTTCAAAACCTTGTAGATGGGCAGCTAACCCTTCAATTTGCCAAACTCATTGATTCCCCAAAACCCCATTAATCGATAACAACTATTTTGTAGAAGGAAGAGAGGAAAACAACTTTTAAAACTCCAATTAGAGTGAGATGAGAAGAGAAAGCTAAGATAGATAAGGAGTAAAATCTGAGAATTTCCTTAAGCTTTCAAAACTCATTTGACACTTTAAAATTAGGTTTTCAAAATATCCTAAAGGCGACCAAGCTTGCGTTACTACGGTCAGTATAGCTCTGATACCAACTTTTGTGAGATCCCGACGCGTTTATTAGGCTCATAATACTTAGTCATCCAATTGACCCTAGTATTATCAACCAAATAAACCTGGTCTCGAGAGATGTATACTCCCGAATGCAAGATACATACCTCACAACAAAAGAATGTATCAATTCCATACAACACATAGTACATAAGCACTAAACCGAGTTAATATTAATAAGGAAAAGCTATTACAAAGAGGGCCCTTAGGCCAAATAGCAACAATTCTACAAAGATAACAATGAAGCAAAAGTGCCATAAAGATGGCTATAACACAAAGCCAATCGGTGTGCCTTAACCCCTAGGCATCTGACCGACCGCCAAGCTAGTCGTCAAGAAATCGCAACACGTAGCACAAAAGAGAGGCTCTTGGAGCTCTCCTTCTTCCTCTGCAACAAAAGCCACAAAAAATGCCACAACCACGGCGATGAGTACATAAAGTACTCCGCAAGACTTACGTGTGAGATAACAGAACTATAAATAGCTACATGCAAGCTTTATTTAAGTGGATGAGGCTTTGGACTCATTTTAGCATAAAGCAACATTTATTTGCAATAACATAATAGATTGAAGGCAATTTGGCAAAGCATTTTTAAATGTTGAAGTAACAACGAGATAATAACATAATAACAACAACAAGAACAATCTCGAAGTGACTAACCCAAGTCACCACAACAATAGCATGAACTCCCGCTCATACCAACCATGTCAAGTTTTAATTAAAGGTTGTAGTCTAGTCTTGAACGACCTTACCAAGCATGTCCATAACCTAGGACGAGGCTATTCAATAGTTTTATCCTCGCAGGTGTACCACTGTACCCACACGCCGCACCGCCTTTCCATTAGGCACACTACCTTTGGTATGCCAAGCACGGCTAAGTCCTACGAGACATTTCCAATGGACAATGCTAATTCGAGTCGCACAACCCACGGGAGAAGGAGACATCACACAACCTTCCCGAAGCTAATGCTCCTCCCACATCACACACACATTTTATCTTTAAAACACACCAACCGAGCGACCCCAATTAACACCGCCAGAGTACTTAGTCAAGAGGGTTCCATATGCCCCTCGTGTGGTTAGTACGCTAAATCGCTGGCTTAGTGACCCAAGTACTCGGTCCTTAGGGACCTGCATACCACCACATCCAAAAACCACGCCATCCATCCAATATGCCCAAGTCTAAATCAATCTTTTATTTTCAGTTTTGATTTTACAATTAATCAAAGCACAAGTGCTGGACATATAGGAGTAATAATCAGTTTTGAGTGATCAAGACCATCGACTAAGTCGATGATCGCCCATTTCTACCGATAACTAAGCATGTCTAAGCAATTTAAATCGAAACTACTAAGTGATAAGAGCTCATCCAACGAGCTCCCACCACAGCAAATAACCTAGGCTCATGGTAGTAGAGGATAAACAATTCCTACAGATTATGCAACTATAGGCTTGCTAGCTTACATTTAACACAAAGTAGCATGCATACATAGAAGTAAAACAATATATTAAGCTTTAAAGTAATGGGACAATGATGGAAATGATCAAACTGCTTGCCTTGTTGTTGCTGGCCAAGTTGTGGCAGAGGGTCACTCTCGGGATCACCACAAATGTCGGCTTCAACGGAAAAGCGAGAAAGAACCGATAAGAACGATTTAAACACAACAAAGACAGCACAACAAACGAACTCCAAATTCTCTGAATTTTCTACAGCAGCAAGAGGGTGATTTTAGGAATTTTGCAATAAGAACCAATTGATTTGGATTCTCAATGCAAAAGTTATGAGCAAAACAATTCTGCTCAGCCCCTAAAATACCAAACTGCACTATTCATTAATTTAATTATGAGGCAACATTTTCTAGAAAAGTGGTGAGGCTGAGATTTTTATTGTAAAACCAGCACCTCATGAGATGAATAACACAATTGAGTTCACCTCATTTGGAGCTATATTGCACTTTCTACAAATTTTCAAAAACAAGAACTTGAACAAAATTATAATGCACAAGTCCTCATTTTCCTAACAGCAACATGCTCAAAACTAATTTTCACAGTAAGACCATCAATGGAGGAAACCAACAAAGTTGGTCTCACTCAAAAATAATCTACAGAGCATTAGTTTTGTATTTTACAAGTTAAGCATTGATTTAAGTGTATATTTTAAAGTTGGTTTTAAAATCTAATGGCAAACTGTGCTCTGGAGTTGAACTCAACTTACAATCATTTTTGGATTAAAGTCAAGTCCAAGACAGAGCTAACACAATTTGAATGACCTCATTTGGAATTAAAATGAAAGAGATATGAAATTCTAAAGTTATACCTTAATTCAGTTTAACTAAGACCTCACTGGAATTTCTAAAACTCACAAGGGTATGGGAGGACGTGAGCCACAGATCTTAGACCCAACGGCTCAGACCTCCCAGGTGAACAACGCACACGCGCTCAGGAGGTCCAGAGGTCCTGGACCTCCTAGTAACGCACATGCGCGAGGTGTGGAGAGGTCGGGGCCGTAGATGCGAAATCCAGCGGACCACAACATAGAAAGGAGGTCCGGAACAGACCAGATCAAAAGGGGCGGTCCTCAACGGTTGAGATCTTCCAAAGGAAGGTCCAAACTATCAAGATCTCCCTGAGGAAAATCTACATCGTCAGGACCTTACGGGGGAGGTCCTGGACGGTCCAGATGTTCCAAGGGAGGTCCTTGATGGTCCAGATCGTCCGAGGGAGGACCTTGACGGTCAAGATCTACCCGGGGAGGTCATGAACGGCTGAGATAACCTAGGGAGGTCCTAAGGAGGTCTCTAACGCCACTGCACCTCCGTGGAGGTCAGGACGGCCACGATTGCGCAAGGGGAGGTCTTGGACGCTCCAGATCTCCTCGAGGAGGTCGGACGCCCCTGCACTCCGCTTTAACTCGCGCACGCGCTTGACATGAATAAATGCGCTACCGGACATCAAGGAGGTTCGCTACGGAGGTCTTAAATGCACGCATTAAAGGGTGGATTTAAGGCGCTTAAGACATCCAATGATTACAATGATTGGAACACATGATTAGCGCATTAAACATGGAGGATTTCGTCCTAAAACGACAACGACGCTGCCGTTGTGTCCGACAAAACCCGCGCAAGAAGTGATCTCGCCGCGATGTAGAGCCCGCCGGCGAGATCCACGATACCGCGGTCCGCAATAACCATGCGCACTCAATGGTCCTCCTTCAACGGCGGCGACGGCCTTGAACGCCGCCGAGCCGAGAGGTCAAAAGATGACCAAAGACGCCAAACTACGAAAATGCAAAATGGAGCTCCGCACGACAATCAAGCGTGTGCCAAAACTTAAGCTCCGCAACATGCATTCAGCGGTGCCAAGAACTAAAGGACTAACAGGGCGTACTGGAGGTCCTAAGGTGCCGGGAGGTCGTGGAGGTGATGACCGGAGTTGGGAAGACAATGAAGCTTGCAACTCACGGCACCGGCTCAAGCTCGCTTTGTCCACCTCTCAAAAATGCCCAAACAAAATAAGTTAGGGTTATTCCAGAGGTTTGGGGAGCACAAAGTGAGCAAGGGTTGAAGAAGGAGCCACTGGAACTCCCGAGCTACCGAGAAGCTCCAAGGACTTCAACAATGGCAGCCAAGATGGGAGGTGAGTGAGTTAGGAGCTCACCAAACATCGGTATGACAGCTCCAAGTGTGTAAAGGAAGCCAACGGGAGCTCGAGTGGACACTTATAGCCTGAGGTGATGGTTATGAGCTGGGCTAAGCTCCATGGTGAGCTTAGCCCACGGGTTGGTCCATGGGTGGACAAGACATAAAGGTTGACAAGGGGCGGTCTGAGTGGACATGAGAGGCGGAAGGTCGACCAAAGATTAAATGCGGTCAAGAAAGAGTCGTTAAAGGTGCAGAGGCTCGGCGCGCGACTCCACCACTCGCCGAGCACGCATGCGCCAGAGGAAGGAGAAGAACAGGAGGTCCTTATGACCGTTGGATAAGACCAGGGAGGTCCTAACCATCGGATCTCATTTTGAACCGTTATGCTTTAAGTGGTGGGTGGAGGTCCCACCACACGATCAAGGATGGGGAGGTCGTGGCCCTCCGATTTCTTAATCGCGAAAACGCACGTGAGGAAAAGGGACAGAGGTCCAAAGCGTTGATCTCCATCCAACGGTGCGGACCTCCGTGAGGACTTAACGCACGCGATCAAAAGGACATGAGGGGAGGTCATGGCCTTTGGATTTAAATCCAAGGGCACCGACTGATGGGGAGGTCTCGATATGATGCGCAATGAGCAAGGGAGGTCAGACCGTTAGATTTAGATCTAAGGGTTCCGATCAAAAGAGGTGGAGGTCTGAGCTTGCAACGCACAAGGGAGGTCGGGCCTTTAGATTTAGATCTAAGGGCTACGATCTCACGTCTTGCCGGGAGGTCTCAAAAGCATAAGACAAAGGAGGAGGTCGTGACCGTGAGATTTTAATCTAACGGTGCACAACAAAAGATGGGGAGGTTGTGAGTGCTTGATAGCACGGGAGGTCGTGAGTCGTTGGATCGATCCAACGGCTCGACCTTGGTTAGGTGGGAGGTTTGTTTAGTTTAGGTTGAGAGGAGGAGGTCGGGCCATGGATCTTGGATCCAAGGGTCGTGACCTCACGTGGTGGGAGGACCTGATCGAGTATGTTGAAGAGGAGGTCGTGGTCATGGATTTGATCCAACGGCCACGACCTCAACAAATGGGATGACCTCATTGCGATGGTTTAACAAATGAGGAGGTCTTTGAGGTTTAACACGGGGAGGTCATGACCATGGATCTTTGATCCAACTTCACGACCTCATGAGGTGGGTAAGCTTTGCGGTGTTGATCATGAGGAGGTCGTGGTGTTGGATGTAAATCCAACTACCGCGACTGATCAAGGTGGAGATGAGGTCTCACGAGGTAAGTGACCAGGTTGGGCTGGACCAACTTTGAACATGGCTAGCCCAAGGAACAAAGTAGGCTTTTAAATTTAGTTTTTAATAGCTGAAACTTAGCAGAATTATTTGAGATAGCAAATGAACTCCAAATTTAATGAAATTTTAACTGGAGCTTGTTGATACGAGATCAACCTTGCATAAAATTTCCAGAGGTTATTATGCAATGCATTTTTCTCAGGAAATTTATGAAGGTTGTTTAAAGGATTGTTTTGCCTCCAAAATTATCAACAAGTGTTACAACTCATGATATTTTTCAGAGGGGTCCCATATCAGTTTTGGGACCAAGGAAAATACTTTCCAACTGTTGGGCACAAGATTTTAAGATAATTGGAAAGGAATTGACTTTTGGTCAACAAGAGCTTTGTGTTTTGGATTACACAACTCTTGGACAAGAATTACATAAGATTTTAGGGTTTTTCAAGTTGTGAGAAAAAGTTTTAATTTCTACACATATAATTATACTTGATTAACCCTAATTATACAGCTTGGGATGTTACAAGGCGGCGCCGATGCGGAGGTGGGGAGGAGACGAGGGGAGGGCGGCCGGTCATGAGGTAGGGAGGAGACGAGGGGAGGCGGCGCCGGTCGCGGAGGGGAGGAGACGAGGGGAGGCGCCACGGTCGAGAGGTGGGGGAGGAGACGACGGGGAGGCGGCGGATGCGGCGGCGGCGGACGAGGTGGTGACAACGGCGGTGGAGGCGGTGGAGGACGGGAGGAGCAAATGGCGTCGGTCGTGGGGAGAGCAACATGGGGATTGGGAGAGGGAGCAGCAGCACAGGGGGATTGGGGAGAGGGGAGCAGTAGCGCGGGGGGGGGTTTGGGAGAACGGGGTAGCTAGGAAGAAAACGGGCGCGCGGTGTGGGGGAAAATGGCGCGGCCCTATTGTTTTATCTCCTGAGTGTTCAGAATTAACGACGCCGAAATAATTTTTCCCTCGTTGTTCTGGCCAAAGTTTCCTAAGTGTCGATCGGACACTCGAAATTACAATTTCGAGTGTTTTCTTCATACCGAGTGTTTCGTAAGGCACTCGGTAAGTTCCCGAGTGTATTATTCAAAACACTCGGGAAACTTATGAGCACTCGGGAAATTAGACGATTCTGGTAGTGATAGTTGGCTTTAGTTACAGTTAGGCTCTCATTGATGTTGTTGTTCCTTGCATGCTTGTGGTAATATTCATGGTGCGTGCTCACGTGTTCGAAATGATACTCCTCTTTTTTTTTTACTTTTTTTTAGCATTTCTGACCCGTTATATTCATGGTGCGTTCATGTGTTCGAAATGATACTCCTCTTTTTTAGCATTTCTGACCCATTGCTTTTTATTAGAGCAATTATGGTCTCTTTGTTTTACATTCAAGGACCACTAAGCCTTGAATTGGGACTAAATTAAGAATGGTGTCACATGTGGATTTTTCTGATACGGCATCGAATTGGGCAGAAATTATCCGCCCTATTTTCACCCCTAAACCTAACTAACCTGAATTTAAAATTTTCAGCCGTTTCAAAATATTGGTGAGTTTTTCTAGTGCTGCTAAGCCTTGAACACCCAGGACTTGCTACGGTATGCGACTATGACCCTTTTTGTTTAGGCTTAGGCTTTTTGGCTTATAGCTTAAAGTCAGCTTTTTGGCTTATAGCTTAAAGCCAGCTTTTTGGTTTAATCAGCTTATAAGCCTCTAAGCGTTTAAGCCAAACTTTGTTGTTTGGTAGTCAGATTTTTTGTATGATGTTGGCTTATTGAGTTGTGTGTGAAGGATGAAAAGTCTGAAATGCCCTTAAAGGTTTATAGGACCTTGTTAAGCATGTATTTAAACTGATTTTTTTTCATAGAATCTGAAAGTAAACCAAGAATATTGACGCCACCATTCTGTGTTTCTAGACAACAAAAATCGAGCATTACAAACAGTAGTGGACTAGATGCAACATACTAATCCAACAGAAAGGTCTCGGCCTCCAACAGTACTAACATTAGGGTCTCAAACACTCCAACAGTACTAACATTAGGGTCTCAAACACGATGAATTCTTTTCTTTAGACCTCAAATAACAAGTACAATAATGCATATTCTGCCAACATATTCTCATTTTTCATTACGGCAAATGAAAACACAACACAAATAGCATGAAGTCAGCCACCCAGATGCTACATGGAAATTACAGGACTTGAGCGGCGGTGTTCAGCTTCTCTGCTATGCTGATCTGTGTCCTTGTGATGCTTGACAGGTATACCAGAGCAAGACTATCTTGTAACGTAAAGGATAATTATTAATGATCCGCAAATGAATCAAGGCAGCCATTTAATAGTACTTGGAGGCATCAACAGGCAAAAGTATTTACTTGAATCCTGTCATTGAAAAGCTTATCAAATTTCCTACAATGTACAATGCCACGGTAAAATAATGACACCATATACAAAGTGCAACCATGTCACCTATAAATTTCCTACAATGTACAAAGCACCAACACCTGTCATACTTGGACCCTTTGCCTTGTTACTCGCCCACCATATATTGCTTGCCTAAGCGCTTAAGTCAAGCACTCTCGGTCCGCCGTTCCAGTCTTCGTCATCAGTTGGATGCTTTTTCTAGACCGTAGCGGTGTACATTCCTTAGTCCATGGAATCATCTCGCAACAATGTCTTGAAACCATTGATCTTTATCCTATTTTGCTGGAGTAAACTGACAACAATGACCTTTTTACCTGCCAGAACAAAAGAGGGTTAACAAATGAAATCAAAACTGAACTGAGCTAGCTTGCACAGAACAACCAGCTGACACCAAAGTCATGAGAGCACACCAAAGTCATGACAGTACTGTAATGTCAAATTTTGCATATAGCACAGTGGCGACAGTTCCTTTAAATTGACTTGGAAGCACTTCTTTGCATCTTCTATCACCTTTGTTGAATGCCGACGGATCTCACAATTTGCAAATATGGTCACAATAAGCAAGTACTCATCACAGCACAAACAGAGTATAAACACAGCAAAGAATCGAGACTAAATGAAAAGAATCCATCAAGTGGGTGCTCAGAGGGTTGCTGTACATGATGTCAAAGATGCTTACGTTGAGAAAACAAAGGGATAAATACACCCCAGCAAGCTTCGCTTGATGCTTAATTCAACCGGGACTATCAATGCAACTCAAATAGCTCATAGGGATTTAATAGGCACAGGTGATGGAGCAAATTCGACCATCCAATTTACATGCATAAGGTTGCTACATTCTGTTCAACTGCGCAGAATTGAAACTCCAATCTCAACAAACATCACCGAAGAACTACCATATTCACCAGTCGCATTCAATCAATGTAACAGGGAGTGAATATACAAAAGCAAAGAGTGCAAACATGAATACATGATTAGAACCAGTGAGCATTGCTTGCATTCTAGCTTCAAATGCTCCAGTGAAACATGTCAAGAACAAGTGCGGCGTCGGAGGAGAAGAGACTCGCACTGGGGGAGGCGGCGTCGGACGAGGAAGGGCCGGCGTTGAGGTCGTCGGGAGGCGGCGACGTTAGGGGGAGGGAGGGAGGCGACGCCAGGAGGGGAGGAGGTGGTGTCGAGCGAGGGGAGGCGGCGGCGACGGCGGTGAGGGAGGAGGCGGCGGCGGTGAGGGGAGGCAGCATGAGCGAGGGGAGGAGGTGGCGGTGTCGAGCGAGGGAGGCGCGGCGGCCGGTGAGGGGAGGAGGCGGCGGCGAGGGAGGCAGCGTCAGCGAGGGGAGGAGGTGGCGGCTGGCTGGGGTGGCGGCAACAAGGCAGCGGGAGGCGACGGCGGCGCAGCGGCGAGAGGAGGAAGCGGCGTCGGGCTAGGGAGCCGAGCCCTATTTGGGAGAAGAAATTCTGGATAGGAGATGAGTGTGGAAAAAAATGAAAGGATTTCAACTTATATACGATGGTATTTGGTGGGTAATTTTAGTGAAGTTTAGTGGCAAATGGTTATTCTGTCCCGCAAAAGCCAAAAAAAGCACATATCTCATGGCTTATAGCTTTTAGGCTTAAATTGGTTTAACTTATTATAAGCTGGACAAAAAAGCACCTCCTTTATTTAGGCTTAGACTTTTTTACTTTTAAATCAGAAAAAAAGCCTAAACAAAGAGGGCCTATGAGACGCTCCCTCCATGGTGTTTTTGGTCACGGTGGACAGAATAGGTAAGGCTCAAAGCGTGTTTTTGGCCGCGTAGCTAAATATGGGTGTGCACGTGCAGTGGAGCCGGACTTTAGCCGGACTTTAGCAGTCCAGCTAGCATTCCCTTTGATTAACTGCCTTTGATGGTGTTGTTCCTTGCGTACGTGTTACATACAACCATGCTCCTTGCATGTTTGTGGTAATATTCCTGATGCGTACTCACATGTCTGTGATGATGTTCCTCTTTACTTTTTTTTAGCAATTCCTGTGTCTTGTCCATGGTGAAGTAGGAACACTACATTTAGGGTAAGGGTGTGCATAGGGGTGGAAAAAAAAGCTCGGAGTTCGTGAGCACTCGAACTCGTGCCATAAACGAGCCAAGCAAAACAGTCATTTCTGCTCGTGTGCTTATCAAGCCAAGCCCGAGCTAGCTGCTGCTCGTTAGACTTGTTAGGCTCTATTTTCACCCCAGCAAACAATTCGGCCCACAAACACAGCCAAGCCAACACACACGCATGTGTCCATCCTTCGCCCTCCCCCCATGCGCCTAGCCTCTGCTCGGAGCCCTCCACCTCCGTGTCCAACCTCCTCCCACGGTCCCGAGCCAAACGAGCCAGCTCGAGAGTTCAGGCCAAGCCGATGAGATATTTTTGCTCGTTTGCTTAACAAGCCGAGCCGTGTTCACTAACGAGCTTGACCGAGCCGATCCAAGCTAGCTTGTTATCCACCCCTAGATGTGCATATATATTAATTTCATTAACTTCAAGTACAGTTAATAATACGAGTACCGTGTAATGCCTGCAAGACTAAAATGTGTCTTTCATCCCAGTTTGCCACACACGAAATATTGACAGTAGAAATAAATCTCGTCAAGAGGCCGAGCTAATCGAAATTAATTGATTTTGTGTTCAAAGCAAGACCTTGAGAATTCGATCTTTGTTCTAGCTAGCTAGACCTTCTCCTAGCCTTCAGCACGTATGTATGATTAGGGCATGTACAATGGTATAGACAACTATTGTCTATAGTATCTCTTCATATCATCTATAGACAGCACTAAAGACAGCTCCTACAATATATTGTCTTTTTACATGTCTCTATAGACAACTCCTTCATGTATAATGTGTCGTGTTTCTCGTGATACAGTCGACTACTGTATAAGAGACGGCCTAATTTTCTATGCTCCCTCTCTCTCATCCACGTCATCTAATGTTTTACATAGCAAGTCTTACAGACAACTGACGTTATACTATTGTACATGCTCTTAGTGCCGCAAACAGGTGTGTAGGCGTGCATGCTCTGTTGGACGCCCACGTTCGTAGGTACATTGGATTTCACGTTGTTATTTAATACAATATTAAATGATGTGGCAATCAGGTTGTTGCAATCAAACTTTCCACGGGTACAGTAATAAATTGCTTACTTGTGAGTACTAGAGACTTAATTTGATGCAGGACATGTAATATATATCACTTGGAAATTGGATTAAAGCAAGGTCGCACAAATAATTTAGTATACCCATCAAAATAGATAAAAAGGTGAGTAAGTAAAACAAGCTATACTAATAGTCAAGCGATTTGATCAACGTTATTAGACTCTCAATTACGCTAGAACTTTTGATGTCCCTTTTTGTTGCGTGTTTGTCGAAATATCCTTCTCCTGATTCTGACCAATATAGAGGGGTTCTACATTTTCTTCCATAAAACGCTTCAAACGGGGATATTTTCAGACTTGACTGAAAACTGTTTTTGTAGGCGAACTCGGTGTATGGTAGACATTTTTCCCAGTCTATGGCAAATTTCAAGGCACAAACTCGAAGCATATCTTCTAGAATCTGATTTGTTCTTTCTGTCTGACCATCGGTCTGAGGATGATACACTGTACTAAAAACTAGGTGTGTTCCAAGTGCATCATGCAGGCTAGCCCAGAAATGCGAGGTGAACTAAGAACATCGATCCGAGACTATCCTCTTGGGTACTCCATGTAAACACACGATACGAGCCATATACAACTCGGCAAATTTGTCTCCCTTGTAGGTTGTCTTTACAGGGATAAAATGGGTGACTTTAGTTAGTCTGTCAACTATGACCCACACCGAGTCATATCCAGACTTGGTTCGAGGCAGACCAGTAATGAAATACCATATGACTCCTTGCTGATCTTCGATCATTTTAGGGGCTTTTCTTTTAGCCATGATGTACTTGAATCTCTGAACTCCAAGGTGTCCTTCTTTAGCGGTCTTGATTTGCTTTCCTAGAGTGGGGTGAACTTCCACAGTGGCTATGGTGCCTTGATCCACTAATTCAAGGTTGAGGGCCTCAAATTCCTTGTAGAGCTCAAGTTGATATTCTTGAATCATGACATTATAGTAGTAGCTCTTACGGCTTAATGCATCGGCAACTACGTTAGCCTTTCCAGGATGATAATGGACATCCAAATTGTAATCTTTAATCAGCTCTAACTATCTTCTTTGTCAGAGGTTGAGATCTGTCTGAGTGAAAATGTACTTGAGACTCTTATGGTCCGTGTATATGTCACAATGATTTCCAATCAAGTAATGCCGTCAAATTTTTAGAGCATGTACTACTGATGCTAACTCCAAATCATGAGTTGGGTAGTTGTCTTTGTGAGGACGGAGTTGTCTGGATGCATAGGCTACAACTTTTACTCCTTGCATGAGTACACAGCCAAGACCTTGGCATGAAGCATCACAATAGACTTCAAAGTCCTGGTGTATATCCGGTAGGATTAACACAGGTGTAGATGTTAACTTCTTTTTCAATTCTTGGAAACACTTTTCACAGGCTTATGTCCATTCATACTTCTTTTCCTTTTTGAGCAGATGGGTCATCAGCTTAGAAAGCTTGGAGAAACCTTCAATGAAGCGTCGGTAGTATCTAGCCAAACTGAGAAAACTACGCACTTCTGTTACTGTTGTAGGCTGCTTTCATTCCATTACAGCTTCTACTTTGGACTAGAAGTTCACCCGCGCAATATGGCGCGGGTGGTAGTAGATTGGTAGCTGATTCAATAGTGAGACCAAAGTGAAGTATATTAGAAAGAATATATAGCAGATCTTGGCAAGGTGTATATGAAGAGCTAGTGATTGTTAAGAGGAGCTGCATATATAAAGCGTTGTCTACGATGGGTCCAAGCTAGGGATAAAGATCTGTCAAATAGAGCAAGGAAGTTGATCATTTACAAAATAGAGTAAGGAAACAGTCAGATCATATGCACATACAAAGCGAAGACATCTCTGGAGTTAGGTGAGTTGAAAGCGTTTACATAACAGGGTCTGCAGGAGTAGTAAGCTAGGCTAGTCAGTATGCTATAATGTACAACTTCGATACTACTAAAACGTCACAAAAGCACAAGTTTGTTAGGGTACAAATTTTGTTCATGGATGCAAAGTTTTTTTTTGGCGGCCTTGAAACGTGTAATGTAAAACCTACACAAAGCAAAGAATTAGTTAGTTAGAGTTTTTTTTGGAATGGTTTAGAGACATACCGGGTTATGTCTGTAGGTAGAGCATGGAGATCGATCGCCTTTTTTGTAGCCGAACGTGTTCTCTTTGTGGGTGGTTCAGCCCAACGTATGTAGGTGGTGATGGAGATCTACATAGGTAATGTGTATAAGTACCATGATGTAGGAAATAAAGAGTGAAATCTCCAAATGATATGTATAATTTGGAATGTTTTGTGAATCGTTTGGTAAGGCAGTATTTAGTCACTGGGATTAGTGCCATAGTAGTATGATGTAGGAAATTAAACATTAAATTTATGGAATGATATATATAATATAATACGTCATTTGATAATTTTTTTAAACATGTTACTGAGATGCTATTAGCTTACCTTGTAGCCGTAAGTCTCAGATCAGATTCGGTGATGGCATAGATTCAGCATCTTTTTCTTTTTGTTTCTGTAGCAATAAACAGAAGAGATATAGTTGGTATCTGAAAAAAGCTAAAGCTAGATTGGTATTTGAATTTATGTAAATAAGTGATAGGAAAGGGAAAAAAATGGTGATGTGTAAATAATATGATGGCGTATTTTTTTGAAAGGTGTTGCTCAACGGTGCTATCTGAGTAATATAAAGCTGTTAAATTGAATATAATGGTGCTGTCTAAGTAACACGGTATGAAAAGTATATATTTTTGTTATACATACCTCAGTTGCCATGTGACTGACTGTAGGTTCATAATCAGTAGAGAGCTTTCTGCGAACACTTTGTGCTGAAGGATTTTGCTTTTCACTGCAGTAAACGCTGAATGACTAAGTATTTATAGTATGTAAAAGGAGACTGTTTAGAATGGGATAATTTCAGTGGTAAACCGGATTGGATCGTTATATATAAAGCATAGTACCTGGAAGAAATGGATTTTGGTGCTGATTGTTTAAGTACCGAAACTGGTGTTGTTTATGGATGATCATCGCCAAGCTTACAGATATTCAACAATAAAGTTCTTAAGATTAGAAAGCATGTCTTGAAGGAATATCGATCTAGAAATTTTGTTTTTGTAGCTATAAAGTGAAGGTGACTGTGAAACATAAAGAGTATTTTAGTAGATGCAAAAAGAATAGTGATCAGAGTAGTAAGGGTTTAAGATTAGTAAGCAGGTTTTGTTCTATAAACGCTATTACATGTATGTGTGTATTACATGTGCTATTTATTAGATAGAAAGTCTGCTATAGCATAGTGTTGCACACGCATGAACATTGTAATTGTAAGAATAGAATAAATACAGTAGTACCTCTAATGTATTGATTTGTTGTTGATCTGCGGATGTAGATGAGTGTTGGTGTGTATAGTCTTGGAGTGATGGATGTATTTCGGAATCTGTTGTAACGGTCTGTTGAGGATAAGCTAAATATCTGGAGCTTGTTGGATGAGAGGGTGTGTAGGTGGTGTCAAAAAGGGGTGAATGGAGTTGTTTGCCAAAGTAGGTGTCCATTCTATGCACCTGGAACGAAGGCTGTTTGCGAAGGAAGCTTTTTTCGGTTATCGATACGATGAACTCAGATTTCTGCTTACAATTATGATTGATCGCATTTGGTATTTCTTGTGTTGCACGAGCGCAAAGAACTATCTCATGGATAGGTTCATGTATAGGGCGGTTCAGTGCAAAGTAAGGCAAGAATGGGTTTCAGATGATGTCTTGACCAATTCTTCCAAAGAGGACAAATTACGCTTGAAAGAAGCCTATCTGAAGCTAATAAAGAAACGCGATATCTGTTAAAAAAATAGATGCAATTTAGGTCAGAAATTTGCTGCATTGAATATCACATAATAATAAAATAGTATATATATATATATATATATATATATATATATATATATATATCTAGAAATAGCTAAACATACTTAGGTTCTGCGTTAGTTGATGAACAGTTTGGATCGAGCATTTGTAAACCGAGCACTGTGGTATCGATGTTTTGTGACAATGAGGCATGAAGGAACCACCAACGTTGACTGGCGATAGCAGTGTGGCGATCCACAAGACACGCAAAGTTCATACCCTGTAATAGAATATGTTTGTCTAGTGGTAAGCATGTATGCTGTGCATGTATAAAAGAGTAGCATAATTATATAGGAGCTTAAATAATGTACCTCACAATCAAAAAGATCAAGTTACAGGAGTTGTTGGACAATTTTATCCTCTATAGCTATCTGTTTTGATGATCCAGAAGTATCTTGTGTTGAGGCTACTATAGGTTTTAGTGGAACGAATTTGTCTTGAATACTGTATTGGAAAAAGATGATAGATGGAAGCAAGTATTCATTTGTGGTAGAGCATCTGTAGAATGGAGATAATTAAGATGGTTGGAAAGAGTAAAAATATAATACCTACAGCGGAGGTTATTAATTTCTGGTATGTCCTCATTAATGTACCATCTGCAAGCTGTGCTTCCACTTAACATTCTCTGACCTATGTGTAAAAAGGAATTAGAAAGTTCTGTGATAAAAGTTTGCTTAGGAGCAGAATGACAGTGACACTGTATTTTTTTCATCTGCATTACCTTTAAATGTCTTAGGCAAAGTTCCAACAAAAATTGCAATAATAGGTTCTTTCTGACCGATTGTCTGTATGTTGTCAGTCTCGAATCTTGTGGCGCACTCACCCCACATATCTAGTTTGATTTCATGGTCACTGTATGTATAATGAGAATAAGCAGTAAGTATTTATTGGAATGGTTAACACCTGGAGTAGATGCTATGTCTTAGCTGAGAAGGAGATCATATTTACCTGGCATCATGAATGTAGATTGTTCTTTTTAGTGAAGGTGTTGGTCGTGATGTGGTTTGGATCTGTTCTATGTCAGTAATTTCTGAGACAACACCTAAAATATCTATTATAGAGTAAAAGATTGTATTAGAATGCAATAGTACAGAATTGCATTGTAAAATATATGAAAAATGGGTATTATATAGCACGAATGAATATCATTTTGTAGCACTAAAAGGTAGAGACACAGATTGCATAATAAGAATGCAAAATTGAGAAGGATATTGTATAGTATTTTAAACACTTACCAACAAAGTATTCAGGTGAGCTGCTAGAAGGTGGAATCTGTGTGATTGGAATTGGATTATACGTCCATTTTGGGAAATTGGTTGCCACATCAGTTTTTTCTTCAATAGATGTATGTCTAGTAAACCAGATCATAAAGGGAGCCTGAACTGGTTTGAATGATTTTTTTGGCTGAGCTACAATGAATTTTGCAAGCTCATAGACTTTGCCTTCTTGTAGGCGATTTAGAAATCTGCTCACATGGTCGAGGGGAATCTCAGCATACATATGATTTGCCTGCATAAAAATTCAATATTGTTATTAGTTTTAACACCTAATGCTATTGAGTAAGGGGGAGAAAACAATAGATATGTAAGAAAGGGTTTTGAGGGGTAAAAGTTTATAGAAGTACCTGCTCATCAATGAGGACCAAATCAGTATGATCAATTGGGCCTGTGTCACTGCCTCGGTGATAGTGCCAGAGGCGAGAGATTCTAACATAGATAGTCCATTGACGCCTGTTCGGATTTACTTGGGAGAGTAGAGCATACGCCATCTGTAGCTGCTAAAAAATAAGAAAGAGTAGGTTAAAAAATGTTTTGTGTGAGCAATACGTATGCTGAGAGATGGCATAAGATAGGGAATGCTAAAGATAAAGTAAATATAGGCATGGGTTTAAGTAGCAATGCTGCTCATGAAATATAAGATGAATGTAGTCTCTACTGAGGGACTGCAGGAGTATACTATGTGTACTAATAGGCAAAATTGATGATAGACTATAGCAAATTATAATGATGCAATGCAGTGCGCTGTTGAAAGGTTAAGTGATGCAATAAATAAAGGCTAGATAACCAATACCTATAATAGCATTCGAAAATTTACGTGAAGACGATGTTTTAGTGAGTGAGTTGACCGCCATGAGCATCCTCAATCAAGATTTTTAGGGATTCTCTAGAAGTGGCACGGGAAACAGCCACATATAATTGACCATGGGTAAAAATAGGTCTGTTAAGATATATACCAACTAAGGCTAGGGTTTGACCTTGGCTCTTATTTATGGTCATTGAGTAGGATAAACGAACTGGAAACTGGCGTCTTTTAAGTGTAAAAGGCCATTTTGGATCTCGATTTGTTAGGACAATCCTAGGAATATATACGATGTCTTTAGCATGTGAGCCGATCATAATAACAGCTTCAATAACATGTTGTGAAAGATGTCGTATAATCAAATGTGTACCATTACATAAGCCATTGGTTTGACTAAGATTTCTAAGAAGCATAATAGGAGAGCCAATTTTTAGTGATAGTTTATGTTGAGGGAAATTGTTAATACAAATTGTATTGAGGAACTCGATAGGATAGAACATATTTGCTTCGCTTACTGTATCAGTGGAAGTTTCAATTGAATCACAGCTCAAATATTCGATGATAGCACCTGGGGCCATAGAAAGGACATGAGAATTTATTTCATCTATAACTTCATTTGTAGGCGCTAAAATGGCTCGTTCAGTTAGATATGCAGGATCTTTATATTTTGATATAAAATCTAGGTATACAGCGTATACAATTGCAGCAATTTTGTCACCATTGGTTTGGATAAGAAGGTCTTCAGGAATTTGAATCCAAGTGCTATCATGTTCATTATCTTGAGTAGTTGTTGGTAAAGTACCATTTCCAAGATCTAGTAGCCATTGACTAAACAATGTTCTATTGTTTGCGGTGTTTATTTCTGGGGAGGCGGCAGCAAGTCGCATGTTTATTGTTAGATGTAAGATCTTTACATAATGCCATAGAGGTGAGCGCATGATTGTAGCATCTATAATCTGTGTTCGAGTTCCTCCTTCAATAACTGGTAAAATTTGTCTAAGGTCACCTCCTAGAACAATAATTTTACCACCAAAGGGAACAGAAGCAAGAGAAGGATCATCAATAGATAAGATGTCTCGAAAGTGGTATCTAAAGCCTCTAAGCATTTCTGTTCATCATCAATGCTTCATCCCAAATAACCAAAGAAGTTTATAACTAGTTTGGGCTAAAAGTGTGCCTCGCTTTATATCGCAGAGGCTATTTTCATAAAGATGTAGAGGTATTTTGAATCTTGAATGGGTAGTTCGGCCTCCTGGTAAAAGAAGTGATGCAACACCTGAAGATGCAACTGTTAAAACAAATTTTTTTGAGCTCGTAGAGCATTAGTAATCGCGTTCCAAAGAAAAGTTTTTCCAGTCCCGCCATAACCAGATACAAAGAAAAAAGATGGTGAACCATCAAGAACAGAATTAACAATAGATGTATAAGCTATTTTTTGATCGCTATTGAGTTGAAGGAATAACTGCGATACTTCTTGTGTAAGATGATCTGCATCATAAGATAGTTCTTCTTGAATGAGTCTATTTTCACCTACTGTTTCTGCATTATATGTTGCAGGAGGTAGATCAAAGCTAGATATGTTTGATCCATTCCTAGCAAAAGTGTTAGGAAGCTCTTCAATAAGCATGTTCTGAAGTACTGAATCAGGAATAATATAATTAGGATTATGCAATGCAAGTCTAGTGCGGTAATGGAAGTCATCAGCTAGATCTTTCCAGTATGTGTTAAAGAACTTTCTTTCATTTCCAACATGACAAAAGATAAATATAGTGACGAATAACCGTCTAAGCTGTGAGCTAGTGACTGAACATAATGCCTCATCAAAAGCGAGATACCACTCGCTGTCATCGCCTATCAATCCTCGTGCAACACATGCTTCTTTGAAGGTAGATAAGATTTTGGAATCATGTGTTCTAATATCGGCATAGCATGTGGCCCCTTTAACAATCATGAGAAGCATTCTTAGATAATAGAGTTCTCCACTCGAAGGATGAACATAGTAAATTCTACCAATTTCGACCTCTTTTTCATGGCGACCATGATTTAGAATTGGTATCCCAAGCCATTTAGTTGGAAATTGCAGATAGTTAAAGACCGAGATCTTGAATTATTCGGTTTGTTGTGAACCATTCAAGGAGCATTGTTTGTTTAGAGAAATCATTGGATACAACATTTGCTAAATTTGAATTGGAACGAAACTGAATCAGATTCATGTTTGGCATATGGACCGGTAAGCGTTCAACAGCAGGAATTTTGGTATGAATGTCATATCCATATATTCTCCACAAGGCATCTTGTTTGCATATATATCGACAGTCTAGATACTCTTTGATTTCGTCTACGGGAGGATTAGTAATAGATGTGTTAATGTTATTGACTGGATGGATATTTTGGAAGAGGATCTTCGATTGATCAGGACCTTTAGTGACGTACTTAAATAAGTATTTTAAGATCTTTGTTTTGTTGCACCATTCGACATTTATATGAGCTTGAAACTTTTTAAGTATAGACATATTGTAAGGTACTATCCATCATTATCAAGTTTGCACCATTTTTGATAACGTAGCGGTTATTATCGGATCGTTTATAGAGTGGAAAGCCATTAGAGTCAATAATTGTTTCATGTTGATGATCTTTAGGATAGTTTTTGAGCAAACTCCTTTTTTCATGCAAGGGCATCTTTAGTTAAGGACTCCACATGGGCCATGTGTCATAAATTCAGCACTAAAGCATAGCCTAAAGGATCTAAAGATGAATCGAATTTCAAAGACTTATAAAAGAATCAATAAGACCTAGGCTAATCTCTCTATGGTCACCGTTAACCACACAAGGATATGTGCATGAGGTAAACCTCTCTTCTGGATCTCCACAGTATGAAGAACTGTGTAAGAAATATTAATGAAATATTAAGAGACAAAGTTTATATGGCTATTAGTGTTCTTACAGTAAAGACAGAGTATAGAAGAAAAAGGGATGTGTAAGTTTATCATGAGAGACAAATCTGCTTTAACAGGGCCAAATGCATGGCCTTCTGTTATGTCAGAGAGGTATTCATTGAGTTTCATATTATAAACTCTAACAGCGATATCAGGTCTGTCAGTAATTTTTTGACCAGGCTCTAGCAAAAGAGCCTCATTAATCTCAGGCCATTTAGGATTGCACATAAAAGTTGTAAATAAATCAGGTGGACCAATGACACGGCAAATAGCTATAGCATCTTGGTAGTTTTCTTGCATATATCGACGGCCACCAGTAAAGCTGGAAGGCAATATAGTTTTCTTGCCTAGAGTGTTTGCGTCTATACAACCTGAAGCAACTGCATTTGTAATGGACTGGAAATGTTCTGATCTAAATTGGTCTTGAGAGTGTCTAATAAACTATAAGCGACACTCATCAATAGATGCACGAGCATCGATCTTTATTTGTGCGGATAGTAAGCCATAGGATAGGTATGGATTATGGTACTGTTTTCGATAGTGGCAAACGAAGCAGTAGTACTCTTGCATAGTCATTTTATCACGTTTGCTAGAACGATGATGGGGAACAGCACTATGTGGGATGCCTAGTTGGAAGCCACGTTCACCGTACGGAAACAAAAGAGGATACTGCAATGACATGAAAGCAGAGTGCAATGATGAGATGCGCTGAAGGCCTAAAGATCTATCATGGATGATAATATCGCGTGATGGAGCAGCTAAAGAAAAATCGGTTACTATCAATGCAGCTAGCTGTTCAACCGAAGGTAAATCATACTGAGGGGCATCGCCTTCAACAGGAGCAATAATTCGTATATACATTCGTTCATTTTCATACCCATTTAGGCGATCTCTTGCTATTCTAAACTGTTTTACCAAAGGATTGTGTTCATCGAGCATATCTATGAGAGAAGCTACTATATCAGGATCGAGTTCTTCACTGATGTTATCATCTGTGTCTAAGGCACGTATTCTATTTGCGACTTCGTTATCGGTGTCATAAATATAAAGCTCAGCAAATTTTGGAGGTTGGCCTGGTTCAGGTAGCAAAGGGCCCATACGATGATGCACTTGACCGTTTATTCTAAAGATTGGCGGTCCACCACCCGTATTATATGAACGATCGATAGACGCTCCCATAGAAGTAAACGTAAAAAGGCAGTTATATTGTCTAATCTTACGACGGAATGCACGCGAATGATGATTACCTGAAAAGCTCATTAACGAAGCTAGAACATTCGGAGGTTTTTGAAAAGGTGGGATTCGGATCCTACCACCTTTACAACAAAGATTATAGATCATGCGTCTTTGTCTAATAGACAAAGGGCACGACTTTTCTTGGAACCAAAAACTGAATGACAGCTTTGAACATTCATAGTCTGGCGAATCGTAGTATGATCTTCCTGAGTAAGATGCTAAAGATAAGATGAAAAAGGGATAAATGTAACGAAAAAAAATAATGAATAGATGCAAAGAAAACATGCGTAAAAGGGAAATGAGGACACCTTTTAGAGAAGCTATGTAGTCGTTTGGTAAATGTGACCAGTCAAGCGACAAAAGTAGATCATTGGTAGGCTCTAAGAATGTAGGTGAGAAGGTAAAGTATATAATTAGCGTAAGAAGCAAAGGGAAACGGGTGAGGGGGCACTTTATAGCAGGATTAGTTCCTGAAAGAACTAAAACGTATGAAAAAAGAGAAAAACATTATAGAAAAGAGAAGGTGAGAAGTCTATATTAACGGTATGCAGAAGAGAGGAGCAAGTAATTACCTAAACGGATGGTGCGATGGACGTTTATTATGTGACGTCGATGTGCACGGTTCCTCATTGCGGTAGAAGGGGTTATAATAGGGAAGTAACCATCTCCTGTTTATAGGAGAAATCTATTGATTTAACAACTATTTATTTTTCTGTTAAAAAAAGATTAGCTATAATAGAGCATACTCTTTCGCTTGCATGGTAGTATGGATAAGGTGTTTTCCATTACAGCAACGTAGTAAGAAAGGACTGAAAAATGAGGCGAGCATATATTAGATTAGACAGAGAACCGAATAAATAATGGAAAACTTATGATAAGAACAAAGGAAAGGGAAGGTCAAGAATGTTTCAAATTCAAAGAGAATTCACACGGCTAACAAAGATAAGAAAGTATAGGTGAGGGACTATAAAAGAAAGAAGACAGTATATACAGAAACATTAGTATGGAGCTGTGTAAGAACAAAAAAACAGCAATAGATAAGAAAAGGAGAAAGGTAAGAAGTTAGATTATTAGAGGGAATTAGATTATAGAATAGATTTAGGACAAACGGTAAATTATGTGATGCGTATAGCTATATAAACGCGAATATAAAGAGGCAAGTAAAAACGTGACTATAACAGAAGGGATATACAGCGCCATATATCTACTGATATATAGGCTAGTATCAGGGATTTATAGTTTTTTTTCCAACCATACTAAATAGCAATCGATTAAAGAAAAAAATATAGAATTACAGTAACAACAGGTGCACAACAGGAAAGCGTAAATAAATACGTAAATAAAAGTGAAGAATAAGACATACCAAAAGCGGGTAGGCGACGATTTTAGCTGTGGATGAGGGAGCAACTGAACGTCGATGAAACACAGAGCAAGGAACTTCGTAACGAACAGAAGGTACGCAGTGATAAAGCAGTAAGGAGCCTCGCAAACTGAGCGAAAGAAGCATCAGTAAACAGTTAATATGCAAGGTATTTAGACAATAAATGCATATGGAGATAGATGAAAGCGCGAAGTAAATTTAGGCATGATAGAAAAGCGACGCCTAACTACTAAAAACGGTAACGTAACTAACTAAAACGGTTTTTGATGCATGAAAAAAAATCGTCAAGTAAAAGCGAAACAACGTATAATCCTGATATAGAGAGAGCAACCTAAAGTAAGTAGAATGATGACCTAAACAGCAAGATGTCTAAAATGGCGAAAAAAAGAAAAAAATTGCGCTGTATAAGCAAGAAGACCTAAAGCGTGCGAAACAATAGATAGAAACTATAACATGAGATATGAAGGAGCTAAAAGATAATCAATAAAAGACGAAAACTAAAAAATGGCAGACAGATAAAACTAAAATCAGCACTAAAACGCTAGAATACCTATACGAAAAGCGAAAATGGACTTAGGAGAAAAACAGCCAGATAGAAAAAGAAAGATGGTAGTAATGTACCTGTCCGATGGTCGAATTCAGATCAGACCTGCACAAGACAAATATATAGGAAGCAAGAACACACGCAAAATCCTGTCCGATGGTGGGCTTCATATCAGACTTGCACGGGTCTACATCAAGCAACACGAATCTACAGGAAGCAAGACCACATGCAAAGTCAGTAAGGCATCAGGCAAAAGAAGATGCGAAGCAGTTTACGGGAAAAAAAAGAAGCAGCAGGAGGCGGAGAAACCGAAATAGAGAACAAAAGAAAGAAGAGCAGCAGACGATGAGAAGAGGGATGCAACTGCAAGAGATCAGGAGACAGGAAACGAACGCTGCAAGACGCTGTCGATGGAAATCTGACACAACCAAGAGAGCTAAAGATGAAGAACGCAAGACGGTAGTGTCGGAGCTCGAGATCAAGAACGCAAGACGGGAGTGACGGTATAGTCTATGTAATCGAGTATATTGCTGCTGTGTTGTGATCCTAATCCGAAAATCAAGGCAAGCAAAAGCAAGAAAGACCAGGTGCTCAAACACTGGCTTCAGAAGAAAGCTACCGATGGAAGCAAAAATAATGGACCATGTTCACGCCAACAAAAGGATCTAAAGAGCGACACAACGGGCATTAATTAAATGGCAGTGAAACATGGGCTGACCGAGGCACACAACAGCGCGACGACGACGACACAAAGCCGCGCAAACCGCCGCGGAGGAAAAGGCGTGAGGCGACGTGAATTAAATGGCGATGAAACGTGGCCTTTCCTAGAAGACGCTCGATGCGAGAGACACGCTGAGCAGGTTGACGCCACCACCTTTGACCTCCACGAAAATCCTACGGCCAGGCGCGCGAACAAACAATCCTACGGCTGGGCGCGCGAGCAGCCGTTTGGTGCAAGCGCAGGAGCTGTTTGGTCCGATCCATCCGAACGGCACGCAGTGCATCCGACGGGAGGGCAGCTTCGGATCGACGTGTCCATGCCCGCGTAGCTCCCTTTCTTCCAAGAATAACTTTTAGTAATTTGTCGACTGCGATTCCTCCAGCCGATTCTTCTTTACTTTTTTTAGCATTTCTGACCCATTGCTTTTTATTAGAGCAATTCCGGTCTTTTTGTTTTACATTTAGGGACCACTAAGCCTTGAACCGGGACTAAAGAATGGTGTGACGTGTGGATTTTTTCCAAATCTGCATCAAATTGGGTAGGAATTATCCGCACTATTTTCACCCCTATCCCTAACTAACCTGAATTTAAAATTTTCAGCTGTTTCAAAATATTGGTGAGCTTTTCTAGTGCTGCTAAGCCTTGAACACCCAGGAGTACTTGCTACGGTATGCGACTATGAGACGCCCTCCATCGTGTTTTTGGTCACGGTGGACAGAATAGGTAAGGCTCAAAGCGTGTTTTTGGCCTTGTAGCTAAATATGGGTGTGCACCTGGAGTGGAGCTGCCAAGGGACGCATGGTCGGACTTTAGTTGGGTCGTCGATAGCTAGCATTCCTCTGATTAACGTGCTTTCGATGGTGTTGTTCCTTGCGTACGTGTTACGTACAACCATGCTCCTAATGATCCATGTTCGTCTTTACCTTTTTTAAGGATGTCTGACCCTTTTACTTTTTTCGAGCTATTCATGTCTCTCTCTTTTTTTCATTTTTTCCTTCTCCTTTTTTGAAATGGAGATCTAACAATTCATCATGTCTCTTGTTTCGTGATGATCACTACAATTGCTCGCACGAGCTAATCCAATAATAGGTCGATCCGACAATTCATGCATGATGAGTAGTAATGGATGGCACACTAGTCTTATAAGAGAGAGTAAAGAGAAAACTTATGTTTAGATAATGTTAATAGGGGAAGCCGAGACGAGGTTTTATAGGAATGAAAGTGAGGTAAGGCGGACTTCGGCGCTCCTCGTCCAGGCCACGTCGCCCAGTTCTTTTTGCGCCGTCGGATTCAGCGTTGCCGCTTGTCGCGATCGTCCGATATTTTTTTTTGTTTTGCGTGCCTGCGATGCCTTCGCTTCGTTCCGCCTTCCTCTGCTGTGAGACGTCCGATGCTTTTCTTCCTGCTTCTTTCGACGTTGATCCGCCGGCGGCGATGGGCGGGGAATGGCCTAAGGAAATGTGCGGCGAGGCAATGGACGACGGACCACGGTGTTCAAGGACTGAAATAACCCCAAAAATCCGAATTTACAAAAATTTTGAATCTTTTGTTGAATTTCAAAACTTGCCCAATTCAACAAGTTTCTCTCTCCTCCCGCTTTCCCCTTTCGCCATCTGTTTTCTCCACCAAAACGACTTCTCTCCCAGCACCTTCGCCTTCCTCCTCCTCCCGACGTCCACAGCCGCGACGTCACCTCGCCAATGCCGCCTCACACTGCCACCTCCCGGCTTTGCTCGATGGGAGAACCAGCCACCTCAGGCCGCTCTGGCCCATCTCCCACCGCGCCACCTCCCGCCCTGCTCCAGTGAGAGCACCGCCACCTCCCGCACCACCTCTCCCTCTTCGCCTTCAATGCGCAGCGCCGCCCCATGCTCGCCCATGCCCCCACCTCACCCCAGCCCAGCGCCAGATCTGCTCCACCGCACATGTCGCCGCGCTATTCCTGCCTCGCCTCAAGTTGCCACCGCCCATGCCACCCTTGCACTGCTGCTGCCAGACCGCCTCCGCCCGCCTATAAAAGGGCACCCCCAACTTGCATTCTTCCTCATCCCCACCTCCAACACCTCCCACTGCCTCGCTCTTCTCCAAATCCGACCGAAATCAAAGAATCCGCCGCCGCCTCCTTTTTCCTCTCCGACGACCCGAGGTGAAATCCACCGCCTCCCTTCCTCCCCTTCCCTCCCCCACCCGGCTCAAGCACCACCTCACCATCGCCCACCTTTTTCCCCATTCTTCCCCGACCCAATTCTCGCCGGAACACGCCGACGCCGCTCCTCCCCGCCGCCTCTTTCACTGCCACCGCCGCCAAGCCACCACACACCACCCCAAACTCCACCAACGCCACCATTGGACTCACCTTGGCCCACTGGTGCTTCCCGCACCACTCGGTTCCGCCGGCGACCACCGGAGCGGCCGGAGCGTCGCCTGCTCCGCCTCCTCGCCTGAAGGGCCTGGCCTTTGGCCGCTGCCTGCTCAAGCCGCTGGGCTGGTCTTTAAGGTCGTACGAATGGGCCGTGGGCATATAGTAAACAAGTCATCCTATTTACTATTCATTCAATTCACCTTTCACTATTCATAGTACAAGAATTTCAACATCGTTTCATAGTCATTACTATTTATAGTAATTACTGTCCAAGAAACCAAAATAGTAATCCTAGTTACTGTTCACATCCAAGATTGGCAAATGAATAGTAAAATAGTATTATTCATCGTTAAACCCTTTTTCCGTCCAAACCCTAATTCAACATTATACACTCTTTTCGACTGCTTGAGACCAGAATCCAAAACTCAACTCCGCTCACCCAAATAAGCACCAGATAAATCTCCACCATCCCACACCACCACCTTCCTTTATGATTCATTATCCCTTTACAATATTTTTGTTGTACTTGGATCCATCTCTACTCTGCTCAATCCAATTCAACACCAAATAAATACCCATCTTCCACACCACCTTTCTTTAAGTTTATTTTTGATTTTATTTACTTACATGTTGTTCCCAGCTCATTCCTTGTCGAGCTAGATTTTATTTGGTTTGCTTTATTATATTGTTTCTCATTAGGTCACGATTTTGACGACTGCACTCGTAAGACACGGACAAGACCATTATCTAGAAGATTTTATGCAAGAAGGCAAGTCGCATTCCTTGATCATTTTGAGCCCATTTTTCATCTATACATAATATTACTTTCATTATTGTATTTATGCCAATTACCTTAATTATTGAAATAATACTTTTGAATGCCATGATAATTAGATAATTCCTATTTACCCCACATACAAACCCACCCAGCACTTGTAGGCCATATTTACCTTGACAAGTTCACATAAAATGTTAACTATATATCTAGCTTTATCACACAAATGAGTTTATCAATCAAAAGAAAGTATTGGTGGTTTGCTAATGGTTTTGGTGGAGAGTTGAGGGTTGTGTCCAGGAAGTTGGACAACCCAATAGACTTGTGGAAAAGTGGATCAAGGGTGAGGCCTGCAGGATGGACAACCACGTGGTGGTGTTGGTCCATCACCTCCCTATAAGACAAGTAAGGATAAGAACCTTGTACCACAGTAACAGACACAGAAAACCGCTCAACCACAAGTGTGGTCATTACTCCCTGGCTTAGTACACTGTTCAGCCGATTGAATATCTACAGTATCGAGAATGAGATAGGAGTGGGCGGTAAGGACACTCACCGTCTACACAACCAGTAGGTGCCACAAGATAGGGGTGCAAGATCCACTGGGCCGGTGGGATTCCATAGGGTCAGATGGTCCATAGACTTACTTGGTAGAGACTAGAAAGGTTGAGTAGTGAAAAGCCTTTGTTATCTCACTCAACAAGACGCTAACATGTTGCGTGTCTATATTCTCGACAAGATGAGCATGAGGTATCTTGTGGGTACGTAAAGTTGGGCAGCTCTGCAGAGTGTATAAAAAGATATTTGAATACGCCGTGCTTACGGTTAATGAAGCTGTGTTAATGGGTGATTCTAGTACAGAGGCATAAGTAGAGTTTTTGATATGTTAAGTTGCTAATTGAGTTTTTTTTGAGAAACCCCTGATGTTATATGTATTATTGTTTTGTTGTTTTATAAACTGCTTTAAATTCAAATGCATCCACATATGCCTGTTAAGGTAAACCCTAACCATCCATTGAACTCCTTGCATATAATTATTTTAGCTTTTCCATGTGGCTTGTTGAGTACGGTAGTAGTACTCATGCTTGCAAATTTGCAAACCATCAACAGAGGAAACCCAGGATTATGCAAATGATCATGTTGATCAGGATTTTGGTGTACCCGCAGATGGCAGCTACTACTGTTATTATGTCTCGACTGCGCTCAAGCGTGCCTGTGGTTTGAAGTTCTTTTGTCTTGTATTATATTAACTTTGGGCTTGGATGCCCGTGTTAGTGTAAAAACTGGCTGTTAAGCCTTATCCTTGTGTAATAAAATGTTGACTTTTCTTGTAATCGAAAGCTTTCTTGAGACACTGTTTACTTCGCAACTGCACATCCTGGACGGTTGTGAAGAGTTTAACGGCTCCAGAATTTGGGGCGCATAGGACGGCCTACTACTGGCCACACAAGACCACTCAGCAGTAGCCAAGCGCCAGGCTCGGGGCTTCCACTTCAACTCCTTCCTTCTCCTGGGCTCCTATTCCTCGCACTCGCCGCATCGCCGACCGACCGTCTCTCTTCTTCATGCTTGTGCCTCTCAATGATAAGGATAGATTGGGCTACAAGATCGCCTGTTCGCCTCCTCCTCTGCTTTTCTTGCATATACTTTCTACCCCACGTTGTTGCATCTACATCCGGAGGACGCCTCAGTTCATAAGCAAGCACGTGATTGGGTATTTTCGCCACTTTACACGGAGGACTACAACGCTTTGACCCTAGCAGAGCTTACGGTGAGCTTCCATCTTAATCATTTGTCGTCGTGCCCTGTCTGTTGGCGCAACCTAGCACGTGCACACCTTTCCCCTGGACACACACGCGAACTGCACGAAGAAGAAACAACGCAGAAGAGAGACGGGAGTTTTGCCGCTGCTTCCAACTCAGCATTTTTTAGTTTTCTTGACTGTGTTATATCATGATTACAAGAAGCTCACAACTAGCAACTAACTGCATCCGAAGCTAACAACTAGCAACTAATAGCATCCCATGCAAACTAACTCACACAGAACTAACAGACTCAACAAACCCAGCGCATGACCCGTATACGTGCACGCACATGCTATTCGCTAGACTAACAAACTCAGTACACGACTCGTATACGTGCATGCAACTACTACTAAGAAACATGACATGCGACGTGATTAATCCTAACAAAACACCCCCTTAATCATGGTGCCCGGACTTTACTTCTACCATGCCAAGCTTATGTCTCATCTCCATGAACTTGATACGACCAAGGGCTTTTGTCAAGATGTCGGCAAGCTGGTCGTCGGTACTCACGTGCTCAACGTCAACCTTGTCGTCCTCAACACATTCACGATTAAAATGATACCTCATGTCGATGTGTTTGTTGCGGTCGTGGTGCACTGGATTCTTGCACAACGCAATCACAGACTTGTTATCCACCATCGCCTTGACCTCTTCGCCTCGCTTTTGCTAAGTCACCGAGTAGCTCGCCGAGCCACATCCCTTGGCACGCCACCGTGGGTCGCCGCGATGTACTCCGCCTCACAAGATGAGAGCGCGACAATCTTCTGTTTCTGCGATGCCCACGTGATGAGACTAACACCCAGGTAGAACACCATCCCCGAGGTGCTCTTGCGATCGTCCACATCACAAGCGAGGGCGCTGTCACTGTAGCCCACCAGCTCAGGCTCCAGCGCATCACACCGCTTGTAGCAGTATCCATAGCCAACTGTGCCGCTCACGTATCGCAGGATGTGCTTCACAGCCGCCATGTGCTGTGAGGTGGGTGCCTCCATATAACGGCTCACAATGCCCACAGCGTAGGCAATGTTGGACCTGGTGTTCACCAGGTAGCGTAGGCTCCCAACAACGCTACGATACTCAGTGGCATCGACCGCAACGCTGCTGTTCTTCTTGGTCATCTTTAGTCGGTTCTCCATCAGCATCAGACATGGATTGCACCCAGCCATGCCCGCCGACTCCAGCACCTTGCAGGCGTAGCTGCATTGGCACAAAGTGATCATGCCAGCAGCCTGCTTCACCTCCATCCCAAGGTAGTAACTCAGAAGGCGGAGGTCGCTCATGCTGAACATGCTCATCATCTGGGCCTTGAACTCGATGATTACATCGACGCTCGACCCAGTGATGATCAAGTCGTCGACGTACACCCCGACGAGCAGGAAAGTCCCGCCCTTTTCCATTCAGTACACTGCGTGCTCGATTTTGCTGTGTTCGAACCCGAGTGTCACCAGCGAGCTGTCCAACTTGAGTTCTAAGCTCATGGCGCCGCCGCAGATCGTCTGAGGTTTTGTGCAATTTTGAGCACCATGTGCTCGTGGTTGTCATCGACGAAACCAAAGTTCTTGTCGTGACGTACACCTCTTCGGCGAGTTCACCGTTGAGGAACACCGATTTGACATCCATATGGTGGATTTCCCAGCTGTCGTGTGCCACTAGGATGATCAGCATGCGCACCATCTCCATGCGCGCCACCGGTGCGAACACCTCATCGAAATTCACCCCCTGTCGCTGAGCATAGCCTTTTGCAGCCAGGCGAGCTTTGTGCTTGACAATGTTACCTTCTGGATCTTTCTTTACCTTGAAGACCCACTTGAGCTCGACGGCTCGGTGTCCCGCTGGGAGTGCAGCGAACTTCCACGCAGTGTTGTCATGGATAGAGCGCATCTCATTCTCCATGGTGTGCCTCCAGCATGCCTCCCTGAGTGCCTGCTTGACGCTCATAGGCTCCTCGACGGCCAGCATGCAGAGGCCGCTGTAGTTGTCGTTGTGGACCGATGTCGTGTCGTAGACATTGGACACCATCCGGTACCGCAACGGTACACCCTCTGAGTTGTGCGACGCACCAGTGGGTGCGGTAACCCACTTGACGCCACCGGTGGTGCCGCCGAGGAGAGGCCGGTGTGTGGTTTCGCCGTCTGCGGTGCCATTGGACTTGCGCTGATGTAGACGCCGCCGCATCGCCGTTCATCGAGCACCACCGCCACATGCTCGGTGGTGTACTCGATGGTGAACATGTCCATGTCACCAGAGCACGACACGGACATCGCCTCCCGCCCATTTCTTCTCCTCCTCGAACACAACGTCACGGTGATGTGCGGCTTGCGCGTCTTAGGATCATAGACACGTTAGGCCTTGGCACCCTCCTCGTAGCCGATGAATACCATCGGCGTTGACCTATCTGACAGCTTTGTGACCCCGGGCCCGACATTTTTGACGTGTGCAACGCATCCAAACGTTCGGAGGTAGCGCACATTGGGACGCCGCCAGCACGCCTCATACAAAGGTCATACCGCCGAGGTTCGCGACGGTGCCCGCCAAGATATGTGCATAGCGGTTCACCGCCTCACCCAGAATACGCAGCGTGCATGCTTTTCAGAGGTCATGCCATCTCGACGGTTGTCTGGTTCCGGCGCTCCACGATGCCATTGTGTTGCGGTGAGTAGGGAGCGGTGGTGTACCGCTTAATCCCATGCTCATCGCAGTAATCGCCGAACTAAATGGAGTTGAACTCCCCGCCACAATCTGGGCGGAACGCCTTGAGCTTGATGTCACGCCATTCTCGCCAAGCACCTTGATCTTGCGAAGAACTCGAACGCCGCCTTTGTCCTCAAAGATTCCACCCACATGTACCGTTGATCATCCATAATCAACAAAAAATATCGGTTACCGCTCGGTGTAGCAGGTGTGATGGGGCCACAGAGATCGCCATGCACCAGCACCAGTCCGCGCTCGGCACGGTAAGGTGAAACCTAAGTGAACGGAGCCCGATGCTGCTTGCCAAGTGCGCAGCCATCGCAGAATTGCTCCACGCGATCGATCATGGGCACACCATCCACCATTTTCTTGGCAGGGAGATCGTGGAGCGCACGGAAGTGCAGGTGGCCATAGCGCGCATGCCAGCGCTAAGCCACATCGTCTGCTTTTGCTAGCAGACACACTAGTGCGGTCAGATTCAGGGCCAATGTGTATAGCATGTTCCTGGACTGCAACACTTGCGCCAGCAGCAGCCACTCGCGATCAAAGATGCACAGCTCCCCTCCCTCGATGACAATCTTGCAGCCGCTCTTGTCGAGCTATCCGAGGCTAATAATGTTGCTTCGGAGCCGTGGTATGTAGTATACCTCGGTGAGCACACTGCGCTCCTGGTTCTTGCAAGGGAACATCACAACGCTTTGCCGAGATCTCTACCACCGAAGTCGTCGTCGAACTTCACGCGTTCTTCACCATTTCATCGGGCGATGTGAGCGCCGACCGTTGTTGGTCATGTGGTTACCGGCGCTAGTGTCGAGGTACCACATGTCACCGCCAAATACCCATCGGGAACACTTTCTTCGTTGAGGAAGACCGCCTCGCTTCGCGATCGTCGCGGCTTTGCACGAGCTCACAAGGCTCGATCATGAGAAGCGCCGATTGCTCCTCCCGAGCACGCGACAGTTGGCCTCCTCCTTGCACTCGCGGCACGGCTTATGGCATTCACGAGCAAAGTGCCCGAGATGCCGCAGCTTGTAGCACTTGCCCTTTCCATCGTTAGACGCGCCACCCTTTCCACTACCGATGCGCGATCCTTGCCGCCCTTTCAGGAGCCTATAGCGGCGCTTATCGCCGCCGCCATCACCCGCCTTTGTCGCCACCGGCTTTCCACCGCCAGATGAGTTTTCACCACTATGCGCTTCTTCATGCGCGAGCCATTCCTCCTCGAGGAGGAGCAAAGGCGACTCGGAGCCGCCTATGTTGCCAAAGTCGAGACGCCTCGGTGGCCTTGAGTCGCCTTGGCCCTCCATAGATAATGTGTCCAAGTCCATATGGGTTTCAATGGACAAGTGCTATCTGGGAGTACCAGGCGGTACCACGCAAGATAACCTTCTCCATCAGAGGACCGAATGGCGACAGAGGGGGGTGAATGTCGACTCTAAATAAAAACGACTCGATTTAATCCACAAGATTTTTCTCCTATAGCTATTGAAGCTATAAAGAAAAGATCAAAGATGCTTATCAAACTCAAGAATCCAGAGAAGAAAACAAGAGAATATCTCGCCGCATAAAGCATCAAGAAAACTCATTGATCATTGAGGCATCAGAAGTCATTCTAGTGCCACTTAACACAAGTTGCACACCAATTGAAGGCAAACGAGGCATTAAACAAAACAACAAGAAACTGCAATCGCTTGTTTTACAAACCATACGCGACACGCACAGGAAACACTACACTCATGCAAGCGGAAGAACACGACTCGATCTAAACTCACGCAAGCAACAAAGGCCTTCAAGCAATAAACTTCAGCCGACACAAACACAGACGCTGCCGGCCTCTGTTTTTGTGCTCAAGACCGTAGCCTCCAGAAGCTTGTCTCCCTTGCAACAAAGTTCAATCGGCCAAGGCCGGTTCCAACTATGCGTCGTAGATTACGCACCAAGGACCAACACCGATTTATTGCTTGGAAATAGACGAGAACCAAAACATGCATCCGCCAATTCGATGGAAATCAAAAGCAAGAAAAGATCGAAATTGATTTGATCACATCAAAAATGGCTGCCACAGAAATTAAAAAGGTCACAACAAGAAAGCAAAGATCAAACAACCAAGCAAAGATGCCTCCTTAGATCGGTTTTTCGTATAAATCTCCAAGTGAAACTGCACAAGCACAGCACCGACAAGCACACAAAGAACCGGCAAGAAAAGATCAACAAGCTTAATCACCACAAGCAACAAGCCGCCGCCCATCACCTATGTGGTCAGCTGCCCTAGAATTTCACCATAGCTCATCGCACTGGGACAAGCACAGAGCTCACAGATCCACCATGCTTGCACAGAGCTCTCATTTCAAAGACACACACCACCATCTCAATGCACACCACATTTCTTGCTTGTCTCCTTGAACACACGACCACGCAAAGAAAGGCTCTCCAAGGGGACACACTCTACACACCAGAGCTCTACCTTTCTCACAAGGAACTCCCACGCCTACACACACTCTACACACTCAATCCCCAACCAGAGAACACACGACTAGTCAGCCACAACTAGCTCATGCCCTCACTCACATCACACACAGAACTCCACACACAAGAGGTGAGCAATCGGTGCTCAAGCACACTAGCTACAAGCTAGGAACTCTACTGCTCTCGAATACCCCGCTAGCACACATCCTAACTCACACCATCTCAATGGACAGCTCCCATCGCCACCTAGAACACATGCACAGCAGCTCAATGCACACACACGAAGCTAGCAAATGGGAACACCCAATCGTCGGCCACAAATGAGCTCCATTCTCTTGGTCTATGCCTACGTAACAGCAAGCACAAGCCCAAAATTGACCAAAGACTAAGAAATGGTCAATGCACCACCAAATCAAACAGAGGGCTTAGTAATCAAAAGTTTGACAAAAGTCAATCTTCTACAGAGAAAGAACCGAATTCCAAATTAATCTATAACCCTTCTACTTTTGCTCATGAACTTTTGCAATTAGCTAAGCAATGACATCAGAACACTAAAGCATACACTTGGAATGAATATTTCTCTAAGAAACCAATGATCCAAGCATGCCCTGACATGAAATCCTAATTTTCAGCAACCAGAGGAAATTGAGCGATGCATATAGAAATGAAACAAATCATTGATTCTTGCATTTACTCTTGGGAATGGAATGGCCAAATAGTCTAGAGTATTTTCCCATCACAGAGCATCAAACCAAGAAACACAAGAACACAGAGAGCAACTAGAAAAGCCAAAATAGAGACAGAAGAACAACAAAGCACTTCATCCATACAGGTTCTTGCATTTAGTAGAGATGAATGATTACACAAAGGATTACAACTCACCATTTCAGCACATGCCCTCACTTTTTCAGCTCACACACGCACTAACCCATCTCAAAATTACACAAAGACACCACTTGAACTCGCCAACCGCTGAACACACGCAGCAGCCTATACTCTCACCATGTCCCTACAAACCAAAGACAAGCTCTCCACTAGCTCATCACATCTCAACACCCTCACTAGGCGCCCACACCTTACACACCAACCAGGAACACACGCACAAGCACAACTCAATACACACACTTTCTACCTCCTGCTACTTTGAGACTAAAAGGAGCAACCACACCCAATAGGAAATTCAAGAAGTGGCACCATGTCTCACAAGCTTGCTCCACACCCAAATGAGGTAAGGGTCATGGTCAACATGACCAGAAAATGGAGGAAAAACACCCACTCTCTCAATTGCTTGAGTCAATTTACCAAATTGCCCTCAAGCATCTTCCCTAACCTTCCAGATCCCAGATCTTGACCGTCTCAACCTCGACTCCTCCCCGAGTCTAGTCCCGTCCACTGTCATCGCCTGTCAGATCCGCACGGGCAGCTTCCTGCCTCGCCTCCCGACTCGAACCACCTCAAGCAGCCTCGATCATCTTGGCAGATCTTTGACTGTCTCGACTCGACACCTCCCGTGTCTAGTCCCGTCCACCTCGCCACCTGCGACCTAGTTCAAGTCCTCGCAACACACGCATAAGCAAACCATCACATAGCACCGCATCTAAACAACATAATCAAGAAAGGCACAAGTAAAGGTACTCTACCCTCGAATAATTCAAACAAACTCAAACTCACTAAACCGTCTCACAATTACTCATCACAAACATGGGGACACCTCCACATGGTCTCTCAATCTCCCCTTGATGAGTATATTGACAAACCCCAAAAAGCATAAATTGAGTTTGTTTGAAAGTCGTACATGGTCCAAGAAATTGATGCTAATGACCATGTAGACGCAAGGAGTAAAAGAAAGAGCAAGTTTTCCTCAAACGCTCCCAAAACTCCCAAAAGTGACTTTTTCTCCAATATTCTCCCCCTTTTGGCAATAGAGTCATCAAGATACAAAAAAGAGAATATAGCATGGTGTGGTTGAATGTTATGCAATGCTAAGCAATTAGAGCCATGAAGATTATCCAAAATGACTATTCGAGTATTACACCAAGCCATAATGTGTATGAAATCTATCAATATCATTACAAGATATGCATAATCAAGCCAAGCCACGTAAGTAACAATATGAAGATAGATGAATTTCTTAGCATGTCAAGCCACTCAAGAGTATAGTCTAGCTAGAGGTATCCAAAGATGATGCAAACCATGTCAATAACCTAAGTGGAACCAAGAAGCTAGAATTGAGTCAATTTAGAGTGCTATTAGTTCAAGAATGAATCATTTGCACAAGTACTTGGTTCTTTTGGTAGTTACAAATTTAGCCCAAATCACATATTTTCATTTGAAATTGATAATTTTGGTGATGTGCTAGATCTCAAGCCTTATGCACCATTCCAAGCGAGAAGCTTAAGGAGATGATCTAGGTCATCCAAAACTCCCCGAAGTTCATGCCCAAAGGTAATGGCAAGGGCCTCATGAGAAAGAATTGGTGAGATCAGTTCTTTCGCACATAAAAAGAGATCGCTTGTTTTCTTAAATAAGTGTACTCACTCATGGTTCATCATGACACTAGCATAGCTCAAACTAAAGCTCAATTAAAGATTCAACACTCAACTTAGCCTATTTGACATGGCATGAATCATAAGAGGATAACTAAAGATAGACTAGCCTCAAGAGCTAACATGACATGTCTTAGTTCAAGTTGTGCAATTTTAATTAACTTAACAATGGCAAAGGCTTGACGACACATATGAAGCAATGATAAATCTAGCAATTAAGCACAATCATGGTGAAGATGTAATGCATTGAAGCATGTCATATATGGATAATGGTCAAGGCTCCATGTAGTTATATTACAATGCACAATGCTAAAAGCAAGAAAATCCAGCTCCCTCTCAACATGTGAAGCAATGTTTAGTTCAAGTTGAGTTATATAAATATTAAACTCCGTAAGCTCCCAAATGAACTCTCCCCTGAACCAAAGCAATAAAACGAGAAGTCTGCAAAGAAATCGGATAAGGCATCCCTCTAAAGCATAGACAAGATATAGAGAATACTACACTCGATCGACTCTCATCTACCCCATATGACACTAGGACTATCAACTGCCTGGCTAACACACTAAGGAGCAAACACGTTCCTGCCTACCCAAGGGTGGCCCAACCCTTGCTAGAACCTATAAGAAGTGAGTAAGCTCAACCTAGTGAGAAGAGACACTAATAAGCAACATCCTAGAGCATAAGATGAGAGGAAGAAGTCTAAGCAACTAGACGAGAGAAACACTCTAATCTATGCTAGGAGGACTAACCCAAAATGCATCCCTAATGCAATGCGACAAGAAGGAGCAACAAAGAATAATATACAAGATAAAGCAAAGAAGCACAAAGCTCCCTCACTACAAATCCATAAGGACAAACCACCCCAAGCTCTCCTCGCAAGGTCGAAAACCTAGAGCTATCCAAAGGCTTGGTAAAGATGTCACCAACTCAAGGTCACTTCCACAAACCGAGCACTATATCACCCTTCTCCACATGGTCTCTAAGGAAGTGATATCGAATATCAATATGCTTGGTCCGAGAGTGTCAGACCGGTTCTTAGCAATGTTAATAGCGTAAGTGTTATCACAAAAGAGTGGAACACTTTCTATAACTAACCCAAAGTCCCGCAGGTCGGCCATCCAAAGTATCTCGTCGCAAAGAATCGGCGGCAAGAACATATCACTTCTCATGTGGATCAGGTAACACCGGATCGCTTCTCTAGAAGACCAAGAACGAGAGAAGTGCCAATGAATTGACAAAAGCTGGTGTTTTTCCTATCTATCCTACAACCAAAGAAAGTCAAGCCATTCCCGAGTAGGCTCTAAGGAAAAGACAGATGAGGAAGAGTACCAGATACCATAGTCAATGGTAGCTCAAGGTGTCAAGAATGCGCTTCACCGCTCAGGGTGAGATACGCGAGGAGAAGTTCGAATCGAGCACACAAACACACGGAGAAGTGTATGTCCCGCCTCGAGGCAAGGAGGTACAAGAGGGAGCCAATCATGCCGCGATACCTTTTTGATCAACCGCTCGCCATCCTCATCTGGGTCAAGATAGGTCAGAGAAGCCATGGAGAGCGACACAAGTTTACCATCACTCATATCGGTTGCCTCAGAGATCACGAGTATACTTGCCCCGATGCAAGAAAGTACCTCCCGAGTCCGCTGATCTCGAAACCAAGGAAGAAGCTCAACTCGCTTATCATGCTCATCTCAAACTCGAGCTCATAACATCGGAGAACCGAGAAACAAGAGTATGAGAAGAGCCACTAAAGATGATATCATCCACATAAATCGACGAGTAGAAAGTCATTACCATGCTCGCTAATGAACAAGGTCTTGTCTACCTTACCCATCTCAAAACCATGACTCAACAGATAGGACTTAAGCCTTTCATACCAAGCTCTAGGGGCTTGCTTAAGTCCATACAAGGCTTTAGAAAGCTTGTAGACATGGTTTGGGTATTTGGGGTTCTCAAACCTCGAGGTCAGCCTAACATAGACCTCTTCCTAAATAAACCCATTGAGGAAGGCACTTGACATCCATCCTGTAAAGCTTGAAACCCTTAGAAGTCGCGAAGGCAAGCATTTAATGGCCTCAAGTCTAGCAACAGGGCAAAGGTCTCCTCAAAATCCAGCACCTCAACCTCCGAGAACCCCCGAGCTACCAGCCTAGCCTTGTTTCAATGACTACCCTTCCTCACTCGCTTGTTTTTGAACACCCACTTAGTCCCAATAACATTGTGACTCGAGGGGCTCGGCTGCTTTACTGCACCTTGTTTCTCTCAAAGTTTTCCAACTCCTCATGCATGGCATTGACCCAAGACTCATCGTAAAGAGCATGATCAACATCCTTGGGCTCAAGGAGGCAATGAAAGCGTAATGGAGATGTAAAAGAGAAGTGTTGATTTTGAGCGCAGACACGCTCAAAAGATCTCCAATGATCTCGCTCAAGGATGCCTTCTCCGATATGTCGGGAGGTCCTCGATGAGAAGAAGAGTGGCCTCTACCTCGTGCAGACGAGGCAGTGACAGAGCCACTAGCTCCGTGAGGAAACGGAAGGCAGGTCGATCACCTTGAGGTGCCGTGGAAGAAGGCATCTCAAGGAGGGAGAGGAGCCGATCGATAAACAACCATCGCCTCCCTCGCCCTCATCATCCACAAAGATGGTCTCGACCGCTTCTAAAGAACTCGAGATATCTCGCCTAGTCCCCTGATCTGCCTCACAAAGGTCACCTCACTGTGTTTCTACCATTTTGCTAGACTCAGCCTGCACTTATAAGCCTCGCCAAGAAGTCGAGTAGCCTAGAAAGATACCATCACAGAACGTGACTCAACTTGTCTAGGTTCCTGCACTTCGTAATAAAGCACTTGCAACCAAACACACTAAAATGGGAGACATTGGCTTTCGCCAGATCTCACTTTCATAAGAAGTGCGGTGCGTGTGCCCTAAGAAATATTCGATTTGAGACATGGCACGCGGTAGCTATAGCCTCAAATTTCAAAACTTCCGCTGTAGAGTACTCATCAAGCATCGCCCGCCATCTCGACTAAGGTACGGTTCTTCCTCTCCACAACGCCATTTTGTTGAGGGACGATGGAGAAGAGAACCGGTGCTCTACACTGCCTCACCACGTAAACTCTCAAAGTAGGAATTTTGAACTCCGTACATTGTCATCAGGATCGCCAGAAGGCACCCGGAGCTCAACAGAAAGCCTACGAAAGAGACCTCGAAATGTGTAAATGTCTCATCCTTCGAGGCTAAGAAAACACCCAAGAATACCTCGAGAAGTCATCGACCACAACAAGAACATACCACTTCCTCCGCCGATCGACTCGAGCGGTCCAACTGCGGTCCATGTGGAGCAACTGTCCTGCATCGGTCATAGTAATCGTGGACCTGAGGATGAGAAGCTAAGAACTATCTTGCCGCGGCTCAAGATGGAGTGCAAACAAGATCTTTGACCATCTTGAGTTTCGCACTACTACTAATGAGATCATGGTCGCTTAACTCGGGTCAAATGGTCAAATCCAATATGACCAAGTCTCCTATGCCGTAAAGAGAGATCATGGACTCGTATAACCAAACACCGGAGAGGATCACCGTAAGAATCGTAAAAATCAAGACGAAGATCCTCCCATAACGAGAAATCCCGCAAACCAAACTCCCCAAGAATCAAGAATTTTGCAATTGTTTTTCTTGAAACTCACCTCAAACCGGCCATCGGTAAGCCGAGAAACGAAAAGCAAATTGTACCGCAATTTTACTCACTAAGGCAACATCTTTAAAATAAATGAATCATTAACATGCACAAGACTTTTAGCGATGACGCTTCTGCACGAAGCTGCCTCCGAAGGTGATCGCCTCATCACCGGAGCGCTGCTAGGAGGAGAACCAACTGAGTCTCCCAATATATGACGAGAACAACCGAGTCTACAAGCCAAACCTCTCCTTCCCTACCCCGCTAACCCGAAGTCAAACAGAGAAAGTCTCAAGATCGATAAATCAACAATGATTTTGGCACCTAATATCAATAACACGCCGAGCGATGAAGTAGTCAAGCACGATCGACTTCTATCTACCCTACGCCTCAGAACTCAAAGCGTAAGGTCTAAGAGTAGACCGGGTTGCTGGGTCCGATCGCACAAGGAGCGAGCCTGAGCACCGCAATATGTCAACACGCCATGGTAGCTATCTCGATGGGGAAAACGAGATCTACCTCAGACGGCCAAGTCACGATCGAAGCAAAGATGAGGACGAAACCGTAAAACTCTGAAACCAAGTCCTCGATGCGCGCACAAACCCATCGAAGAAACAAGCCTAGACCTCGTGGTTGGTCTTAGGTGCACTCAAGTTTTGGGGTCGACCAACAATGCGCCTAAGAGACTCAACATGGTCTCTACGCTACGATTCGGCGCTACCAAGCATCGACGACCGCGGTGTCCATCCTCGACAGAGGTGCGGATACTTCACCTTCGAGAGGTAGAAGCATGTGAAATTACCTCATCGCCGAAATCTCGACATAGCCCGCTAACTTGAAATGGATCTCTGGCCCCGGCTCGCCTCGATCACGCCCGTGCTATGGGTCTAAGCACGGTGGATGCTTCCTTATGTCCTCATAAAAATCATATCCTAGACCTTGATTAAATTTGCAGATCTTAGATTGGTCTAGAATAAGATTGAGCTTCTTCTTGCCTCCTACAAATCTCTCGAGAGTGTTCATAAGGTACCGCACTCCCAAAGAGAGAAGTGCAAGAAGAGCAGGGAAGAAGAGACGCAGTAGGTAAGGAGCAAAAGAAGAACCAAAGTAGAGGGAAGAATGGCTTGTGCACGCACACCGACTCAAGGGACAGCCCCATCGCTAGCCGGCTTGGTTCACGCCGCTAAGCTGCCTCAACCTACCCCGAGGCTTCTCCCCTTCTCCACAATCATATTACAAGCACAATGTGGCTTCTCTAGAAGATCCTTAGTTAGCTTCACACATTTCTCATCCAAAGCAATCAAGTCGATTTTAGTTTGTTACACTTAATGCATGGTGAGCTAACAGGTCCTTAGAAGCAAACTTAGCCATCTTCCTTTCATGATCAATCATATCTTGAAACTGCTTTGGAGACGCCTTCAAGTTCAAGCTAGCTAACTTAGGACAGCCTGCATGAAACAATCTACACAAGTAAAGAAGCTTGTAGTTCAAAGAATTTTATGATCCGCCTGCTTTTAGGTTCATCTTCAAGTTATTGCAATTTTCACAAGACTCCAAGATCAAGAAGCATGGCATAAGATCCTCTAGCAAGAATGTCCTTACCTCACATGAGGTGGGAGAAGTAGTCTCATCAAGAATAAGTAGGGTAATGCCCATCCCACTCAACTCTAACTCAAAGAAGCGACTAGCATTCTCCACCTTAACACTATCAAGTTTGGAGGACACACTATCATGTGAGGTCCTTAACTTCTCCATATCAACCAAACAGCAGAAAGCATGTATCACAATCATCACTAGAAGGGGCAGTAAGAGCAATAATCTCTAGTGATACCATCTATTTCCTTCTTCTAACTCAACACACCTAGCCTTAGCTTTTAGCATGAAAACCTCCTAGCTTAAGAAAAGCATGATTGAGCTGTTCAGAGGTGGGACATACCGTCCGAAGCCTGAGTACTACCTCATTGTCAGCGAAGTTCGCCTCGAGGGCCATGAAGCACATGTCGAGAAGTCGCCGCCGCCATCCTTGGCTTTGATCACCCGTCCGCCATCGCCGCTTCCATCCCTCCACCTCGCCGAGGTCGAGGTCGCCGGCTGCGCGAGGACGCTGTGAAGAGCTTTGGCTTTGCCGGTTATAACTTCTTTTGCCGGGCGCCCGAGCCGGAGGCTTTGTTGCGTTTTGTCGGTAGTCGTTCTTGCCCGAACCGGCAGAGTCGTTTTGCCCTTCTCAAGCTTAGGGCTATTCAATGTGGGGGGCCACCACACTGAAGCAAATCACAGTGTCCTTCCTTCTTCTCGCTCCTCCTCTTGTAAGCATGGGAAAACTTCCCAGCTAGAGGGCTACCGCCATCTCGAGTCATTAATCCGATCATCGCCACAGAGAGCAAGCAAGGAGAAACCACACAACGAATCGAAGAGAACCAGTGGTTTAATCGATCGGCGGACTAGGGCCATCGATCGTGACTTCGACTTTCGAGAGACAATGTCAATCTCGTGAGTCTTGAGACGCGTAGCAACAGCCGATCAAGAGTCAAGGTCGAGAGGTCCGTGGTGTCCTTGATGGTAGTCACTTTCATTTCCCAAACACGAAGATCAAGTGCCGAGCATCTCGACGAAGCGTTGTCCGAAGTCGGGTATGTGAGACCGACCGCGGAGGTTGCTCAAGATTTTGTGAAATCGCGAAAAGCACTCGCCCAGTGGACTCCACAAGAAGCATCTCAAATTTGTTGTATTCGCTTGAACCGATCCTCGCTGAACCGTCTTGATCCGGTGGTGCCTCATGGTATGCATCGAGGGTCACCCAGATGTCGTGAGGCGGACGACAGTGAGATATGCGTCAAACTCGCCACGACTCAAACCCCGATGATGATGTTCTTGCCTTTGCATTTGCCTCAACATCGCCATGTTCCCGTGATTGATGTTCTTTATCGGCAGAACAAATAATCGCATTCTGACCTTCCGCCAGATGGCATACCGGCCCGATGTATGTCTCCATTCGCTCTTCCGTAGGTAATCGATGCCATCGAAAACGGGCGGCTTGGTTTAGATACTTGTCCATCGCCATGGCTCTTGAGACCGTTAAGATCTATTGAAAAGAGCTAACCGCTCGATACCAATTGTAGGACCGAAATGGCGACAGAGGGGGGTGAATGTCTACTCTTTAAATAAAAACGAATTCGATTTAATCCACAAGATTTTTCTCCTATAGCTATTGAAGCTATAAAGAAAAGATCAAAGATGCTTATCAAACTCAAGAATCCAGAGAAGAAAACAAGAGAATATCCGCCGCATAAAGCATCAAGAAAACTCATTGATCATTGAGGCATCAGAGTCATTCTAGTGCCACTTAACACAAGTTGCACACCAATTGAAGGCAACCGAGGCATTAAACAAAACAACAAGAAACCGCGAATCGCTTGTTTTACAAACCATACGCACACGCACAGGAAACACTACAATTTCATGCAAAGAAGAAGAACACGAATCCGATCTAAACTCACGCAAAGCAACAAAGGCCTTCAAGCAATAAACTTCACCATTACAACAAACACATAAGCCAGCTGCTTTTTGTGCTCAAGACCGTAGCCTCCAAGCTTGTCTCCTTGCAACAAAGTTCAATCCGCCAAGGCTCGGCCCAACTATGCGTCAGAGATTACGCATCAAGGACCAACACCGACGATTGCTTGGAAATAGACGAGAACCAAAACATGCATCCGCCAATTCGATGGAAATCAAAAGCAAGAAAAGATCGAAATTGATTTGATCACATCAAAAATGGTCGCTACGTAAATTAAAAAGGTCACAACAAGAAAGCAAGATCAAACAGTACCGCAAAGACGCCTCCTTAGATCGGGTTTTCGTATAAATCTCCAAGTGAAATCGCACAAGCACAAAGACCGATAAGCACACAAAGAACCGGCAAAGAAAAAGATCAACAAGTTTAATCACCACAAGCAACAAGCCACGCCCATCACCTATGTGGTCTGCTGCCCTAGAATTCAAACCATAGCTCACGCACTGGGACAAGCATGAGCTCACAGATTCCACCATGCTTGCACAGAGCTCTCTATTTCAAAGACACACTCACCATCTCAATGCATGCACTCACATTTCTTGCTTGTCTCCTTGAACACACGACCACGCAAAGAAAGGCTCTCCAAGGGGACACACTCTACACACCAGAGCTCTTCTACTTTTCTCACAAGGAACTCCCACCGCCTACACACACTCTACACAAACCAATCCCCAACCAGAGAACACACGCACTAGCAGCCTCACAACTAGCTCATGACCTCACTCACTGCTACACAGAACTCCACACACAAGAGGTGAGCAATCGGTGCTCAAGCACACTAGCTACAAGCTAGAACTCTCCACTGCCTCTCGAATACCCCCGCTAGCACACATCCTAACTCACAAACCATCTCAATGGACAGCTCCCATCGTCAAATTAGAACACATGCACAAGCATTTCAATGCACACACACGAAGCTAGCAACTGGGAACACCCACCGTCAGCCACAAATGAGCTCCATTCTCTTGGTCTATGCCTACGTAACGCAAGCACAAGCCCAAATTGACCAAAGACTAAGAAATGGTCAATGCACCACCAAATCAAACAGAGGGCTTAGTAATCAAAAGTTTGACAAAAGTCAATCTTCTACGTGAGAAAGAACCGAATTCCAAATTAATCTATAACCCTTCTACTTTTGCTCATGAACTTTTGCAATTAGCTAAGCAATGACATCGTAACACTAAAGCATACACTTGGAATGAATATTTCTAAGAAACCAATGATCCAAGCATGCCCCGACATGAAATCCTAATTTTCAAAGAACTGAGGAAATTGAGCGATGCATATAGAAATGAAACAAATCATTGATTCTTGTATTTACTCTTGGGAATGGAATGGCCAAATAGTCTAGAGTATTTTCCCATCACAGAGCATCAAACCAAGAAACACAAGAACACAGAGAGCAACTAGAAAAGCCAAAATAGAGATGTAAGAACAACAAAGCACTTCATCCATATGTGTTCTTGCATTTAGTAGAGATGAATGATTACACAAAGGATTACAACTCACTATTTCAGACATGCCCTCACTTTTCAAATTTCACACGCACTAACCCATCTCAAAAATTACACAAAGACACCACTTGAACCGCCAACTGTTGAACACACGCAGCAGCCTATACTCTCACCATGTCCCTACAAACCAAAGACAAGCTCTCCACTAGCTCATCACATCTCAACACCTCACTAGGCAGCCACACCTTACACACCAACCAGGAACACACGACAAGCACACCTCAATACATGTTTCTACCTCCTCGCTACTTTGAGACCAAAAGGAGCAACCACACTTCAATAGGAAATTCAAGAAGTGGCACCATGTCTCACAAGCTTGCTCCACACCCAATGAGGCAAGGGTCATGGTCAACATGACCAGAAAATGGAGGAAAACACCCACTCTCTCAATTGCTTGAGTCAATTTACCAAATTGCCCTCAAGCATCTTCCCTAACCTTCCAAGATCCCAGATCTTGACCGTTCAACCTCGACCTCCCTCGAGTCTAGTCCCGTCCACTCCATCGCCTGGTCAGATCCACACGGGCCTGTTCCTCGCCTCCGACTCAAGAACCACTCAAACAGCCTCGATCATCTTCTAAGATTTTGACCGTTCGACCTCGACACCTCCTCGTGTCTAGTCCCGTCCACCTCGCCTCACTCGACCTAGTTCAAGTCCAAGCACACACTGCATAAGCAAACCATCACATAGCACCGCATCTAAACAACATAATCAAGAAGGCACAAGTAAAGGTACTTTACCCTCGAATACCAAAACAAACTCAAACTCACTAAACCGTCTCCATTACTCATCACAAACATGGGGACACCTCCACATGGTCTCATCCACGACCTTTCCTCGCCGAGCTTGTCACCGAGGATGTGGAGGTTGTTGACGAGCCCGGCGAGCCTCATGGCAAAATTGTCCACCGACCGCCGTCGGAACGCAATGCTCGAACTCCTTATGAGTGGTCGAGTTTTGGCCTTGCGCACGCCGCTGCCACGCCCATGCACATGGTTTTGATGGCATCACATGCCTCCTTGGCACTCTCCTTGATGGCAAGCGGAGAGAGCATCTCCGTGGCAATCGCCAAGAATCGCTTCCAACGCCATGCGCGGTCCTCATCGTCATCGCCGCTTTCAACTACATCCTACTGTGCTCGCTACCGCATCATGACCTTCATCATGAGAGCCTGGGCCTCAGAGTTGGTTCATGTCAAGATCGGCATCGCGCCGAGCCCCCGATTTCACCACCCGCGATACAACCAACTCACGGCCATTGACACGCCGCCGCCGCCGCCGTATCGCAGTCCGGGAGCGCCCGTGACTTGACTTCAGTATGTACTCGAGCCATCTTATGCGATATGCTCACAGTACGAGAGCAACGAGGCTCGATACCACTTATTGGCGCAAGCTAGCACACGCACATCTTTCCCCGACACACACGCTAACTTCACAAAGAAGAAACAACATAGAAGAGAGACGGAGTTTTGCTACCGCTTCCAACTCAAGAGTTTTTCAGTTTTCTGATCGTTATATCTTGATTACAAGAAGCTCACAACAAGCAACTAACTCGCATCCGAGCTAACAACTAGCAACTAACAAAGATCCCATGCAAACTAACTCACGCAGAATAACAGACTAACAAACCCAATAAGATGACTCATATACGCAAAGTAGTTGTCGCTAGACTAACAAACTCAAGACACGACTCGTGATACATGCATGCAACTACTACTAAGAAACATGACATGCACGTGATTAATCCTAACACTCTTGATGCTTGAATCGTTTTCTAGCCTTTTCAACAATTCTTGAAACAATGTATAGGGAAGTCAAGATTGGGGTATAGTTTATAGAGGATGCCGATGTTTGAATCATTGCATCTAGCCATTTCAGCCTATACCTAAAGTGACGAAAAGAAGAGCAGTAAAACATAGGAGTCTTTTATGACATACAACCACTAGGTTGGTGATTTTATTGTTTTCAGGTTTGCAGTGTTTGGTTATGAGCCGATTCTCGCTTTTGCCCATCGCCATTGGGGCCCTTTTTGGACCTTGCCGGATTCATGCCACTACCGAAGATCAAGATTCCTTTAAGCAAAGGTGGTCGTTCCCATATTACCATTCTAGAAGTACATTGTCAATGTCTTATTGAATTCAATCTTCAAGAGGCTATTAGTAGTTGTGCTCTTAATTGGTCAATGTCTCGGTTGATGTGAGGTGTTCTACACACCATTCTTGGAGGCAAATATGGACTTGGTTGGGGTTGGTTTATGCTTCAACGAAGATTTTACAAGATACCTTGGAGCCGTGTGAGAACTGGTATTTAACTTGTAATACTTAACCATCCAATTGGTCCTAGCATTACAAATCAAATAACCTCGACCATTAGGTATTGTGTATCTCCCAGAGCGTATACACACACA